>OX940955.1:33837773-35037773 GCA_954870475.1 Euphrasia confusa | reverse complement strand
TTCCGCCGCCTTTCCAGACGAGTAATCCAGCATGGTGAAGGAGAAGATTCCCGACTCAGTTGATTGATCCTTGCTCAAACCGGGTTAGCTTCATGGCTCCCACTGGCTCTCTTCGTCCCCGGTAATCCAGGGATTCCTCGTCCTCGGGGATAGACGCTTCGACTTCCAAGGTGTGTCTGGGGCGTCCTTAGCGGGTGATGGTTGATCTGCTCGGGGGGAGTTCCTCGGGGCTTTGACGATGCCTCACTCCTCGGACCTCCGCGGTGATATGACAGGAAACGCGCTCTCTGCACACGGGTACCCTCGAACTGCTATCTGAACAAATAAAAATAGTGGTATAACAAGAGTTCTAAGTCCTGAAATGCTATCATGTTAACAAAATTTTCAATTTTTCTATTTTTAGATGGGCATTCGGTAGCATAATGTCCAATTCCATGGCATGAGTGACACTCAATTTTGGACCAGTCCTTCTCTTGGCTTAAATTGGAATTTGAGTTTGATCGTTGAGGCACAAATCTTCTTTCTTGACTCATTGCGGCCTTTGATGGATTCCTCCTTCGTCGTGGATCGAACTTACCTTTGAGAGATCGTACAAGAATAAAATCGAGCTTCCTTGAGAGTAGATCAAATTTATTATCACCATCGTCGTATCCAAGTAACTCATAAATTTCATCATCAGTCAGGGCATTGGCTGCGGCAGAGTTAGCAAAGGCAGCATAATTGTTGCCTTTCGAGCTGCCTTCCTCCTTGCCGTCAGATTCTACTGTGAATTGTGAATTAGGGATTTATTATGAAAAACGTGAGTCTAGAAATACAAGTGTTAGGTATATATACCTAAAGACAAAGAGAATATAAAAATACTAAAAACACCCTAATTAAATATATTATGCTAATATCCCCTCGCAAACTCACGATGCTACAGAAATAAGCATTGAGAGTTTGTCATTTAAGAAGCGAAATCGCGAGGTGGAGTGAGCTTTCGTGAACAAATCAGCAATTTGAAGAGAGGATGGCACGTAAGGCAAAGTAATCGTTCCAAGTTGTAGATGGTGGCGTGTCACATGACAATCAATCTCAATATATTTGGTTCGCTCATGAAAAACGGAATTACGAGCAATTTGAATGGCACTCCGATTATCACAATATAGATGTGTCGGATGACTGGCAGTTAACCCCAAATCAGCAAGTAACCAACGCAACCAAACAATCTCACAAGTGGTTGACGCCATGGCACGATACTCAGCTTCTGTAGTGGACCGTGAAATAACATCTTGTTTCTTACTTTTCCAGGAAATGAGAGAATCTCCAAGGAAAATGCAAAATTCAGTGGTGGACTTGCGATCCGTAAGATCACTAGCCCAAGAAGCATCAGCGTAAGCGCGCAACTCCAGCGTTGATGTAGAGGGAAACAATAGGCTTTGGAACTGAGTACCCCGAAGGTACCTGAGGATACGAAGAACTGCAGCCCAATGAACAGTAGTAGGGGCAGTGACAAACTGACTAACCACATGGACAGCATGTGCAATGTCTGGACGAGTAACAGTAAGATAAACCAAGCTGCCTACCACTGTACAATATAAACTGGGATCAGACAGAGTCCCATCAGATGGAGAATAACGAGCATTGGTTTCAAGAGGAGTGTCGACGGTCCTATTATCAGTAACACGAGCACGCTCGAATAAATCAATTATATACTGAGATAAAAAATAACCCTTTGCGGAATGATCCACCTCAATACCCAAAAATTAGCGTAGCATACCCAAGTCTTTCATAGCAAAACAACGAGACAAGTCACACTTCAACAATTCAATTCCATCAAAATCGTCACCAGTAATAATCATATCATCAACATACAATGATAGAAGGATACGACCTTTATCTGTACGCTTGATGAACAAGGAAGAATCATGATTACTAGAAAAGAAACCAAGATTGGTGATCACGGTAGAGAACTTCTCAAACCATGCCCGGGGTACTTGTTTGAGACCATAGAGAGCTTTGCGAAGCTTGCAGACCTGCCCAGTTTGATGTGCGACACCAGGAGGAGGTTTCATATAAACTTCTTCCTGAAGATCACCATACAAAAATGCATTCTTGACATCCATCTGTGATATTTTCCATTGATGAACAGAAGCAACTGCAATCATATTACGAATAGTCGTCATCTTTGCAACAGGTGCAAACGTCTCTTCATAATCCATGACATACTCCTGTGAAAAACCCTTAGCAACAAGACGAGCTTTGTACCGTTCCACAGACCCATCAGATTTAGTCTTAATCTTATAGACCCAACGAGAACCAATAGTGTGCTTACCGGGTGGTAACGACACCAAATCCCAAGTGTGAGTTTGATATAGAGCAGTGAGTTCCTCAGCCATAGCAGTCTGCCAACGAGGATCACGTATTGCCTCTTTATAGGACACAGGCTCAGATAGAGAATGGAGAGACGTAATAAAGGAAACAAAGGAAGGAGAATATGATGAATAAGCAAAATCAGGAAGCTTAGTGGACTTACGCACCCGAGTGGACTGACGTAGAGGAGGATCTTCCGCAATCTCAGATGATGATGATGTCGGGGGAGAAGTCGTAGGTGGGTGTGTCTCGAGAACCAAAGTATCAGGAGTTGTGGGTGTAGCATCATTGACGGTGACATCAAAAGGATCAATATGAATGAGTTCAGACTTAGTCATGTTATGTGAACTAGCAGGAACAGAGAAAAAAGGAATATGCTCTAAAAACACAACATGACGAGAGACATACAACTTTTGACTAACCGGATCATAACAACGATACCCCTTTTGACCAATGCCATAACCCAAAAAGACACACAAGGCAGACTTGGGACTCAATTTTGTACGCTCGACGTGAGGTCGAAGAACAAAACAGGTGGAACCAAAGACACGCAATAATGAATAATTAGGAACAATTCCGAACAATTTTTCAAATGGGGACAAACCTGAATTGTGAGATGTTGGAATTCTATTAATCACATAAGAAGCAGTATGAATCGCTTCCCCCAAAAAAATACTAGGAACCTCAGCAGACAATAAAAAAGTACGAGCAGTTTCAACAAGATGACGATGTTTTCTTTCAGCGACACTATTTTGTTGAGGAGTATCAGTACATGAGGTTTGGTGTATTGTCCCATCAGACGCAAGTAACTTTGAAAAGTCGTTAGAAGTGTACTCACCCCCCATGTCACAACAAAAACACTTTATGACAGCAGAGTGTTGTGTTTTAACCAGAGCTCTAAAATTTTGAAAAATGCCAAAAAAATCAGATCTGTGTTTCATAAGATAAACCCAAGAATAACGAGTGAAATCATCAATAAATGAAACATAATATCTAGAACCCCTTTTGAAGAAACAGGAGAGGGTCCCCAAACATCAGAATGTACAAGATCAAAAGGAGCAAGAGATGATGAAATACTATTTTGAAAAGGTAATGCAGAAAATTTAGCCAGTTTACAACCACTGCAATCAGAAATATCATGGGAGTTTAAATGTCCTAAGACTCCCGTTGATACCAAAAAACGTAAACGAGAAGCTGAAACATGACCCAACCGAGAATGCCATAAATAGAAGCTAGACGACGAACGACTCAAACGAAAAGAGGATAAATCCACACTAGATGCAACAATGTCCGATACGTTCAATTCTTCCAATACATAGAGTCGCCCCTGCCTACGGCCTGTCCCAATCACCTTCTGAGATCGCGGGTCCTGAACATAACAAGTGGAAGAGGTAAAGGAAACTAAGAAACCCGATTCACACAATTGACTAACTAATACAAGGTTTATTGTGAGACTAGGAATATAGTAAACATCATGGAGAGAGATATGAGATGTTATAACAGAACCTACACCCTCCAATAGCATTGGAGTGCCATCAGCAGTCATAATGGAGAGAGGTGAATGAGGAGACAAAGAAACAAAAGACGACAAGTGAGGAGACATATGATGGGAGGCACCTGAATCTAAGATCCACAAGGAAGATGAGATACCTGAAGTAGACGACAAGGATAAACGTGTAGAAGATGAGGCAGACATGGCATGAGGCTGCGAGGCAAGAAACCGTTGGAACTGCTCCAACATATACGGGTCTAGAGCTGGGGCAGCAACCGCATTTGGGAGCTTAGGTTGGCGAGGTGTCAATGTAGCAGGTTGCTGCTGGTGGAGTTGTTGTGGTCTTTGTTGTTGACCTGGTCGTTGTTGTTGCGCTTTGCCTCGACTAAGCAATATCGGACATTGAGCCTTCCAATGACCCTTCTGCTTGCAAAAAGCACACTAATCTTGTGGGACCTTCATGGCAGACTTGTTCAGGTTGCCACCGGTCGACCGCTGAGGGACAGCAAATACACTAGGAGTAGGTGACCTAGTATCCTTAGCGATCTTGGACTTGAGATGAGTCTCATCCGCTAGCAACTCATTAACCACAGAATCAACGGATGGAAGAGGACTACGATGTAGAATCGCACCACGCAACCCCTCAAAATCATCGCGAAGAGCCATTAAGAATTGAACCAATCGTTGTTGTTCACGCCACGTAATGAAAAGTGGGACTGCCCGTAACTCAGATGATTCAGTCAAAGCTAACTGATCCCATAGTGAAGACATGGCAGAATAAAACTCTTGTATGCTCATATCATTCTGTCGAAGTGCACGAATATCGCCTTCCAATTGATACTGCTTGGCAAAATTGGATTGTGTATATAGCCTCTCCAAATGATCCCAAACCTCTTTCGCAGTCTCGTACTTTGCCAATTGAGCACCGATAGAGTGAGTAAATGAATTGTTTATCTATGTGATAATCTTTGCGTTCTCGGCCTCCCAAACATCTATCAAGTTGTTATAATCCGTGGCCGATGTATTGACAGATTTTACGCGCACACCTGTAACATAACTCCACATAGATTTGCCACGCAAAAAATTTCTCGTAACATAACTCCAATACGAGTAATTTTTACCATCCAATTGGACATTAATCGACTGAAGAGAATCATCCTTACGACTCGCCATTATAACAATAAAAACCGAACACGCAAATATGAATCCCCAAATTGTGAACACGAAGAGGTGCGGAATTCTCCAAATCAATGTATGCAAAATAAAGAATTAATCATCCACCAACCAATTATATCTATTACTCCCGTAAGTGGTGACAATCAAATTAATTCAACATAAAAATTGTGGATTTAGGACTCACGCATGGCTGCGGACTGCGGTGCTGTTTCGGCTCTGATACCATGTGAATTGTGAATTAGGGATTTATTATGAAAAACGTGAGTCTAGAAATACAAGTGTTAGGTATATATACCTAAAGACAAAGAGAATATAAAATACTAAAAATACCCTAATTAAATATATTATGCTAATATCTGCCACAAAGTATATATCAGGTTTTCGTCAATATTTTTCTCACGTGACTGACCATGAGTTACACGATCTTGCATATTTAGCTCATAGGTCTTGAAGACTGCCATTAAAGAGACGAAGTCTTCAGAGGAACCTAAAGGGACATCTTCAATTGCCGTAACTTTTGCTTGAAATTTTGAATTCAAAGATCTCATCACTTTGCTACAAAAAACCACATTGCTTATGGGAGAGCCAAGATCAGCACATTCATTGACGATATACATGATTTCGCCAAAGTACTGCCTTGCCGACTCATCATCACGCATGCGCAAATTCTCAAAATGAGACATGAGCATACGGAGCTTGGTTTTCTTCACTGTGGTATTTCCTTCACAGTGAAGTTCAAGCTGATCCCATATGTCTTTGGCAGACGCGCATTGCTTGACAATTTTGTACATATCACAATCGATAGACTCAAGGATGGCACACCTTGCCCTATCGTTGGCAGTAGCTGCGACAACCTCATCGGTAGACCATTTTTCGGGAGCTTTCTCAAGCTTGCTACCTTCCGGTAAGTCCTCAATGGGAGGTTTCCATCCTCTAAGGACTGAAAGCCAAGCATTGCGGTCAATAGATTTTATCCTTGACTCAATACGAGTTTTCCAAAATCCATAATTATCACCATTAAGAACAACTGGTGTTCTAATAATGTACGAGGCGTCTGACAATATTGTGAGTGCGTAAAATCAGAGGGACCGTTAGCACTAAGTGAGTCTAGTGTCGGCTCTGATACCACTTGAAAATGCGTGGGCAGCGGTAATTACGAAGAAAATACGCTGCCTTGCTTAAGACAGGGCGATGCGCTACTTCAGTATGGAGCACCACAAAGCCTTATAATTTAGTTTGTTCGTTTTTCGTGATTAAATTTATTTACGTATTTTAACAGGTGTATTAAAATATCAGATTAATATATAGGTGATATATGTATATATTATGCAGCGGAAGAATTAAAAATAAATTAAACGAACGAACGCACACACACTCACACGAAAGCAAAATGAATTGTGTGGGTATTTAAATTAAATTTAAATTACCCATACGAATGTGCCTTACGGCAAAAATATATTATTAAAGAAACGAGTCTTTACAATGAGTAATCTCGGATTTACAATCGATTAAACTCAAGGCAATGCGAAGGCATTCCTTAACGTTTATCGGATCCGGAGATTAATGAACAATCAACACAAAACCAGAGCTACTTTAATAAACCTAATCTAAGCTATTGATAATCAGCGTACCTACAAAAACACTCACATGCGAGAGGATGAACGGCACAAAGAACTTCACAAGCGAAGTCTTCGACACAACAAGATAGATGATCGATCTAGGTGAAAATGTGTTTCTGGATGTGTTAATTAATCAATAAATGAGTTGAGGAAGTCTGGTGTTTATAGGAGAAGTCTCTCAACCGAATTCCCTAGAAAAACTAGGTTTGAATTGGTTGAGAAAATGTAGCAACCGCCTTTGACCAGCTGCAGGCCTTGCCGCGGAGCGAGCTGTTATGCAGGCAGGGCGAACCTTCTTCATTAGATTGGAACGCTTTGCCTTCTGCTAATGCCTTCCATTCTTCTTTGTTTTTAGATTCTCTATGCTCCACTTTCGTTCTCGAGTCCTCTGCTCTTGTTCGTCCTGCGGCATGCCGAAGCTACGTCCTACCGCAAGGTATTGCGTAAGTATTCAAAGTCTATATCTTCAGCTTGCGTTTTTTAGTCCTCTGCTCTTGTTCGTCTTGCGGCATTGCGAGTCTTCGTCATGCCGTGCGAGTTTTCGTCATGCCGCAAGGTCTGGTTCATTAATCCAAAGTATTGATTGTTCATGAAAAAGAGGTCGACTCGCAGTCCACGTGCTGAAAACAGAAAAGTCAGTCACTGTAACGAATTTAAATTCTGCTGTCCAGAGAACAACAGATTGAGTACTGCTATCACAGAACAGCAGATTCAGTTATGCAGCGGAATTAGTAAAAAATACAGCAACTGGAAATCGTAAAGAACAAGGATATAATCTTCGTAAGTTGTATTAATCAATACAACCTACCAAGCTGCTTCAAAAGCAATAAACTTTCACTATAATCGTGAATACAAAATAATCCGAGAAAATTAAATAAAGACTAAACAATCACGAGATTGAATAGTTAATACTCGGATAAATAAGTAAAAAATAAAACGTGTGCTGGAATTTTTTCTCTCTCCAATATGGCGCTCCAGCTTCTTAATCTTCAATCCACATGAGTCTTCTATTTATAAGAGACAAGTCTTCTCCTCCAAGTAATAAGTCTTCTATGGTAAAAAGACTCCTTCTTGTACCTTATCTTGTAGATCTTGAATATCTTTTCCTCTTTATCTTGGATTCTCCTCTCAATAATAAATATAACCAAAATAAATATTCCACCAAAGAAAGTCAAAATTAGTCAAAGTCAAAATTAATTAAATAAATTAATTTCGACTCCAACAAACTCCCCCTTTTTGTCTTTTTGAAGGTGTCGTCAACTCTTCGATGTCAATTCTCTTCTTGAAGTACTGTCGAGACGACTCCCCTACAGATATGAACTCTGTTGGCAAATGTAATCAACTTCGCTCCCCCTACGAAAATAAACTTCACGTGAAGTCGTAAAACTCCCCCTGCAAAGCTAGCGTTGTACTAAGTACTGGTACTCGAAACTGGGAACTCTTGCAGCAGGTCTTGAACTGGGAACTGGGAACTGAATACTGGAACTGGGAACTCTGTACGAACTTCGGTCAGGTGTACTAAACAGGAACAATGCTCTCATCAGGTGAGTCAGAACAGGAACTGGTGGCAGACCAAACTGGTGGCAAACCAAACTAGTGGCAAACCAGTCGCACAACAAATGAAAAACAGGAACTGGGAAACCAGTCACAAAACTCATGAAAACTCCCCCTTGATGTGAGACTGGTCGACACGTACAAGAACCACACTTCACAAAACATGGGTTAGGAGATAATGAAGAGAAATCGAATAATCAAATATCAAATATCAAATATACCAAACAGAAATAAAATTGAAGACAACTAACGTGGCAATCAAGAAAATCAAGAGTTTTAAACACTTAGAGAGAACTCAGTTATCAGTGCACACACAACTCGCCACATTCCATGTCGAGTCAACAATGGCCGAAAACCAAATGATACTAGTTCAGCAACTAAACAATAGTTATGCCGAGTTCAGTATATTGAATGGTGAATAGTCCAATAAGCGAGAAAATCAACTCCAATGCTTATCAATACATAAATTTAATTCTACACTCGGTTTTTCAGAGACAATTTTTTTTTTTTGATTTTTTTTTTGTCTCTGGTACCGAACGGTGTAGAAATATGATATGCAAGCAAGTTATACATCAAGAGTGAAATAATAACACTTTCATCTCTTTGCGAAATTTTTAAGACCTCGAATTCTCAACTGAACTGAACATAAAAATTGATTAGTCACTAGACCAGTATACATACCAGTCAGTACTCATGTTGACTCAACCTCCTCGATCACTTCATGCGGTGCAAAGATAAAGAGATTTCCTTAGTGTCGAAAACCTCTCAAAACTTAAAGACTTTGGTAGAATATCCAAGTTGTTTTTCTGTATTGACATATTCTAATTTGATTACCTTTTTCGCAACACTATCTCTGATGAAGTGACGTCGGTTGTTGACTTCTGAAGTACTATAGTGGTTTGTTCGGTTGACAATGTTCAAATGTTCTGTCCTGGAACTTGATTTGATCTTCGTAGATTCAGTGTCCATTCTAGTCTTCTGTCTGAACAATATTCTGTCAGTGTCAGTACCACCTTCATGTCTCGTGAGATTTTCAGTAGTACACATCAGCGTTGTCCTCCTGGTTGAGTCTACAGTGTGTGGTACTCGAACTTGTTTTCCCTTCAGGAGATCTCCACTCACTAAATCTTCAGTTGAGTGACCATCAATAGCATCAAATTCTTGAGACGATGATTTTGGTTCCTCATCAGTTGAGTCGTCATGTGAAGCGTCGTGTACTGCATTAGGTGAGTCTTCAGCTGATTCTGGAACAAGTCTCGCAACAGGTTTTGGAACTTGTTTTGCAACAGGTACTGGTACTGGAACAGTGTCTACAACTATAGTATCAACTACCTGTAAAATAGTAGACATGGTGTTTCCAGCATAATAACAATTATTCAGTGAATTAACACCTTTCATAAGACACTTAGAACCTTCATCAAACACTTCACAAGAATCTTTGTTGAACTTCACATTTAAACCATTTTGGCAAAGTTGACCGACACTTATAAGATTTGATTTTAGTCCTTTGACATGAAATACATTAGTCAAGTTGGGTAAACCGTCAACATTCAGAACTCCTTTACCAACAATCTTACCCTTACCACCACTACCGTAAGTCACATAACCTCCGTTGTAAGGAGTGTAGTCCACTAAACAGTTTTTGTTACCAGTCATGTGACTAGAACAACCACTGTCAAAGTACCATGCACTTGCAAACTTTGATTTAGGAATTGTTAGTGCACTATTAAACAAAACAGACTTTGGTACCCAAACAGACTTTGGTGACTGGACATAGTTTGAGGATTTGTTGGCATGTCCTGTACTCATCTTAGTCTTAGTACCTGAACCAAAATTGTTCAAAATTCCTTTTCTACTGTCTCTCATCCTTATCCTGCAAAAAGGCTTAATATGTCCTGGTACAAAGCAATAATGACAAATATACTTCTTTTTCTTTATGGTTTGTTTAGTACCAACTTGTTGTTTTTCATCAATAACTCGAAGTTTAGTAACAAGTTCAGAAGTATTGGAACTAGTTATGTCAGTCGAAGTACTAGTACCAGATTTTTCAAAAGATTTTTCATTTGTTGAGACATCAAGTACAACTTGATGTTCAGTAACAGGTTCAGAAGTACTGAGACTAGTTATGTTAGACGAAGTACTAATACCAGCTTTTACAAAAGATTTTCCATTTGCTGAAACAACTTTTGAGAAAACAGCATTTGAGTTTTTCTGGTTTTGTACTTCATCATCATTATTTTGAAAACCTAAACCACATTTATCATTATGTCCCATAACTAACAATTCATCAAGAGTGATTTTACCTTGGTTCATCTTCTTGAATGTTGCGTTTGCTTCCTCCAACTTGTTTTTAGTCTTGTTCAGTTCAACGTCCTTCTTAGTCAGCATCCTTTCACGTCGTGTCAAATCAGCTTTATGAGACTTGTTCTCAATCTGCAATTGTTGTACTATACTGCACTGGTCTTTGTACTTCACATTAAGGATATCATACAATGATTTGAGTTGAAAGAATAGCTTCATGGGATCTTCCTCAGATGCATACTCATCATCATTATCTGTATCATACACAACAGAGTTTAGACAAAATAATTTTGAGTACTCAGAATCATACCTTGTTGTCATAACATCAGAATCTGTTGTGTCTTGAAACTCATAGTCTGAAAGTGTTCTCTCATCCAAGTTCACGAACAGGGCACTTTGATCATTTGTTGGGGTACTCATGTCTCCTTCGTCTTCACTCAAATTGTCATCATCTAAAGCAACATAGTTGACTTTTCTTCCCAACCTTCTTAGTGTGTTTGCACACTCATTGGCGATGTGACCAAACCCCTTGCATTCGTGACATTGTATGGTTGACAAATTCTTCGATCTGGTGTTAGAGTATGCACGTCTTTGGCTAGTTGGAGTACTCTTGTTGTGTTTTTCAAATGTTTTCTTCTTGGTCTCTGGACTGAAACGACTCTTATACAGATGCTTCATTTGTCTGGTCAGCAATGGTACCTTGTCTTCATCATTTGCATTCAGGAGCTCCATCAGGTCAGCCTCCTCATCATCATCTTCAGTCTCTTGACTGGACAGAAGTCTGGAACTGCTAGCTTGTGGAGTACTGTCAGTTGGTTGACCTTTGGACCAGAGTGCTGTGACGTTCAGAGTACTGGAACCACGCTGATCTCGCTCAAGCATCGTCATCTCATAAGTCTTGATGTCGTTCATCAACTCAGAAAATTCGATGTCACCTGCAACTTTTGCCGTTTCAATAGCCGTTACCTTGATGAGAAATTTAGAGGACAGTGTTCTCAAGGCTTTGGATACGAGTGTTTTATTGAGCATGGGCTCTCCGAGTTCTGCACATTCGTTGGCAATGTCATACAACGCATTGAAGTAGCTTGTTGCGGTTTCATCTTCTCTCATCCTCATGTTCTCGAACTTAGTTGCGAGAACCCTCAGTCGAGACTCCCTCACGGACTTGTTTCCTTCACAGTGGATCTGCAACGTGTCCCAAGCCTCCTTTGCTGATTTTGAGTTCTTGATTAGTCTGAACATATTTGTGTCGACAGAACCGTAGAGTTCCGTCAACGCCTTTTCGTTTGCGGAAGCAGCTTCTCGTTCATCCTTCGTCCATAGCTTCGAGGGCTTGTGAACTAGATCTCCACGGTCATCATGCATCGGATGTTCCCATCCGTCTTCAACTGCATCTCACGCACGTGTGTCAATAGATTTAATTTTAGAACGAGTACGTACCTTCCAGTGGGAGTAGTTGGTTCCATCAAGCACAATAGTACGAATCAAGTAGCTTGAATCCATGTTGAGTCGACTGCACGGATCTCACTTCGTATGTCAAGTGACCTGCTCTGATACCAAATGAAAAAGAGGTCGACTCGCAGTCCACGTGCTGAAAACAAAAAAGTCAGTCACTGTAACGAATTTAAGTTCTGTTGTCCAGAGAACAACAGATTGAGTACTGCTGTCACAGAACAACAGATTCAGTTATGCAGCGGAAATAGTAAAAAGTACAGCAACTGGAAAACGTAAAGAACAAGGATATAATCTTCGTAAGTTGTATTAATCAATACAACCTACCAAGCTGCTTCAAAAGCAATAAACTTTCACTATAATCGTGAATACAAAATAATCCGAGAAAAATAAATAAAGACTAAACAATCACGAGATTGAATAGTTAATAATCGGATAAATAAGTAAAAAACAAAACGTGTGCTGGAATTTTTTCTCTCTCCAATATGGCGCGCTCTAGTTTCTTAATTTTCAATCCACATGAGTCTTCTATTTATAAGAGACAAGTCTTCTCCTCCAAGTAATAAGTCTTATATGGTAAAAAGACTCCTTCTTGTACCTTATCTTGTAGATCTTGAATATCTTTTTCTCTTTATCTTGGATTCTCCTCCCAATAATAAATATAACCAAAATAAATATTCCACCAAAGAAAGTCAACATTAGTCAAAGTCAAAATTAATTAAATTAATTAATTTCGACTCCAACAGTTCATACAAGCACGGATCAAGTGATACATCATGCTAAAATACATCACACATAGAATGAGTAACAACAACAATATACAAGTGTGAAGAAAGGAATAAAACATGTAAATATGCTCAAGGCATTGTTATGCCCAGTAACTTTGCGGCATTGCTCTGCTTAACATATTTACACTAACACAAGTCGTTGGCATTTACTCGTCAGATTGGTCGGACAAAGGTCAGAAAATACTAACGACCTAACCGTTAGCAAATACCAACATCCAAGGCCCCGGTTATCAGGGCGGCGTGCATGGGTTCCTGAGTCTATCAAATTGTAATCCGATTATGCGGTCATTGAAGTTGCTCTAATAAAGTTTTTTACTCCGTTGTCGTTTGCCTCCACTCGATCACCCCCTAGTCGCACCAAAAAAGAAATCGATTTCAAAATGTTGAAAAATTCTCTAATGATCAAACATTGACCTTAAGCACAAGTAAAAGTTTTGTCACGTTATGTAGACTTGTGAAAATGTGTGATCTATAAAAATAATTAAGGGAATCTAAGAGCTACGAGCATATTTTACGTCATTCTATATCACGAACACAATGATTTTGTCACCATATACTTCTCATATTTATAGGACGAAACCGTCTCAGAAATATATATTCATACGAGAAAATTATTAATGAAACTTGTGGTGATTATTAGTATTTTGTTGCAGGCAATTTTAGTATTCTCGTTGCTTGCCATCAGTGATCAAGGGAAACAAATTCTCCGACTACCACGACCGATGAGCAGAGGCATCGTGGACAGCGATGTTTGGCAGCATCGCCAGCTCATGATGGACTCATCTGATGAAAAGGCGAGAGGCCAGACTTATCCTCCCTCTGCTCCAAGTAACGGCTGCGATCATACCTCCCATAAGAGACACAACTGCCCATGACGACTATATTGTCTCCTGCCCGCTCCCCGGCCCTTTCCTAGTATGTGCCCCATCACTTAAAATTAGTACTACACTACTATATATATAAGAATTAATAAGCGATCACTCTAGCTAGCTGTGTATGCTCAACCGCGCGTTTCCTCGTATTTCCATAATTTAAACATATTATATATAGTTCGCACTTATTTTTAGTTTTTCAATGTTTTGTGTTGTGGTGATCAATCAAGACTAAACACAATTGAGAATTCGAATCCAAACTCGCGCTAGCTTCAAATCAAATTCCATTGTCAAAAAACTCCAATGAAACTACAAAATTAATTGATCTTCATTGCAATATATAGATCGAGAAAACTCGAATTAACCTAATTGAACTGAAATTTGTTTCTCATACATTATAAACATACAGTATAGTACTACATAGAACTGCAATATAAATTTCAGCACATTATAATATATGTGTACACGATCACAAACACATAAAAGGAAGTCAACATGGCACATCAACATGAATGTTTTTGTGTGTCTAATATCTTATTTATTAACCTTAATATCTCTTTATTTCATTCTTATTTTTCTAATAAACATAAATAGATAACATTAATTTGAGGCGTCGACCGGCCTATTGACGATGTCTGGGTCGAACTTTAACCTCAAGCGGATTCTTCATTTCACACGATAGTTTCAGCAACTCGGACAAGTCCACACCATCAGCAGCAGCAGCCACAAATTGAAATTCGTGCAAGAGTGTAGCCACCCAAAAGTTGACCGTGCTCATGCCCAACGTTTTACCCGGGCAAGACCTCCTACCCGACCCGAACGGGGCGATCCTAAGATCCGACCCGAAGACAGAAAACTCGGCCGTACGGCTCAAAAACCTGTCCGGATCAAACGCGAGTGGGTTTTCCCAAACGTTAGGGTCCCTCATAATGGCCCACATATTGACCATCGCAGTTGTTCCTGCCGGCACGTGGTACCCATCGACCGTGGAGTCCCTTATCGATAGCCGGGACCACGAGAGAAGTGGGCCCGGAGGGTGCAACCTCAGCACTTCTTTGACCACCGCCGTCAAGTAGACCAGGTTCGTCAGATCGGACTCCGCCACCTCACGCGTCCTCCCGACAACCCTGTCCAGCTCATCGTGGACCTTCGATTGGACATCAGGGTGCAACACTAGTCGAGCCAAGATCCACTCGATCAGAACCGCCACCGTGTCCGTGCCCCTAAATATCATCTCCTGCAATTGGGTTTTAGAATTTTGAACTCAAATTAATTTTATTAACTAAACAAGTTATTTATAATAAGTTTAATAGAAATCGTTACTCTTACCCAAAGAACGGCTATCATGTCCGAGTCCGACAATCTATCGGCCCCCTTAAGAGACAGCAAAAGTTCCAAAAAATCGCCGCCGCCGCCTTTTCCCGCCTTCTTACGCTCCTCGATTATTCCGCCAACCAGCCTGTTCACTCTCGGCACGAGCCGGCCGCACCTGAACCGGATACTCTGGAAGTCGAATTGGGCCAGACACGATATGTGGTCGGCCCAATTAGTCCGGCCCAGTAGGTCGTATCCCTGATCCACTAAATCCACCAGCTCCTCCGTCTCCGCGTTGACCGATCCGACGTCGTATCTCCTCCCGAACACCGACCACATCATATTGTTCAGCGACGCCAGCTTCAGCACGTCCCGAACCCGAACACCGGCCGTCCCATTCCGACCCTTCTCCGTCAGCACCTCCACCACCTGGCTCGCTATCTCGCGGCGTTGGGACTCCGACGATTTGATCTGCTTCGGGAAGAAGAGGTGCGCGGCGGCGATCCGGCGCAGCGCCGCCCAGTAGACGCCGTACGGCGCGAAGCCGATGGACCGGTGGAACATGAGCGCGTAGGCAGACGCCTTGTCTGGGCGGTCGGAGAAGGTGGAGCTGTTGAGTATGTCCCGGGCGACGTCCGGGTCGCACGTGACGACGGCGCGAGTCTGCCCGAGGCTGAGAGCCATGAGGCGCTGTGCCCGGAAGGATTGGGCCGCGTCGGCCAGTTTCTGGTGGGCCAAACCGGACATGAGGCCCATGCTGCCGATGAAAGGGAGGCCCTTTGGGCCTGGGATGGGCTTTCTGGTAAAAGCCCATTTGTGGTTGCCCCAGGCCGAGCCGCCCGGGTGAGCCCAGAAGAGTAGGTGGAGGATGAGGCATGATACAAGAAAGAGACATGCAAGGATAAGGGTGTTTAGGGGAGTGATGAATTCGAACTTGGAAGCGGCGACGGCTAAAAGCCAGAGGCTTTCGACGTCTGTTTTCATCATCGTTTCTCTTCTTCTTCTTTTCCTCTGGATCGATCGAGAAAGCTAGAGAGAATTTGAGCGAAGGAAAGAATGAATGTTTTTTAGAGCTAGCGAGCTCGATTGATCGATGAATTAAAGAAGGGTATGATGATGCATGGTTTATATAGGGAGGAAGGCAGCAAAGGTTAGTGTGATATACAGCGGAGTCGCTTTCCGCTTCCACCAAATCATATTTTTTTTTAGATAAATTCGTGAAATTTTCATTTAATCTGTGTTGAGTCTTTATTAAAATATAAATTATACGTAGTATATTATATTTGATGGATCATATTATTGGGTTGTATTATGTTCTAGAATATGGTTAGTTAGTAGAGATAATTAAAATATGAAAACACGTTTTGTGAGCATCAAGCGCCGCAAATCAATTGCGTACAGGGTGTTGCCGTCTTCAAAACTGAATTTAAAATTCGAGATGAAAGAGATGATTGGGCGAAAAATGGATATCGGTTGTAGGATCGCTTTGCTTCTTTAGACTTGTTGACAAATAAAATTAAGAAAAAAAGTAGATCCTAAGTTATTTAATATTCAAATTTAAAATTTTATGATTCAAATTCAATTTAATTCACGTCGGTATTGTAATGGTACTGTAATTAAATTAGTCATGACAAATTATTAATGATAGTTATAAATATCCTTTTTAACATGCTGTATACCAACTACTTCCTTCCCCTCAAAGCAATAGTCACATGGGGTCAACTTTGACTTTTTTTGTCCGTTCAATACATATGATAAATAGTTTACAAAAATTATGAAAAAAATACTAAAATAAAATATAACTATTATATTTTATTTTAGTATTTTTTTCATAATTTTTGTACACTATTTATCATATGTATTAAACGGACGAAAAAAGTCAACGTTGACCACATGTGAGTATTGCTTTGGACGAGAGGGAGTACTAATTAATTTCTTCAGTTGACATCAACTCATATTCACTGTTTTTTATTCAACCATCTTGTACGTAACGCTACACATGAATTAAAATAAGTGGTTGGTGTAGGAGGTTTGTGATTTTCTAATATCTCATAATATAATGTCAAAAGTTTATAATATTATACTTATGTCCTATTTAATTGATCATACTTTTTTTTATTATTTATGAATAAAGTGTGTGTCATTGCCTTTTGACAAAGGTAATATCAATCTTAAGTGTTTAATAATATAATATAATATAATATGCATAATATGACGTAAGTCAACGAATAGAAGCGAAAATCACAACTTCGAATCTCATAAAATTAATATTTTTTCACATAAATACTCTTTATGTCTCATACTAGTTGTCACATTTCCTTTGTAAATATCAAATGAGGTGTGACAATTAATTTGAGACAGATGTAGTAGAATTATATTCTAATATTCCTAAACAAGAAAACAATTCGAGTCATTCACCACGAGATTCGAAATCAAAACCTCGGTGTCACTACTACAAAATGGGTCTTTAACAACACCTTTGTTACATCGGTTAAATTGGAACCCGTTGTTAATTTTACCTTAACTATCTCATACTTTATATTTGACATTTATATTAATGTGTCAAATATGTTAATCAAATTTATAACTTAAATTAGTGATGGTGTTTCATTCCTAAATTTGAAATCAAATTGAAAGAAACGCGGCCAAGTTGAAAAATCTCTATCTAATTCAGCAGTCATCACATAAATTAAAATCATAATAAATTTATACTCTCTCTAACTTTAAGAAATAGTCATAGGTGGTCAACGTTGACTTTTTTGTCCGATCAATAATATGAATTTTAGTTATTTTTTTACAATTTTTGTACACGGTTTATCTTATATATTTAATGGGGGAAAAAAGTCAACGTTGACCACCTGTGACCATTTTTTAGAGTCGGGGGAGTATTAGTGTGTCAAATCGAGGATGGATTTTGCAGAATTTTTAATTATTGATTAGCCCTCACAATTTTGAGATATACTGTAATTAATAAAAGCAGTACTACAACATACATATACAAATACAAGTACAAGTACAAGTACGAGTACTACCTTATGAATTAATGATGTTACGGGACTACATGATCTATATATCATTGGATAAGCTTAATAACCATTTTATTTTATACCCACAAAACAACACCATTACATGAGTGGCCAACTTCGTTGCCTAACCCACTTAAGGTTCGGATTTTAAATTCAAAAGTATTTTTGCGGTGGAGTACGACTGATTTTGTTGTCTAGAGTGTCCACTTAGTTTGTAATTGTAGTATATTTTGTATTTGGTTGTATGTATTCATTAGAGGTGGAGTACGACTGATTTTGTTGTCTAGAGTGTGCACTTAGTTTGTAATTGTACGTAGTATATTTTGTATTGAGTTGTATGTATTTATTAGAGGAAGATGGTAGAAAATTAAGAAAATCGAATAAATCGAGACTTGTGTTCAACACAATTTCCTTAAAACAAAATTTTCCTCTACGGGTACGATTGTTGCCCAAGATACAACGATTACAAAACAAAACATTTGCTTACGGCGAACTGAGATGTTGCCGAAGAAATATCACCGAAGGGTCAAAAAATGAAGATAACAAAAGAAAGACTAGAGCGATTGCTCGGATTGCGTCTGTATATTCTCAAACATTTAATTAATGTTCATTCTTTCCCGTTTCCTTTCGAGTATTTTCGAGTGCTTCTCATTTTTTTTCGTATTTTCTAAACAAAGTCGATTGCACTTATATAATAATAATAAATTATGTAATAATTTATAAATTAATAAATTATTATTATAAAAATATATTTTTAAATTTATAATTTCCACCAACAAAAAAACACTAAATAATAAAATTACAATCATGTTATGAATATTATTATTTAGTGAATAACTAGTTTACCCTTTCTTGGTGAACAAGACAAAAACCCTACTTTGTATTCTATATAAAGGGGTCACCCCATATGAATGAAATAACAATTCTATTCTCCTATTATATTGTCTCTCTTATACTATATTATTCTCTCTCTATTTCTCTTGAATTTATAACACGTTATCAGCACGAAAGCTCAATCGCGTTCTTAATCGAAGTTCTACTTATCCAAGATCCGAACTCCAAGGTAAGAATTTATATGTTTGTTTATATTTATTAATAATTATAAATATATCTACTTCTCCTCCCTTCTTCTTAAATTCAAATGTTCTCGAAGAACATTATAATTTGATATTCCTGAAGTAATATCATATGTTCCCGAAGAACATTATAATATGATATTCCAGAAGTAATATTATATGTTCCCGAAGAACATTATAATCTGATATTCCTGAAATAATATCATATGTTCCCGAAGAACATTATAATATGATATTCTTGAAGTAATATCAAATTAATTATGCTTAGTAAATTAATTAAAATTTTAATGTTCCTGAAGAACATTGTGATATGATATTTCTGAAAAAATATCAAAAGAAAATATTTCTGGAGAATATGATATTATATTCCTGAATAAATATACAAATTAAATGTTACTGAAGAACATGATGTTATATTCCTGAAAAAAATATAAAAATTAAATATTCATGAAGAATATCGTGATAAGATATTTCTGCAGAAATATCAATATCAAATTGATTATGATTATATACTAATAATCTCGAATAATATCTTTGAAAATTCACCGTGAAAGATCCACTAGCTTTGTGGAAAGATTTAAAAGAAAGATACGATCACCCGAAGTTGGTCGTACTACCAAAACGTGGTATGATTGACTCCAATTACAAGATTTTAAATCTGTCTAGGCATATAATTAAGCTATTATGAAATCCAACTCACAAGTTTGAGTCACATTATAATTTGATATTCCTGAAGTAATATCAAATCAATTATTCATAATATATATATACAAATTGAATGTTCCTGAAGAACATAAAATCTGGTTTAAATATTATATTGATCGTTCTGGAAGACCATCATGATTTGATATTATTCGATAAATATCAAATTAAATTGCTCCCGTAGTAGCAATAAGTTTCGAAATATCAAATTAAATTGCTCCCGTAGTAGCAATAAGTTTTAAATGTTCCGAATAACATTATGATAAGATATTCATGATTAAATATCAAAATTAAATTGTAAATGTTTTGGAGTACATATATTTCCGCAGAAATATCAAATCAAATTGCTTCTGGTGTAGCAATTAAAATTTAAATATTTTAAATCGATCGATATTGATATTCAAAATATTCTTGAAAGAATATTTTTATTGACTGCTCCCGAAGAAGCAAAGTTCATGTAACGCCCCAGAAAATTCACAAGCTTAAAGGAATTGAATATGCTACTCATACCAACAAGATGCATCTACTTTTCTGGGCATCCTCCTATAAGAACTCCAAAGTTAAGCGTGCTGGCTTTGGAGTAGTTCTAGGATGGGTGACCCCCTGGGAAGTCTCCCGGGTGCGCACGAGTGAGGACAAAGTGCGCTGGAAAAGACAAGTGTTGGTACAGTGGGGCCAGGATATCACTCCTGACGGCAGTCATTGGTAACCGAGCCGGCCCATTAGGGTCGGGCTTCGGCCCCTCAACGGGACGGGGCGTTACAAATGGTATCAGAGCAGGTGCCGACCGGAATTGCGGGAACTAAGTGTCTTGCGGGGCCAAGTGCTCCACCCAAAAGTTGGTGAGAGTACCCGTAAGGGGCATTCCTGCACGGATGGTTGGTCCTGGGCAAGTAAGGCGTCCTGGGCAAGTAAGGCAAGTAAGACACGCAACGAGGACGTTGCACAGAAAAAAAGGTGGGGTGATTGTAACGCCCCAGAAAATTCACAGGCTTAAAGGAATTGAATATGCTACTCATACCAACAAGATGCATCTACTTTTCTGGGCATCCTCCTATAAGAACTCCAAAGTTAAACGTGCTGGCTCTGGAGTAGTTCTAGGATGGGTGACCCCCTGGGAAGTCTCCCGGGTGCGCACGAGTGAGGACAAAGTGCGCTGGAAAAGACAAGTGTTGGTACAGTGGGGCCAGGATATTACTCCTGACGGCAGTCATTGGTAATCGAGCCGGCCCATTAGGGTCGGGCTTCGGCCCCTCAACGGGCCGGGGCGTTACAGTTCATAACATTATATGTTTTTAATAAATTTACATCATGATACTCATAGTGAAACACCATTGTTTTTGTTGAAACAATGATTACGTATGAATTATCCCTGAAGGATATCTTTTGAAAATTAAGAATAAATGTACTATGTGGGTACTCTTGGAATATCGAAAAACTCGATTCCAATTAAATGTAACTTATGAGAAAATTATATATTGAGATTTATTTTGTTCTCTAAAAAGATTTGAGTGAAACAATCAAAGAAGAATTCATACCCTACTTTTTATATGTCGAATATGCTCCTGCAGTAGCAATATCGACAAAAAGGTTTTACCAAATATGAATGTGGTTGTGAAAAAAAAATGGCGTGGTAATATTCATGGTGAAAGTAGAGAATGTGAAAATCATAACTTTCATAATCATGTTTGGTATTCGCCATAAAATAAAACTAAGAATGAAGAAAATATGGTGAAAAAGACATTCTCCACATTCCATTAATCAAGTTTGCTCCTGCAGTAGCAATATTATTTGCATGATTTTAAGAAATATTCTCAACTCATATCATGTCTACTGGTAATAGAACAAAATAATGGGATTGATGAATAATTATGAGATATGTCCAACTAGTTGTATACTATTGCCTGAAGCAATTGTAAATGAACATGAAAATGGTTATGTTCGTGGATGAGGACGCATAAGTATATATGAACGAGACAGTTATCATGGAAAATCTCAAGAACAAAATAATTGATAAATAAGGTGTGTGAAGAGAAATGCCAAAAATGTGGAATAAATTGGCATTGTGTGCGTACTTGTCGTACGACCAAACATCCTGTTGATCTCTACCAAAAAATCTAAAGAAAAGGTAGAGACGAATCTTGCTAATTTCAATTGTCAAGTTTTAAAGATTATGATGACAATATTAATCATGTAATCCTGAAGCGTATTAGATCGATCTTAAGATATAAAATAAATCCGCGGAAAAAACAAAGAAATTAAGTCACCCTCAAAATCTCCTGAAGAGAGTTAAGATGGAAATCCCATTGAAAAAGCATGTGCACATGATAATAAAAAATCGTGGGATTGCGGAACAACCAAATTAAATATTTTGGAAAATGATGAAAGATTTGGTTGATAGAATGAATTGTCATCAACATGGAAAAAGTCGTCAACGACATATTTGCCTCAAGAGTTGCTCTAGAAAATTTGAATCCAAAACTCAAATCAATGATAGTGTGCCGGCAACACTCAAAGAAATAGAAACGAGCAATTGAGGCTGAGCATGACTCGCTGAATAAAAGAGATATTTGACTCTATAGTACACACCTGAAAATATTATCCCAGAAGGATATACGTAGGTGTTCATAAAAAAAACGAGTAATGATATGGTGAGATATAAAAGCGAGATTAGTTGCTCAAGAGTTTTTCGCAGAAACTCGATGTTAATCAAATATTTTGAAAGATGGCATTAAGTTCCGCTACTTAATATTTATGGCAGCAACAATGATAAATATATGCATCAAATGCATGATTTGACCATGTAGAAGTTATTAGAAAAATACATACATGAAAATCCTGGATGGATTTTAAAATTTCTGATATGAAAGGAAATGAAAATCAGAATATGTACAATATCATATTACTATGTCATTATGGACACAAATGATATTGAAGACAAGGTCCCGAAGACCAGTGATTTTGGTCCCGAAGACCAGTGAATCAGTGATTGCACTCTTTTTCTCTCTACTAAGTTTTTCCCACGGGGTTTTCTTAGTTAAAGGTTTTTAACGAGACAATCACCACAATATAAATGTAAATGTCGTGTACTCTTTTCCTCGAGTATTTTTTCCTACAAGGTTTTATAACGAGGTTTTTAACGAGGCATGTACATCACTCGATAATAATTAATGGGTACATCAGAATGTTCCATATGAGTTTGTTTTCGAGATAAACTGAGGTATTGAACCTGAAGTTCAAATGATTGTGAATTGAAGTTCACATTATTGTTCATTTGTCAAAAAAATGTATATTGAACACTAGATGCATTTAATATACTCCAGAAGAGTTACCGGCCGGTTATAGCAATTGCGAATGCTCTAGTCAATAGATGTCTGGTAAAGGCATGTCCCAGAAGGACGAAAAATATACAATGATACAAATGAACGTGAAACTCGACAATTCGAAGGTTGTGTCCTGAAGACCAAAATGTATACTTGAATAACTAAGTTTTTCCTATATGGTTTTATTAGTTACAGGTTTTAATGAGACTGGTTGATCACCAATAACTACGTTCAAGAAATCAAAGATCTTCGGTGATTACAATCAGGGAGAGCAAGCTGTGCTCTTTTTTCTTCGTCGAGGTTTTATCTTACTGGGTTTTCCTGGCAAGATTTTAACGAGGCAGCAATCTTGTAAATAGTCATTCAAGGGGGAGTGTTATGAATATTATTATTTAGTGAATGACTAGTTTACCCTTTCTTGGTGAACAAGACATAAACCCTACTTTGTATCTGTTGTGCCCCATTTTCATTTATAATTATTTTTATTACTTTTAATATATGTTATTATCATTATTATATTAATTTAAGCATTGGGCTCCATTCTCACGGGTCCCGCGCCGGAGACCGCCCACAATGACCTGGAGAAGACCGACCAGAAGATTGTACCGATCAGCAAAGAGTCAGCCGGGCAGACAACGTACAAGGCGCCGATCAGAGTGTATGGACTCCCAGGAATGAGCCCGCTCGCCCGGATGCCGCCCAGTTAGAGTGCCGTAGAGAGAAGGCCAAAGACCGGTCTCCTCGGCCCAGCAATGGCGGCGAAATAAAGGTGTAAATAGTCTTTTTACCATTTTAGGTTTATGAGATGTCACATGTCAAGGCCCAATTCTTTTTTGTAAACCCTAATAGTAGCCCTATAAATAGAGGGAGCTGTAAAAGGAAATGCACACACAATCTTCAAGAAAGATTCCAGCTCTTAAATTATACTCTCTCGTTTTTTCCATTTTCAGCTAAGAACATAAATAATTTTCACCAAACTAGTCCTCAAAAATCCCAGAAAATAGTTAACAAAAAATCACTGTTAACAATTGGCGCTAGAAGGAAGGGGGCTACCTCGAGCGCTAGTTTCGGTGTCAAGTTTTTCTTTTTCTTGATTTCTTGCGATGAAAACTGCAGGTACTTCCATTAGCACCGCCGTCGCTCTCGTCGGCGAGGCCGACGGACATGAAGGCGATGCGGGGAGAGCGCCTCTGATGAAAGACAGCGTTGGGACAGCATCCCCAGAGATTCCGAATGAAATCGCTCGCCAGCTGGCGATGATAGAGACGCTGCGCGCCGAAGAGGCCGAGATCAGGGAGAGACAGAGAGTCCTCCGTGAAGAAGTGGCGGAAGCCGAAAAGCTGTTATCGCCCGCCCTGGAAGAAGAGCCAGATCTGGATTTGGGGCGGGTCAACACCCCCGAGGAGATTAAGCGCACCATACAGAAGCTGGAAGCTCGGTCTCGTTTCTTGGAGAAAAGACCCGTCGCCGAAAACCCGAACCCTAACCGTTGCTGCCTGGAGAGGGAGTTCGAAGAAGAGGCGCGCGAAGAATCCACCCGAGCCGCTTTTCGGCAGAAGCAGGCAGTGAATTCCGTCCACGCCGCATCAAATCCGGGGACAGTCATGGTGACCGATCCCGGCCTCGCGAAACGGCTAGAGGAAGTGGAAAAGAGACTGGCCGAGCAAGACTGTGACCCTAAAAGGAGATCCTCCCTCGCCGAACCCCTCAGTCTGGAGATCGAGCAAGCACGGTCCCAACCTGACATCGTCCCGCTGCTGACTTTCATCTACGATGGGGCCTCCGACCCCGACGTCCACCTAAACAAGTACAACACATACATGGTGGGCCGAGGAGCCACTGAGGCCACGAAGTGCCGTCTTTTCCCCCTCACTCTTGGCGACATGGCCCATCGTTGGTACACGAGTCTGCCGCCGAGGTCGATCGACAGTTTCGGGGAGTTAGGAGACGAGTTCGTTTCTTACTTCGCGTCTAAAGTAAGATATTCGGAGGGTCGCCAACGTCTGATGGGAGTCAAGCAGAGCAAGGACGAGACCGACGAGGTTTACATAGACCGAGTAGAGCGGATCGCTAAGCAGGGAGATCGGGTGAGCGACGAGATCCTCGTTCATTCCGTAGTGGGCGGTTTGCGACCGACGTCCAGCCTATTCAAACCGATGATGAAGGACTACCCAAAGTCATACACTGAGTTCCGCAGAAGAGCTGGCGAGGAGATCGCCCAGCAACGCATCTACGACTAGCGGATGAAAGAACTAGAGCCCGAGAAGGAAGAGAAACCCTCTGCCGAGAAGAGGCCCGCCAGCCCGACAACTGTTGATTACTGGACGGAGCCACCTCCAACGGTTAAATACCATGAAAGTGGAAAGAAGAAGCCCAACTACAAGCCGTACCAGGTAACCTTCCAAGCACCACGGAAGGTCGAGATCGTCAACGAGTGTGCCGAGGAGGGGACGTTCCTAGGGCAGACCCCTACTCAGATCCTCCAAATCTTCTACGAGCGGGATATTAATATCCTTACTCCCCCTCAGGCCATGAGGAGCCGTCCCGACGAGAGAAACCCGCGCAAATGGTGCTCTTTCCACCAGGAAAACGGGCATAGGACTGATGAATGCCGCGATATGATCGCTCAACTTCGCCAGCTCTATGAAGACGGGAGTCTGGCCGATCTTCTCCGGGCACCGAAACGCGGCCGTCCAGCCGCCGGACGCGGAGGCGTCGGGCGCGGGGGCGGCGGCCGTGGAAGAGGGGGAAGAGGCCGAGGCCGGGGGTATCAAGACGATCAGAATCATCGACCTCATCAGCAGCAGAGGCGCGAGCAGGATCCGGTCGGCCAGAACCTTTTGGCGTTGCCACCTCCCCCGGTCGGCAGACCCGGGAACGAAGATCCTCCCGTCCGCGAGGGAGCTCGAGTAAATATGATCGGGGGGCTGACGCCGATCATCCACAAATCCAAGAGACAGAAGAAGGAGGAGCTCCGCGAGTTCGAAGGAGTGAATGTCGTGGTCCCCCATGCAGAATCAACCATCTCCCGAGGAATCGTCATTTCTTTCTCAGAGAAAGACAGGGAGGGGATAAAATACCCCAAAGAGGATGCGTTGGTGGTGACTGCCCGGATCCTCGGCATCGAAGTGGCCAGGGTTCTAGTGGATAACGGGGCCCATTGCAATCTGATATTCAAGTCGGCGTTGGACCAGCTCGGCGACCTCACAAGATATGTCCGACCGTATGAAGGAGTTCTGAAAGGTTTCGGAGACGTGGTTGTCCGCCCCAGAGGACGGATCAAGATGGCTGTATATTTGAAGGATTGGCAGGACCCTGCCATCAATATGACCAGATTGATTGAGTTTGTTATTGTGGACGCAGAAAACATTTATAATGCTTTTTTCGGGAGGCCGTTCCTCGATGCCTTCGAGGCTGTGGCGTCCTCCCATTACTATTGTATTAAGTTTCCCACTTTGAGTGGCGTGGTCGGTACCCTTCGAGGTGACCAATATATGGCAAGGAAGTGTTTTAATTACTCTTTGAGTTCTAGTACAAACAATCACACGAATGATGTCGATGCCACTAACACTGGGGCATTTGGGGGAGGTGACCCCCAAATAACCGACCATGAATTAATCCCGGAAGGGGACGAGCCCCAAAAGAAGTTAACCTGAGATGACACGATTATGTTAAGGGAGATCGACCCCGCGGGGGAGATGGATATAGACGACCAGAAATATCTGACCACTCTATGGGAAGAAGGCGAGCTCGGACAGCCGGGGGCTCGCGAAGTCGAGGCTCAAGGAACGCGAGAATCGGAAGCCGCTTTGTCTGAGCTCGAGGCACAGCTTTTGCACATCCTCATCGACGAACTACCGGCCAGCCAAGATAACGATCCTATACAGAACATACGGCCCGCGAGCGAAAAAGATCCTGACCCCCGAATCGGTTTTGACCCAAGCGAGATTCCCGATCCCCGGGGACCTTCAGCATGTTCGGCAGTAGATGAAATCGAGAAAGTATGCCTAGATCCGGACAGGCCCGAATTGGAAGTTTTCATTGGAAAGAAAGTCCCCGAACGACTGAGGGAGGAGCTGATCGAATTCTTGAAACAAAATACGGACGCTTTCGCCTGGTCGCACAAGGATATGGTAGGAATCGATCCCAAGCATGCCTGCCACCGCCTAAAGATTGACCCAGAGAAAAAGCCCATCGCCCAGAAGAGGAGGAAGATGGGACCTGAGAAGTATGCAGCATTGGCGGTGGAGGTCAAGAAATTAGTCGATAACGACCTTGTGCGAGAGGCCGAAGAAGAGCCTCAATGGGTCGCGAACGTCGTGCTCGTCAAAAAGGCCAATGATGCTTGGCGCCTCTGCATTGACTTTACCGATTTAAACAGGGCCTGCCCGAAGGACCATTTCCCTCTACCCCACATCGATCATCTGGTCGACGGCGTCGCCGGACACGCCATTTTTTCTAACTGTGATTGTTTCGCAGGTTATCACCAGATTCCCATGGCCGAGGAAGACATAGAGCACACATCTTTCTATTCGGGCAAGGGAGTGCTATGTTGGAAAAGGATGCCGTTCGGCCTGAAGAACGCTGGGCCAACCTACCAACGGCTGGTGAACAAAATGTTTGTCGACCAGATTGGAGATACTATGGAGGTGTATGTGGACGACATAATCATAAAAAGCAAGTCTGAGGAGGATCACGTGAAAGATTTGAAAGTCGCTTTCGAGATCTTGAAGTTCTACAACATGAAACTCAACCCTAAGAAATGTCATTTCGGGGTATACGCCACAAAATTCCTCGGACACATCGTCAGCTTTAGGGGCATCGAGGTGAACCCAGAAAAGATCAGGGCCATTCAAAATTTGAGGGAGCCCCGAAACCAGAAGGATGTGCAAAAATTAACTGGTTGTCTGGCCGCCCTTAGTCGCTTTATCCCACGGCTCGGGGACAAAAGCCGTCCATTTTTCAGATCGATCAAAGACCAGAAATTCAGGTGGGGAAAAGAGAGTCAGGAGGCTTTCTTACGTCTGAAGGAGCACCTCGGAAATCCCACTATCCTCTCTAAACCGGTCACCGGGGAGACACTTTTCCTCTATCTAGCCGCGTCCGAACATGCAATGAGTTCGGTTCTCGTCCGGGCAGAGGGACAACTGCACAAGCCTATCTATTTCGTCAGCCAGGTTCTCCACGACGCCGAGACACGATACACACCCCTGGAAAAGCTGGCATACGCCCTTGTGATAAGCGTGCGGAAGTTGAGGTCTTATTTTTTCGATCACCCAGTAGAAGTTCTGACTACCATGCCATTACGACAGGTCTTGCAGAGACCGGACACGAACGGCCGATTACTGAAGTGGAGTCTAGAGGTGGGTCAGTACGACATCACTTATGCTCCCAGAACAGCGATCAAGGGGCAGGCCCTTGCAGATTTCATAGTGGAACTGACTTTCCCTGAGTCCACCCCGTCGACCAGGATCCCGGCATGGAAGCTATACGTCGACGGTTCGTCCAATTCCTCCCACGCCGGGGCTGGAATAGTGTTGTTCAGACCGGGCGGACAGTCTCTCACACACGCGGTAAATTCGAATTTGCCGCGACAAATAATGAAGCGGAATATGAAGCGCTGATCGCCGGACTGAATCTGGCCTTGGCGGTGGGTGCCGAACATTTGCAGATCTTCATGGACTCTCTACTGGTAGTTAACCAAATCAAAGGAGACTATGAAACCCGATGCGACCGAATGGCGAAATATCATGAACACGTAATGGCGTTGTGCGAGAAGATACCAAAAACCTTCATCGAGCAAATTCCCAGAGAGATGAACTCCCAGGCTGATGCGCTATCCAAGCTGGCGTCCTCCGAAGGAAGCGCAGATATGGCTAATGTAATTTTAACCAGTCAGGCAAAATCAGCAATATCACAGGAGGAAGGCTTGATCACGGTCATCGATCGTGGTGAGACTTGGATGGACCCTATTCGCTCCTACCTCCTGGACGGGACGCTACCCAGAGATAAGACGGAAGCCAGACAACTTCGAATACGGGCGGCTAGATATACCCTAATTGGAGATGTTTTGTACAGAAGGAGTCTATACCTTCCTCTCTTGAAATGTATAACCCCGCTCGAGGGCCACAGAGTCTTTAGCGAAATTCATGACGGCGTCTGCGGGAACCATGCGGGAGGGCAATCGCTGGCCCACAAGACGGTGCGCCAAGGGTTCTATTGGCCTACCCTGAGGCGAGATGCGATAAATTATGCTCGGAAATGCCACAGATGCCAGGTGACCGCCCCCATTATCCGGACGGCGCCAGAATATCTCAACTCGATATACAGTCCTTGGCCTTTTGCATCGTGGGGGATTGATCTGATCGGACCTCTGCCGACCGGACCAGGTGGAGTTAAGTATGCGGTCGTGGCCGTGGATTACTTTACGAAATGGGCCGAGGCCGAACCGCTGAAAGTCATTGACCAGAAGGCGATCATAAAATTCATCTGGAAAAATATCATATGCCGTTTTGGGATCCCGTGCACCATCACCTCGGATAACGGAAAACAGTTCGACGGTCAGGAAGTCATGAATTTCTTTGACAAATGGAAGATTAAGAAGGCTTTCTCCACCCCCTATCATCCTCAAACGAACGGGCAGGTGGAGGCAGTAAACAAAATTCTGAAACACACCATCAAGGCTAAACTCGAAGAAAGACAGGGAAGGTGGGCAGCTGAGCTGCCAGATGTGCTATGGTCTTATAGGACGACCAGCAAGGCCGCCACCGGGGAAACCCCTTTCGCTTTGGCTTTTGGAGCCGAAGCAGTGATACCCTCCGAGATCGAGGTTACGAGCCATAGAACTTCTCAAGAGCTAAATGAAAACAATGACAAAGCTTTGCGCCTCGAGCTGGATTTCCTGGAGGAAAGAAGGCTGAACTCGGTTTTCCAGAATGCGGCGGCCAAACAGAGAGCGGAGCGCTTCTATAACTCTAAGGCCAAGATCAGGAAATTTAAGGCCGGGGATCTAGTTCTTAAACGCATGCTCGGGCCAAGCACTGGGGCATTGGGCCCAAACTGGGAAGGCCCAATGCGAGTAAGGAAACACGTGGAGAAAGGATCATATGAATTGGAGCACCTGAACGGCATAGCCGACCAGTATCTTTGGAACGCACTCCATTTGAAAAAGTACCATCAGTAATCTTTTGTATCTCGAAACTCTGTATGGTTGGAATAAAAACTTGTTTGGCAGAAACTGTATGTCTTGACCATTTCCACGGAAATTTTATTAAGACCGAGGACCGGACATGTCCCATCCTCGGCCATGTCACCCTGATCCGTCGGGGACATGAATATTTAACCGGGGATAGAGTCCGCTCTCCCCGAGCCTGAAATGAGTCGGGTGATCCTCGCCCGACCGATCGAACAGGAAATTTTATTAAGACCGAGGACCGGACAAGTCCCATCCTCGGCCATGTCACCCAGATCCGTCGGGGACATGAATATTTAACCGGGGATAGAGTCCGCTCTCCCCGAGCCTGAGATGAGTCGGGTGATCCGTCGCCCGACCGATCGAACAGGAAATTTTATTAAGACCGATGACCGGACAAGTCCCATCCTCGGCCATGTCACCCTGATCCGTCGGGGACATGAATATTTAACCGGGGATAGAGTCCGCTCTCCCCGAGCCTGAGATGAGTCGGTTGATCCGTCGCCCGACCGATCGAACAGGAAATTTTATTAAGATCGAGGACCAGACAAGTCCCGTCCTCGGCCATGTCACCCTGATCCGTCGGGGACATGAATATTTAACCGGGGATAGAGTCCGCTCTCCCCGAGTCTGAGATGAGTCGGGTGATCCGTCGCCCGACCGATCGAACAGGAAATTTTATTAAGACCGAGGACCGGACAAGTCCCATCCTCGGCCATGTCACCCTGATCCGTCGGGGGACATGAATATTTAACCAGCGTTTCACCGCAAGCATAAAAGTTTCGAAAACATAAAATTTCACTAAGGAAAATGTGGAGCGGATAAGAAAAAGACAACATAAAAATCGCGAGCTAAGGAACACCGCTTGAAAAGAAGCATCAATAAAGAGGGCGACCCCTACGATCGTGAGTCGGCCGGGGAGGCCAGGGACTGACCCTAGATCCGCGCGTTCCACGTTGGGACGACCAGGGCCGATTCCCCACCGGACGCACCGCCGAACGGAAATCCCGATAAAAAACGTCAATCGAGAAGCCCGTTTCGTCGGTCCAAGTGATTCGAACGGCCCAACCTTCTTGTATCTCAAACCCGCTTACGAGTCGTTCCCACTCCGGCCCGTAAATTGCAGTCTGGTTGCGAAAACGAGTAAAAGAAACACGCCATTCTTGATCCAAGGGGTCTACCATTTGCAATCCATCTGTCGTCCCGCCTCCGATCGGGCGGAGGAACGCCGCGGGGACCGGAAAGATCTCTCTATGCCAGGTACCGTTGAACGCGCGCTCGAAAAAATGCGAACCATCCAAAAATTCGACTCTGGTCGACATATTTCAGGAAGTAATAACCTATATTTCTTTATCCTATTTTGGCAATACGCAAGCGCAAGAACAACCCATTTATAGGGGTTTCATTTTCGAAAATCGAAGAACAATTAGAGCGATAAGTTGACTGCATTAAAGACAGATGACAGTTTCAAGGACTTCGCATTTAATGAAAAGCAAAGGAGACCAAAACCGAAAAAGCATAATTATTCGCGACCGAACAGGTTAAATAAAAGACGCGCTAATCCACATAAGGATGACCAAGGGAGTCAACCTCACCACGTGCCCGGATCTGTTTAGGAAAAGAAACATTGAGGCGCCCCAGATCGAAAAGGCTGACACGAAACCCAAACCCGGGTTTCCAGATCACCCAGACCCCCCATCCCGCTTGGATGCCCGCATGCTGAATGAAATCGGCCCAGCCCGGGCCTCCGAATGCCATCTGACGCCTGAGTTTCGTTTTTGTGGCAACCCAGGCTTGCTCGTTGGAGTCATGGAATGGAATCTCTTCCCCCAAGAACTTCTCCAGCGGCTGCACGAACGCGTTGGGGAGGGGGAAGTTGTTGCGATGCCACTTGCCGTCAAACCTTTGGGTTAGTTTGCGCCACCCGTCAGAATGAATGGAAATAGCATAATAGCTCTCCATGATCGCAGACGTGCCATGAAAGACTTGTTTCCCTTTGTTCGGACGCATTTTCTTGCTCTGGCTCATCTTTTTTCTTCTCTCTTTTCCTTTTCTTTCTGTTGATTTTCCTTAGGTAGAAACCACAAGTATAGAGAGATCTAACGCATCTATATATATACAAAGTGCATATAAGTGGCCTCCACCAAAAGCCGTTTTGGAGGGAGTTTTCCCGCCAAAAGCCCTTTGGGACGGGAATACCGATTTAGATTCCGTACGTTACATACGTTAAAAGTAAAGGAATAAATGCAACAGAGATAGAATAATGAGGACAAAAATCTTTTGTCCCAAAGGTAATAAAGAGATGAAGTAACAGAAAGCGTCAGACATTGTCAGGAATATTGTTTAGGCCCGCACGGGCAAAATCCAAAAGTAGAGAAAGGAAGAGAGCTAAAGATAAACATAAGTTGTTATAATAACCGGACAGTTTAAATGCCGAACACCATCATTTCTGATCCTCGGGAATGGATCCTTCACCATCATCATCCTTAAGCACCGAGTCCGCGAATTTGACGGCCGGATCGACTTCACTAGTAACAGCTGGCTCCGTAGAATCCTGGTCGGCCACCCCCGCCGTTTTGGGCATCCGAAGATGCGATTTCAAAGGCCACCAGGAGAGGTCCAGTCTGAACTTCTGTTCCAGATCGAGCACATACAATTGGAAGTGAGCATGAAGAGGGCACTGCTCGGCATACTGGCGGAGGAAGTCCATCAAAACGTTCACCGGTTGGCCCGCCTCAAGGAGTGCTCGGATGCCGTCGGAATAGGCACAGTAATAAGAATAGTTACTGTACAGGTCGACGTCCTCATCAGGATTAGATTGACGTTCGGCCTCGGCAGTCTGCATGCCCTCCAGCTCTTTCAGTACCCGCTGGTTCAATTCCTCCAACTCCTTTATGCGTTTCTCGGCATAGCCATAAGACTTACCGAGCTCCTCCACTCGAGTTTTGAATCTACCCAGCTCTTCTCCCTGCTCGGTCAGCTTAAGGATCACAGACATCTTATCCTTTTTCTCTTCATCCAACTCGCTGCTCAGAGAGGCTTTCATCCCGGATTCGAGGTTGTAGTCCTCCTGCAGTTTGTTATATCGAGTCCGCAGTTCCAGGTAGACGTCAGGCAGGTTGGGCGGGCACTTAGCAGCTTTGTCCTCCTGCTCGGCACGGATCTGGGCCAAGCGATTCACCATAATCAGATTACGGGCAGCATTGACCCGAAGTAACTTTTCCAAAAAGTCCGGTCGGGACGCCGCGGCCTCCATCTCCTGAGACCAAGAGTGGTTGACATCCTCGATGGACTGAGCAATATGTGCCGGCAGGGAGTCCTCGTCATAAGGATTCTGGGCGGCCGTCAGGTGAGCCACGGCCAAAGGAAGCCCCAGATCCTCCTTGAAAGACCTGCAGCCCACATTTCAGATCATAAGAATTTAAGTAAGGAAACACACTCAAGAAAGTCCATAAGTTTAGTACCTGGAGAAGTCCTCGTCACCAGCGCCGAAAATAGACTCCAGCTCGCCCGAACGGTCATCGTCCCCCGTTCCTGCAGGCCGAGATTTTTTTTCTTTCGAGGAGCCTTATCTTTTTTCGGAGCCGTCGGAGGCTTCCCGCCCGTCTTCGTCCCGGAAGCACTCGACCCTTCCGCCCGGGATTTCTTAGCCGGTCGGTAAAGCTGTTCCTCATCCGAAGAGGAGTCCTCGGCGTTGACCTGGCTAATCGGTTGAGGCATGGGAAAAGTGTTCGGGGAATGAGCAGCAACGGTCACTCTGGCCGCCAACTCCTGACGCTCCGTTTCTGCTTTCTCCGCGGCGAGCTCCCTTTTTCTCCGTTCGCGAGGGGTCTCCAGTTTAGGCATCCCGATCGGTCGGAAAATTCGAAAGTACCTGCGGGCTGGAAATAAGGAAAACGTTAGAAACAAGGGGAGGACAGGGGTCCAAGTGAATTGTAACGACTACTCACGCGGAAATATATTCTCGGCGTCCCGGGGAGTAACTATAAACCGAGCACGAAGACGTCTCTCCTTGCCCTTCCAATTCTCATGTTTCCGTTGATTATACGAGAGTGACTTTATCCTTTCCAGGATCACCAGGAAGTCCCATCCTAACAGCCCGGCATCTGGAGCTTTGGGGCCTAAAAAAGGACAAGAATGGGAGAATCCCCGAAAGGCAGATTAGGGACGGAAAAAGGATATCTAGGATAAATAGTACTAAGGTCAGAGAAACTAACGATCTGAAGTTGTCCGGTATTCGGCACTCAGAGGAAAATCCTTGGAGTTCCACTCTCCTGCTACGAAGAACCATTTTTCGGTCCATTTGGCTTGCTTGCTCGTCAGATCGGTGATTATGGTATCTCGTTGCTTAAGGTAATAATCACCTTTTCCGGCATCACATATGCCCAGCAAGAACAGCAATTCAAGGCCGGTCAGGCCTCGATACAAGCCATAATAGCCAAACATGACAGTCAGATCGTACATGGTCGCCCAGGCATTCGGTACCAACTGCATGGGGGCAACTCCAAAGATCTGCACTAAGTGGGCGAAAGAATTCGGGATGGGAAAGCGAAGGCCGCTCGACATCATCGAGTAGTTCACTGCGACCATACCCGTAGGTGGGCAGTCTGCCCGCTCACCCTCGATAGGAGCGTATATATGAACGTCCGAAGGTATCTCCCACTCACCCCTTTTTTCCTGGAGGGCAGACTCCGTGATTTTGCTCGGCCTCCGGCTAGCCTCGAATACCCCTGGCCGATCCCCGACTACCCGAAAAACTTCACGAGGGACGTAGCGGTATGGCCGCTCAAGGAGATAGGCCTCATATGTGTACGGGGAGGGAGGACCCCGACTATCAGCGATAATCTTACAAAGGTGGCGATAGGTTTCACTGACGTCGCCTCCCAGCATCTCGCGGCTCTCGTCGGCCGAGAAAGGAAATTTCAGTGAACACCCGGACGACAATGAGGCATCAGAGGACGAACCCTCACGAGGAGAAGAAGTAGAGGGTAATTTAGATGGGTCTATAGGAGTACGAGCGGGCGAAGCGCCCGACGATTCGCGACGAGGGGATCCCTCTTCACTCATCACCAGTTTCTGGTTTTTAAAGAGGAGGTACACCCACAGCCGAAAATTTAATAACGATGTGAATACCAGAGGAATCGCCGGAAAAAATGGCGATTCACCAGAAAATTCTTAAACCCTAAAAAGAAGACGAGAATATTTGCCCTATGAAAGCCCCGGAAAGGGAAACTCACTCGACACCAAGAAAGAGAAGAACGCGTACCTGAAAGAAAGAAAATATTCGCCGGAAATAGTCGCCGGATTTCGGAGAAAAATCAGCCGCCGAAGAGTTTGAGAAGAAAAGGAGTCGAAAAGTGAAAAGGTCTCTTTTGGAGGATACTTATAGTACCCGAAAAGGCGGCGGTTTTTCTTTTTTAATTTTAATTTTGAATTTCAAAATCGAAAGGACAACTGAAAGGACAGCTGTAGGCGGGAGATGAAAAGGTTTTCACGACACGTGTCGTCAACGTGTCAGAATGACCCAAGCCCTATTTTTCAATAGAGAAAATGGAGCGACTACGACCACGAAGAACCCGGTCGGCTCCTGCCGACCCGATCCTTCGCGGGGGGCATTTGTTGTGCCCCATTTTCATTTATAATTATTTTTATTACTTTTAATATATGTTATTATCATTATTATATTAATTTAAGCAGTGGGCTCCATTCTCACGGGTCCCGCGCCGGAGACCGCCCACAATGACCTGGAGAAGACCGACCAGAAGATTGTACCGATCAGCAAAGAGTCAGCCGGGCAGACAACGTACAAGGCGCCGATCAGAGTGTATGGACTCCCAGGAATGAGCCCGCTCGCCCGGATGCCGCCCAGTTAGAGTGTCGTAGAGAGAAGGCCAAAGACCGGTCTCCTCGGCCCAGCAATGGCGGCGAAATAAAGGTGTAAATAGTTTTTTTACCATTTTAGGTTTATGAGATGTCACATGTCAAGGCCCAATAAGGAAAGGCCCAATTCTTTTTTGTAAACCCTAATAGTAGCCCTATAAATAGAGAGAGCTGTAAAAGAAAATGCACACACAATCTTCAAGAAAGATTTCAGCTCTTGAATTATACTCTCTCGTTTTTTCCATTTTCAGCTAAGAACATAAATAATTTTCACCAAACTAGTCCTCAAAAATCCCAGAAAATAGTTAACAAAAAATCACTGTTAACAGTATCCTATATAAAGAGGTCTCCCCCATATGAATGAAATAATTTATTCTCTTATTATATTGTCTCTCTTATATTATATTATTCCCTCTCTATTTCTCTTGAATTTATAACAAATCAAACTTTTTTACTTTTTTTAATTAATTAAAATATTATATTATTTGTAATAAATTTAAGTTTATTAAAATTTTAAATTAATTAAAATATTATATTATTTATAATAAATTTAAATTAAAAATGTACTTCATTTTTAATCATAAGTATAATAAAATATTTAAGTGATGTTATTTTTAATAAAAACTTATAAATGTTCCAAATAAAAAAATAAATTATAAAATATATAATTTAAATTTATAATTTGATATATATATTATTTATTGTATTATATATTATTATTACATTATACTATGTAATAAATATAAGTTAATAATATAGATATATTATATTTTAGTAATTGTACATATAACTCCGATATTTAACGGTTATCTTCTTCTTCTTCATTCCCTAAATTATGCAATATACTACCTTTGTCTCATATTAATAGTCATATTTTTTTTGTTATTTATGAAAGAAGTGTGACTATTGCTTTTGGACAGAGGTAATACATTAATATTTATTCCTTAGCCTTGAGTAGGTGAGATGTTGTCGGGCCTTTCCCTACGGCCCTATGTCGTAGGAAAACCCCGTACGGAGAAGCCTACGGTGATTATTGAGTATTCTTTAGGTATATCACTATAAATCCTCGTGTTTCTGTACGAAAATATAGCCATAGGAAATCACTAATTTTTTTGTAGTGATCTAACACGGACGTGTACAAATAGATATACAAATAAAATAAAATAAAATTAGTGCTTGTAGACGTTGTATATGATAAATGAAAAAGAAAACTCCAATGATGAATGGATTCGATGGCATGATTGTGAGGAAATTCCTTTTGTGGCCGATTGAATCAATTGGATGTTGGTGGGGAAGGTCTAATGATTCTTGACTTGCTATAATTTTTCTTTTCTTTTTTCAAAGTTAATTTGAATCTTTGAAGAGAATATGTTCATTGTGCCGTGGTCCTATGCAATATTGGTCATTGGTAGGACCTTTATTTCCCACTTATTCTCTTCACTAAAATAGTTAAATAAGATTCATTAATTATGTCCTCCATTTACATTTGCACGCGTTGATGGCGATTGTCATATACTCCATATATGTATAGAAATATCAATTTCTAATTATAGCACAAACTTATACTTGTTGAGATTTTGGTTTAAGCTCGATGATAACCACAAGAGAAAAGTAAAGACATAAACAACTAGATTTAAAAATTTAAATGATCTATGTGTTAACGAGAGCTACGTTCACTATCGTCTCAGCAGATATTATTATAATCAATCAACTAATAATTGGCTCTGGAGTTTACAAGACGCAAATTTGTCTCTTGTTTCTAGCTCATCTAGAAACATCACCCAATATTCTTTATTTTGTAATCTCAAACATCAGGGACACAATATATTATTGGGGCTTATATTTATAAGGTTGACTCCTAATAGACCATGATACTGTAATAAAATGGGCAAAGTTTTTTGCGCACAATTATTCAGTCGCATACTCGAACGCCACCCACAACCTCTGTGACAACATAGTGCAATTAGTTGCACTGAAACTTGCTGGACCCTGCGTGCCTGCGTGCGCACGGCCCAACCCTGTGCATACGCAGCACACTGCACACTTAGGGGTGGGCATCGGTCCGGTTCCGAGTAATCGAATCGAATTTTTTCGGTTAATCAAAATCGAAATAAGAGGATTTGAAGAATCCAAACTGAAATCCTTTTCGTTAACCGAAAATCGAACCAAAAATTTCTGTTCGATTTCTTAAGAACTAGCTAGAATACCGAAACATTAAAAAAGGAAGACCATTACAAAATTAAAAAAATGTATGGTGAATTTGATTTTAAAAAAAACAAGTTTAAAAGTTTTTATTTAATTTAAGATTTTTTTAATTATAATTTTAAATAATTTACTTAAATTGATCTTTTATTAATAATAAATATAAAATTAAATTTTAAAGTAAAATAGTAATTAACTTATTAATTATAAGCTCTTATTAATAATAGGCCTTATTTTAATAACACCGAAGTTACAATCTATAAAAATTAAAACACTTAATTAAAAATTGTATTTTATGAGATATAAAATCTTAATACATAAATTAAAAAACCATTTTTTCAAAAAAAAAACTCAAAAAAATAATAAAAAATATTTAAGTTTTATAAATAGGGATTTTATTGATATTTTTTATATTATTAAAAAAATTAAAAAAATAAAAAGGATGATTTTGATTAAAAAAGAAGAAGCAATTTTAAAAGTATTTATGTAATTTAAGATATTATTATTTTTTAATTATAATTTTAAGTAGTTTACTTAAATTGATCTTTATTAATAATAAATATAAATTAAATATAAGATTAAAATAATAATTAACTTATTAATAATAGGCTCTTATTTTAATAACACGGAAGTTACAACCCTATAAAAATTAAAACACTTAATTAAAAATTATATTTTATGAGATATATAATACATAAATTAAAATACCATTTTTTCAAAAAAAAAAACTCAAAAATAAAATATATTTATTTAAGTTTTATAAATAGGGATATTATTGACATTTTGTATATTATTAAAATAATTAAAAAAATAAAAAGGTAAGTTTTGTAATTGTGGTGTAACTGTCTAAAAGCAAACTCACCCTTCTATTTATGTGATTATTGTTTTTACATCGCCGAACAAAAACCCAACAATCTCGGACCATTTAGTTAATTTCACGTTCAGCCCATCCAAGAGCACTATGAAGCCCAGCCCAGACTGATAAAACCCTAATTCAGAACCTGCATATAAATACAGAAACAAACTTTCCATAAACTCACAAAGAGGCGAGACAAAATGCAGATCTTCGTGAAAACCCTAACTGGGAAAACGATCACCCTCGAGGTCGAATCGAGCGATACCATCGACAATGTCAAGACCAAGATCCAAGACAAGGAAGGTTTTGTATCGTTCACTTCCGCCCCTTTTTTATGAACTTTGTTCCTTTCATTTTTCATTGATTCGTGTATTGATTCTCAGGTATTCCTCCGGACCAGCAACGTTTGATTTTCGCCGGAAAGCAGCTAGAAGATGGTCGGACACTCGCGGATTACAACATTCAGAAAGGTGATTGATCGATTGGTCGAGTTTTTTTTTCTTCGATTAGTTTTTTCATTTCTGATTTATCTTTTGTGGCATATTTTTTGTTATGCAGAGTCAACCTTGCATTTGGTTTTGAGGCTTCGCGGAGGAATCATTGAGCCTTCATTGATTGCTTTGGCTAGGAAGTTTAACCAGGAAAAGACCATCTGCCGCAAGTAAGTATAAACCTTACTGTTTGATCGATTTATTTGTTAATTTTGTTAATTTCTCTATTGCAAAGTTCTGACATTTTTGAATGGAAATGAAGTTGTTGAATGTGTAGTTTTTGATTAAAAATTGAATTTTTTACATTCAATTATCCGTATTTTATACCAATTGCGAGTTTTGAAATCGACATCAAACAACATGTTCTATTAAGCTAATTTTGGTGCTTCATCTGCTTAGACCATTTTTTTTAAGTTTTGTTGATGAAAAGGGTTATGCTTGAAGTATTTATTTGCTCAGAAGCTTACACAATTGGATAATTTATTCCAGGTGTTATGCACGCCTGCATCCGCGTGCTGTTAACTGTAGGAAGAAGAAATGTGGTCACAGCAACCAGGTACATACCTATCGATTCATGAATTACAGATACTTTTTTCCTGTTAGGATATCTACAAATGAAATTTTCTTGGTTTGTTTTCCTATGCAGTTGAGGCCCAAGAAGAAGATCAAGTAGATGAAATGTAATGTTGTGTTGTATCTGCACCTCAAGTGTTCAAGAGATGTATCTTGTATTAGCCCTGTTTCTGTTTTTGTATTCTCTATTTATGCCCATCGACTATCTAAAATGTTTTTGTTTTATTTTGTTCGCCCAGAATTCTTGAAAGATTAATACTCCTTCCTATTTTAATAATTGTTGTTTTTGGTTTTTAAGTATATTATTTTTTCAATTCATGTTGTGTTTTTAATTGTTTGTTTTTCAATTTATGTTTTGTGTCTTTAATTGTTTGTTTTGTGGAACTTCCTATTTGAATAATTGTTGTTTTTGGTTTTTAAGTATATTTTGTTTTCAATTTATGTTATGTTTTTAATTGTTTGTTTTTCAATTTATGTTTTGGGTTTTTAATTGTTTTGCCCTCATTCCATTTAAATTAATTACAACTATTTACATTCAATTAAATATTAATTATAAATTATCATTAAAGATTAGATATTGTATAAATTAATTTTATTTATTAGCAAAATTCTATTGGAACAGATTGGAATTTGTTGTTTTTCTTATAATCCTTTGTATAGTTTGTAATTAATCAATATGGGATGGTTGATTGGAATATTTTGTTTTTGTCGTAATTGTTATCGGGCAAATGAAATAACTCTAATCAAAGTGTGCAATCAAAATCCCCCAAGACCTATACACAAATCAGATGGAAGCTAATTTATTCGAAATGCCATGAATGTATCAAATGTTTCTTCAGCCTCAACACCACGAATCCCACCACTGATTATCATCAGACTCCAGATTTGTCCCCCAACCCTCAGTCGATGTCAATGTGCTCTCTACACCAGCCTCAACCATTTTCAGCAGCTCGCCATCATTTCCTTCATCGATCATGCCCACCAATTGATCCATAAAAATACTATTCGATTCAATGTCTGTTTTCGAAGTGTAAGCATCCGATTTTCCATTGCCGGTGCTCGTGTTGCTCTTCCTGTTTTCTGCCGTTTCTCGACTATCACTATGGTTTACGCTGTCATCGGACTTCCCCACCCTTTCCGTTTTCATCTTCTGTAGCTGATCAAGAAAAACATTGTAGCACAAAATCAATACCAATCACTCCCAAAGAAAAACTTATACGACCAAACCAGAAACCTTGAAAATTGATAGAGTTGATTCAGTTGAACTTGTTCTGATAACATGTTAAAGTTGAATCAATAACACTTAAAAATATCGTCCAACTTATATTTGAAATTTATAATTGATCTATTTCCAATATCATAGTAAAAGAAAAGTAAAAAGAAAGAAAGAAACCTGGATAAGCAAAGAGTGATTCTCCTTGTTCAAGGACTCCAACTGGGAAGCCAAGCTATTGTAGTCAGCCAAGAGAAGGCCGTAGTCCTTCTCGATCTGCTTCGATTTCCAGCGGGCCCTCTTGTTCTGGAACCATATCGAAACCTGCCTCGGCTGCAGGCCCAGTTCCTTAGCGAGCTGGGCTTTCTTTCTGGGCTCGAGCTTAGTCTCGGTCTCGAAGATCTCTTCCAGGGATCGAATCTGCTCATCGCTGAATCTTCTCTTGTCGTTCTTGCTCTTCTTTTTTCTCGACTTGGGATTGATTATCGTGTCGGCATAACAACACTCGGAAGCAGAGGAGTACTCGGCCCCAGACCCACCAAACATATTACGTATTTTTTTTCTTCTTTTTTTTTCTTATGATCCTGAGTAGTTATAATGAATGTTTCAAATGATTCAGGTAATTTATATACCAGCATAAAAATGGCAATCCAAAATTTATTTACTCAAGACGCAATTGTGAGCGGGTTGATCGGGTCCCACTTAAAATGTTTAAGTCATATGCATGGATTATCGATAAATAATTTTACGAGACCAAAATAATATTAATAGAATTGTGATGAAAATTTCAAAATTTTCATATATCCAATTTTTGCACGTTTCTCTACCTCGGATACTTTCAATTCCAAAAGTGAAGGAATTAAAAAAATTAGAGTGAGTAACTTTCGTTGAAGGCAAATTAAATTAAAAAAAAAAATTAGAACAAGATATTTGTCACCTGTCACTCATTGACAAATAAGATTGAGCCACCTGCCCCATAATGAAAAAAAATTAAAAAAATTGCGTCGGCCGTAGGGAAATGACGTGGCGTTATACTCGTGGTTCTGCTTTGGACCTTTGGGATTGGACACATGCGCAGTCAACATCTGGCGTGGGGCCCACTTTTAAATCTGGGATTGTACACTTGTCCCTTTTGATTTTTGATATCTTCTGCGCCTCTTTTTTGTCTGGGTCCAAAAACTCAATTTTGGTTATTTTATTTTATGTCTACATTCTTATTTTATTTTTTTATTAAATCACATATTGTTTTTATCTTTTCCAATTATGTACTCTAGTTAAATAATATTACTTACTGACACCTAAATTAAAAAAAAAATGTTATATTTTGATTTTTTAATCAAAAAATAAGAGTTAAAAATTTATTTTTAAGTTAAAATTTAAAGTATTGTTAGTAAAGTTTGAATAGTTGAAAAATGGAAGAGTAAAATCGTATTTTGAAGTGAAAAAAGTAAAATAATTATTTTATTTTAAAGGGTATATATAATTAGTTGGGACGTTAAAAAAAGTATGCATAAATAGTTGAGATGAAAATATCAAGATAATGTTTTTTTTTTACTTTCTTAATCCATTAACATAGTGCGTAGAGAAAATTTCACGTTATTTAAGAAATAATATTTTTTGTGTATTTAGTTATGTTATTTTTTGAGCTTTTGAGTATTATGGACTTGTGCGTTTTAATTATGGTTTTAATTATTATAAGTACGTTTTTAGTTTGTAGGTTAGACCATCTTTTGAATTATTGGAATTAGGAGTCTTTTGACTAGGATGGAAAATTACTTCTGTTGTTTAATTTATTTCTCTTAATAAAATTTTATTTTGTGTTTTCAACTCTTTGCCTCTAACACTGATACAAATAGCATAACTTAGAGTTAGGCATAATGTAAAATTCTTCAACACAAAGTAGAGATTTTAAAATAAACTTCTTTTATAACTCTGGTAGTTCGTCCACTTTTACACATCTACAAATTCTAGCGAATTTGCAGAAAGGTCGCACAACAAAAAACTGAGTCTAACTATTACAAGTCAATCCTAGCGGTGCTTCGAACTAGTAGACTCACCAAGGCACACTTCGAACTCTTTCTAGCAAACTAGTCTTTAAGTAGCCTAACAAGAGTGTATAGCGAATACCTAATACTTAAAAAATATTTCTCTCTCTTAATATTCCCAGCAAAGTGTTCAAGCTCTACAAATAATTTAGCGAATATGTATAGAGATCGATTTGGAAATCCTAATAGTCTTCGGTTTTTTGCGCTTAATGGGCCGGGCCCAAAGCATCTTCTTAAAATATTCGAGATTCCATCACCAATGCAGTTCTACGCCCTTTTACTCTAGCGAGTCTTAGAACATTTAGCTTTGAGCACGATACAGTTCTTTGACTTGTGATTCTTGAGTTTGAAGTCTTTTAACAAAGTGTTTTAACTCTACCTCTACGTGCAATGAACTTTAACACCTTAACAGGGTTTATTCAGCTCTACTTCGAACTTTTGTTGCTTTTCCTTGGCAAGATGAAGCGCTGGTTCGATGTTCTCTCGTGAGACTTCGAACTCTCAGTAAACTTTGGGTTCAACATGCTTTCGAAGTCATCCACCATGTCTTTGAAGTCCCATTATGTTTTCTCCAATTTGTGTAGTTAACTCTATCAAGTCCTAGCAGATTTAGAGAAATTCAATCTACACAATACAACAAACGCTTTAGATATGAAGTTTAAGCAAAAAATATTGGTAATTCAAACGAGTTCAACAGAGTAAGTAAATCTACGTTGAACTAGGGCGAACTACACACTAAAATATTGTCATCGTTCCTCCATTAAGGACATAACGTCCTCCCTCTATTGTGGTACTGGTAGAACATGACAAATTAAAGCTCTTGCTTGCATAGCTCGAAGTCTTCCTCTTGGTTATCGAACTCCTACGTACACAAATCTACTAGCTCAAAGTCTACGTTCTCCTAAAGGTACGTTCTCCCAGTGGTACGCTCTCACAACAGTACGTTCTACTGGTTCAATGTCTATGTTCAGTTTAGCAACATAGATTTCACCATACTATGAAGTGAGTCAAAAAACAAGGTTTATAGTTTAAGTTAACTTTTCGATAAATTAACTCGACTGAACTATATACCAACATTATCTCCCTTTTTTAGTCAGCTTCATAAGTAGTGTTTCATCGTGTTATTTACTTCCATTATAAAGTTATTTAAAACAAAGTTTATAGTTATATATGTTCACCGAAAAGTTAGCCCTCTACGTTGAACTTCGACCAAACTATACACCAACATAGTACAATTTAATGTATACGGATCCAATCTAAAATATTCCAGTTATAATTCATGCAATATAAGTTTGGGTCGGCCCTCAAAATTGTCTGAAATATTATAGATTTTTTTTTGGTATATGTCAATTACAATATTTCGAGGTTCGAATCTAGGACATTTGATCCTCAATTCGAGCGCTCAACCAACTGAGCTAAACAACCCTTAAAATATTATAGACTTCGTTCGGGCGCAGAATGTTCTATGTCCACACAACAAGATCTTGTCGATAATAAGTTTCGCCCCATATTCTTTATATCTATACCCGTTTTCGTACATTATTCGGTTTTGGAATCAACTGATCCAATCCGTTTTTCAGATCGATGCAATGATAACAATTCCGCACCATCTAAAGATTGGTAGATACAACTGTTTCCAGGAAACTTAAAAATGAATTACTACCGATTTCGAGATTTGAAAAAACAATTTATGAATCTTAATTGGGCTTCTCTTTCTCTTTCTCGTGTATTTTGGAATTGGGCTTGGGCCTTGATTCTCAATAGACCCACTAGGATATTTACCCAACTCAAAATAGTAGCATTTTCAAACAATTGAACAAATTGTATGAGGTGTTCATATAGTATATGTTCACATTTTATGGGTAATCTTTATCACTTGATTCACTTCATTTGCAGAGTAAAAATAAATAAATAAAAAGAGTTGAGTATGACTGAAAATGAATCATTGCGATTTATCTATTTGACTATGTCGCGACAATATTACGAGCCTTATCTGTTGGTTATTTTTGTACAAAATGTCTAAATTCGAAACATAAAATAAAATAAAATCTGGACTAGAACAGTACAACTGATCTTTACAATTCCAGAATAAACTTAAATAAAATAATTAAATATATTAACCTTTATCGAGCTTCGAACAGAAACTTGTTGCGGGTAGTCGAGGCGCTTTCGCTATCCGCAAGACTAAAACGCCCCGTGTATGCTACGGTTTTGCGACGTTAGTCCCCAAAGATACAACGACTTTCAATCGTCTTCTAGTCTGAGGCACACCAGCTAGAAGCTCCGGCGAACGAGGAAAGAGCGAGAACCGAGCATATGCAAATGCAAGGAACTAATATTGTCTACACAATATTCCAACACTAGAATGTTTATGAACTTAGAGAGAAGAGATTCTGATGTGGGATATGTTCTGTTTTTTATTGTAATGGGATGATCTCTCTCAACTACAATGCTTCTATTTATACTCGTATGGAGGAGTATCAAAAGACACAAAATGCAATCCAAAGGTCTAAGCAACTCAAAGGTCACAACCATTATGAGGAATTATTTATATATTTTTATTAAATATATAAATAAAATTCTGATGACTATTCAAGTCATTGGGCCGTCTATTCAAATTCAGTACAACCCATATTGAGCTGACTATTAAAATTTCGTACAACCCATTTAGGCTAGCCCAACAGCTTAAGCCAACTAAAAGTTTCAACTAATTTTACTCAGCCCAAAGGCTGGTAAGCCCAAGCCATAATAACCTTACTTGTTATTATTTTACAGGCCCACTACAAATACAATTTGTACTTATTAAACTCTTATAGGCCCAAGAAAAATCTCGGAGGCCCAAAGTCCAAATCATCATTTCCCAATTGACCAAGAATAATAATTCAAGTCAATAGGCTTACTTAAAGTTGAAACATTTTCTAACTCCTCATATAACATCACAAAAGTATTAACTTTCTCACCACATTCAATGTGGGATTAGAGACTTTTCATATTCTCAATAATTAATACACAAGACCTTTTATAATGGTTCTCACAAACTCATTATCACCCACATTTCGATGTGGGATGAGATTTTAAAGTTCTCATTCAAATAATGCATTTTTCACTTGGCTAAACCGATCATTTATTTCTCACTCACCGAAAAATCGGATTTTGACGAAATAAAATACTATAATTATCTACGCAACACCGTAGAAAATTATCAACAAATTAATTCCAACTTGAATTAATATTTAGCCATAAGAATTAGTCAAATATTGGTCAAACCAATTATTTTATTCCAATTTTTCCAACAATCCCCCACATGAGTGGAAATGAATGCATGCAATATCTATGCAAACATAGTGCTCGATTCTCAAGAGAATTTATTGCTTCAGGAAAGGTAGTTTGCGGCTTTGAACCTTCCGTAGTAAATTATCATCGGAAGTACAGGAGGCCTAGTGGACGCGATGCCTTGAACTATTCCCCCACAACGTACAACGAGTCAATGATATTTACACAATAAATCCCCAACAATTTCTCGTTCTATTGTTGTGTCCGTTTTGGCCATGGACTCACTTTGGATTCATAAATGTTTACATTTGAAGCGGCCCTCACTTCACATTTATATAGGTGACCTCCCACAAAAGTATCCTGACACACTTCACCTTTTCAAGGTTGGGATTCATTAAAAGTCTCCACGAGAACTTAACCTTTTACCACACATCAGGATTTAGCACTTGATTTGCCCTTAGGGATGAGTTCAGAAAATATATAAATATATAAAATATATAAATATATTTTTCAAGTGCTCAACTGAATTTTCATAACTTAGTTTTCCCTTTGAACCAAGTTCTTGGGATCTCCATTCATCATGGTAGGGTTACCGTTATGATCGTTCATTAAATTGTGGTTTTCAAACTCAATCCCTTTAGCACATACTCAATTAATCTCTATCAATTCCTTTCGTCAAAGGATCAATCAATTTTATTTTATTTTTCTTAGATTTCACACATTCTAAGGAAATTACTCCATTGAGATCAATTGTCTAACGGTGTTAATTTTCCGACGAACATGTCGAGATTTACCGTTATACATAATGCTCTATGCTCTTCTTATAGCAACTTGGCTATCACAGTGAATTATCACATAAGACACAAGCATTTTCCATTACTTTGGCTCAGGTATATACACCTTAGCCAAACACCCCCACACTTTAAAATATTAATAAGACGGTTTACGATTTAAAAAAAAAAAAAAAAAAAAAAAAAAAAAAAAAACAAAAAAAAAAACCGTAACACCTCTCATTTTTATTTTATTTTTAGTGGGTATTTTTTTTTTCCCATACGTGGTTAGCTTCTCAAAACAGCTTCCCCCACATGTTCTGAAATAATCTATAATTAATCAATACGACGTTCATCAACTCTTCAAGAGTTTAATATAATAATAATAATAAATATTATTATTAAATTTAATTTTTCCTTCAACCACACCATACGGTGAATACGAACCGTCGTTTGAAAAAATTATCTCATTTTCAGAACAAAATTAATTTCTCAAATGCAACACCCATTTGGAAATATTCACTGATCGACATGCCTTCTCCGGCTATGTATACATCAATTGGTACTCTTGGAATTAAAAAAATCACGGTCTTATTCACGACCATTTAATAATTCAAGAACATACCGACGATGAACATTTTAGTTCCAACGTCCTCAATCTTGTATTTCTTCTCCTTAGACACCCAAAGTGTTTTGGACGAAGTCATACTCTATACACATCGTATAGTTCAATATTCAATCCGTTAAGGACAATATTCCGGCAAAGGTAACACCTTGCTCTTATGCTTCAAACGTTAAATGTTTCTCAGCATCTATCTCATTCTCGTAGATGACCAAAGGTCCATCTTTGAGATACCATACCGAACCCATCGGTCCCGGAGGTAGACATTTAGTACGGATTTTAGTCTTGCGTTGTTGGTTATTTTTGTACAAAATGTCTAAATCCGAAACATAAAATAAAATAAAATCTGGACTAGAACAGTACAACTGATCTTTACAATTCCAGAATAAACTTAAATAAAATAATTAAATATATTAACCTTTATCGAGCTTCGAACAGAAACTTGTTGCGGGTAGTCGAGGCGCTTTCGCTATCCGCAAGACTAAAACGCCCCGTGTATGCTACGGTTTTGCGACGTTAGTCCCCAAAGATACAACGACTTTCAATCGTCTTCTAGTCTGAGGCACACCAGCTAGAAGCTCCGGCGAACGAGGAAAGAGCGAGAACCGAGCATATGCAAATGCAAGGAACTAATATTGTCTACACAATATTCCAACACTAGAATGTTTATGAACTTAGAGAGAAGAGATTCTGATGTGGGATATGTTCTGTTTTTTATTGTAATGTGATGATCTCTCTCAACTACAATGCTTCTATTTATACTCGTATGGAGGAGTATCAAAAGACACAAAATGCAATCCAAAGGTCTAAGCAACTCAAATGTCACAACCATTATGAGGAATTATTTATATATTTTTATTAAATATATAAATAAAATTCTGATGACTATTCAAGTCATTGGGCCGTCTATTCAAATTCAGTACAACCCATATTGGGCTGACTATTAAAATTTCGTACAACCCATTTAGGCTAGCCCAACAGCTTAAGCCAACTAAAAGTTTCAACTAATTTTACTCAGCCCAAAGGCTGGTAAGCCCAAGCCATAATAACTTTACTTGTTATTATTTTACAGCCCTACTACAAATACAATTTGTACTTATTAAACTCTTATAGGCCCAAGAAAAATCTCGGAGGCCCAAAGTCCAAATCATCATTTCCCAATTGACCAAGAATAATAATTCAAGTCAATAGGCTTACTTAAAGTTGAAACATTTTCTAACTCCTCATATAATATCACAAAAGTATTAACTTTCTCACCACATTCAATGTGGGATTAGAGACTTTTCATATTCTCAATAATTAATACACAAGACCTTTTATAATGGTTCTCACAAACTCATTATCACCCACATTTCGATGTGGGATGAGACTTTAAAGTTCTCATTCAAATAATGCATTTTTCACTTGGCTAAACCGATCATTTATTTCTCACTCACCGAAAAATCGGATTTTGACGAAATAAAATACTATAATTATGTACGCAACACCGTAGAAAATTATCAACAAATTAATTCCAACTTGAATTAATATTTAGCCATAAGAATTAGTCAAATATTGGTCAAACCAATTATTTTATTCCAATTTTTCCAACATTGCCAACCGAACATCATTTTTTTACGATGGTTTTGATCGATTTATCAATATAAGACTATCATCTCTACTACATTAACGTAAAAGGGGAAAAGTTGGGTAAATAAAAAATGCAATAAATTAGAACGTGTAGTGTAGACATATTAAAAATGAGTTGGTAAAGATTTAATGAGAATCTTATTAATATATACCGTATTATTTATTTTCTTATGTCTTTATTAGGTACTAAGAAATTAGGTGTATCAGCTCTCTATTATTCGAATTAACAGCAACGAGTAATCAAGTTCAAAATAAATCAACACGTGCAATAAAATCAAATTCAATTAAACGAGGAAGGTGAAAAACATACTCTTTTGCTTTAGCTTTGATGACTCGATTTGGTGTACATCATATCAATATATACAAAAACATATTCTATTTCCGTAATTTCATAATAATATATTAGGACCATATCTTTTCATAATTTCATAGTAATATATTAGGACCGTAGCTTGTGTATTTTGTGAAAGAATAGTTCTTGTTATGAATTAGAGGAAGTAATATTTATATAAAAAGTTAATATATATAAAATAAAAATGATTTTTTTTGGTTAAATTGATAAAAACAAGGTGTCAACTTCAATAACATAGTAATTTTTTCTCTCTCATATTTTAATTTTAAATTAATCATTTACACAATTGAATATGTTGATATATAAGCCTTACTGCCTTAGCTAAATGCCTTTCTTGGCTCAAATTAATTAATCATATCGTTGTTATTCATTAATGTATGATAAGGCCACAGAACATATTTATGCGCTCAAATTTTCTATACAATGGAGTATTCAATTCACTTCAATTCTTCAAACTTGGTATAGTAATTGTAGTCCATGCAAAAAGAAATGTTGGTTGCGAGTGTAGTCGAAGAATTAAGGTGCAGAAGTGGATCGATAGAGATCGAAGATAAATGGGACACTACACATCCCATGTGCGCCCTTATATGACCACAATTAGCTGGGCCTTGCCGATAAAATTATCCTATATAGAAAATGAAAACGAGTTCTCGCCAAACGAATGAGGAGGACGAGAACGAGAACTAGAACGAGGAGCAGGGACGTAGACAGGGGGGTGCGAGAGGGTGCGATCGCACCCCCTCGACTTTTGATTTAAACTTATTTTTTATTCTAATTTTTATAATATTTAAAAAAAGTAAAACATCATAAACAAATTTACAAAGAAAATATGTATATTTTATAATATTTTGATTTATTTTTTGTAAAATTTACAAAGAAAAGATGTATTTTTAAAATATTATAATCTTTAAGAATGTTAATATTAATAAACATTTTGTTTTTATATTTATACTTCCATGTTCCCTAAAACAATTTATAATGTATTTTTTTAGATATTCAAAATATTCAAAATTAAGTAATTATCTTACTTTTTATTATAAAATACAATTTTCATTTTGAATATCTAAAAAAAAATTTATTATAAAATAATTATATTACTAATTGTACAATTCAATCAATCTCTTTCGGTTAAAAGAGATTGTTGGCTTAGTCCAGTTGCTTACGTGAAGGCTTGTGGTTGTGGGCCATTACCAGTAATGAAGTTGCCACGTCACCTTTTTTTAACAATAATTGCAAAAAATGATTAAATTTGTTATAAATATTGTAATTAGTGAATGACTAGTTTACTTTTTCTTGGTGAACAGAATTCTTGAAGTATTCAATTCACTTCAATTCTTCAAACTTGGTATAGTAATTGTAGTCCATGCAAAAAGGATTTGTTAAACAAGAATTCATAACAATTATATTCTCCTTATATTCTCTTTTTGTCTACCCTATTATTCTCTCTCAAGTTCTTTGAGTTTATAATACGTTATCATTACGATGCCTTAAGAAAGTTCAACCGTGTTTCTCATCAAAGATTCATCGAAGTTCTACTCCTGCAAGATCCGAAGTTCTAATCACAAGATTCAACATCAGGCAAGAATTTTTATTTATATTTAATAATAGTTATACATATATCTACTTCTTCTCACATTCTTCATAAATTGCTCATGTTGATTAAATTAAATTTTCAATATTCCGGAAGAATATTATAATCTGATATTCTGAATTAATATTATATTAATTATGCCTAGTAAATCAATTAAATTTTTAATGTCCTGAAGAACATTGTGTCATGATATTCCGAAGAAATATCAAAACTAAATATTTCTGAAGAACATGATATGATAATCATATTAGATTATTAGCTATTATGATTATATACTAATAATCTCAAATAATATCTATGGAAATTGATCGTGAAAGATCTAATAGCTTTGTGGAAAGATTTAAAACGAATATACGATCATCCGAAGTTGGTCGTACTACCATAACGTGGTATGATTGACTCCACATTGAATTACGAGATTTTAAATATGTTGAGACATATAATAAAACTATAATGAAAAATATTATAATTTGATATTCTTAATGTAATATCAAATCAATTATTTTTAATATATCAATTAAAGTAAGTGAATGTTTCTGAAGAACATATAATTAATTTAAATATTATATTGATCGTAACATCATGATATGATATTATTCGATAAATTGCTCTCGTGGTAGCAATAAATTTGGAAATATCAAATTAAATTGTTCCCGTAGTAGCAATAAGTTTTATATGTTCTCGAAAAACATTATGATATGATATTCATGAATAAATATCAAAATTAAATTTTAAATGTTCTTGGATAACATCATGATATGATATTCCCGCAGAAATATCAAATCAAATTGCTTCTGGTTTAGCAATTAAACTTTAAATATTTTTAATCGATATTGATATTTATAAGAAATAATGCAAAATATTCATGAAATAATATATTTATTTATTGCTCCCGAAGAAGCAAAGTGTGAATAAAGTTACATCATGATACTCATAGCGAAACGTCAATTTCAATTGTTCTCGTTGAAACTGTTGGAAAATATAGAGATCGAAAAGAGCTTCGATTCGATATTTCATTTGCTCAAATCGGAGTTAAAATAAATGAGAAATTAATTGTTAAAAATAATCAAAAATAATAAGAAAAAGAGAAGGAAATTAATAAAGGGAGTTGCTATCCCACATCGGAAAAATATGCAAAACCAAGTGGGCATATATAGTGCTTGCACTTTAGTGGCTTATGAATGACTTGCTATAATATTGCTCCGCCTCCTACGTGCGCGCAGGAGGGTGCAAATCTCTGCCGAAATAGCCTACGAACCCCCGGACTTGTGTGCAAGCGCGACCTGCGTACACGAATGTCGGTCCGATTTGGGGGCGGTCGACCAAGCTACATTTTTGCAAATTTTCTTTTCAAAACCGTTACAAAGTAACGGTTGGTTGACTCATTAATAATGATTTTATTTATTTAATAAGTAAATAAAATAAAATCAATTTCTGATTATAATTTTTGAATTTCAAAAATGACAATTAAGTGGACTTAATGCTGAGGCATTATTGCATGACCGTTACATGTTGGCTGTCCAGGTTCAATGGATGAATCGCTCAGCTCCCTATGCTCGCCTATAAATACGAGCTTCATGTTTGAGAAGAAACACATCAAAACCACTCCAGCATTCTGCTACCTTCTTCTCCTTTTGGCCCTCCGTTGAAGTCTTTCAAGCAACTCTCGGTTCGACGTGCAACGTAGTTGCTTGAGACGTTGTATCCTGGGAAACAAACGATCGGTAGAGGTCGAATTTTGTTTTAAGGATATCGTGTCTAACACGAGCCTCGTCTTGAATCTGTTCTTAGCCATCTCCATAAATCCCACACCTATAGTCTTAAAACAAAATTCTCTACGAGATTGCTGCTTCTGTGACGCAGGGAAGCGATAAATACACGATTAAGACTCGTTGATTCTGAGAATACCCGAGAATTAAAACATCAAACTTTCGTTGATTCCGAAGAATACCGAAACCTGATAAAAACCTCAACAGAGGAACCTTTTTATTTCATAAAAACAACTATGGAATAAATGAAAATACTAGACATATAAATAGTACTAAAACCCTAATAAAATAAAATAAATTAAATAACTTAGGCAATAAGAAACAATCTTTGCCTTATTTAAATATATATATCTGCATCATTCTCCCCTTCTAGGAGAAGGTTCGACCGCGAACCTGAAAAATCGAGCACGAAGATGCCGGGATCAAACACTAACTGCCGACGACGGTGAATATCAGTGGACTGAGACATATCTATCACTTGCTCACAACCTATGCATGGTGTATGCAAGCAAATGAAACTCTTTGGGATGATACGAGCAAGAACTGCACAGAAGCCCAAACTCCAATCAATTGTGCCAATATTACGGGTGCTTTCGAAATTGTGGCCACGATCAACAGCTTGTGGAACATGAACAAGAACATGAATCTTTGGTGCGAAGTAGGCATGGCGCAACATGGACAGGGGGTCGACATCTCCGACGACGGGCAGCTCGATCGGGTTTGGTAGCATCTCTTCGTCGAAACGAGGTGGACCAATATAAGGAGCGGTGTCAAAATCATCCAGAAGGAGCGCACGAAGGCGTGCACGGGGACAACTCGGGCTACAGTAGTTGGATTCCCCACACTTGAAACAACACCCAGTCAAGGACGGGGCAAGGGTGGTGACGGACACAGGGAGCGTGGGTAGTAAGTCGGGACACAAGGCCCCAAATCCAACAAGAGGGGTGCGAGGCGAGGTCGCGGGGACTATGGGCATCGATTCGGCCCATCGCGACGAAAATCCGGGACCGGGTCGAGGCGGAGGCGACGATAATTTGTTGGTGATAGCAAGGCGGAGTTCCTCGAGTTCGACGGCAAGCGCTGCGATTTGGCGGCTTAAGGCGGCGACTTCGGCATCACGACGGGCTGCAGCTTCAATGGCTGATTCGCGAGCATACTGACGACAGGGAGGCATCGTTCCGGCTCTGATACCAACTGACGCAGGGAAGCGATAAATACACGATTAAGACTCGTTGATTCTGAGAATACCCGAGAATTAAAACATCAAACTTTCGTTGATTTCGAAGAATACCGAAACCTGATAAAAACCTCAACAGAGGAACCTTTTTATTTCATAAAAACAACTATGGAATAAATGAAAATACTAGACATATAAATAGTACTAAAACCCTTATAAAATAAAATAAATTAAATAACTTGGGCAATAAGAAACAATCTTTGCCTTATTTAAATATATATATCTGCATCATTCTGACTCTCCCATCATCACTGAGAAAGCAACTGACTCCACTGCTCAGAAGGAGACGATCCCTATCACTCCTAACCCTACTGGACCTTCTATGACCGTGCCTCCTTCGGGACATGGTGGTGGTGCGCCACACCAGATGGCTTTTCCGGTCGTGAATCATCACGATAAACCGGAGAAGTTCAACGGCTTGAATTTCAAGCGTTGGCAACAGAAGATGTTGTTCTATTTAACAACATTGAATCTGGCGAGGTTCTTGAAAGAAGATCCTCCTCGCCTACCGGAAGATCCGGACGTGCAAGCGGTGAGCGCGCTTGATGCATGGAAGCATTGTGACTTCTTGTGCAGGAAATATTTGATGAATAGTCTTACAGATGACTTGTACAATGTGTACATTGGATTCAAATCCGATAAAGAGTTGTGGGAGACTCTGGATAAGAAATACAAAACCGAGGATGCCGGTGCCAAGAAATTCATTGTTGGGAAATTTCTTGATTATAAAATGGTTGATACTAAATCTGTGATGTCTCAGGTGCAGGAGTTTCAAGTCATTATTCATGACATTCATGCCGAGGGGATGGTGATCAGCGAGACTTTTCAAGTGGCTGCTATCATCGAGAAACTTCCCCCCGGGTGGCAAGACTTCAAGAACTATCTGAAGCACAAACGAAAGGAGATGAACGTAGAAGAGCTGATTGTTCGCCTTCGCATTGAAGAGGACAACAAGAAGAATTCTCGTCTCTATGGCCATGAACCCAAGGCAAATGTGGTCGAGGCCAGCTCCAAGCCTACCTACAAAGACAAAGGCAAAATGAAAGTTGACCAGATGTTTGCTCCGAAAAAGGGAGAATTAAAAAAGAAGTTTGCTGGAATTTGTCACAACTGTGACAAACCTGGTCATCGGGATTCCGAGTGCAGGAAACCTAAAAGAAACAACAATGCACTTGTTATTGAAAATAATAATAATTTTGTTGCTGTTGTTTCAGAACTGAACATGGTGGGGTCTAACCCATGTGAGTGGTGGATCGACACGGGTGCTACCCGCCACATCTGCTCATCCAAGGAGCTGTTCCACACTCTTGATGAAAGTGCTACTGGAGAAAAGCTCTTCATGGGGAATTCAACAACTTCTGATGTCAAAGGGAAAGGAAAAATAATGCTGAAGTTTACTTTTGGAAAAGAATTAACTCTAAATAATGTTTTGTATGTGACTGAGATTCGTAAGAATTTAGTTTCTGGGTCTCTTCTGAATAAGCATGGTTTTCATATTGTAATCGAGTCGGATAATGTTATAATATCCAAGGGTGGGGTGTATCTGGGCAAGGGGTATGAGAATGATGGGCTGTTTAAGCTCAATGTAATGACTATCAACAAGAACATGAATAAGACTGCTTCTACTTCTGTTTACTTGCTTGAGTCATCGATAACTTGACATGGCCGTTTAGGACATGTAAACTTTAACTCATTAAGAAAATTAATGAACTTAAAAAGCATACCCACACTCCAAATTGATACAAATCACAAATGCGAAATTTGTGTAGAAGCGAAAATGACTCGGTCATCTTTTCGAACTATTGAAAGAAATAGCGAACCCCTCGATTTAATTCACACGGACGTGTGTGATATAAAAACCGTGCAAACACGTGGTGGAAATAAATATTTTATCACGTTTATTGACGATAGCACAAAATATTGTTATGTATATCTCCTAAAAAGTAAAGACGAAGCTTTCGAAAAGTTTGTACTTTACAAGACAGAAGTTGAAAATCAACTTAATCGAAAAATTAAACGATTAAGAAGTGACCGAGGAGGTGAATATGAGTTTCCGTTTGCTGATTTTTGTGAAAAATATGGAATCATGCATGAAACTACTGCACCATATTCCCCTCAACAAAACGGTGTTGCCGAACGCAAAAATCGAACATTGAAAGAAATGTTAAATGCGACGTTGCTTGATTCTGGACTACCTCCGAACATGTGGGGAGAAGCGTTGTTAACCGCAAACTACCTTTTAAATAAGGTGCCCCGAAAGAAAATCGACAAAACTCCATATGAATTATGGTTTGGTCGAGCACCGTCATATAAATACTTGAAAGTATGGGGGTGTTTAGCAAAGGTGACAATTCTACTACCGAAAAAGGTTAAAATAGGCCCTAAAACTGTTGATTGTGTATTTATCGGATATGCACATAATAGTAGTGCCTATCGATTTCTTGTGTACGAATCAAAAATCGACGATATACACAAAAATACCATTATGGAATCAAGAAATGCTCAATTTTTTGAACATATATTTCCATGGAAGACATGCAGTGATAATAGCAATGAAGTTAGTTCCTCGCGCATGCATGCAAACCCAACAATTACAGAAATTGTTGATGACATAAATGTTGAACAAAGACGAAGTAAACGAGCTCGTATAGAAAAATCGTTCGGTCTTGATTTTTTAACGTACATGCTCGAGAGTGAACCTCAAAGCTTTAAAGAAGCTGTAAACTCTTCTGATGGCCCTCAATGGAAAGAGGCAATTCAAAGTGAAATTAATTCTATTTTGCAAAATCATACTTGGGAATTAGCGGACCTTCCTCCGGGAAGTAAACCCCTAGGTTCTAAGTGGAATTTCAAAAAGAAATTGAAAGCCGACGGGACTATCGATAAATACAAGGCAAGACTTGTAATTAAAGGTTATAGACAAAAAGAAGGTCTTGACTATTTTGATACGTATTCTCCTGTGACGAGAATTACGTCAATTAGATTAATTATCGCCAAAGCAGCGCTAAGAAATCTCGAAATACATCAAATGGATGTAAAAACGGCCTTCTTAAATGGTGATCTAGGTGAAGAAATATATATGGATCAACCAGAAGGATTTTCTGCTCCCGGGCAAGAAACTAAAGTGTGTAAATTGGTGAAATCCTTGTACGGATTAAAACAAACACCAAAACAATGGCATGCAAAATTTGATTATGCTATGTTAGAATATGGCTTTCGAATAAATGAATGTGATAAATGCATTTATATAAAAAATACGGACGATGATTATTTAATCATGTGCCTATATGTTGACGACATACTTATCGTGGGAAGTAACGATAATATGGTCAAATCAGTGAAAAATATGTTAAATTCAAAAATTGACATGAAAGATATGGGCAAGGCTGATGTTGTACTTGGAATTAAAATTAATAGAACATCAGACGGCTTTGCTTTGAGTCAATCTCATTATGTCGACAAAATCTTAGAGAAGTTTAGCAAAGATGATATGGGTCTTGCTAGAACTCCAATAGATACAAGTCAACACCTCGCTAAAAATAGAGGTGAAGGAGTGAGTCAAGTAGAGTACTCAAGAGTGATCGACAGTCTAATGTACTTAACGAGTTGTTCAAGACCAGACATAGCCTATACAGTAAATAAGCTAAGCAGATACACTAGTAATCCAAGTGAAAGCCACTGGAAAGCTATTGTACGGTTACTTAGATATTTACGATATACCCGAGATTATGGGTTGCATTATACTCGATATCCAGCTGTTATTGAAGGTTACACTGACGCAAATTGGATTTCTGACATAAAAGACTCCAAGTCCACAAGTGGATATGTATTCACTCTCGGTGGAGCTGCTATTTCTTGGAAATCGTCTAAGCAAACAGTAATTGCTAGATCCACAATGGAATCCGAGTTTATAGCTCTAGATAAATGTGGCGAAGAGGCCGAGTGGCTCAGAAATTTCCTAGAAGATATTCCAAAGTGGACGAAACCTGTGCCTCCAATTCGTATTCATTGTGATAGTCAATCTGCAATTGGACGAGCACAAAGTAATATGTACAATGGTAAGTCTAGACATATACGTCGAAGACATAATACCATTCGACAACTACTCTCGACTGGAGTTATCTCAATAGACTATGTAAGATCTAAAGATAATATCGTAGATCCATTAACCAAAGGGTTAAATCGAGATTTAGTAATGTCGTCATCTACAGGAATGGGACTAAAAGCCTTAAAGAAAGAGAGTTGAGATGATGGACAACCTTACCTATATGACTGGAGATCCCAAGAACTAGGTTCAAAAGGACAACCTAACCGTCTAAACTCCGTTATCACTGTCCTGGGGGGGGGGGGGGGGATTTGAATTCCACCAAAAGTCCATTGCCTAAAAGATGTTACAGTGATTGTGTGTGAGGATTAGCACATGGCTATTAATGATTCAAAAGAGATATTATGAATACTCTTAAAAGAAATCACCTATGTAAGAGAGAAGTGGGGCCGCTTCGAAGAGAATATAGTAAGGCATATTCTTAAACACTCTTACAGAACCAGGCTGATGTTCAGGGCCAAAATGAACATAATCATTAGAACTGAGATTTGTTAGAAAGAACGTGAGTGGAGTATATTATAGTTTACACAAATGGTGAATAGTTCAAAGACATCGTGTCTACTATATAATCAGTAAAGTTGGTATGCTTTCACAAGGGAAGGTTCAAAGGGTAAACTTACCTATCCTATGCACGTTTCTAACGTTGATTGATTTCACCAAATTACTTTTGGTTTTTGTGTAATTTTCATTCATGGGGGGGACTGTTGGAAAATATAGAGATCGAAAAGAGCTTCGATTCGATATCTCATTTGCTCAAATCGGAGTTAAAATGAATGAGAAATTAATTGTAAAAAATAATAAAAAATAATGAGAAAAAGAGAAGGAAATTAATAAAGGGAGTTGCTATCCCACATCGGAAAAATATGCAAAACCAATTGGGCATATATAGTGCTTGCACTTTAGTGGCTTATGAATGACTTGCTATAATATTGTTCTGCCTCCTACGTGCGCGCAGGGGGGGGGGGGTGCAAATCTCTGCCGAAATAGCCTACGAACCCCCGGACTTGTGTGCGAGCGCGACCTGCGTACACGAATGTCGGTCCGATTTGGGGGCGGTAAGCTACATTTTTGCAAATTTTCTTTTCGAAACCGTTACAAAGTAACGGTTGGTTGACTCATTAATAATGATTTTATTTACTTAATAAGTAAATAAAATAAAATCAATTTCTGATTATAATTTTTGAATTTCAAAAATGACAATTAAGTGGCCTTAATGCTGAGGCATTATTGCATGGCCGTTACATGTTGACTGTCCAGGTTCAATGGATGAATCGCTCAGCTCCCTATGCTCGCCTATAAATACGAGCTTCATGTTTGAGAAGAAATACATCAAAACCACTCCAGCATTCTGCTACCTTCTTCTCCTTTTCTTCCATATTATCTTTGGCCCTCCGGTGAAGTCTTTCAGGCAACTCTCGGTTCGACGTGCAACGTAGTTGCTTGAGACGTTGTATCCTGGGAAACAAACGATCGGTAGAGGTCGAATTTTGATTTAAGGAGATCGTGTCTAACACGAGCCTCGTCTTGTTTCTGTTCTTAGCCATCTCCATAAATCCCACACCTACAGAAACAATGATTAGATATGAATTATCCTTGAAGGATATCTTTTGAAAATCGAGAACAAATTTACTATGTGGGTACTCATGGAATATCGAAAAAGTCTATTCGAATTTAATGTAATTTCTGAGAAATTTATATATTGAGATGTATTTTGATCTCCGAATGATCATTGAGAAATATACTGTATCCCCGAAGGATCGTAGGTAAAACAACTGTTATGCAAATGATAACATATTAAAAGTTGGTTCCGGAAGAGATTTACTAATTATCCTCACGAGTACTACAAATGTACTTAAAAATGAAGATGATGCCTATCATGATTATAATTAAGTGCGTGGAAATGAATCAAGCATTTCTCATCTGCGAATTAATATGCAGCTTATATTCATATCACCACTAGAGCTATTTTTATGAACATACATAATAGAAAATAAGGTATAAGTATCTCGAGCCCACGATCCTAAAGATCGGTCTATAGCAATTACGCTTATTTGCATATTTAAGGAAGATCATTTCTCGGCATTAGGGGGAGATAAGAATATAAAAGATATGAATGCCGAGAAAATTCATGGAATGAAAACGATCTTTAATTCTAGATCCACGCACCAATCAATTGAACCCGAAGTTCATTAAAATAAGTGACTTGCAATATACAGCAAGTAATCTGCCAAATTAATGAAGGTTGACAAAATCACATATATTTGTGATAAATGAACCATAAGAGTTCAAATACCAAAGAGATCAACTCAAATGTTGATTCTAATATACGCTTGAAGCGTAGTAGATCGATCTAAAGATATAAAATAAATCCGCGGAAAAATAAAGAAATTAAGTCATCCTCAAAATCTCCTTAAGAGAGTTAGATGGGAATTCAATTGAAAAAACATGTGCACATGATAATAGAAAATCGTGGATTGCGGAACAACCAAATTAAATATATTGGGAAATGATGAAATATTTGGTTGATAGAATGAATTGTCATCAACATGGAAAAAGTCGTCAACGACAGATTTGCCTCAAAAGTTGCTTTAGAAAATTTGGATCCAAAACATAAATCAATAATAGTGTGCCGGCAGCACTCAAAGAAATAGAAACGAGCAATTGAGGTTGAGCGTGACTCTCTGAATAAAGATATATTTTGACTTTATAATACACACCTCAAAATATTATCCCAGAAGGATATACGTGGGTGTTCGTAATAAAAATGATTAATGATGTGGTGAGATATAAAAGCGAGATTAGTTGCTCAAGATTTTTTCGCAGAAACTCGATATTTTTAAGGATGACATTAAGTTCCGCTACCTTATACTTCTGGCAGCAACAACGATAAATATAGATATGCATGAATGTATGATTTGACCATGTAGAAGTCATTAGAAAGATACATACGTAAAAATTCTGGATGGATTTTAAGATTCCTGAAATGAAAGGAAATGAAAATCAGAACATGTGTAGTATCATATTACATATGTTATTATGGACAAAATTGATATTGAGACAAGGTCCTGAAGACCAGTGATTGGTCTCGAAGACCAGTGATTGCACTCTTTTTCCCTCTACTAAATTTTTCCCACAGGGTTTTCTTAGTTAAAGGTTTTTAACGAGACAATCACCACAATATAAATGTGAATGTCATGTACTCTTTTCCTCGAGTATTTTTTCCTACAAGGTTTTATAACGAGGTTTTTAACGAGGCATGCACATCACTCGATAATAATTAATGAGGACATCAGAATGTTCCATATGAGTTTATTTTCAGGATAAACGGAGATATTGAACCTGAAGTTCAAATGATTGTGAATTGAAGTTCACATTATTGTTCATTTGTCAAGAAATGTATATTGAACATTAGACGCATTTAATATACTCCAGAAGAGTTACCGACCGGTTATAGCAATTGCGAATGCTCTAGTCAATATAGATGTCTGGGTTAGACATGTCCCAGAAGGACGAAAAATATACAATAATACAAATGAATGTGAAACTTGACAATTCGAAGGTTGGGTCCTGAAGACCAAATTTATAACTAATTTTTTCCTATATGGTTTTATTAGTTACAGATTTTAATGAGACTCATTGATCACCAATAACTACTTTCAAGAAGTCAAAGATCTTCGGTGATTACGATCAGAGGGAGCAAGTTGTGCTCTTTTTCCTTCCCTCAGGTTTTATCCCACTAGGTTTACCTAGCATGATTTTAACGAGACAACAATTCTGTAAATAGTCATTCAAATGGGGAGTGTTATAAATATTGTAATTAGTGAATGACTAGTTTTTTGGTGAACAAGACAGAAACCCTAATTTGTATCATATATAAAGGGGTCTCCCAATATGAATGAAACAAGAATTCATAATAATTCTATTTTTCTCTTATATTCTCTCTTTGTCTACTCTATTATTTACTCTCAAGTTCTCTTGAATTTATAACAAAATTTGATTTTTAAAATAAATAAAAACAAATATAGAATAAGCCTAATTTACCGATCAAATGTGATATTATTTCTAATTCTTTATATTCAGTATGTTACATTCTACCAAGACAAAAGGATATGCAAATGAAGCATTTTGATTCCGAAAGCCAGCATTCGTATTACACACTGTATGACTTAAACAACTTCACCCTCAACAAATTCATGCTATCAAGGATTAGACAAAGTCCCCATAAAAATTATCAAGTCAAATACTCTTTTAATAAAAACTTGACCCCTTGAAAACATATTTTTTTATTTATAAAACTACTTTGAATCAAATCAAAACTTGTCTCATTTCAAGTTTTTTATTTTTATACTGTATTTATTAAATACTCGGTTATTCTTAAGTTTTTATATTTATATTTATTAAATACTCTATTATTCTTGAGTTTTTATATTTTTATATTTATTAAATACTCTGTTATATTTTGTTTCTATATAGTTGCGCATCGGTACTTGTCATGCCAACAAAACCTCATTAGATTTTTATCTACTTTCTGGTGTGGGCCACAGAAGGGTCGAGAATGACAGCTGACTCACACCAAACATTTCTAAATTCCATTATTTATATAAAGAAAAATTCGATCCAGATCGATATGATTATGAATCTCACTTAACCAAATTTATTCATTCCAATTAATCATTAGCTAATAAATATTCGGAAATTATTTTTTAAAATAATTACGTGAAAAAACCTGCTTGTTAATGAGATTCAAAGAATCAAAACCATTTATTCATAATGATATATCTTTCAAAAAGTTAAAATAATAACTGTAATTAAAATGATTGTTAAACAAAATAAAAAATTACTATAAATAAATATTAATGAAAATCGTTTCCAAAAGAAGCCCAAACGCAGGCAAACTTCCAAACTCCGAGCTACATCTTCCTCCCGTGACCCTCCTTCCCCACAGATCACTTCTGTATCAGTGATATATATATACATATATATACATACACACTCACAATCAATTTGAGACGAATCGATTGCAATTACCATGGCCCGAATTTCCCGATCCAAATCGTGCCCATTCAAAGAGGAAGACGAAGACGAGGGGTATTTTGGGGATTTCAACAGCGACGACGAGGAAGACGACGAAGACTCCGACAATCCCTCCACGACGCCGTTTATAATCCCGGGCGGGAACGCTGTTGCACAAAACGCCGCTGCCAACAATCAATCGCAGTTCTCAGTGGTGGCGGTGGTGGCCGCGGCGCTGCGGAGGTCGCTAGTCACGTGCAGCGTGGAGGCCGACGACGTCGCGTCCGACGTCGACATTGGGTGGCCGACGGACGTCCGCCACGTGTCCCACGTGACCTTCGACCGGTTCGACGGGTTCCTGGGCCTGCCCGCCGAGCTTCAACCGGACATCCCTCGTAAACCCCCCAGCGCCAGGTTGTTATTCAGTTATTTCTCTTTTTTTTAATTTTTTTTTAATTGTTTAAATTTTAAATTGAGCTGGAGGTTTACTTGGTGTTTAAGATAAGCAAGTTGTGTTGTGTTGCTGGAAGGAATCATTCTAACTGCGTGCACATGCACGTGCTGCCCGTAGTGTGCACAGTTTAATTCTATCTGTTTCAATCGTGAACGTCAATTTTCGATCTGAAACCTCATTGGTGTAGTGCTAGTGTTTTCGGAGTTTCCGCACAGTCGATGCAGTGTTCTTACGACAACAGAGGGAACAGCGTGCCGACTATTCTTCTTAGTATGCAAAACCGTTTGTACTCGGAAGGCGGCCTCCAAGTACGAATTACATATTTGTGTTTGAGTAACTACAAAATTAATTGATATGAGCTAATTATGTTTGGTGTTTCTACATTTAAGGCCGAAGGAATTTTCCGAATCAATGCCGAGAACAGCCAAGAAGAAAATGTTAGGTACCAGCTGAACAAAGGTGTTGTACCACATGGCATAGATGTCCACTGTTTATCAGGGTTGATTAAGGTATATAACTGGATCTTTTCTGAAATCGAATAAACTTCAGGGGTAGTTTCTGTAATATATGAATAGTTGGTCGAGTCGTCTTGTTAACCTTTTATGGCATGAATTTCTTCTTGGAACTTATTATTGTTTTCACTAAATGGAGTGAAGTCACAAATCATTGTCTTTGTTGTTTGGATTTTCACTGCCCGTGTCTTTTCTCCTTGTTTCCATTTGTGGTGTTTTTGTTTTTATTGTAATCTTCAAGATTCACCACCGCATTCAACCATTTCAATCGCTAACTTTTGCAATTGTTTCTGCTGCTCATCTAATCAAAATCTAAAAAGATGAAAAAATCCGACTTTGAAATTACAAACAAACTCATAAATGTGGTGGTTGGTTTGATTTTTATTGTACCCAGGCATGGTTCAGGGAGCTTCCATCGGGAGTCCTCGATTGTTTGACCCCAGAACAGGTCATGCATTGCAACACAGAAGAAGAGTGTGCCGTGCTCGTAGAATTGCTTCCTCCTACTGAAGCCGCTTTACTCGACTGGGCAATCAATCTAATGGCTGACGTGGCGCAGCATGAGAATCACAACAAGATGAACGCTAGGAACATCGCCATGGTTTTTGCACCAAACATGACTCAGGTGCTTTTTTTGTCACGAAACTCGCATTTTAGCCTTGAAATTTTGAAGGTAATCTCGGTTCTTGAGGATTTGGCCCTCGTTCTAACACTAATTCCAGGTGCATTCCTTAGAGCTCATATTATAGTGATTCCTACTGAGATGTTTGTTATTAACAGAGTAGACATTCATAATTGTTAGTCGACCCATTTGACATCGATCAGTGTTTTTTAACTATCGTTCAAAAATCGAAACTTGATGCTCTGTAATTATGCAGATGGCCGATCCTTTGACGGCGTTGATTCATGCTGTCCAAGTCATGAACTTCCTCAAGACACTCATTGTGAAAATCCTCCGCGAGCGTCATGAATCAATTGCCACCTCAATATTCAAAGAATGCAACGACTCTTTCGATGACCGCTCGTACGAGGAACCCATTGCTTCTTCTGATAATAATAACCTATTGGAGAGTTGCACTCTAGAGAGACTGGGATCTGAGAACAACAACAACTCCTCCGTGAGCATTAGAGTTCAAAGTGAGAACCATGGGGAGAAACACGACTGCGAGACAGGTGGAGCCGCCTCACCTGGCATGCGCAAGAGACGAACGCTAGATGAGTTCGACAAGATGGAAGCGGAGGAGGGGATACTAAACCGTATAAGTCTTCTGAAAGGTATGCAGAAGCTAAGGAAGCATCCCGTGTTTCAGTTGAGCAAGACGGTTAAGAGGTCCAAGGACCGTGTGTTTTAACTTTTAAGATAAGACAAGTGCTTAGGATGGATTTGTAATTTTTTTTATTTTTTTAGTTTGGGAATTCACTTTTAAGGTATTACTAATTGTGGCTATAGGTTTAATGAACATGAATATATGACTGAGAGTGTGTATAAACTATAAACCGGAGTGCTGCTATGAACGAATTAGTTTCTGTGCCCTATTATTTTTTTGTGATGTATGAAGATGGTTGATGGCTTTATAGTCCAATACTTTAACAGGGTTTATTTAACTTTACTTGGCCGAATCACAAAAATGGGCAAACCAAGTGAGCTAGTCCAAATCAAAATTTGCGTTATTTTGATGGCATAATTATATCCTGATAATACAATAAAAATAGTACTAATTCACTTCTAATTGCTTGTTAATTTAAAAAAATAAATAGAAACACACTTCTTAAGCTTTTATGTTTCTTTCTTCAAGGCTACACATTCTCCTACTGTATTTCCTAGGCCCGGTCCCTTCACTACGCTAAAACTTTCTGTCCTCAGCTCTACGATTTGGCAATTAAGTATTTTCATTAACTATCTTTGTCCCGTACTAATTCAATTAGTTGTAAATAATATGAATACAGTAAAATTTCTATAAATTAATAGTTTCGATGAAATTTTATTAATTTAAATATGTTATTAATTTATCAAGTATTTTTTTTCATTTAAAAGACCAAATCAGATCAGAACTATCTATTAATTTAAAAATGTTATTAATATATCGACTATTAATTTATAAATTTGATACTGTTATTATAGGTTCTTACCTAACAACTCCTTTTCACTTTGCTACTTGATTGTAGATTGTATTCTCTCTTCTCTTATCTGTTTCCACATGTTTTTTGTAATTTTTTTTTATAAAGAGGAAAGACGAGAAATGTGTTCGAGTTGCAGACACCTGTGGGAAAGAACCAATAAGTCGAATCTCAGGACAAACCTTCATAATATTTTAATAAAAATTTGTCTCACTCGAGATTCGAACCCTGCGTCGGTCGCCGGAGAATTACACCCACATCTCTCTTCTCTTATCTGTTTGCACATGTCTTTTGTAAATTACAAATAATATGTGCAAACAGATGAGACCCAGGGTGTATGATTTTCATTTTTTTATACCTAAATTGTAAATTAATTAATTAACTTCCGAGGGTTTGGTTATGCTATAGTGAAATGCAAATGCAATTGATCTACTTATTATACTACAGTTGTATATGGTTTGTGAAAGATAATGTCAGATCTTGTCTTCACTTCACATCTGGGTAGGAGAGGAAATAATTGAGCTTGTTGTATGATGCGCCAATGCCATCCACAAGATTAAAATTAAATGGGCAAACGTACTACTCCTTGATTATACAGTATCATTTTCTTGACAAATTTGCCCCTCCCTCCCAACACTACACAACACAACCCCATCTAATTTGTATTGTATCCCCAAACTCCACCAAATCTCTCTCACTCACTCCCAACACATATTACTCTCTTTCTCTCTCTCAGGCCATGGATGACTTCACCCCCGTCGCATCTCCTTCAATTCTTTCCTCTGCTTCTCACACTCAACAATCTCTCACCCCATCCCAGAAAAAACTCCGCCACATAATCCAAGCCCAGCCCGATTCCTGGGCCTACGCCATTCTCTGGCAGACCTCCAAGGACGACAACGGCCACCTCTGCCTCACTTGGGCCGACGGCCTTTTCCAGGGCACCAAGACAACCGACTCTCGGCCCGAACGAAAGAAGCTCATGCTCGAAATTCAGGCCCTCGTCGGCGACGGCGACGTCACCGACGCCGAGTGGTTCTACGTCCTGTCGCTCGCCCAGTCCATCCCCCTCGGCTCCGGCGCCGTCGGCAAGGCGTTCGGCTCCGGCTCCCTCGTCTGGCTGACCGGCGGCAACCAGCTCCGGTTCTTCAACTGCCACCGGGCCAAGGAAGCCCAGGCCCACGGTATGCAGACCATGGCCTGCATCCCCACCCCCGACGGCGTCCTCGAGCTCGGCTCTGACGTCATCATCACCGAAAATTGGGGCTTGATTCACCTCGTCAAATCCCTCTTCGACGACCCCCCCTGTTCCGATCTCGGCGCCGAAAACCAAGATCCTTCCGGCAACAACATAATTGTAAATAATAATAATTCTAATTCTTCTGAGCAGTCGGATTCGGCGCGGAAGAAGCGCGGCCGGAAGCCGAGCGCGGCGGGGCGGGAGGCGGCGACGAACACCGTGAACCACGTGGAGGCGGAGAGGCAGAGGCGGGAGAAGCTGAACCACCGGTTCTACGCCCTGCGGTCGGTGGTCCCCAACGTGTCGAGGATGGACAAGGCGTCCCTGCTGTCGGACGCCGTCTCGTACATCAAGGAGCTGAAGTCGAAGGTGGACAGCCTCGAAACGCGACTGGCCAAGAAAGCCCGGCCCGAGACCGCGGATGACACGGTGGACCTGGAGAAGTTGGAGGTGGAGGTGAAGATCGTGGGGGGAGAGGGGATGATCAGGGTGCAGTCGGAGAGCGCGGCCCACCCGGGGGCAAGGCTGATGGTGGCGATGAGGGAGATGGACCTGCGGGTCCACCATGCCAGCATGTCGTGCGTCAACGACCTCATGATGCAGGATGTGGTCGTTGGGGTGCCGGAGGAGATGAGGAGCGAAGAGGCTTTGAGGGCTGCTCTTGTTACCAGATTACAGCAGTGACACCGGATAATTAAATGGTGTTGCTCTGTGTGTTCTGTATGTATTTCCACAAATTGTGAAAACTGGATCGTTTTCCTTCAGTTGGTTGGTATGGACTCAAATTTCAATTATATTTATTTCTGTTACAAACTTAGATATCTGATTTGTTCATGTAAAATTCGATGGAATGTGTCGGACACTTGATGGAATTCAAACCGAGCAAACTTTTGTCGTAAAGATTTATATTGCCTCGCTTGTCTGGTCACAGTAGATCGATCAGCAAGAACAGAGATAGCAACATAGGAGTATATACTGTTAAAACACTGATTTTAAATCAGCACTTTCTAACAAGAAAGATGATAGCAAGAGAATATAGTGTATGATTAAAATAAGTCATGCACGTGCCTCATGAGATCTCAAATTCACCTCAAATTTCCATATCAATGTTTCTTCTTTCACATATATATGTCACCTTTTATTCTTCATTTGTTTATATGACAGACAAAATGTTTGATCAATGACGCCAATAATTGTAAGCTCAAAGAGTGGATAATTAATTCTGAGTGGAGTCGCCTCTAGCGGGAGTCGAACCCAAGACCTCGGCATAACATGAAATTTTGATACCATGTTAGAAACCGTTTTATCTAAAAGCTCGAATTATTAGAGAAATTAGACAACTTGACATTTATATTATTGGGTCGAATATATTCTCCAATAGAGTCGAGTCGAGCTTTGAGCTTATCGAGCCGACTGGGAAAAGAAATTAACAGTCTCGAGCTCAACGAGCTGCTCAGGAGGGTGCTCGAACTCGATTCGCGATTGTTTTTTTCATGCTCGAGCTCGATTCGATCGAGCCTTGACTTTTGCAAGCTCGTTTAGTTCAACTTAAGTTTGTTCAAGTGACTCGACTTGTATTACTCGAAAAGCTCGACTCGTCTATATATATATATATATGTATATATATATATATTCTAGCGATTCGCGCGATTCTGGGTTAAGCTAAATATTATTACGAATTTGTGCTATTCATGTTGTTTCTTTTGTGTGTTTCTGAATGTGGAGGCTTTGGAAAATATTGAATCACGTTTACACGTTTTCCTTAAAGAATATTTCGACCCTATAACAGCCAAGGTATCACGAAACTTCTTCTAGGATAAGACAATACCGCACTTGTTCTTTGGCGTAGAAACAAGTATACTATAGAATGTTTATTCGCTATACTTCGTTAACACAAAGCTCTTAATTTTCGTGTGTCTTAGAATCTGATTTTCAACACCCTTATATAGGTGTTGAAACACCCCTTTGGATAGTGAAAATACCCTTTCATGAAGGGCTGCACCCTTTGGGAAGAGTTGCACCCTTTAAGAATGGTCACACCTCTTCGAAATCACTTTCTTTAGGTGCCATGCATGCAATTTCGTGGCTGCATATTACAACCATGCAAACCATGAAATTAACATATATTTCATGCTAATTTACACACAATAAATCAACACCAAAATTCACTTAACCAAACAATGATCCGTTATCACTTTTATACAACCGTGCACTCCGCACTTCGCCTAAATCATATTGTAGTGCTTTAGGATCATTACCGAAACTTTGTATGAATCCAATTACATTAAATGGACAATGATTTCACTTAAATCATCAACATTCCTCCCCCATTTAAGTGTAATCCTTGAATCACTTATTTTAACAATAACAGCCAGAATTATGCATAAAATGAAAATGTCTTGAAGATTGAATTTTCATCTTAGTGTTATATACAACTTATATATTCGAGAATCAGAGTGTCTTAAAAGATTGAACTCTTCAACCCATCTGAATACATAAAAGATACTACACACATAATTCCAAATACATTCTATAATGATTTCCGATACAAAATTAGGCCTTGTATCCCATCCATTCTTGAGTGTATATAGAGCTTAGCCACGACTCTTGAAGCTGCCACACTTCCCACTCATATAGGTGAATCATTTCTTCGTGCACCTGCAAAATGCACTTTATCAAATGATTCATTAAGAATTAACTTCAACCTTAACATGCAGGTTCAAACACATACCTTTGGGATAATTTCCATGTGTTTCAATCTCAAATATAGGCTTCCCAATTGAATTCTGGTTCTAATACAATTAGAAATGAATTTGGTATCCCATATTTGAAGATTCAAAGAGGCTTCAGACCCATCCCAATCACCGACTTTACTAACAAGTCTTTCGCTAATCCCTTGGTCAAATGATCAGCAAGATTATGTTGTGATCTCACAAAATCAATAGAGATTACTCCTTGAGTGATCAGCTCACGGATCGCGCTATGTCTAACGCCCAAGTGTCTTGACTTGCCATTATAAACATGACTATATGCCTTAGCCAAAGTGGCTGCACTGTCACAATGAATTGAAAACGCCGAAATAGGCTTTGGCCACAAAGGAATTTCATAAACCAAATTCCTTAACCATTCAGCTTCTTTACCAGCTGCCGCAAGTGCTATAAATTCCGATTCCATAGTGGAACTCGTAATACAAGTTTGCTTCTTTGAAGCCCAACTTATAGCACCGCCTCCGAGTAGGAAAACCCAACCAGAAGTAGAGGAATGATCCTCTATATTGGTTATCCAACTCGCATCGGAATACCCTTCTAATACCGAAGGATATCCGACATATGTCAAACCAAAGTCTTTAGTTCCCTTTAAGTATTTTAATACACGCCTAACAGCCTGCCAATGATGCGTGCTAGGATTACTTGTGTATCTACTTAGTTTGCCTACCGCAAATGCAATGTCTGGCCTTGTGCTAGTCATAGCATACATAAGGCACCCAATTACCTTGGAGTATTCCAACTGGGACACTGCAACACCCGTATTGGGCATGAGTTTTACACTCGAATCATATGGAGTACTGACCGTAGAATAGTCATCACAATGGAATTTCTTTAACACTTTCTCAATGTAATGAGATTGAGTTAAAGTAATGGCATTGTTTTCACGAATGATTTTAATTCCTAAAATCACATCCGCCTCCCCCATATCCTTCATATCGAAGTTTGATGATAAAAATGACTTAGTCAAATCCACTTGTCTTTGGTCAGTACCAAAGATAAGCATATCATCAACATATAGACAAAGGATGACTCCTTTACCAAAGTCATCGAATTTGCTATACACACATTTATCCGATTGGTTTAACTTAAAACCATTCGATAAAATTACTTCATCAAATTTCTGATGCCACTGCTTAGGTGCTTGTTTTAATCCATATAATGATTTAACAAGTTTACATACCTTATGCTCATTACCAGGCATAACGAACCCTTCGGGTTGTTTCATGTAAATTTCCTCCTCTAACTCACCGTTAAGGAATGCTGTTTTTACATCCATTTGATGGATCACTAGATTATGTATTGCAGCCAAGGCTATCAATAATCTAATCGTAGTTATTCGCGCAACAGGAGCATAGGTATCGAAGTAATCAATACCTTCCTTTTGCCTAAAGCCTTGAATGACTAATCGGGCTTTATACTTGTCAATTGAACCATCGACTTTCATCTTTTTCTTAAAGATCCACTTGCATCCTAATGGTTTACAACCGTTAGGTAAATCAGCAAGCACCCAAGTGTTGTTTCCCATAATGGAATCCATCTCATCATTGATGGCTTCTTTCCAAAATGCAACATCTTGCGATTTCAAGACTTCCTCGTATGTTTTAGGCTCATCATCAACATGATAACTATACGAGTATTGAAATCCAACTTCGTCCCTTGATCCTTCAACCAGAAAGGTCTGGAAATCAGGACCGAACGATTTCTTAGTCCTTATCCTCGTGCCTCGACGAGGTTCAAGCGACTCAGGCTCGGGCAAAGTTAATTCTTTGCTTTCAGCCACCTTAGGCACCAGATCCTTGGTCCTAACCATTGATGAAAATCTAGTTTCATCAAATATGGCGTCCCTCGATTCTATGATAGAATGAATCGCTACTGAATCATTCGGCTCAATCACGTAGAATCGATATGCCTTGGAATGCACAGCATATCCAACAAAGATGCAATCAATGCCTCTTTCTCCCAAAGTTTTCCTTTTGGGATCCGGTAGTCTTACGACAGCCCGACAGCCCCAAACCTTAAGATAATTAAGGTTCGGCTTCTTTTTGTACCAAAGTTCGTAGGGGGTAACTTTGTTCCTTTTGTTAGGAACCCTATTTAATAAATAGCAAGCTGTTAACACGGCTTCTCCCCAGAATCCACTATTCAAACCCGAATAGGATAACATGGAATTCACCATTTCCTTTAGTACACGGTTCTTCCTTTCGGATATACCGTTTTGTTGAGGAGTATAGGGCGCAGTTATTTCATGAATAATACCACATGATTCAAACAAAACAGGATCATAATATTCACCTCCCCTATCGGTTCTCAACTTTTTAATCATGCACTCTTGTTGTAGTTCAACTTCAGTTTTAAATACTTTAAACTTTTCTAGCGCTTCATCTTTAGTACTTAGTAGAAATACATAGCAAAATCTAGAATAATCATCTATGAAAGTTACTAAGTATTTCTTATTCCCCAACGAAGGTGTAGCATGGAAATCACATAAGTCGCTATGCACAAGTTCAAGCATACAAGATTCACGTTGAACATCTTTAAAAGGCTGCCTAACGATTTTAGTTAGCATGCATGTATTACACTTATCTTCTTCTATGTTCATAGCAGGAATTAATTCAAGTTTGGACATATCAATCATGCGTTTATAATGAACATGTCCTAGTCTAGCATGCCACAATAATGAATCATTCACTTTAGAAGAAACCATAAGAACAGAATCATCAACTTTATTCATAATATTAAGCATAAACATCCCGTTACATTGGTATCCAAAACCGACAAATACACCATTCTTAGTCAATACATATTTATTAGATTCGTATACTTGTTTATATCCATACTTGGATAAAACACTACCGGATACAAGATTTTTCCTTATTCCAGGTACATGTAATACATCTAATAATACTAAGGACTTTCCGGAACTGAATTCCAACAACACTTCGCCGCGACCAAGAATAGGGGCTGTTGACTCGTTTCCCATGTAAAGCACTGATCCATCTACAACTGGTTCATACTTTTGAAACCAATGACGATCCTTGCAAACATGCTTAGTAGCACCCGAGTCAATCCACCACGCCACCGAATCATCCTGCACATAAAATGCTTCAGAAACTATAGGGACATAATTTAAATTTACATCAAAATTATGTATAGTAGTCTCACCTTGATTGGTGTCCGGACCCTGGTTATTAGACCTTTGTCCCGAGCGATTATTCATCGTTCCCTTTTTATTCTTGTTCGCACGACAATCACTTTTAAAGTGACCCGTTTTTCCGCATATCCAGCAAGCGCCCTTAGGCTTCTTACTCCCAGCATTATTGCTGTTGTTGTTGTTGTACGGACGCTTTGTCCCTCGGTTCTTATACGAACTCTCCCCTGCTTCCATCATATTGATAGTTGCAGACCTTATCGGTTCCTTGTCCTTGGGTTTTTCACCCTCTTGCGCCCTTAGAGATTCCTCTATGCGCAAGTGACTACCGAGTTGTACTAAAGACAACTCTTCCTTTTTATGTTTCAAGGTGTGTTTGAAGTCTTTCCACGACGGCGGTAATTTGTCTATAATACTAGACACCGAGATGGACTCGTCCATCTTCATATTATGTTGGGTAAATTGACCCAATATCCGGAGCAATTCATTATATTGCTCCATTACCGGCCTTCCGTCGCACATCTTGTAATTCATAAAATTACCAACTAGGAACTTCTTACTAGAAGCGTCCTCGTCAATGTACTTGGATTCAAGGCTATCCCAAAGGGCCTTAGCAGACTCCACATTTTGATAGATATCGAAGAGAGAGTCAGACATACCGTTTAATATATGCCCACGACATATATAGTCGTCATTTTCCCATTTGCAGCGTTTCCGAGTTTCCTCCGGCGATTCGTTGTCCGCTGCTTCCGGTTGTGGAGTACTTAGAACGTACACCACCTTCAACGTTGTTAGCAAGAAATGCATCTTCTTTTGCCACCTTCGAAAGTCTACGCCTTCGAACTTCTCCAATTTTCCGAATTTGCTGTTCATCTCACGAACCGACTCCATCGTTCAGAATAGGAAATATTCTTTAAGATTGTTGTTTCTTTTGTGTGTTTCTGAATGTGGAGGCTTTGGAAAATATTGAATCACGTTTACACGTTTTCCTTAAAGAATATTTCGACCCTATAACAGCCAAGGTATCACGAAACTTCTTCTAGGATAAGACAATACCGCACTTGTTCTTTGGCGTAGAAACAAGTATACTATAGAATGTTTATTCGCTATACTTCGTTAACACAAAGCTCTTAATTTTCGTGTGTCTTAGAATCTGATTTTCAACACCCTTATATAGGTGTTGAAACACCCCTTTGGATAGTGAAAATACCCTTTCATGAAGGGCTGCACCCTTTGGGAAGAGTTGCACCCTTTAAGAATGGTCACACCTCTTCGAAATCACTTTCTTTAGGTGCCATGCATGCAATTTCGTGGCTGCATATTACAACCATGCAAACCATGAAATTAACATATATTTCATGCTAATTTACACACAATAAATCAACACCAAAATTCACTTAACCAAACAATGATCCGTTATCACTTTTATACAACCGTGCACTCCGCACTTCGCCTAAATCATATTGTAGTGCTTTAGGATCATTACCGAAACTTTGTATGAATCCAATTACATTAAATGGACAATGATTTCACTTAAATCATCAACATTTCATTGAAGGGGTAACTTGAAATTTTTCATTCACAGCTTATATTATTACGAATTTGTGCTATTCATTGAAGGGGTAACTTGAAATTTTTCATTCACATCTGATTTTTATTATCCCGTGTTGACAATGGAAATCGAACTCTTAACTCTCAATTTCACGCTTTTTTACTTCACCAATTCGGCTACTTTGTGTAACAAATCAAGAGTTACATTTCATTAATTTTGTATAATTTTATCGCTCTAAATAATATTTATATATAAAATGAAAAAAAAAAGATAAACAAAAAATAAACAATGAAAATTTAAAATTGAAAAAAAAATATATCTCATTAGAAAGAAGAAAATATATTGAAAAAAAATCACATGAAAAAGAAGAAAATATTTATTATATCGCGCGAGATTACAATAATCAAAATTTGCGGGCTGCGTCGTTGAGTATGGTTATAGTTGATGGGTGTAGAGGTGGCCAACAGACTTTGTGACGGAGTTCGTTGATCTTATGGATGGCTTGCTGAGTATAAATGTGAGTACAGATACAGTGCGGTGGACATTGCATAGATCAAGGACCTACACCTCTGACTCGGCATATACTTTTTTCTGCCCGGAGGGTCCAAGGGTGACGTGGGCTGCCCTTTTGACTGGACCAGGACGTATACCACGACACTGTTTCATTCTTTGGATGACTATCCGAGGTCGGCTGCCGACTCGGGATAAGCATTGAATTGTTCGAGGGAATGATTCGTGTGTCCTTTGTGGTGGTGAGAGCGTTGAGACACACTCCCACCTTTTCTTTGATTGCCTCTTCTCACAGGACTGTCTGAGGAGATTACGGGTGAGGTGGGTTTTCTATGGCCACGAGGAGGTTGGCATAGTGCTGTACTACGAGTTGCTAGTCAATGGCGTGGTAGACACTTGATCTCCTGTGCGTATCGTGGACTTCTCGCTGCTCTGATCTAATATATAGAGATAAAAAATTTATTGGTCGCATAAATGTTGCCTTTTTTCGATTTGGTCTTATAGACATACGCGTTTTCAATTTAGTCTCAAACAAGTCGAATTGAGTTTCAATTTAATTTTTTTTTTGCCGGAAAATTCAATTTTGGCCGGAATATGACCACGTGACCCGCACGTGATCTAATGAGCGGCCATGGCTGCTGACTCAGCGACACGTGTCAGCAGACCATTGGCTATCGTCTTTAAAAAATAAAAAATAAATACAAAGCTTAATACATTAATATATACATTGATTTTTTGATTAAAAAAAAAAAGAAAATACGTCAGAAAGGATTAAATTGAAATTCAATTCGACTTGTTTGAGACTAAATTGAAAACGCGTATGTTTGTGGGACCAAATCGAAAAATACAAAGATGTTTTTTTTCTTTTATTTTTAATTCCCGTATATGAAATCGTATTTCTGACATATTTTTCTTTTTTTTAAATCAAAAAATCAAGGCATTAAACTTTGTATTTCGATTTTTGTTTTAAAAAGACGATAGTCAATGGTCTGCTGACACGTGTCGCTGAGTCAGCAGCCATGACCGCTCCTCCGATCACGTGCGGGTCACGTGGTCACATTCCGGCCAAAATTGAATTTTCCGGCCAAAAAGGATTAAATTGACATTCAATTCGACTTGTTTGAGACTAAATTAAAAACGCGTATATTTGTGGGACCAAATCGAAAAAAGACAACATTTATGGGGACAATAAAATTTTTATCTCTATTATATATTGCTCGAGAGGAACACGAGAATCTTTGAGACTCGGTCGGTGCCGTCTGGAGTGGTGGCTTTTAGGCGATATCTATCATATTTTATATATTCCTTATTTATAAATTTAGAAAATCTATCACTAATAAAAAACAATTAAAAATAAGAATAAATAATTCTATTAATATAACTTTTAAATCCCATATACTAAAATTATATTTTTATTAAGAAAAATAAATAAATATTTAAATTCAAAGTGTGTGAGTACGGCATTTCATTTTTTTTATTGTACCACTCTGAAAAATATTTATTTATATATAAAATGAAAAAGGAAAAGATAAACGAAAGATAAACAAAACAGACACATTTATGTAAAAATTCAATACTTTACTAAAAAAATCCCATGTGAAAGAAGAAAATATTCATTATATTGTTTGAGATTACAATAATCAAAAGTTATTATTTTCGTCCATTAAAAAACCCTTATTTATAAATTTAAATAAATATAATTAATCAAAAATAATTAAAATTAATAATAAATAATTGTATTAATATAAATTTAAATCTCATATAACAAAATGAAAAAAAAAACAAATGTTGAAATCGAATGTGTGAGAGTACGTTCTCACGCCTACCGCATTAATGTGTGCTATATAGAGTAGCTCCATACAGTTAAAATATAAAAGAATCATTTTGTTGGTCCCTTAAAAAAGGTTAAGTCTCGATTTGGTCCACTAAAAGAAGTTAGTTTCAATTTAGTATTTTAAATTATAAAAATATAGTCAATTTAGTCCAATTTGCAGATCAAAAAATTCAAATTTACGTCGGAAAAAGACACATGCTTATTTTCAGTGAATTTTCCCGACCAAGTGCAATGTGGATCTGCTATGTGAGCATCACCTTAACCGATTTGGTCCACTAAAAATGTCGGTTTCAGTTTAATCCTTTAAATCATGAAATTTTGGTCAATTCAATCTAATTTGATCGTAAATTCAAATTTTCACTAAAAAGAATATATAAGAATGATTTAATCATTCTTTTAAGATATGAGTTCAACCAAGTGGGTCACACACTACAATCGAGATTATATTGTCATTATGTAATATATTTTTTAGTTACATTTAAATATTTTTTTTAAATAACATTTTGAATTTAAAAATAAAATAATTTTTTAATAAATAATTATATTTATGAGTTATTGAAATTTTTATTTATTTAGAACTTATATCCCATAAAACATATTTCTAATTAAGTATTTTTTTAATTTATATATATATTTTAAAAAAAATTAATTTCTTTTTAATAAATTGAAGTCAATTATTAATAATTAATAAATTTTAACTATAAATTAATAAAAAAATACTAATTATAATTAAAAGGAACTAGTTAGTAGTGATAATTATAATTACTAATTATTAATAATTGATTTCAATTTATTAATAAGAAAGAAATCAAACATTTAATTGGAAATAGTGTTTTATGTGTTATAAATTCTAAATACATAAATTTTAACAATAATTAATCTCATTCAAGAAAAAAAAAACAAGTTCGATTTTCTTGTATACAATATCTTTTTCACTGAGAAAAATAAAATTTTACTTTCAAATTGAACTAAATTGACTATAATTTTGTGATTTAAGGAACTAAACTGAAACCACTTTTATAGAGGACCAAATCAATCAAATTATTGTTCTTATGACAGAATTACGCGGCGCCTAGTCAGCAAATTCATCGAAAATAAGTCTACATGTCTTTTTCCGGCAAAAAATGATGTTTTTGATCAAATTAGATTAAATTGATTATATTTTTGTGATTTAAGATACTAAATTGAAATCGACTCCTTTTAGTGTACTAAATCGAAACTTAAACTCTTTTAAGAGAACAACAAAATTATTCTCTACTTAAAATATTGTCTTTCTTTCAACATAAATTCAAGGTGAGATAAAATGAGCACAACACACAATTTTAACGGTAAAAACTAAATTAATTTTCATACATATACAAACACAGCGGATCTATCTTATGTCGGGCTTTATAGCCCCCACCAAATTTCTTGTTTCTTAATTTTGTTATTAAAAATATGTTATTATGTGTTTAAATATATTTAAATATTTAAATGTCTTTTTTTATAAAATTAAATAATAATTCAGTTACTACAATAATTTTTTTATGATTCTACCTTGTGCAAACATATAATAAAAAGGTTTAAATGTAAAATCAAATGAGATATTTTGTGAAATTATAAAAGATAGTGCATAATATTTTGAAAAATAATTATAAATGATTAGTGGATAATTATCCGAACGCAATTTTTTTAATATCAAAAGTTTTATTTTATAACTAATGTTGGTCATGCAAGAAATTAAAAGTTAATGTGAACGTGACATCAAATTAACCAAAATATCATTGGTGATCATTGTACGGAAATTTATTATGCATGTGATCCATGTGACACCATTTTCTACTTGTCTACGTTTCTCTTTTCTTACTAAACGACAAAGTGAGTAATGATAAAGCCAATGGAAAAGGATGTGTGCATATAAACGAAGGGCACCAATTACCAAAATACGACAGCAACCATTATTTGAGTGTATGTACAATAAATCAAAATCAAAATTAAAGGTATGGTTGTAGAAGCTTGGGGGACAACATTTTACAGTTCACACCTTTAACACACTGTGATATCATACATATAAATGATTTTCATGAGAATAATATCGATTTAGTTTTCGAATTATTTGGGTGTATCCCGAGTCATATATCAATATATTTCACCAAGTTAATTGAGTATACATACACACACGCAGGGCGGATCCACTTGTATGCTAGGAGGGCTTAATTCCCTCATAAAAAAAAAATCCTTTGTATTTTTTACAAAAAACAAATTTAGAAAATGTATTTTTTTATGCTTAGACCCCCTAAAATATGTGTATATATATACATATTATATATAAAAAAATCTCAGTTCCCTAATCGATTTTTCTGGCTCCACTCCTGCACACACGCGCAAATATAGAACCAAAAGTATGTTGAATATTAATACATGTGCAAATCGCGAATATGGAAGTGATTGTGAAAAACAAAATTTTGTGAATTTAGGGAATTTCATGTTGTAAAAAGTGTGGACCTAACGTACAAAGCTCTCACACTACTAAAAAGAAAAAGAAAAACTACACGCACGTGGGCGTACAAGGACATATTAATACTCACAGTTGAGTGTGGTTGGATCGTAAACCACAAATAATTACTCAATTTTTCCCAAACATTAATAATCACACTTTTTGATCTCACACAAAATGATCACTCTCAATTTTTGATATCGTGAAGGTGTGAGGTGCAACACAGCAACAGGCAGATCATACGATCGCACGCTTGAACACTAGTGACGTTAGTATGACTTATGAGGATCAATATTCTGGTCTTTTTCCGGATGGTCGGTGGTTTTGTTTGTTTAATTTTTCGAGTACAATAGTTAAAACATTCGACTGTATATACACCGGGTTGAATTGAGGGGTCAAATTTTCTCTTTTGACGATTGGATCGATCAGCTCTAATTTGACAAATTTCGCAATTGTTGAATACAAGTTTGGTGCATGTGTAATTGTGTACTATAGCGCCTTACGTTCCCTCACACATTGAAACAGGTTTAAGTCATGAATATCATCTTACAAACAATTAAGATTAATCGAAAAAAAAAAAAATGCATGTGGTGGGTGTCATAAACCCAGATACTACGTATCTGTCGGCAAGGATGGGGTTGGGATATATCGTAATCTATTTATTACCTATGCACACAGTGGGGAATCTTCTTGACCAGTTTGTTATCCAATTGTATATTATGCACATTTTGCACGTGTCACGTGTTAAAAACCAAGCAATTCCAATTGGAAGGTGAAGTGGTCAGTGGCCGGCCATTGTAATTGGAAGGCTCAAGATTTTTTTAAATTTTCAATATGGAAATTGTTAATATTTTTTAAGAAAATTTAATTGGAGTATAATTAAAATATAATAAATTAAATTGAAGTTATGATTAATATTTTAATATTTTTATTAATTTGTGTGAAAAAATAAAAATGATATTGATATTTAAATCGTTTTAGGCTAATCTCATGTCCCGTCTTTTTTTTTCAGAAATTAAATTTGGTCATTTTCAACTAATTTTCGTCGCAGAAGTGACGTGGCTAGCTAACACATGGCAACGTGTACTCCGCCGGAATAATGACGTGGCATCCTCATCAGCATAAAGAATGACCCTTCATCTCCACGTGTACTTGCCACATAAGAATTTGGAATTTCGTGGTTGACATGTGGCAATGCGCACTCCGCATGAATAATGAAGTGGCATCCTCGTCAGCATGAAGGATGGCTCACCAGCTCCACGTGTACCTGCCACATAAGCATTTGAAAATTTTCCTTTTTATTTAAAATATCAAATTTGATCCTTTCCGGTCAATTTTCGTCGGAAAAGTAACGTGGCTGACACATGGCAACGCGCACTCCGTCGGAATAATGACATAGCATCTTTGTCAGCATGAAGGATGACCCACCAGCTCCAAGTGTACCTGCCACATAATCATTTGAAATTTCGTGCCTCAAACATGGAAGCGCGCACTCTGTTGGAATAATGACATAGCATCCTCGTCAGCATGAAGGATGACCCACCAGCTCCATGTGTACTTGTCACATAAGCATTTGGAATTTCGTGGACGACACATGGCAACGCGCACTCCACATAAATTAAAATATATAACTCTTGTATAATACATATTTTCCAAAATTAAAATTATTTCAAAAAATTATTAGATTATAATTTAATATACAAATTTTTACAATACTTTAGAGAAAAAATACTTTAGATTTTGATATAACAAAAAAATACTATAGATTTGTTTAATTGTATTAAGGTAAATTATATTATTCTTTATCAATTTAAGATAGTTATAAATTTAATAATTATATTTTGAGTATCTTTTTCAAAATTGAAATGTCTGAATTACCCTTTATGTTAATACTAATAATTAGTATATTTACATATTTATTTAAACTTTAATTGTGTAACCTAATTTATGTTTCATTTCTTCTCTATTCGATTTCAGTCTACCGCCCACCACGCCACCTTCAAGTCTCAATCGTTGCTTAAACTCTTGTGCATCCAGCCTCGTCTCTACTGAGGGAAGTCACACCTTCGATTTCTTCATGCCCAGGCCCAGCGTGAGCGTATGTCACGCGTGGTGCACAAGGATCGGAGGAACGCGGCGGCGGACGAGAAGGAGTGTTTGCATTGGTCGGCGGGAGGGAGAGGGAGGAAGCGCAGGATCTATAGCGGAAGGGCTCGACGAATCGTAAAGGATTTAACGACGAATTGGCCGCCGAATCGGAGGCCCTTGACGTCGGATGATGGATTGAATGAGAAATCGTAGGAGGCGTGTTTGGGGGTTTGAAAGTTGGGTTGTTGGTGCTTCTGCTTCGTGTTCTTGTTTACGATCTCAGTTTGACACGAGGGCATCGCTTTTCATGAAGAATGGCCGTACGCCGTTCATCTTCTCGGTTACTTCTACCTCAATGATATGTAAGTTGTTACTGTATTTTTTTAATTAGTACTCTCTGTGTGTTTTTTTTCGCTACTTTACTTTTTTATTTTATTTTTGTTTCTATTAGCATTAGCAATAGCGCTAGGTTTTTGTGGGAGAAGATATCGGCAGCTGCAGTGAAGGGGAGCCAGCCGGAGGAGATTTACAGTGCATGAATTTTTTTTTCTTCTTATTTTTGTGTAATATAATTATTAGTTTCGTTTCTAGTTTTTTGTAATATAATACTAATTTTTTGCTAGTTTCGTTCATAATTTATGTAATACAATTACTAGTTTTTTGCTAGTGTCGTTCTTAGTTTTGTGTAATACAATTATCAATAATACAATTATTAGTTTTTGGCTAGTGTCGTTCTTAGTTTTGTTGCTAGTGTCGTTCATAGTTTTGTATGATACAGTTATCAATTTTCTACTAGTTATTTCTAGTGTTTTGCTAGTGTCGTTCTTAGTTTTGTGTAATATAATTATCATTTTTTTTACTAATTTCGTTCATTATTTTGTTTAATACAATTACTATTTTTTTTATAGTGTCGTTCATAGTTTTCTATAATAAATTTATCAATTTTCTACTAGTTTCATTTATAATTTACTACTTTTTTGCTAGTGTAGTTCATAGTTTTGTGTAATATATACAACTATCAATTTTCTACTAATTTTGTTTCTAATTTACTACTTTTTATTAGTGTCGTTCATAGTTTTGTATAATACAATTATCAATTTTCTACTAGTTTCGTTTCTAATTTTATATAATACAATTACTAATTTTTTTGTTAGTTTCGATTCTACTAGGGTGTTCCAACCTTAATTATATGTCTGCCTTCAATTAGTCTGTATAATACTAGTTTCTATTACATATGAATATTTATTTTCGAAATCATGAGTTACTTGTTTCTATTGATATTTTCAATCTTAGTACTTTTTATAATAGTTTCTATTAGAGATTCATTAAATTATTGGTTTGAATAGTTATTTTTAAAACTATGAGTTATTTGTTTCATCCGAGGTTGAATATAGAACTATTTGTAATCATTTGAATAATAGTAACACTCTTTTGGTGTTTATTGGAATAAGAATGTTATTGTAGATTTTACGTTCTTTCTTAAAACATATGTGTGATCTATAAAAATATTTCAACAACTAGGTAAATCAATTTGACAATTTCGGAGAACAATATATTTTCCATAAAATCTGAAAACATTACAACAAATTGATAATCAACTCCGAAATTTAATAAAAACATTATTTTGAGTTGTGATATTCTCTAATTGTTCGTTGATGTGAGTGAGCTCCTTGGAGTGTTTGTTTCACATGATTGAGTTAAAAAAAAGTGGCTTCGTAATTTCAGTATGTTTTACTGATCCTGTGTTTAAGATAATGCCTGAGTGATTCTCTTTGGTGAAACTCATTGTATTGTAGTACTATTTCCACTTGATTTATTGTCCGTCTCTTCTACCAACGGTCACGAGACTGTTCTCTGCTGGTACTTGGGGAAAGTGCATCTGAATTGGAGAGTACAAACTCTTATACATTATACAAGGTTTCGATAACATAGTACAAACAGTTTAGTAAATTATAACGTGAGAAAGAGCTTTAAACAGTAAAATCATATATTTCAAATACTCAAATTAATACTGGTGCAAACTAAACACTCAATTTATATCCCATTGTGTTTTGAGTTAAATGGATTACAACTCTACAAGCTAAATGTGTACACCATACTTGCAAAAACTAGCTTTCCAAATCGACAAAAATTGAAATACACATACACCACAATTTTCACAAAATTGTGATAACATCCTAAATTACATAAACTAGTTCTTGGGTCTATATTTTAACAGGGACATTATTTTATAGCCCCCAATAAATGCAACACAATCATCAAGTGGGTGTACACAAAAAACTAGCAAACCCTAGCAAAAAACTCATGATTAAATCAAAGCAAAAAATTTAGATATTACCTTAAAACTAGAAGAATAGATCGCACGATTCTTTCATTGGAGTCCCACAAATTCGGTTTGAAATTCTTTTACAGTTACTGTCCGACGAAGGAATCTCACAATTTCTAAACTGGAATGGGGCTTCTAACAATTGTTGATTCTGCAGGGATTTCTAAAGTTTCGGGTGAGGACGAACAAGAGAGATTTGCATGTGTATAATCTAGACCAATTCGCTGCAGAATATCCACACCGTGGGAAGAAAAATCAGACTAAACCTTATCGTCATTGGCGTAACCGATTTTCTCTTGCGCCGCTGGTAAGCTTTTTCGTGGATGATACACGCAATCTAGTTTGTCGAATCTTGGGTTTGAAAAATCTGATTTCTTTCAACAGTTTGACTTGGATTTAGGTGAATGATAGTTCTAGATTTTTCATTTGCGGTGGACAATTTTAGAAGAATTAATTTTCCGAACGTGTTTTTAGGTAGTTTCTTGGTTTATGGTACGATGATATTTTGTATTTTATATATTATTAATAATTGTTTTTTTAACTATTATACAAAAGAATGGTCTTTAACGGTAGTAAAACATTTAGGACTTTACTTTTTTGTGAATCCCCCTAAATTTTGATAGGGTGATATGTTAATGTGTTTTAATTTAATTTACTATCTCTTTATTTTATTATAATTGCAACACTTTTCTTTTTAAAGAGTCTTTCAAAACAAAAAACAAGCATAGTCGAGCTTTGAGTTTATCGAAACGTGTCTCATAAGAAATTAAATTTTATTAAAAATATTATTAAATAAAAGACAAATCAAAAGCAAATGAAATTTTAAATTGAATTACATAATTGAAAACACTTAAATTTAAAACACATTGTTACATTAAAAAAAATTATTATTATTAATAATAAAAATATACATAAGTGGGCAGCTAGGGCTGGAAGCCTGGAAACGGGCAGAGTCGAGTCGAGCTTTGAGCTTATTCAGCCGACTCGAAACAAAAATTTGCAGGCTCGAGCATGACGAGCCGCTCAAGAGGGTGCTCGAGCTCAATTCGCGATTTATTTTCCATGTTCGGGCTCGACTCGATCGAGCAGCTCGAGCTCGGCTCGATCGAGCTGCTCGAATTTTGCTTGCTCGATTAGTTCAGTTTCAGGTTGTTCGAGTGTCTCGACTCGTAACACTCGAGTTTGTCTCGACTTGAACTGCTCGATAAGCTCGACTCGACTCGATACATATACACATATAAATTATATATTCGAGCGGCAACGACAAAATTCTACAATTTGGAGATCCATTTTCATTTCACGCGACCCGAGGCGTGAAATGAGTTTCCATTGTGGATGCTCTAAGGACTTTTTTTACGATTTGACTGAAGTGAACTGAACTGAATGTATCTAAATTAAATTGAATATATCATAATTAAGGACCTATTTTTTAAGGACCTATTTTTTAGGACCTGACTGAATTGAATGGATCTGAACTGAATTATAGTGAACTAGATTGGTTTTTTTTATAAAAATAATAATAATTTTTATAAATTGTTAAATATTTTAATAATATTTATAGATTTTTTTAAACGAACTTTATTGAGTTGAATCGAATGAGTCTGAACTGAACTGAACAATAAATAGTTTGAAATTAAATCTAAAATAACATGTCCTAATAGTTAAATTAACTCTATGTTTAACTATAATTTTTTCATAAATGAATAATATTGTGTAATTCAATTATTTTGTAAATGAAATTTAATATGAAAAATTTGATTGATTTGTTTTATAGAATATAATAATTATATTTTTAACAATATCACATCTTAATTAAATTATATCTTAAACAAAATACTTTATTTATGTGAATTTTATAATTATTAAATTATTGTTTAATATTAATTAATTTGGCCAGAAATGAAAAGTTTCATTTGTCTTGGTTTAATAATTGATTCTCCTTGTCAAGGGTTGTTACTTAGCTCAATTGGTTGATCATTGAAGACCGATTTTCACTTTATGTATGTATATATTTCAAGAAAATAATTTAAGTATCAACAACCAGCGGCCCAAATTATTGTTTTTGGGTTTGGCCCATTACAATTTCTTTGTAATTACATAGCCCAAATTCAAGCCCAAGACCAAGAGAGATGAAGATCTTTTTTAGCTGAGCAAAAACTTGATGCAAGTGTGGTCTCACAGTATTATTTGAATCACCAATTGCACATCATTTTTCACAGCAAGAGTTAGAGGGAGTATTACTTAAAAATCATTCACATATACTTGAAATGAGACCTTATACCTTACACCGTAGGAGCAAGATGGGCATCTTGCTCCATGCCCACCATATTAAAAATCCAGCCCAATTTCATTTTTGCTTACGTCACATATTCTCTCTCTCGGTGCTTCAACGGCAAAGCTTAATATCTGAAAATCCATCTTCAAAGATGCGCCTCAGAAATCTATGAATTCGAGGATGAAAACGACGGCAGATTATCTCTTCTCAACATCTGTCACCAACATTCTTCTCCGTCATCGCGCGTGCACGACCATCAAACCAAAGCTATTTCTTCCTCCCCTCTCCAAGCTTCCACACTGTCTCGCCGCCGCTGATATTGAAAGATTGATCGGAAGAAATTGATCTATCTAAATTCGATTATACAAACCTAGTTATGTAATTTTCTTAAATTCATGAATTTGGTAAAAAATAAATTTCTGAAAACCCTAGTCCCTGTAAATGTGATTTGATCCATCAAATTGATTTGGTTCAGTGATTTTGAAGTTTGAGTTTAGCATTTTTCAGATTTTTCCCTTCTAATTATATGTATGTTGACAATCATTATGATTTTATAATTATTTTCTTACTTTTGACGCATTTGTGTGCTTGAGGTTTAATGATCTGGGTTTTCGGGCCTTGTACCTTTAAGTTGACATTTATTCTTGCTCCACTAATTTGTGATACTTCAGTGTAACATAGCAAAGCAATATGGAATGGTGTGTACATATGTTGCACATTTTTAGTTAAATGTAACGGGATTTTGTGGTTTAGGTTAATTTCATGTCTTGACTAACCCCCTTGTATTTGATGATAATTTGATAATCACCCATTCTTAAGTGTGCAATTTGCCGTTAGTTCATGGTATTTAGTGGACTTTTTCAGTGATTTTAAACTAATTTGAATATAAGTAACAAATTAAGATGATAAAAGTCATAAAACTATATTTTATCATGGGGCCCAAATTAAAGTGTAAAGTCATTTTATTTTAGCTCACATGTTAGTATTTCATTGCAAATATCTTGGATTTTCCATTTGAACACTGTATAACTGTATTTTACATGTCAAAACTATATATTTAGATGATATTTTACGGTGAGTTTTTTTCTTGGCCCTGCTAAGTGGAATCGGGCGCAAATGGATGAGGATTTCTTGAAACTTTCGAAGATGTTCAATGCATTGAGATCTGTTGTTCGTGTGCCCAACCTTGATCCTTAATATAATATTGCAATCCTTGCTTCAAAGCAGGTAAAAGTTATCAAACGACTGCTTGATATCTAACTTAATTTGTATACAAACATATACTATATTTCTTATTTTGGGTCGAAAATAAGTAATTTCCTTTGATACAAGACCATTGCCTTGTTGATTTGCTGCATGAGTGGCAAGATAGAAAACTTCCAGTTAACATCACAAATGTGATAAGGTAATATGAAAATTGTGCAATCGTTTAATTGAATCTATCTATTATTCGCAGCACTGAAAATGCATCCCAACAGCAATCATGATAGAGGTCCAAACACACATGTGATGCGACTTCTTGAAAGGCACGTGATTCCATACCATCGTTTGGATGCAAGTAAAGAAGACAAAGGAGAATGAGATATGCTGAATTTGGTTAAGAAAACAGACTTTCTAGTACTTGCTAGATACATGCAGGTAACTATAAGATGATGACCTGATTATCAAAATTTTGGTCTTTCAATCAGGGACGTACCCACTTGGTCCCGAAGGGGTGCGATCGCACCCCCTCAACTTTAAAAATAAAATAAAATTATACCTTAATTTTTATATATTAATGTAAATAATTATAATTTGTTTAAAAATAATTAGAATTTAATTGAAATTTTGTGGAAATATTGACATGCCTTATCTATAAAAAGATAATAAATTATTTATTAATAAAATATTACTTCTAAAATACTAATTTATCATGCTTTAAAACAAATTAAATACTGATCAATTATTAACGCCACTAATTTATCACACTTTACAAAAAAATAATTAGAATATGATCAATTATTAACTCTGCCTATTTTATTTAAAATTAAGTCAATAAAAATATGATTTAATTTTATTATTTGACAGTTCTACCTCAAAATTTGTCATTTAATTTAATATTTATATCTAAATCTTCACAAATATTCTTATTTTCTGATTTTAAAATATAATTTTACCTCTAATTTATCTCATACTTTTTCAAATTTACTCACAATTACTTTAATTTTTAACATAAAAAATAAATTTATACGATTCACTTTTTGCTAAAAAAAAACAAAAAAGTAACATTTTTCTAAATTTTTATGCCTTACTTTTTCAAATTTACTCACAATTAATTTACTTTTTAACTTAAAAAATACATTTATATCCTTCACTTTTTGCAAAAAAAAAATCAAAAAGTAATATTCTTATTCATACAGTATGTGGAAAAAGGGTTTTAATATGAAAGGGAGAGAGTATTTTTTTTTTCAAATTTGCACCTCCTGACTAGTATTTCTGGGTACGTCACTGCTTTCAATGGGTTATTGGGTGCTGCCATATGTCCAAACGATGTAAGACAATCCGTGCAGATTCTAGATGATCAATTTCCAATTTTCAGATTTCATCGAGTGGTTTCTGTAATAGATTCTTGAGGTGTTTGACATTGGCATTTTAAATGCATTTCGAAAACATTTTAAACTAGTTGATTGCTGCAGGCACTCTCAGGAGATTTCCTAAGAAGCTATGGAAAGGACATTATCAATATTCATCACGGCATGTTGCCTTCTTTCAAGGGTGGGTACCCATCTAAGTAGGTAAATGTTTTCTCTTCATGGACGACTCTACTATTTTTATGCTCGTTTGTGGCTACAAGGCTCAATGACAGACGGACATCACAGGCCTTTGATGCCGGCGTTAAATTGATTAGTGCAACAAGTCATTTTGTAACCCAAGAGCTGGACGAAGGCCCCATTATCGAGCAAATGGTAAGTAATCACACCCCATATGCATTGTTGTACTCTCGAGTTTAGCTATTGTAAATTGTGTTCATTTTCATATCTATTACTCATTACCATCAAATGTTTGCATCAACTGCAATGAAAACACAAATTTTATAAAATAAAAATGAAATATAAAATAGATTGATGGAGGCTTAAGCCACCAAAAAATTTCCATACTAACTTTTAACATTCTTTTCCTCTTTCCCTTGTATATTAACAATACAGTTCCAACTCATTCCCATGTTCATCATCGCTTTGACGAAAAGCAAATTAATTAATTATTAGTATATCATAGATACTAAAAATATTGTTTAGTAATAAAAATATTGAAAAACAAGGTCTAAAAATGGATGGTGGTTCATTGATTGGAGATGTAAATACACATCTCCATGTATTACTTGTTTAGTAAGATTCAAATTGTGTTTGTTCAATGAATTTTTATTTGTCAATTGTACACAATATTTCAAACTTCATATCCATATTATATTATATTTCATAATCAATACAGTTCCTCCTTCATTTGTAAGATTGAAATTGTGGTTGTTCATTGACCTTATCTATTTGTCAATTGTAGATAAGAAACATGATTTTTTTGTTATATTGTATTCATAATTGTTGTATGTGGTTTTTCAGTTTCTGTGTAATGGCTTGTGGGATTCGACTCACAAAGAAGCGGGTGTTCTGCGCCGACACGAGCAGTGCAAAGAACAACGATCCAAGTTCCAGTGTGCGAGGAAATTTGAATGGACGCAACTCAAGTTACTATTGATATTGTATAACATTATTGAACAATTTTTTATCAATGTTCATTTTTAAATTACATTGATCTAAATAATCATTCTACATTTTATATTACAATATTATACATTTTATAATACATTATATGGTCAAAAAAATTAAAATTTCAAACAAAATGCTACTTAAAAAGAATGTTTTTCGACATCCACATGTAATTAAGATTATTCTTCATATTTATACTATACATCATTCAAAATAAATACATCTCATCATTCACTTTAAAATTGAAAATGTGTATGTTCCAACATTTATTTATCAATTGTTCACAATCAATCAAACTTCAGTTCTATACTTAAATCATTGTTCACAATATATACAGATGATCATTCACTTCAAAATTGAAACTGTGCATGTTCGATGAATGTATCTATTTGTCAATTGTACACAATATGTAATACTTCTTATCTATACTATATCATCTTTCATAATAAACACATTTCATCATTCATTTTAAAATGTTCAATGACGATATCTATTTGTCAATTGTATACAATAGCTCATCCTTCATATTTATTTTATATCACATTTCATAATAAATACATCTCATCCTTCGCTTTCAAATTGACATTGTTCATGTTCAATGACCACATCTATTTGTCAATTGTACACAACAAGTTTAAAACTTTATTTCTATACTAAATCATCTTTCATAATAAATACACTCATGCTTCACTTTCGGATTAAAATTGTTCATGTTCAATGACTGCATCTATTTATTAAAACACAATATGGCATTCATCATATCTATACTACATCATCTTTAATAATAAATACATTTCATCCTTCATTTTATTATTATACTAAATTTTAGCTCCACTTCCAGGTCCGTAATGCAAATCATGCGATACCGGGATTTTAATCTTCCATGCATCAACTTGATTGCATAACCATAGGTAATCTGCAAAAAGAATTCAAAAATGCATAATACATTGAACTACAAAAACAAAAACAAGTCCATACAAAATTAGAATTAACTGCTAAATTATACATTACTAACCTAACAACTAACAAAGATCAAAACTAGGGAATTAGAATAATAACTCACCTAGGGAATTAGCCTAACAAGAATCAAAACTAGGGAATTAACCTAACAATGATCAACAATTATTCAAATTGTTGGCGCAAGGCGAGCTCGACACCTCTGCCACGGTGGAGCCGCACTTTTCTCTCCGCTTGTTCATTGTCATGTCTTTGTATCTATGATGTGCGCTGCAAAATGCATTTTCACCCCTGCAATTTTCATTCACCTGTTGTTGTTATTTCATTACTAAAATCTACAACTCTAATTATAGTAGCATTTATTTTTAATTGTATAAGCTTGTGAAACTTCTTGTGGCACAAGTGATTCGAGCTTAGGAATTGGTCTCCGGTATTTGGGGGTCAGCCATTCCCAAACCTACAAGAACTCCAACAATCAATAAAATATAATCATTATAGAGTTGATAAAGAAATCTACCAATCTAGCCAACAAGCCAACAAAACACCATCTGCGATTCTCGACCCCCGACAAAACATTGGTCCAGCAACAGACGCCATCACATCCGAACTGAATCCAGTAAAAAGAGAATAAAAACACAAAACAAGTACCACTGAAATATGTTTCTCAACATGTTTACACAAAACAACACCACTCATCTAAGAAGCATTCAATCCAAGAAATTCAACAACAATCGAAATAAAAGCAATCATCGATGAAGCATTGATTCGATTAAAATTATTAGTAATTTCACAAATCGATAAATCACCTTAATATAAGAATTCTAAAAAAAAACAAAATTAAACTAACGCAATGAATACCGAAATCAACAGTCACATCGGAGATCGGAGTGAAATCTCTTAAATGATTACCCTGAGATCATCGGGAAGGTACGCGTGCTTCATGGTGAAGTCCATGGCGCGCAAGAGGCGCTGATTTATGGCGTCGACGACCTCTCTCGGCAGTCGATTAAGGGCTTCCTCCACATCTGGATCGTACATCGGGTCGTACAAATCGTTGTACGGAAGACCCAATTTCCGAAATCAAAAAATTGATCAAAAATCGAGGAAGAACATGACCTAAAAAACGTTTTGTTTAAATCGAACGCATACCATAATTTTCCAGGCGATTGGTCACCGATTTCATGTGAATAGCGTCGAACGGCGAAGATAGATGAGTCGATCGAAGCTGAGAGAGCTGAGTAGCTGAGAGAGGGCGAGCGGCGAGAGAGAAAAAAAAGTGGAGAGAGCGAGTGTGAGAGAGAAAAAAAAGTTATTTAATTTTGACTAGAGTTTTATAACGTTGACTAAGTGTAATATGTGTATCTTGCATAGGGAGCAAGATATAAATTGTCACTTGAAATAACACCATATCATAGCATGAAATCAATTATTTTTCACTAAATTAATCGAACATTCATAATTACACCGTATGTGAAAATCAATCCACCAAAACACACCCCCTTATTAACTAAAACAATCTCCGTATATTATAATATCAAAATCGATATAAACTCGATCAATACAAAACCCAATGCTCCCCATCCAATCTGACCCCGAACCCTTTCAACCTCGCGAACAAGTGCACTGCGTAGCGGACCCCGTCCCACGCGTAGTCGTGCCCGAACAGCACCCCTCCAGGCCTCAGCACCTTGTACGCGAGGTTGATGTCCGTCCACGCCGAGTGGAAATCATGCGCCGCGTCGACCTCCACCAGATCCCCGTACACCCCCCAGTTGCAGAGCCCTCCGAGTGCCGTCCCAGTCGAGAACGGCAGAAACATGATTGAGCTGGTGGCGTTGGCCTGGACCACGTTGTGCATGAACTGGAAGAGCAGCATGCTGTCCCCGTTCATCATCTTCAGGCTCTTCCCGTTGTCGTAGTACCCCGGCCATCCCCGGAAGTCGTCGATGCAGAGGATCTGGGTGTCGAGGCCGAGCTCCCGGGTCAGGCGGGCCATGTGGGTGGCGGAGGCGCCGAGGAAGGTCCCGATCTCGATGATGGTCTTCGGGCGGGACTGCCGGATGAGGTGCTCGAAGACGGCGGTGGTGGACCCCCACCCTTTCTTCCACTGCTTGTGGAGGAGAGGGGTGACGTGGGGAGGGGGGAAGTTGTCCCAGGGGGAGGTGCCGTTGAAGACGCGGTCGACGATGGTTTTCCGGGCGAGGTCGGAGGGGACGGGCTGGCCGCAGCGGCCCTCGAAGGTGTGGTGCATGTGGAGGTCTTGCTCCGGGTGGGTGGTGTGGAAGTAGAAGAGGTAGCCGAGGAGGAAGGAGATGGTGGCTACGGCGGCCAGGGAGGATTTCGGGTGGGATTGGGCGAACGCGGAGAGGCGGCCGTAGGGCCCGCGGTGGCGGTGGTGGACGCGGGGCGGAGGAGGGGAGGAGAGAGGCTGTTGCTGCTCGTGATCTAGTGAGTTCATTGTGTGTTTTATTTATTTTTTTTTATTTTTTTTGGCTGTGTGTGTAAATTGTTTTTTGTTTAGTGTGAAATTGAAGTGGTGTTTGTTTGTTGGTATACAATTAATTATGATGAGATGTTACGAGGAGCGTTTATGGAGGATTGAAGATAGGTCAGCCATTAAATTAATTTGGAACTCGCATCGTGCCGAGTCTCACGTGCACACGTTCTTACTACTAGTAGTAATTTGTATTCTTATTACAGTAAATAGAATTCTTGTTGTAATGACAACATGAATATAATATATAGAAACGTCGATATGTTGACTGCGTACGTTTCAAGTTTGACTTTTCCGTAATTTTAATTTTATTTCTTAAATTTAATTTTATTATTTTACTATTGTAAAACTTTGATTAATATTATATTTAGATTATTTATTAATTATTTTGTTCAAAATATTCCATTATTATGCATAACAAATATTTTGTAAAAATATAATATTAATTAATTAAATATAAAAAAAGTAAAATGATTAATTCCGTTTACCTAGTAGATCTAATTTGCAAGTCGGGCAGAACTTGATTAATGTATTTTACCTGGTTGGTCTAATTTGCAGGGATGTTTACCCACAGCCCTCTTTGTCATAAAAATAAAATAAAATTACAAGAGCGCTATTTGTTAAAACAAAAATTGAAATTATCCTTATAATATCAAAAATGGTACCGAAAATTTTGAAATCCAAGAGTACGGTGATCTTCAAACTATGACTCAAAAACCGAAAATGGATCAATATATCGATGGATCTGCAATTATATGATGTACTAATACATAACCCAATGCTCGTCGTCTCTTACTACCCGTAACCCATGCAACTCCGCGAACATATGCACCGCGTTCCAAACACCTTCCATCAAATAATCGTGTCCGAAAATGACCCCGCCGGGCCTCAAAACCTTGTACGCCAAGTTAATATCCACCCACGCCGAGTGGAAATCATGGTCCGCGTCGACTTCCACCAAGTCCCCGTACACCCCCCACTCGCACAGCGCCCCCAGCGCCGCCTTCGCCGAGAACGGCAGAAACATAACCGAATCCGTCGCGTTTGCCTCGACCATGTTCCGCATGAACTGGTACATCAGCATGCTGTCCCCGTTCACGTTCTCCATCCTCGGCACGCCCGGAAGTCGTCTATGCAAAGTATCTGCGTGTCGAGCCCGAGCTGCCACGTCAGCCACGCCATGAGCACGGTGGAAGCGCCGAGGAACGTGCCGACCTCGACGATGGTCCTCGGCCGGACCTCGCGGATCAGGCGTTCGAACACGCCGTCGCTCGAGCCCCACCCGATGGCTAGGCCCGGATTGAGGAGGGGGGCCACGTGGGCCGGGGGGGAGGGGGAGGTCCCGTTGAAGACGCGGTCGATCACGGTCTGCCGGATGTGGGCCGGGGGGACCGGATCGGACGAGCATCGGGCGGCGAACGTGTGGTGATGGTCTAGATAGTACAAGGCTTTGTCGAGCTGGTGCTGGAGGTGGGTGATGCGGAAGATGCCTAAGGCCATGGCGGATAAGACGAAGACGAAGAAAAGCGTGACGTGGAGTCTTGGTTTGGTTAGGGATTTGCTGGTGAGAGAGAGGAATAGCTCGTGGTAGCGGCGGCGGTGGTGGTTTGTGGGTGGCCGTTTCTGATCGGTTTCTTCGGAGCTCATGGCTACGGGTATTGTTTGATTTGTTGTACTTTAATTTTGAGGAGGAGTTGTACATTATTTATTATATTAAGACTTAATTGGTGATCATCATCAGCTTAATTATTAGTGTATTGATATTTCAGCTTAATTATTAGTGTATTGATATTTCATTTGTACCGTGGGTAAATCTTGTGTTGGTGACTTTAAAAAGATTTGTTTTTTCACTTTTATCTCGAAAAAGTGGATCGATATGATTGAAGTCTATATACAAGAAGCTTCATTATGTAGTTGAAGAATAACTCATTGAGAACTCCTTAGTTACGATGACCATCAAACATATTTTTTAAGTAATTTATTCATTATGTATTCATCAATATCCATTTGACTTCTATTTTATATTATTATTTTTTTAATAAGAGGAGAGACGAAAAACTCTTCTTCACTCGATCGGTTAAGATGTAAATTAAGAAATGTGGCGAAATAGCAAAAATTTGTGGGAGAGGTCAACAGGTCTCACACAAAGACAAAATTCGTAATATTTCAATAAAAATTTGTTTCACTCGAAAATTCATAATATTTTGATAAAAAATTGGTCCACCTGAGGTTCGAACTCTGCGTTATCGAAAAATTACATCTACATCATCAATAGTCTTACCACCCATAACAACAGTTATTGTTCTAAAAATCTCCGCTTAACTACGCCTAGGCCCCGCCTAAGCGCTAGGTAATACTCAACCGCCTAGATTTTAGGCCCGCCTAGGTTCTAAGCCCCAAGCCGCTAAAACCCGCTTTGACCCATCTAAATTTGCTTATTTTTGTTTTTACCTCGATTTCAGACAGACTTAGTCGAACAACTCAAAATTGATGCAAAACTTGGTGAATTAAATAAAATAGCATGTTAGGATAAATTTTGAGTATGAGACCAAATTTGAAAGAATATTAAAGAAATAATCTCTTCTTCCCGCAACAATGATCACGGGTGATCGGAAACAAAGATTAAAAAAATATCGTGACACGGCTAGCTAGGCCTTTAGTCACCGTCCGATTAGTTTTTATCGCCTTTTTAGAACTTTGTTTTAATAAAAAAGGAGATATCAAACGTTGAATAACGCCAAAAAAAGCAGGCGCGTTCGCGCAGGCTTTACGTATTGCGGAGAAATGGGTAACACACCTGTGAAAAGAAATTTCATTCTGTTGAAGTATCTTTGAAGAAGTGAAAAGCGTGGGAGCGTTTTATGTTTTAATTGGTCTTTTAAATAAATGCTATTTCTATTATTGTATAAATAGCATATTGACACTTGTTGAGTAATTGGAATCTGTGGGAATTATTTGAGAAATATATTCTTCCCTCTTTCGTCTTCCCGTTTTCCCTCTTTTGCACACACACAACACACACTCAAGGTACATCATAAATCTCAACATGGTATCAGAGCGAAATTGAGCTGTGCGAATGTGTGCGTGAGTTATTGTATCATGATTCCTTCTATGAATACGAGTAGATCTATGGAAATCGAAGCTTCGATGAGTCCTTTTTTCATGTCGCACAACGACAATTCGAGCTCGGTGTTGGTGTCGCCGCTTCTGGACGGGAACAACTATCATGCGTGGAGGCGAGCTATGGAGATGGCTTTGGGAGCAAAACGCAAGCTGAAACTCATCAATGGAACAATTCCACAGCCAGATGAGTCAGATCCGATGTACGAGCATTGGAGTTCCTGTAATGATATGATCAAGACCTGGATAGTCAATTCATGTAAGCCAGAGATTGCTTAGGATGTTATGTTCATCGACACTGCATCAGAAATGTGGAAAACAATTGAGGAGAGGTATGCTCAAAGCAATGGACCTCGTATTTTTGAATTGCAGACTGATATATATTCATTGAAGCAAGGTTCATCTACTGTTACTGCTTATTATGGTCAGTTGAGTCGATTATGGAATCAGTATGATCAGTTGAATTTGGATGAGACTTGTACTTGTGGAAAATCTGGAAAACATAGCCGTGATAGAGTTATTAAATTCCTGATGGGATTAAATGAGAATTTCACTGGTGTTAGAGGCCAGATTATGTTGATGTCACCAATTCCACCTATGAACAAGGTCTATAGCTATGTTATGCAGGAAGAGAAGCATAAGAATGTAGTTAGTTCACAGGGACTGCTCCCTACTCCAGGTGCTATGAATGTGAACAAGAATGTTGGTAATTCTGGAGCTGAAACAAGTGTTTCTAATGGTGATGGAGGAGACAAAAGTGCTCAGTATGGCTCTAGCAACATTAAAGGGATTGTACATAGGTTGAGTAGTACAGGAAAACCTATATGTAGCTACTGTGGAAAGGAGAACCATATTAAAGCAAAATGTTACAAGTTACATGGTCTACCTCCAGGCCTTCAATCCAAGGGTAAAACTGGAACTGAGGGTAATTCTTCAGCTCAAAATGCCTCTACAGCCACACCTCCCACAGATGCTGCTAAAACCAGTAACCAAGGGATACAGGATCAGCTCAATCATCTTATGCAAATGATGCAAAATCTAACATCTCAGAACTCTGGAAATTTGGCACAACCTTTTCCTGCTAGTAACATGGCTTCAGCAGGTACTACTAATGCTTTTAATTCAGTAGTTGCTCATTCAACTGCACAAACTGAGACTTGTACATGGATCTTGGATACTGGGGCTACAGACCATATGATTAGTAACTCTGCTCTTTTTACTCATGATGTTAAGATACACATGCTTGATATTCATTTGCCTAATGGGAATAAAGCAGTGACTACTTATATTGGTTCAGTGCAATTGAATGACAGATTGGTACTCAATAATGTTCTTTGTGTACCAAGCTTCTGTGTAAATCTGATTTCAGTGAGTGCCTTGCTTAAATCTCAGTCTTATGGGGTGTCTATCACTGAGTCATCTTGTATTATCTAGGATCTTCACACCTCACAAGTGCTTTGTATGGGTAATCTGCAAAATGGTCTATATGTTTTGCACAACAGACCTTCTCCACCTGCTGTTCATGCACTTTCTATCTGTAAGAATCTCTGGCATTCCAGACTTGGTCATGTATCTCTTTCTAGAATGTCTTTGCTGAAACAATGTATTCCAGATATATTTGCTGTTAGTCCTGATATTTGTGAGATTTGTCCTTTGGCTAAACAGTATAGGCTGCCTTTTCCACAAGGTATTACTAATTCTAAATCAGCTTTTGATCTTATACATTGTGACTTGTGTGGCCCTCTCTCTGAACCTACATTTGATGGATTTCATTATTTCCTTACTATTGTGAATGACTTCACCAAATATATATGGATTTGTTTGCTGAAACACAAATCTGATACTAAATCTCAGTTAATCCAATTCTATAAAATGGTTCAAACTCAGTTTGGGATCTCCATTAAAATCATGCGCACAGACAATGGTTCTGAGTTTTTTATGTCAGATTTCTATGATGCCAATGGTATTATACATCAGACTAGTTGTGTTTATACTCCACAACAAAATGGGGTTGTGGAGAGAAGACACCAATCGATTTTGAATGTGGCCATGGCACTGAAATTTCAGTCAGGTGTTCCCCTTTCCTTTTGGGGATTTTGTGTTACCACTTCTGTTTATCTGATAAACAGACTACCTACTCCTTATTTAGATGGAAAATCTCCTTATGAACTTCTTCATAAATCACCTCCCACTTATTTGCTGGGATTCGGTGTCCCGGGCTATCAAAAAAAATTGCGGAACCGATAACCCGACCGAAAACCCGTCGCCGGAGATCGCACGAACACCGACTCATCCGCAGGAGTCCGACCTTTGGAGACTACGCGCCCGAAGACACGCAGCCCGCCCCCATTCAAAATCCCCCGCGAGTCGGAAACCACGAACGCGAACCACACGCGAAGAACCGGGCTCGACAAGAGCATCGCCGCGGGATGAACCCGCGGCTAAACCCTAGCCGAACCCCATCGCGGCTGGGGTTCGCGATCGCCGTGCATGGCGATCGCTGGGCTGCTCCGGCAGCCCCGGGCGGTGAGTCCGGCGACTCACCGCCATCACCGACAGGAGGGGGGACCACCAGTCGCGGCGCGAAGCCGCGACGGTCCCCGGCGATCGAGCTAGGGCTCGATCGCCCCAGCCGCGGCGTCCAGCCGCGGCCCTTTCTCCTTGCGCGCACCACCGGCGAAGGGAGGCCGGGGGGTTCGACCCGCCGTGGCACCAGCCCACGGCCGAACCCCCAGCGATCGACTTCACGTCGATCGCTCGCCCCGGCGTCCAGCCGGGGCTCCCCTCACGCCCGCGCGCCGGCGGTCGAACCCTAGGGTTCGGCCGCCCCTTGTTCGATCCCGACGGGGATCGCGAGATCCCCGTATCCCGGTCTCGACGTTCCCGGATCGTCTTGTTCATGTACATATTACGATTAATACAAGCACATAATCAAAGAGGGGGTTCTCGATTATATTACCTCGATTCGTTGTACGGAGAAACGAATCCAATTTACGACCTTGCGATCTTCCTACGTATTCCTCGCACTTCGTCCGAACGTCGTGTGGGCGACGATCTATCGGATTCCTATGGATCTCCTTCACTCTTCAAGACTTTATGATTGACGTATCTTTGGTTAATGTTAATGAATTGTGAAGACCATGTAGTGCTTATATAGGCTACGTAGGGGATCATAAGGAGACTAAATATTGGGCTTCTAAATATTGAAGATTAAATTGGGTCCAACCCAAATCCATTAATCCTTATCAATATTAAATTTTATTTATTTTCCACTATATAAATAAAATTGCACTCCCAATATTAATCCATATTATATCAAATAATATTTCTCCGATTAATATTATTTATTCCGTGTATTTAAGATTTAAATATCCATGAATAAATTTATTTATTGCTCAATAAATAATATTCATATCTTATATCCGAGACTAGTACCGTTCAACCTTTATTATTGTGCGGAACGAATCCACTCATGAGGTTAATAATTCCTTATGAACTCATCTCGGGGATATTATCAACCCTTCCGGGATACACTTTCCCGTCAAGTATTCACGGCATGTCATATATAAAATATAGCGACCCAATTTTTCCGGTAATTAACCCAATAATAAAATCGGTTAATTCCTTTGGAAAATCAAAGTCTCTAATATTAAATATACACACCCGGAATAATATCGGGGATTAAGAATAAAATACTCCGAGATTTAAATTGATTATCCAAGGCAATCCTAATCAATAAATCTCAAGCGATCCGCCCAATACACCAAGTGTACAAGTGTGATAAAATAATTAAGATAAATTATTTTCTCTCACACACAACGACTATACCGATGGATTGGTCCGTGTCCATCTAGGTCGTGAGCAACTGTTCGATTAAATACGAGTAACCGATAGTATGATCTTCTGTGCGCCCATGCACACCATACTAACTACAACGTATAAAATCTAGGACTATATTTTTGCATAATTAATTAATAATAATTAATTGCAAATAATTGTTTATTAATTAAATAGGTTAAATGCTATGACCGGGAGTTTACCGATACTTAAATCTAGACATTAAGTACACAACTCCAACAATCTCCCACTTGTACTAAGGTCTAGTCATTTCCTCCAAACTCCCGACTCCCATACTCATCACGTGCTTAAGTTATACTTTTCCAGAAGTATTATGTGAACGAGCAATCTAGGTCGCCGATCTGAAGTTATCTTGGTGACTACTGCGTCGTCTCTCTGACGATGATTCGTATCAGGTGGTACTGGCTCTATGTGTTATCATCACCTTTTGAACTTATGACTTCTTCCAGTTCTCCATGCACCGCTATGTACATAGCCTTTGGTGAACCAAGAATCATATCCAAGTTCAGAGGTTATTCCGGAACCTAACCAAAACTTCCGCTGCCTCTGAGGCTGCTATTCGGTTTATGATAGAGTCCGAGAAGCATCACGCTTATCACTCTTTCATCCTTAGGTTCCACCTCTTCTAAAAGTGAACACATAGCCTGATATCGACTTACACTGGTCCTTCTCTGATTTTGGATCTGAGAAACTGTAATCTAAGAAGATTTCGTTTTTCCTGTAATCCAGTACTTCCAAGTACTTTACAGCATTCGAATATTTCTTATCCAGATTACTTTGATATCCTCCCACTACGCTAACCGCATAGTTGATATCAGGTTCTTGTTTTCCAACATTGCATCTACAAAGCTTTCTTCACTTGAAGTGTAGGTAACTGCTTTGTCTATATCTATCTCCTTCATGTGTTCAAGACACATACCTTAGATAGATGCATTCTGTTCTCGAAAGGCAATAACCTTTCTCAGAATTGTGCATGTTTAAAACAAACCATGATCGTATAAGATATCTTAAGAGAAGTGCAAGTGTTCTTATCTAGAGATCGAAAGATTTCTAAGAACATGATACAATTTCATCTTAATCTTATATATCTCGATTTATTTAGACAACCTCTATTTTATGTCTGACAACACTTTTACATTGTTGCCAACGATGAAGTGTTATCTACACAAAATTCCGAGAAACACCACCCTTGTTTCCATTACGTTTCTAACACACCTCTCATTGCCTTTTGATGAATCCATAGAATGGACTATCTCATCAGTTCGCAAATTCCTATGCAGAACTAGGGATTGATTTCATGTCTACTAGATCCAGAGTTCAAAACTCCTCCAGTCTTATGAACATCTCTGGTTGCTTAACAACCTCCCACTGCAATGGCGTTCCGGTGTATAACAGTAACAACATTAGGTGCAGTTAGTGGTGTACTACTACTCGGTCAGGCTGGTTCTCAGTCTATCCTTTCCTCATTTTAAAGTACTTTGTCAATTAGGGCATTGCAGTTCATCTAATAGTTTTTCTTCTAAGAACCGGGCGAGGACACCCTTCTGGTTCGTAGTACTATTGAACATACAATTACTTGTTCTTCTAGGATATTCTACAACCACATAGAATGTGCCGTTGTATCCAGAAATATCCATAGAACATAGGTAGTTCCGAACAAACTTGTTCTTTTACTATTAGAATCTCATCTCCTATTTCTGACACACCATGTCCACACATCAGTGTATGGTGTAGTCGTTTGAGACTTAATCTCAACCTTTGATTTATGCTATGTGTTATTTAGATAGGTGATAGCCTCCGCGAACAAGTCGCAGGCTTCCAATGGATATACTTTGAAGGTTCCCCATAATGGCTTTGTGTTGAAAACACTCCGCTTTTATGGCACATCAAGTATTCTAATCCATCTTCGAGTATTCTTTAAAGAACGACTCGTACCTCTCTAATTACACATGTCACCGCATCAATCATTAATCATTTACAATACTTGTCCGAATTCCTTCCTTTATCCAGAAAGGTTAACTTAGTTGTATCATCTTCCAAGATCGATTCTTAGGTCGGGAGGTCCATTCCTCCAACTATAATTGATCAAATCAATTTCGACCTTTTGAATCCCTTTTGAATAGATACTACCAAGTTCAAGAATTCACAAGTATAATGATTAATAAGAGAAATACATCTAATAAGTAAAACAAGTTATAACGGTTTGTTGCATCGTGGTAGACTAAGGATTCATCATTCATATATTGCTATCTAATGTACCAGAATAGATATCACCATTATTTCTTATCCAAACCATCAAATGATTAAAGAAATAAAATATCCATTAATAATAAAGAAAACCAGAACAATAGTTCTTTTTCAAAATAAAGGGGTACATAAAGCAATAACTGAAATGAAAACTTAAAACAGATAAATGTCTTCCACTGCAACCGCTGCTACCCCAACAGCTTCTCCCATGTAGACTCGAACTCTTCTTCTCTAAGTCGCCGGGTTTTTTGGAACCCCTGCATTTAAAGAAATGCACATACCGTCAGTGGTTCCATATCTACACACCAGAATTCTGGTAGATAACACCGCTGACTATGTTTTTATGACTAAAGAAAAATTCGTACCTCTGAGAGGACATTCAGACTTCCAGTGTCCAGACTTGTTGCATCGGAAGCACTTGCCCCTTGGCTTACTAGCCCCCACTCGTGGTCCATTCCTCTTGGCACCACTGGGTTTTATGGCTTGCTTCCCTTTCTTGCCCCTACCTCCAACAGCTTTCAAGCTTTTGGACTTGGTAGCCACAAGCGCTTGAGACTTGCCCTTCTTGTAGATCCCCTCTGCCGCCTTCAGTTCAGTCAGGAGTTGCGCAAGAGTATAAGACAGTTTACCCATATTATAGCTCATACGAAACTGCTCAAAACTAGGGGTCAGAGACTGGAGTATGATGTCGACTTGCGTCTCATCATCAATGGAAGCTCCTAGGACCTCAAGTTCATTCAACAAACTCATCATCTTAAGAACGTGCTCCCAACGGGCGTTCCTTCAGACTGAGTAGTCGACATGAGGACTCTCATGGCTTCTTGCCTACCCGCACGGTCATGATGCCCAAACATCTCCTTGAGGTTAAATAACATATCCTCGGCAGTGTTCATCGGCTCATGTTGGGTTTGGAGTACATTTGACATGGAAGCCAAAATATAGCACCTAGCCATTTCATCAGCCTTTTTCCACTTCCGATATGCTTCTTTTTCCTCATCAGTTGAGGCGGCCGTGGGTTCAGCAGGGCATTGCTCATAGAGTACAAACTTGTACTCTTCAGCAGTCAGGACAATGTCCAAATTTCTCTTCCAATCAATGTAATTGAGACCAGTGAGTTTATGTTCCTTGAGTATCACAGAAAGTGGATTCATAGCTATTCTCTAAACCTATAAGCACATGTAAACAAACAATCAATTTAATGTCCGATATTATCTCCCTCAAATAATATCATTAAATTACTAATTGCGTCTAAAATCCCATCAGGTAAGGCAAGCCACGTGGTGTGGACGTTTACCCACCCAAATGATTTAGCAATTAGATTTTCTTTGGTCATACATCAATCATAGCGTAACTTCGTGGGGAAGAATACTATAACGCGTATCTAAGTGTAAACCATTACTCAGCACTAAAGTACATCGCTTGGAATTGCTACGTCACCGCAAGCCACGTGGTGTGGACGTTTACGATAATTTCACAACTCTTCACAATCACTTATAACTGTCTACATCAATTAATCCAAAATCCGTTAGCATAGCAAGCCACGTGGTGTGGACGTTTACTACACCAAGAGATTTTTATAATTGACTCCCAATTACAAGATCCATTCGATTTCGTAGATCAAGACTTGGAGAATCATAAGTGAAACTCGAAGTTTCTAACCAGTGATTCACCATGCGAGCGACCCTATCTCTCATAAATGAGGGAGCCGAGCAGACAATCGACCCACCTATCAAAGAATGGCACGAAGGTCTCTAATTTGTGTCATCCACATGACCAAGTGGCTCTGGCTCCATTCCACTCCCCGGGGTGAGAATGAGTCGACTTGAAGTCAGTTTCAGAAAGACAAATTAGGCATTGTTTGATAAACTTGATCAATGTTTCTTGTAAGAGGAATTACAAGAATTCTCCTCCAATGACTTGTCTATATGAACTTCGAAAGTCCATAAAAGTCACCAAGAGAACAGTGATGGAGACCATGGGAATGTTTCCATCCCCTCTCCCACTTAGCTTTTTACGAAAAAGGGATACGCTATCTAGTGCATAAAATAAACACATATAGCATGCATGTAAGCAATAAAGCATATAGATCACATAGTCAAAATAATGCTAGAGAATTATTTTCCCGACTATCATGGCTTTATCTTCATATGCATCCTCTAGTCTTCAGTCTTCGTTTCTTGAATGCTCCATGTGACGAGAATATTAATTTCCAATATTTAAATCTATTTATTTTCAATTAATCCAAAAGTTACTTAATTCGAAAATTAAGTCAATTGAATATATCAAAAATAAAATTAAATATTATTAATATTTTTATTTATTTATTTTCCTATCTAATTCTATTAAATCTCTAGAATAATCTATCCAAGTAAAACTTGGAATATTCTAGAAGATATCTATAATAGAACAAGGAAATAAATAAAATTAGGACTATTACTTTCCATTTATTTTTATTCCTAATCCATGAATATTCCCATGACTAGGAATAATCAAATAGGAAAAATAAATTTAGTACTAAATTAATTAAATTCCTAATCCATGAATAATTCCATGAAGGAAATAAATCAATAGGAATAAAATTAATTCCAATTAATTCTTTTCCTAATCCATGAGAGTTTCCAAAAGGAGGACACTCAAATAGGAAAAATCCGAATTAATTAGGAAAGTTAATATCTTGGTAGAAGTGGCATGGGTTGGGAGACCCCATACCACCATACCATGATGGATCGGCCGGCCACTCGGGGAGGAGCGCCGCCGCCGCCTAGCCACGCCGGCTAGGCCATGGATCGATATCCATCATGGGATCGATCCCAAGCCCTAGTCTCTTCGTCACTTCTTCGTCTTCCGGCGATCGTCTCATCATCGAACCAACGTAAATAAATTACAATAATTTAAATTACAATTCCGGTATCGATTCTATACATGAAATCGACCCTATACATTTTCCGGAAAATAAAGAGCGTAATAATAAATCCTAAATTCGGTCAACCCCCGAATTTTTACTATTAAAAACATTCAACCACACAAAAACGAATCTCGACATGTCCGAGAGTTTAATAAATAATCATGATAATTAATTAAGCAATAATTAAATCAACCATGATAGCCGGAAATCCTGCAAGGTAGAACAATAATCGAACATATACATGAACACGAAACCAAACGCTCTGATACCAATTGCTGGGATTCGGTGTCCCGGGCTATCAAAAAAAATTGCGGAACCGATAACCCGATCGAAAACTCGTCGCCGGAGATCGCACGAACACCGACTCATCCGCAGGAGTCCGACCTTTGGAGACTACGCGCCCGAAGACACGCAGCCCGCCCCCAGTCGAAATCCCCCGCGAGTCGAAACCACGAACGCGAACCACACGCGAAGAACCGGGCTCGACAAGAGCATCGCCGCGGGATGAACCCGCGGCTAAACCCTAGCCGAACCCCATCGCGGCTGGGGTTCGCGATCGCCGTGCATGGCGATCGCTGGGCTGCTCCGGCAGCCCCGGGCGGTGAGTCCGGCGACTCACCGCCATCACCGACAGGAGGGGGGACCACCAGTCGCGGCGCGAAGCCGCGACGGTCCCCGGCGATCGAGCTAGGGCTCGATCGCCCCAGCCGCGGCGTCCAGCCGCGGCCCTTTCTCCTTGCGCGCACCACCGGCGAAGGGAGGCCGGGGGGTTCGACCCGCCGTGGCACCAGCCCACGGCCGAACCCCCAGCGATCGACTTCACGTCGATCGCTCGCCCCGGCGTCCAGCCGGGGCTCCCCTCACGCCCGCGCGCCGGCGGTCGAACCCTAGGGTTCGGCCGCCCCTTGTTCGATCCCGACGGGGATCGCGAGATCCCCGTATCCCGGTCTCGACGTTCCCGGATCGTCTTGTTCATGTACATATTACGATTAATACAAGCACATAATCAAAGAGGGGGTTCTCGATTATATTACCTCGATTCGTTGTACGGAGAAACGAATCCAATTGACGACCTTGCGATCTTCCTACGTATTCCTCGCACTTCGTCCGAACGTCGTGTGGGCGACGATCTATCGGATTCCTATGGATCTCCTTCACTCTTCAAGACTTTATGATTGGCGTATCTTTGGTTAATGTTAATGAATTGTGAAGACCATGTAGTGCTTATATAGGCTACGTAGGGGATCATAAGGAGACTAAATATTGGGCTTCTAAATATTGAAGATTAAATTTGGTCCAACCCAAATCCATTAATCCTTATCAATATTAAATTTTATTTATTTTCCACTATATAAATAAAATTGCACTCCCAATATTAATCCATATTATATCAAATAATATTTCTCCGATTAGTATTATTTATTCCGTGTATTTAAGATTTAAATATCCATGAATAAATTTATTTATTGCTCAATAAATAATATTCATATCTTATATCCGAGACTAGTACCGTTCAACCTTTATTATTGTGCGGAACGAATCCACTCATGAGGTTTACACAATAATTCCTTATGAACTCATCTCGGGGATATTATCAACCCTTCCGGGATACACTTTCCCGTCAAGTATTCACGGCATGTCATATATAAAATATAGCGACCCAATTTTACCGGTAATTAACCCAATAATAAAATCGGTTAATTCCTTTGGAAAATCAAAGTCTCTAATATTAAATATACACACCCGCAATAATATCGGGGATTAAGAATAAAATACTCCGAGATTTAAATTGATTATCCAAGGCAATCCTAATCAATAAATCTCAAGCGATCCGCCCAATACACCAAGTGTACAAGTGTGATAAAATAATTAAGATAAATTATTTTCTCTCTCACACAACGACTATACCGATGGATTGGTCCGTGTCCATCTAGGTCGTGAGCAACTGTTCGATTAAATACGAGTAACCGATAGTATGATCTTCTGTGCGCCCATGCACACCATACTAACTACAACGTAAAAAATCTAGGACTATATTGTTTGCATAATTAATTAATAATAATTAATTGCAAATAATTGTTTATTAATTAAATAGGTTAAATGCTATGACCGGGAGTTTACCGATACTTAAATCTAGACATTAAGTACACAACTCCAACATTATTCACATCTCAGAAATTTTGGATGTCTCTGTTATGCTACTATTACAGTTCCTTTTAAATCATAGTTTGACCCCAGAGCTATTTCCTGTATCTTTGTTGGATATTCTCCTCATACAAAGGGTTATATTCTCTATAATATTTCCACTCGTTCCATTTTGATTTCCAGAGATGTTCAGTTTTCTGAAACAACTTATCCATTTTTGACTCAAACCACTGAATCCACAAATGATTCTTCTGACTCCTCATTTTATATTCATTCTTCTGATTATGAATTTGACATTCTTGATATTCCTTTTCCTCATACATCATCTTCTGATTCTGCTCCTGCTCCTGTTGTACCACCTATACCTGTTTCTACATCCAGATCCACTAGACTCAGAAAACCACCTTCTCATTTACAAGATTATGTTTGTGCCACTGCATCCCATTTATCTCTCACTGAACCCACATCTTATAAAATTGTTGTTCAAAGTCCTGAATGGCAAGCTGCCATGGATGCTGAGATTAAAGCCTTAGAAGCCAATAATACATGGATTCTCACTACTCTTCCCTCTGGAAAAATTCCCATTGGTTGTAAGTGGATTTATAAGATCAAATATAAAGCTGATGGCTCCATTGAGAGGTTTAAAGCCAGACTAGTGGCTAAAGGATACACACAAAGAGAAGGCTTGGACTATGATGATACTTTTGCCCCTGTGGTCAAAATGACCACAATTAGGTCTCTCCTTGCTCTGGCTGCAACTCAGAATTGGTTTTTGGAGCAGATGGACATTAATAATGCTTTTCTCCATGGGGACTTTACTTGAGGAAGTTTATATGGTGCTTCCAGAAGGCTTTGCAAAACAGGGGGAGAATGTGGTCTGCAAATTACTTAAGAGTTTGTATGGTTTGAAACAAGCAAGTAGGCAATGGTTTTGCAAACTTACTGGCGCACTCATTGACTATGGTTTTCAGAAATCTCTTGCTGATTATTCCTTATTCACTCTACATCATCAGAAGGATTGTATGATACTTCTTGTGTATGTAGATGATTTGATAGCGGCTAGTAACAACTTGGAGAAAATACAGTCTATAAAGGCTTATTTGGATCATAAGTTTCATATCAAGAATCTGGGAACATTGAAGTATTGTTTGGGGCTTGAAATTAATAGAGATGCAGATGGCATTCATGTTGGACAGAGGAAATATGTTGTTGATTTATTGAAGGAGTTTGGTTTTGCAGAGTGTAAGGCAGTGAGCTTTCCCATGGACACCAAGGCAAAATTCAAAAAGGAAGATGATAACTACCTAGAGGATCCAACTCCATACAGAAAGCTAGTAGGAAAGTTGCTATATCTCAATATTACTAGACCTGATATAACATTTGCAGTTCATGTGTTGACTCAATTCATGGACCATCCTGGTCAAACTCATTTGGGAGCTGCTCATAGGCTCTTGAGATATCTGAAGGGAACCATTAATATGGAGATCCAGTTCACTAAATCTAGTTCTTTGAAACTGAGTGGATATTGTGATGCAGACTGGGGTGCTTGTACTGACAGTAGAAGGTCAGTTACAGGCTTTGCATTATTCTTTGGAGACTCTTTGATTAGTTGGAAATCAAAGAAACAAAGTGTTGTTTCAAGGAGCTCTGCTGAATCTGAGTACAGGGCACTTGCTGTGGCTACATGTGAGGTTGTTTGGATTATACAGTTATTGAAGGATCTTGGAGTATCAGTTCCCACTGTTAATATCTATACAGATAGCAAGTCAGCAATGGCAATTGCTGCAAATCCTGTTCTCCATGATAAGACCAAACATGTGGAGATAGATTGTCATTATGTGAGGGAGAAGATACACGATTGAACCATTCATACACTGTATGTTCCTTCTGAACAACAAGTTGCAGACCTTTTCACTAAAGCCTTGGGAGCTGCACAGTTTCAGCTACTGGTGAACAAGTTGGGATTGCAGCAGAGGACAATCATAACTTGAGGGGGAGTGTTGAAGTAGCTTTGAAGAAGTGAAAAGCGTGGGAGCGTTTTATGTTTTAATTGGTCTTTTAAATCAATGCTATTTCTATTATTGTATAAATAGCATATTGACACTTGTTGTTGAGTAATTGGATTCTGTGGGAATTATTTGAGAAATATATTCTTCCCTCTTTCGTCTTCCCGTTTTCCCTCTTTTGCACACACACAACACACACTCAAGGTACATCATAAATCTCAACACATTCCTCGCGTAGACCATCATCCCGGCGTGCGCACATATTGAAGGGCGAATATATTTTCTAATACCCCTCACTTCCGAACACTCACTTCAAGATATTTTAACCTATTGGGGAAGTTTAATAAATCAATAATTAATTCGGGTGAGTTAGTCTCTAGCGGGAGTCGAGCTCAAGACTTCTGCGTTAGTCTAACACTATGATACGTATACATGTTAAAATTGAGTGAATAACATCATAACAAAATTATAATTAAGTTACTAAAGTTGTTCAACTTATTTATGAGCACAAAGTTCAACTTTCAATCGATATGAGATATCTAACACTTCCCCACGAGCTAGTAGGCCGAAAGCTTTACTCGTAGATTAATGTGTGTCGTCTCTAGTCAAGCATGAAACTATCCATCTCTTGAAAAGATTACCTTTGATCATTAGTACGTATTCTCCAATAAATACCTTTAGAAGCCGCTTAATGTAAAAGCTTGAATTGTTACACAAGTTAAATAACTTGACATTTATATTATTAGTCGAATATATTCTTCAATATTCTCTCACATGTGTTGTGGGTGAAGTCGCCTCTGGCGAGAGTCGAACACATGACTTCGGCGTTAGCTTAACTCTATCGATCTGCATTTGAAAGACTCAATACATAACCCAATGGTCTCCGTCTCTAATTACCCGTAACCCACGCAACCGCGCGAACATATGCACCGCTTCCCAAACCCCATCCCAAAAATAATCATGCCCGAAAATGACCCCGCCGGGACTCAAAACTTTGTACGCCAAGTTAATATCCACCCACGCCGAGTGGAAATCATGGTCCGCGTCGACTTCCACCAAGTCCCCGTACACCCCCCACTCGCACAGCGCCCCCAGCCCCGCCTTGGTAGAGAACGGCAACAACATAACCGAATCCGTCGCGTTTGCCTCGACCATGTTCCGCATGAACTGGTACATCAGCACGCTGTCCCCGTTCACCGTCTCCATCCTCGGCACGCCCTCCACGGGCCCCGCCCACCCCCGGAAGTCGTCTATGCAAAGTATCTGAGTCTCCAGCCCGAGCTGCCACGTCAGCCACGCCATGTGCGCGGTCGACGCGCCGAGGAAAGTGCCGACCTCGATGATGGTCCTCGGCCGGACCTCTCGGATCAGGCGCTCGAACACGGAGTCGTTCGATCCCCACCCGATCGCCAGGTCCGGACGGAGGAGTGGGGCCACGTGGGCTGGGGGGAAGTTGTCCCAGGGGGAGGTCCCGTTGAAGATGCGGTCGATCACGGTCTGCCGGACGCGGGCCGAGGGGACCGGGCCGGCCGCGCATCGGGCCGGGGCGAAGGTTTGGTGATTGACGAGATCACGGGTGGATCGGTCGAGCTGGTGCTGGAGGTGGGTGATGTAGTAGATACATACGGCCGTGGAAGATAAGACGGCGAGGAAGAGAAGTGTGGCTTTGAGTCTTGGTTTGGTCAGGAATAAATTGTAGTAGTGGTTGCGGCGGTGGCGGTGGTGTGAAGATGGCCGTTCCTGATTAGATTCAGAGTTCATGGTCACGGGGTATATATTAATATATTATATATTGGCTTGTTTTGATTTGTGTGTTGTGCCTTACATTAGTATGTATATATCAAGAGACTTAAGTAGTAATTGGTGAATGGTGACGAGGTTAATTAATAATTTATATTTTATATTTGTCTCATCCAAATATCATCATATGTGACTTCATAAATACGCGTATGCAGTGATGTAACATTTATACGAGTATTTGAAAAAAAACAAAATACTACCTCCATTTTATAAATATGAAACTCTTTTTTATGTATATTAAGAAAAATGTTACTTTTTATTTTAAGTTAAAAAAATAAATTAATTGTGAGTAAATTAAAAAAAATAAATTAATTGTGAGTAAATTTAATCAAATATTACATACAATAAAACCTCATTAAATTAATAGTCTAGGACCGTGAAATTTAGACAGGTTATTAATTTATTGAATATTTTTTCCATCTAAAAGACTAAGGAAAAAATATTAATTTAGAAAGGTTATTAAACAATAGAGTATTAATTTATAGAGGTTTGGTATAAATATCAAATTAAAGGAGAAGAGAAGGCGTTAATAATTAATTAGTATTGATATTTTATAATAATTAATTAGTATTAATATTATAATTTTTTTTTTTGTAAGACATGATAAATTAGTATGTGACTTAATAATTGATATATTTTAATTTTTTAGAAGTAATATTTTATTAATAAATAGTTCATTATTTTATTTTTTAGATAAAGGCATATCAAAATTTTAATTAAATTTTAATTATTTTTACATAAATTATAATTAATTATTTTAATATATAAAAATTAAAGTATAAAATTAATTTTAAAAAAAAATCGAGGGGTGGCCTTTGGGACAAGTCCCTACGTCCCCGCGCGTATCATCAATCATGTTCATGCAATCAAAATGCACATAAGTGCTACTACAACCTATGGCTAGACCTGGCAAAATGGACCCGACCCGATGGGCCGACCCGATCGGCCCGACCATTGGGCTGGGCTGGGCCATGGAATATAGTGGCCCGAAAAAAAAACGGGCCTACTTTGGCCCGACCCATCGACCCATTGGGCTTAATGGGCTTGACTCGGGTTTGACCCGATTTCATGGGCCGGCCCGATTTTTTTAATAAATATTTTTATAAATTATTATTTGAACTTATTTTTTTATATTTATTCAATATTTAAATAAAATGATTAAACAATTATATTTAAAACTTCTATTTTAATTATTATTGTTATTTTTTTTATTGAAATATAAATTTGTGTGAGTATTTTTAATATTTTTTTTTATTTTGTTGATTATATACAATTTACATGCTACTATTTTAATACATTTATTATAAATAGATAATTTGACTAATAAATTTAAATTATAAAGACGATTTAATTGTATATAAAATAAATAATTATTATTTTTGTTAATCTAAATATAATTTTATTGTATAAATATTATTTTATATTTTTTTTAATAAATTTTACATTATTTTTATTTTAAAATCAATGGTCCGAAATGGCCCGATGGCCCAGTGACCCGTCTAGGGCCGGGCTGGGCCACAGAAATTCTGGCCCATTAAAAATCAGGTTGGCCCAGCCCGACCCGAAAAGTTTTGTAGGCCCATGGGCTTGGGCCGGGTTGGTCCGACCCGGCCCATTTGACAGCCCTACCTATGGCCTTTTGAGATTTAGATGGAAAAAAAAACTCAAACATAATATTGAAATATATATTTTTTTTATATATATTTTGAAGATTTCGTTTTATAATACTATTGAATGCTACTAACCTACCTATTGAGATATAGATGAAAAAAAAAACCCCAATATCAAACTTCTATTTTTTTTTTTTTTTTTTTATATTTTGAAGATTTCGGTTTTGATAGTATGATTCGTTTTTTAAATATTGAATTTCCAATATATGAATTATCGGTTAAATTTAACACTTTAAAAAGCATTGTCCAACTTATATTTGAATACAAGAATATTTATTTAATTTGACTCTCTCTCGTACTCAATTATCAAAAATCATAGACAAACCTGGATCTATATATTGATTAACTCTCTAGATGTGAAACTTGAGATCCAGATGTCACAAACAAATCACGAGCACGAACTTGAACGAAATTAGTTTTATGCGTTTTCCTCAACTAAATCAAACAAATCACGAGCACGAACTTGAACGAAATTAGTTTTATGCGTTTTCCTCAACTAAATTAGTTTTATTTCTTTTATGAGACCTTATATATTCTCTGAGAAAAGATATACAGTTTGATTTAGTGTATTGAAGACCATAACAAAGGTGTTTTATATACTAGTTAATTAGGCTAGTCATAAACCCATAATTAGACTAGTATTAGGTGTCTACTCATAAGTCTAGAACATCAATTACGTAGTCTAAGACTTTTACATAATTAAATTAATATAATTACATAATATATATTACCCATAATTAGATTAATAGAAAATTAATTTAATATCCAAAAAAATTCTCACTAATCTCTCAATTGGGATATATATCATTTCAAAATAATTATATCAATCTTAAATTAGTTGTGCATATTATTTGATTTGTTGTACCTTTGAGGAGGAGTTGTACATTAGTATATGTGATCATCAGCTTAATTATTATTGTGTTGAAAATGTGACTATTAGTCTAGATAAGAGAGAATATTATTTGTATCATGGGTAAATCTTGTGTTGGTGACTTTAAAAAGATTTGGTTTTTCACTTTTATCTCGAAAAAGTATTACTGTGTTGATATTTCATATTATTTGTATCATGGGTAAATCTTGTGTTGGTGACTTTAAAAAGATTTGGCTTTTCACTTTTATTTCGAAAAAGTGGATCGATACAAAAGAAGTCTATATAGAAGCTTGATTATGTAGTTGAAAGAATAACTCAGACCATCAAAGTTCAAACAATATATAGTACATATCTAACTGCGGAGTGTTTCTCTAAACAATTAAGTGCACTTTTTTTTTTATCACTTAACATTTTAATATTAATTAATTTAAATTAATATTATTATTTTTTTCAACTAATTTATCATTACTTGAGTTTGATTGTGTACTTATTTGGAAAAGAGGCCTTTTTTCAATATTTTTTGGCCAATAAGGATTTCGAGAAATTACGCGTACCAATTAGGCCGCTTAAAATGTGTAAAGACAACATTACCTTTTCATTTATAAAAATTTGAACGCACGGTTCTTACCAATCCCTCATTTTCTCACAAATTAAAATTCATTTTCCCCGGCGGCAGATACGACATTGGCTCGGATCCTCGAGGCGATCGACGTCGACTACATCGACGCGAGCGAAACTCTTGACGTCGCCGACGAATGTCAATTCGTGAACAAGCACAACTTCCGCGCCGCCTTCGTCTGTGGGTGCCGAGATCTGGGGAAGGCGCTGCGGCGGGTCCGAGAGGCGTTGACGCTGATACGCACGCAGGGGGATCTGAGCGGCTCTAGCGACGTGGCGGGGGGCCGTCAACATGGGCGAGATTAGGGTTCTGAACAACATGGACGGAGACGGTTGAATGGGAATGTCAATTTCAATCTGAAGACTCTGTCGAGATCGAACGCCTTGAAGGTGTTCGACGAAATGCTGAAGAAAGGTTATCGGATATCCATTTTCCTAATTACTCGGCATGGTTGCGTCTAGTATCGGTTGAGATACGAACTTCGCGACCACGAAGACGATGTATGATATCTCACTCCTCGTAATATGTTGCTTTCATTTTCTACAATAAAGGGAATTAATTGCTTGCTCGCTTAGCTCGATTGAAATTTCAATTTCAATTTTTCCGATTTTATTTTGTTGCTGTCAATTTTCATGCTGCTAATATATTGCTTTTCATCACACTAGGGAAGCATTTGTGATTTTTTGAGTTGTTGTTCCTGGTTGGATTTCTTCTTGGATGTTGGGACGCACAAAAAACGGCATGGGTGAATCTCACCGTCGAAAAGGGGACGTTTATATTTACGGGGTGCTTGCCATAGAGCTGGCGACCGGGAGGCGGGCTCTGGATGGAGGAGATGAGTGTTTGGCCGAGTGGGCGAAGAGGGTCGTCGGGTGAAAAGCGTGGACCCTGTTCTGGTCAAACGAGCCTTGCGTCCGCGAAGTAATGAGCTGCCCTCTGAAGGCTCTTACACTGAGGGTTGGAGTGCAACCTTATCTCGGCAAGCGTGCTGCTCGCGTCCACGAAGTCGAGCTTCGACATGGGTTGCGCGTATTTGAGCAAGAGGCCTCTCAGGTCGATGATCTCGGTTTTGAGGCTCGAGCCTATTTAATTTGTACCTATATATATATATATATTATTAACATTTTTTTTTGTCATGTACAGGAAGATGTTGTGTCCAAATGGAAATGGAAGGAAAGCTGGGCGCAGCTTGTCCGTATCTCTCGTGGATGTTCCTTTGAATAACAAAAAGCTTTGGAAGGAAAAATAAGAGAATCCATTGAATAACAAAAAGCTTTGGATGGGAAAATAAGAGAAGCAGCTTGCGATTTAGAAGATACACTCGAAGCCCATTTGTCGAATCAGTTCACCTTACAATCATCAGATCAGAGTCGTCGATTATCATTCTCATTGTACCTGCATGAAAAGGAAGAGGCTGAATGTTAGTGTGAAGCTGCTGAAGGAGTCAAATGACGTGGTGGCTCATATCATTTGATAACATTGTGAGTGTTAGTTTAGGTTAAAAGTGGATTTGGTATTTTTATTTAGTGTATTTTTATAACATCTAAATTTTCGATCGGTCCGTTACGGGGAAGATTATGTGTCATTCAGTGCTATTATGTGTGATTATGTGTTTCAGCATACTTGTAATTGTGTGTGATGACATTCAGTGTTTTACATTCCATTCAGTGTATTTACATGCCTTTCAGTGTATTCTTGCTCACTGTTGTGTTTTGGATTTTTTTTGGAATATTTGTTTTATTTTTAGTGTTTTTTTATTATATTCAGTGTTTTTTTATGACATTCAGTGTTTTGGTCATGAAACAAGTTAATAAGAGTCAACACACTGAATAGGACTTAAACACACTGAATATGACTTAAACACATTGAATATCACTTAAACACACTGAATAGGACTAAACACACTGAGTAGGATTAAAATACACTGAGTAGCACTTAAACACACTGAATAGATCCTAAACACACTGAATGTCACAAAAATACACTGTTTGATTAAAAAAATACACTGAGTGCGACTGAAACATACTGAACACACTGAATAAGACTTAAACACACTGAATAGCACTTAAACACACTGAATATGACTGAAACACACTGAGTATGATTAAAATACACTGAGTATCACTTAAACACATTGAATAGCACCTAAACACACTGAATAAGAATGAAACACACTGAATGTCACAAAAATACACTGTTTGATTAAAAAATACACCGAGTGCGACCGAAACACACGGAATATCATTAACATTTACAATATTAAAACACATTGTACATCTTGTTACTGCTCGTCAACAAATGCCCGAAAATCAATTCCGGTACATAAACCCCTTCCTCCTGATGGATCTCAACCTACTGCTCACCGTCGGTTCGATCTCCGACCGGACCAGAACCCTCGACGCCGCCTCCGTCATCAACACTCCATCGCCGACAGCACACCACAAAGTACGCCTCTGGCGAGTCCCTCATCGGGAAGAGCCAAAACGACGACTCCCTCTTCGTGAACATGCGCACAGGACACTGACCAAGGTGACCTCGTTCCCCTGTGGACCCTCGACCGCCATTTTTCCGAACAACCAATTCCCCTCTGCTTTACAGGAACACACTGCCCTCATCCGGCTCGACTCTCTTCGTCTGAACGATGTCGTGAAGTTCTTCACATCCTCGGGAACACGAGAAAAAACATGTCCTGCCATCCCCATATCCCCGTTCCTCGCGTACCCATCGATCATCTCGTTCCAACTGACCGACGTCCTCCGTGGCATACGCATGAACAACGCCGACGCAATCCCGGAGTCTTCGTTCCTCATGTACCCTCCTATCATTGCGTTCCAAGATACCACATTTCTCACAGGCATTTCATCGAACATCTTGCGGGCGATCGCTGTGTGGTGGCATTTACCGTACATAGCCTTGCTGGTCTCGCAGCCGTCGTATTAGTGGTGGGCCCCGCCGAAGAAGTCCTCCAGCTTCGGAGTTGTGGATGATGAAGAAACATTAACGCAACCTAAATATATATATATAAACAAAAAAAAAATAATATACCAAAACGTTAATACACTTTGCAAATGAAAAAAAACATAAATGTTTGATGATGATACCTTGTGGATGTGATATGTTGATAGCTTCCCGAAACTGGTTGTGATGAAATGAGTACGTCGTCAAAGTCCTCGCTTGGCTGTGATGTGGGTCGGAGGTGGTTGTGTTGACCACGGCTGGATGCGGGAACTTCAGACGGTGCTCTGTCGAAGTGTGGCGGGCTAGGATGGAGGCGATCGGCCGGAGATGAAGGTGGATGGTGTCTGGTCCGGCGCTGGCGGTGGAGGTCGATCTGGACGACTCTGTATATTGGGCAGTGGGTGGGGTGTGAAGTGGGGTAACGTAGGAAAGATTGAGGGGAGGGTAGTTTTGTCATTATAAATATATTTTTCAGCCTAATTGGAACAAAAAGGCCTAATCGGTACATAAATTAGAACTTGTCCTTATTGGGCAAAAAATGTTGAAAAAAGGCCTAATCGGTACTTTTCCCTTTAAAATAAAGGAAAATTGGCAAATATGGTATTTTTAAAAAAGGATTTTTGGCAAATAAGATTTGTAGTTTTGAAAATTGACAAATAAGATAATTAAAAAGTGTAAAGACCATAATACCCTTCCCCCTCTTCCTGTTCGCGGTGTTAATACCCCCCGCAAAAGGGGCGGACCCGAACGCAAACACATAGACCGAGATAGAAGCCCTAAACTCCGTCAAGACGAGCCTAAAAGACCTGCTCAGAGTCCTCAGCGGGTGGGACAAATCCTCGTCGTCGGCCCCCTCCGACTAGGGGTGGGAAAAAAATACCGAAATATCGAAATACCGAATTTATCGTACCGAAAAATAACGAAAAATACAAAATTTTCGGTATATTGAAATTTTCGGTACGGTATGATACCGTATCGATAATTTTCGGTACGATATCAGTATGAAATTTTTTAATATTTCGGTATATACCGATATATCGATAATAGTCGGTATAGTTCGATTTTTCGGTATATATATATATATATATATATATATATATATATATATATATATATATATATATATATATATATATACTTCGGTATGTAAAAAAAAGGTCGATATAATTCGGTATATCGATATTTTCGGTATAGTTCGATAATAATTTTTTTGATATGATTCAGTATATCGATATTTTCGATATACCGAAAGTTCGATACGATATCGGTATGAATTTTTTCGTACCGAAATTTTGGTATATCGATAATCGGTATACCGAAATTTTCGGTACGGTATCGGTATGGATTTTTTTGATGCCTAAATTTTTGATATGGTATCGGTATGACAATTTTGGTACGGTACGGTACGATATCCCATCCCTACATGTGACTGGCGCAATGTAACTTGCGACACCAGGCAGAGGGTCACCAAGCTCCGACTGCCCAGCCTCCATCTCGACGACGCTCTGTCCTCGCATATCTGCGCAAGGTAATCCTCCACTCGAACTTCTTGAACGACGCCTTTTCTCCCGCTCTCTTCTGATGCGCGCTCCTGCAGTTGGTCTTCATCCAGCTCCCCGGAGATCTCCAACCTCACCGAGCTTTTCGCCTTCAACGCCGCGGGTAATCGAATCTCCGGAGGAAAATCCCAAGAACCCTCCCGCAGAGCCTCCATTTCTTAGACCTTTTGGCGAACACCTTGTTGGGCGAGGAAAACCCGCTCGTCCTGCTCGCACCTCTGCATTGGATTTGGGTGAAATCAAAAGTGACGAGTGAAATTTGAAAATTTGGAATTGGATGGAATTGTATTGTTGATTTTTTTTTCCAATTGAAATTATAATCGGAAATTTGATATTCAATGTTTTTTATGACATTCAGTGTGTTTTTATAATTTTATGACACTCATTGTAAAAATGGGACATTCAGTGTGCTTTTATGACATTCAACGTGATCTTCTGTTACCGGGGATATTCAGTGTAAAAATGGGATAATCAGTGTGTTGTTTATGACATTCAGTGTAAAAATTGGACATTTAGTATGTTGACATTGAATGTGTTTTTATAACATTAAGCGTGCTCATTTGTTGACGAGGACATTCAGTGTAAAAATGGGACATTCAGTGTGAACGAATTCCAACAAACTGAATGTTAAATTCAGTATGTTGTCGTAACATTCAGTTTGTTTCAGTCGCATTTCAGTGTATTTTTTAATCAAATAAAGTGTTTAAGTGACATTCAGTATGTTTTTATTCATATTCAGTTTGTTACCAATGAAGAATATCAAAACACAATCCAAAAACAATACAAATTAACAGTCTCAAAATGCCAACTCTAAACACAAGAAAAACAAGGGAAAATTCATATTCAGTATGTTTTCTTGTTGTGAATGTCAACACACTGAATTTTCCATTTTTACACTAAATATCATAAAAACACATTGAATGTCAATGTTTTTTTACACTGAATGTCTGCTGTTTTTTCTTGTGATTGAAAACTATGCGATGGTGTCCAAACCACAGCAATGACACTAACGATGTACATAATCGTCGGCGTCCTCCCTCTCCTCCCCATAAAACCTTTCGCGAATGGGTACAAATGCACTAGCACCCAAAAGTTGAAAAACGCGCCCCCAATGAACTTGCTCCACTGCGGCACGGTCTCGTATATCGTCCTCGAGAACGCCACCACCAGCGCTATAAATATTCACCATCCCGATCACGATCAGCGGTATCATCAGCGACGTCCACTTCACCAAGTACAAGTCAGCGTAAATGTCTTCCTCGTCCTCGGCCTCCGACTTCGACTTGAGCGTGAACGAAATATGGATCCCCACGATCACCTTCAGCAGCCCCTGCACCACACTCCGCGAGGTGCGCGCTCGTCCCGGAGATCATCCACACCACCATCGCGCCAATGGACGAGCTGAAAGGGAAAACGGCGTAGCAGTTGGCGTTCGAGGGAATCGGGGCGGAACCGGGAGGAGGGGGCGAGCTCAAGTGCGGCCCGCACGTTCGCAACAGTCAAGAGCATGGTTGGGGCGATGTTACCTGCTATATTCGATTTTGTTTTGTGAAATAACTTTAAGGGGTAGTTTCGTCAATGTAAATATATTTTTAATCTTAAAAGCTTAAAAATACTGTACCTGACAAATTAATTAAATCTACTCCTAATTGGCATGACAAATTAATTAAATCTACTCCTAATTGGCAAAACAAAGCTAAAATTGATCCTATTTGCCAACTATCCCTTAAAGAAACTTATAAAATATTATATTTTATAAGTTGTTTTAAGAGATAGACTATCTTAAGTGGAAAAAAATCATATTGATATTGTACCAAAATTTTCAATATATAATAGTGTGTTGGGATTTGCGCTCAATTTCATCGCTCCTAGAAACAATTACATGAACAAAAATAAACAAAAAATTAAACTATTCAAGAATTTATAGTGGTTCACCCGTTAACAAGGGCTACGTCCACTCTCGCCGCTGCAAATCTCTTCACTAGAATACTCAATAATTGACTCCGAGGAGTTTACAAAAACTACTCGTATCTCAGTATACTCACGCTCTCAATTATTCTATCAATTCTAGATTTTCGGTGTGCTCACAAGAGATAACCCTAATTTACCCGAGTAGGGTCTTTAAATATGGGGAGGAAACTTGGACCAAAAGAAAATATGTCCCGCTGGACTAATTTCCAAACATGTCGGCCAACAAGATTCATTGTCGGCCGACAACCAATACCCAAAAGTGGGTTTCACCGCGAGCTCATCCTCAGAATTCTCAGAAGTTGGTCGACCGACCTCCTGTCGGCCGAAGGGGCTTGGTGTCGGCCGACACCAAGCCAAAGCTTCGCCTGGACTTCTCGACGCCTCCCCGACGCAAGTCCGTTCCGACTCCGATCGTCTTCTCCGTTATTCTGGCTTTGATCGTCTTCTTCGTTGTTCCGGCTCCGGCGTGAATGCACTTCACACCCAAAAATCTCCCACTTGAAGTTGATTCATGAACCCTATCTTCTCTTCTCACTTGGAGGCGAATCCCGATCATCGATCACCTCCCACTGCAGTGGCATCCCCGGTTCTCACCAACATCGCCCAGTCGAAGTTTTCACCAACTTCGACGCATCACGACTTCTCAGGTTCTTCCATCCTTTTGAAACCGCAACATTGAAACCTTCTCATCACCTCGCAATTCACTTTCGGACCTTTGAAACTGCAACATTGAAACCAAGCTTCTCAAAGCTCCCAAACGTCGCTTCCCCGAATTGCTTGTGAACCGGCTCACTCCCACTGAATGGACAACGTCAGCATTCGCATGCCCATCGTCTATCATCGACGACACTTTTCGAGAACCACCAACATCCTCACCGTTATCTTCACGATTCCCTTTCATACTCCTCTTCGTTTTAAGAACTCTAATCATCGGACTATCTCCAAAACGATCCACAGAGATGCACTCAAATCTTCTAACAACTCCCACCGCATGGGAAATGTCGGACTTCTCATCAATGCTTTTCGAAATTTTCATAAGACTTCCTCCAGAAGAGTCACAAGGAGACTTACTGACGACGACGAATACTTGTCGTGGAGTAAACACCGGTCAAAATGAAATTTGTATTTAGCCAGTAACCTATCACTACAAAGTATATAGTGGTAAGTACGTAGGGTCGGTCCCACAAGGAGGCAATTACAGTAGGTGATCTCGGCTTTGCCTAAGGGGTTGTCACAAAAAGATTTTGAGTTTGTGTTTTGTGGGCACAGCGGTTTTGCAATCTTTTCAAACACTCAGATCTAACTACGGTTAACAAAACTAACATGCAATTTAAACAGATCTAAAATAAAACCAAGCAAACACTCAGATCTAACAGATTACTAAAGGTAAAACTTAAATCAAATAATAAACAAGGCATCTAGACATACGACTTCACTCAGGATCATTAGGGCAAACTACAAGTTATAGGCACTAAGGATTTCTACTAGCGGTTTGTCAGCAGTTATAGGGTGCTTTAACAGGACAAAAGTGGTCATATTGCGTCACGCCCCAGTTGCCCCACCCCTTATCTATCCTTACTGTGTAAAGAGAAGGCAAGCTAACGTTATGCCTAAACTCCTAGATCTGAACAATTCGATAACCTATGCAGCCATACATGGATCTAGTTTGCCCAAACCTTCATTACCCTCTAGACAGACCCACTCGGCCAATAGCATGCCCGAAACTCCGAGTCATACAACCGCAATCACCAGCAAGTTCTAGTGTTATGCCCGCAACAATACTACAAGGTACATCTATGCGGTTTGCCCAATCACCAGTATCCCAGTTTGTAAAGGTTCACTAGTGGATGTTCAAGTTTGCCCAGACTCCCCAGAAATAATCCTCAAACAACTTTGCTTCGGGAACAAACCCCCAACCGACTACTCTAGACCCATCGACCTCGCGGTTAAACTACGCCCTAAATCTCCTTCGATCCGTCCCTGCCCAGATGCTTAAATACTTAGCTACTCATGCTGATATTAAAAGATAAAAGAAATAAGGGAAAATGGTCTATATTATACATAGTTCAAACCGAACTATTTTAGGGAAAACAAAGTACGAACGGAAATTAAAAGCATAAACAAAAAGAAATTGTTTTCATAGCCCGGAGGCTGGATCTACTTCAAAACAAGGAAAAGAGACTCGATCGACTTGCTCCAATCTCTTCTCCGACGACTTCTTCCGGCGGCGACGACGACTTGCTTCGGGACTCGGCGGGCTCTCTATATTTTCTGGTCATCTTCAATTCTTCCCTTTGCCCGCCTTTTAAAGACTTCAATTTGGATTGCAGATCGCGGCTGTTTCTCCTCCCTAAAGAATAGGCGGTCAGCGGTCAATGGTTTGGGGGATAAGAAAAGATCCCCCAATTTCAGGATTCGATTACGCTGCCAGCTTGCCCGCAGAGATCTTTTGTCCACAGTCGTCATCTGCCCAAATTGCAATATCCATGTACTTCTTCTCCTCCACAGATGGTCGGACCAGGCACTGTACTTGATAAGGATTCTGGATCTTCTGCTTCATGACTGAACCCATTTGCCCAAGGAGGTCAAACTGTTGTAGTCATTACCATTCCAAAATACGCTTTTGCCCAAAGAAGGGGATTTCCTTGCCTCTTTTGCCCAGTGCGCCACCTGTTACCTGCATCCCTGCACACTCTGCCCAAACACTCCACTGTGCCCTCCCAGACACACTAATGACTCAAACTGACTCAATAAAAGAAGAAAAGAGCTCTAAGATGAGCAAATAAAATGACTCATCACTTACCCGAATGCATTACCTCGTCTCTTACCAACGAGTTACACCGTGACAATAACGAGCTCATCTCGTTTCTAATTGTCCTATTGCTCGCATTTTCAACCAACATTGCTACATCATCTCGTTTGAAAGCATATAACTGAACATCGAGACCTCCTCCGGTTGGTCTACATGGGACACATCTACCGGAACATCTCCCAAATCATATCTCATCTCTCCATCTTCCAATTCTCTCTCGGCTACCGATAATCGTACTTTTCTCAGCTTCTCGAGACACGAACTCTGATCCATATGCGGTTCCTCCGAACTCACTTTTGGTTGCAACCGTCTTTCGCTCATATGACCAAGCCCACAATGCTCAGGCACATTGGTGTCGTCGGCCACACCAATATCACAACCACAAGTCGTAGTGTAAAGGGTATCCGTCCTTCGACCACGAGCAATAATCATCGCACCATTTGACACCTTCCAAGACCCATTCTCGAACGTAACCTTGTGTCCGCCCCTCTCAAGCTGGCTAACCGAGATCAAGTTTCCCCACAGCTTCGTCACACACCTTACATTCGTCAGCTTCAACATCTGCCCAAACGACGTCTTCAATCTTATGTTACCAACACCCACGACGCCCAAGGTCTTTACATCCGCAAGATGAACCTTACCGTGATCTCCGACAACAAATCCCTCCATGTCGTCACATCTCATTGTTGTGTGAAACGATGCTCTCGAGTCAAGAACCCAAGAGTTTCCGAGAGGCTTAGAAGATGTTAGCAAGATATCTCCACATTTGTCCCGCCTCCGATCCCCAAAAGTTCTCCACAATGACTCTTTAAGTGTCCGATTTTTCTGCAATTCCAACACTTGAATTGCTTCTTCTTTTGGTTGCTCGAACTCACCTTTCCACTGCGTTTGAAATTATCATGGCTCATAGACATGGTCGACGTAGTCGAAGTAGATGCTTCCTCGAAATCCCTTCTCTGAACTCCCTCGGCAAGGACGCGATCCCTCACATCTTCAAGCTTCAACTTCTCACCTCCCATGGAATCACTCAACGCCTTTCTTATTGGTTCCCAACTAATTGGTAGCGATTTCAATAAGGTCAGGGCCAGAACTTCATCATCAACCTCGATCTCAAACGAAGTCACTTCTTTGACGATCGAGTTGAACTCGTTCACGTGATTCGCAACCACACCATCGTCTTCCATCTTCAAATGGAACAACCTCTGCAACAAGATCGCCTTGTTCGTCACCGGATGGCTTCTCGTACAAGTCAGACATAATTTTCATCATCCCCGCGGTCGTCTTCTCCTTCATCACCTTATTGGCAACGTTCTCCGACAACGTCAAAGGGATCAATCCGAGTACTTGTCGATCAAGGAGAGCCCAGTTCGCCTCGCTCGTCTCTTCCGGCTTCACGCCTTCCAACGATAGATGAATTTTCTTCTCGCCCAGGTACTTCTCGATTTCCATCCTCCAAGATGCGAAATCTAGACCATCAAATCTCGTAACTCCAAAGTTCTTCAAATCGCCCATCGTTTCTTCGAAAGCCCAGTTTTTGTACCAAAGCTCTAATACCAATTGTTAAGATTTGCGCCCAATTTCGTCGCTGCAAGAAACGATTACACGAACAAAAATAAACGAGAAATTAAACAACATAAGAATTTATAGTGGTTCACCCGTTAACAAGGGCTACGTCCACTCTCGCCGCTACAGATCTCTTCACTAGAATACTCAATAATTGACTCCGGAGAGTTTACAAATACTACTCGTATCTACGTATACTCGTGCTCTAAATTATTCTATCAATTCTAAACTTTCGGTGTGCTCACAAGAGATAACCCTAATTTGCATGAGTAGAGTTTTTAAATAAGGGGAAGAAACTTGGACCAAAAGAAAAGGAGCCCCGCTGGACTAATTTCCAAACCTGTCGGCCGACAGTATTCATTGTCGGCCGACAACCAATACCCAAAAGTGGGTTTCACCGCGGGCTCATCTTCGGAATTCTCAGAAGTTGGTCGACCGACCTCCTGTCGGTCAACGGGGCTTGGTGTCGGCTGACACCAAGTCAAAGCTTCGCCTGGACTTCTCGACGCCTCCCCGACGCACGTCTGTTCCGACTTTGATCGTTTTCTCCGTTGTTTCGACTTTGATCGTCTGTCCTGTTGTTCCGACTCTGGCGTGAATGCACCCAACATAGTGATTGTGATTAAAAACCTGAGGTGAAATAGATCGAAAGATTTGAGTAGATTAAAGAAAAAATATGAACTTCTGGTGAGTATCATAACAGAAGATGATTGATTTATGGTTTGGAGGTTTTTGGACTTAATTAGTTTTGACAATTTATGCGGTTTTTTGTGGAGTGCATATTTAGACATATTATATATCGGGATATTTGTATAATTTTCTTTTTATTCAAGTATACATGAAATTACAACTCGAACTCGGCCCGATCGACTTTGGAACTCGAGTTGAGCGTTAGAGCATCTCCAATGCTGCCCATTTGGGCTCATTGGGCCAAGTGAAATGGACTTGGGCACTCAAAATTGAAAATTTTAGCATTGGAGCAAATATGCAAAAAGTGGGCATGGCCTCTATGGTAGCCATGGCCAATTTCACTATTCATGTAATCATGTCAACTTTTTGATTTTTTTATTTAATTATTTAATATTTAATTAAGTCTACTCAACATTTGATTGGTTTTTAAAAAGTTGTAAGTGGGCTTAGCATTGTATCAAATTTTACATTTTTTTATTTTGCCCACTTTGTGATGATGTGGACATAAAAAGGGCCCACAAAATGTATAAAATGGGCTTTTGCATTGGAGATGCTCTTAATCGAGCAGCTCGACTCGCTGGCAGTCCTAGGTCGGATCATACATTGCCCTGACTATGTCTGACCTTTGACTTTTGACTTTGACTTTAATTGTTTTTCCAATAGTATCAAAATACCGTAACTTGGAAGTGGGACCTCCGCCATAGACGATATCACAATAATGGATGGAACTAGCAGCTTAGTTTCCACACCGGCCGACTGAATCTAAGCTCGCCACGGTGAAACGAATGCAGGCTGTGAGCAAAGCATCGACAACTGAACAAGTAGAAGAATAGAAAAAAAAAACTGTTTTTCTTTTTAAATGCTGAAACGCCTATTCCCACCTCGCAGAGCCTCAAGAAATTCGCGCCGCCCCTCCCTTCCCCAATTCGTGACGGGGCCATCCTCCGCCGCCATGGATCTGAATCCCTTCCGTCTGTGCTCAGGATTGAAGTTCCTTGGCTACTTCATGATTTTCCTCGTATTAGGTCTAATCGCGATCTCATACGACGCCGTCGTCGTTCTAACCTGCGGCCCGCACCTCCTCGACGGCGGCTTCAAGTCGTTCCCCTATTTCCTCATCGTCGCTCTTTTTCATGTCCTGGTAATTTCTGCATTTTCCTTATCTTCGGTACAAATGTTCATCGTGTTTAGATAGTTGTTTGCGCGGCTTAAAAATGGTTTTGGTACTGAGCTAGATTTTCAACTGATTTTGAATTTCATTGTGTTTTGAGTTAGAAGGGGATTGCAAAACTAGGGTTTCGGTTAATTATGTTCCTTGCGTTATCACCATTTAAATCTAGGGTTTCGGTTGATTATCTTTAAGACTCAAATTTGCAGCTTATATTATTGACATGGAGTTATATTTCGGTTGTCTTTCGGGACCCCGGGTCTGTTCCTGCAAACTGGAAAGAGCTACCAGCAGAAGATGTAGAAATAGAGAACTTTATATCTTCCATCAGTTCTGTAGCTGGAGATGATAACTCAGCCATTCCACCATCTTCAGAAGATATTGAAAGAAGGTCTACACTTGGATATTGCAATCGGTGCGAAAATGGCAAGCCACCTCGGTGTCATCATTGCTCTGTTTGTAAGCTTTTTTTGATAATCTTAGAACATCTTTAAAAAGACAAGGGATGATTTTTATTTGATATGTTGACGGGTGGTGCTCCTATTCACATTTGCGTATTAGTTTACCTCGGCACTTGTTTGCATAATTGTGATCATGAAAATTTTAAAACTGCAGTCCTTTGAATTCCGCTACGTTTTTATGTTTTGAGAGATCCAAAGCCATGTTGATGCATTGTCTGGTAGTATAAATATGAAGGTGTTTTGTGTTTATGCAGGCCAACGGTGTGTGCTTAAGATGGATCATCACTGCATATGGGTGGTGAATTGTGTCGGTGCTCGCAACTACAAGTTTTTTCTCCTATTTGTGGTGAGGCTAGTTTGATTTGTTTTTTGGTTTTTTGGTTGTTTAAAATGGAGTGAATAGTTAATTTTGCTTTATCTCATACTTCTAATATTTAATTTTTGTCATATTTCTGGTGAGAATATTTGGTTTGTGTCCTACAGATTTCCTGGAATTTTAGCATAGTTGTGTTGTTTTCCTATTTTCTTGGATTTATGGTGTGGGTTTGAACCTTTTTAATATAAGCTACATGCAAATTTACGGACTCGTGTTAATTTCCTTATTTGTTCAAAAGATATAACTCCATTATTTTAATGGTGCAGTGATGACTTCCTTACATAAGTTACTTTATTCTCACTTCATGTAGCTAATTTCTAAATATTGAGCTATTTTTTAATTTTTTTTACGTAGCTGTACACTTTTCTGGAAACAGTAATGGATACACTTGTGCTGCTTCCTGGGTTCATTAAATTCTTTCAGCAAGTTGATCATCATAATAGCTCACCTGGCAATCTGGCAATAACTTTTTTGGCCTTTGGTAATTTTCCGCAACTAATCATTATACTGTCATCGTGCTATTAGTGGATTCTCATCTTTTAATGTGTTCTTACAGATTCCATCCTTTGATGCAGTTCTGAATCTTGCTTTCGCATTGAGCCTTCTCTGTTTCGTAGTTATGCATATATCACTGCTGCTGAGCAACACAACCTCAGTGGAGGTAAACAGGAGTTATTCATCTGCATTTATATTCACACTTTATTAAATATATGATCAATGAGCACATATATGTTCAACATTCATTTTTTTTTTTTTAAACTGATTCATAAAAAATGGCAGTGATTTTTTTTTTTAATATATCAAATGAGAGTTACAAATAACAAAGTTAATTATCTAATATACTGAAAAAGTAAGATACTAATTACTAATAACCGATTGGCTTTTGATTGATAACCTCTTGAATAATATGTTAGTAAAATAAGTTTTTACTTTTTTTTATAAGTAATCAAAAATTTACTAATACGATGATGTTATTGATATAGGTTTAGAATTTTAGTAATTTTGTATTGTTTAATTCAGGTCCATGAGAAGAAAAAAAAGCTGCCGTGGAAGTATGACTTGGGATGGAGAAAGAATTTTGAACAGGTCAGCCACTATTCATAACTTCATCTTATAGTATGAAACTTACAATCGATTTTTTTAGTGGCGTAGAGTGTGTTTAACTAAGCTGATTTAAAAGGGCTTATAAGTTGTTGCCTTTGATAAGTGCTTTTAAGAGCTAATGAGCTATAACGGCTTATATTACAAAATTAGTTGTTAAACTATTTCGATAAAATATTGAATTTATAAGTTATTTTTGCATTTTAGAAGGGGGAGCTACTTATTTTTTTGGAGGTTATAAGTTCCTCCTAAAGATCTTATTTTTATAGTAAATTTTAAAATTACTAAACAAATTTAAGAGCTTATAAGCTTTTAAACATCTTATAAGCTCAGCCAAACACTCTCATAATGTGAAATCGAGATTGCTATGAATGAATCAAATCCTTGCCTTCTCGGTCTCTGATAGCATAAGAACCCCTTGATACCATCAAAAAATTAACAAAGCGATTTGGAAATCTCATTGGCCTTCTCAATTTGCTTGGTCTATATGAGACTAACATTAGGACCACATGAACTATGCGCCTCATGAAGCAACATGTGCTCAATGAGTGTTGCATATTTTGTTTCGGCCCAATGAGCCACACCGAAATGGAGACTTTCCACTTCTTCTCCCGTCGTTCACGCGGTGGCTTCCCTCTAAGGCGGATCGCTCCCCTACCGATTTATTTTTACATTCCACAGCTTTTATTGCTTAATTTACTCATGTCATAGTCAGACAAATATTGCTCTCCGTGTCCGGAGAGGAACTTCTGCAAAGTCACTGATTTTGTCACTGCAAATCCTCTCAAGGTCCTCCTCGCCGATATCTCGGATTGAAGGAAAGAACTCTCTATAATTGAGATAATTCAGTATTTCAGACTTTCAGTCATTGTTGCTATAAGGGTTTAGTAATGCAAACAAATTTGCAAAAAATGCCTAACCAATATTAGGTATAAAATATAAAATTACTTGGAGTGCTTTCATTGAGGTCATTGGAAGGTCTATTACGTGAAGACCAACCTTGTACGGATGTCCCCCTTGAACAGCGATAGCCGTATTGAAAGGGATCAATTTCTTAAGTTGGTCGAGGTGATCTTTAAATTCCTGGCTCGATTTCACAGTAAGAAAATTGCTCTATAAACAAAAAAGAAATGAACAAGTGATTAGCATAATCCAAAACAAAAATATAACTATGTCAAAAATTTCTGTCTACAAATGAAAGAGATTGGGGATAAGAAATTAAGGACGAGGCTGCTTCCCAATTCCAGGGCTTGCCATTTCCTGATGATAAAGTATCACTTCTCTTTCCACTTTTAAATGAATTTTTGTAGAATAGTCGCACTCTTAATACTTTCTATAGTTATTTAGAACGAAAATTATCCAGCACCGATTGGGCAGTTTAACAATTCATTTCAACACCCAGCTCAATGAATTTGGGTCAGAGCCACCGTTGCGCATGCAAACTACGAGCATGCCCAGAAGGTGACTAGGATCTGGAACTAACAAGTGTGGGGGTGGTTTAAATATGATTTGTGATGTATGCTTATGAGTTGTCTCACATTTGATTTGTATGGAGATGGTTCCCATCTTCTACATCGAGTGAGTTACTCGTGTTATCACCAATTGATTTTAGGATGGAACCTCATTAAGGAGTAAGGATAATTAGCCATTTAGGTCTCCCTCTGCAGGGGCGGAGCCTCTTGTGTGGCTCTAGGGGCCTCAGCACCCCACTAAATAAAAAACTTCTCCCTAATTTTTATTAAAAATTCGATAAAATCATTAAAATACATTTTCAGCCCCTACTAATATATGTATAAATATGTAAATAAAATATTTAAAATAATTTAGCCCCTCCTACCCATTTTTTCAGGCTCCACCACTGTCCCTTTTCCGTCCTTGCTCACTAGGCATGAGATCGCATTCGCACAACGTAGGGTCAGGCGATCGAATGACCTAGCTCCTCTAGAACTGTCTTTGTTTAACGTCTAGGTTGGAAAATGTGTCTCAGCACGGCTAACCAACCCACAAGATCCATGTATGCTGATCTCATCCTTTGGACTACCTTTTCTTTTCTTGTCTTTGTTGATCTATTTTAACATCAACAAATTAGCATTAGAAATTAGTATTGTTTTAACAAATTAGCATCAACCCACAAGAAGGTTTCACGCAGGCATGAGATCGAGATCGACTATGAACATACTATCATCAGTAGTATTTTTTGACCTCTTAACAGCAATTCAATTTACTCAAGTTTCAATCTTTAATTTGATTGTTTTTGGATCTTAGGTTTTTGGTACTAAAAAGGCGATGTGGCTGGTCCCGTTGTTCTCAAAGAAAGATTTGGAGAAGATACCTGCACTTCATGGTTTAGATTTTCCAGTACGATCAGACACCAATGTGTAGTGTATGATGTTGGCTGAAGAAATTGTGTTATTTGAAGGTACATATGTATTTGTTGTTTTTAATTTTAATTACCTATAAAATTCTTCTACAATAGTGAGGTTCTTTTTCTGTTCTGGCAAGTCTTGTATTTAGCTTCTTAATCTTAAGAAGCGCCGTAACAGTTTGACAGTTGAATGTTTAAAAATTAATCCAGCTATGTACAGCTGATGTGTGTATTTTTTTCCTTGCACCATAACTTATTTCACAGTGATCAAGGGTATAAACTTTCTGACGGGGGCAGTAGCTCTTCCATCAGCAGTTTGTCGGTGATCCATTTAGTAAGTAAAAAGTGGTGTCATTATTGATGTTGCGGTACATGCTTCGATTAGGTTTTGTCATTATTGATGTTAGTGCATGCAATTGCGAGATTCAGGGCGATCATTGTCGTGGTTATTGTTAGTGTGGCAAATGAAAAAGTGTATTAGTATTGTAATGTTCACTTGAGAGTTCATGTCATGTTGTCAATTATCAAAATCATAGCAGTCACCATTCAAAATAGTACTACATGCTTCGATTAGGTTTGTCATTATTGATGTTAGTGCATGTAATTGCGAGATTCAGGGCGATCATTGTCGTACTCGTGGTTATTGTTAGTGTGGCAAATGAAAGTGTATTAGTATTGTAATGTTCACTTGAGAGTTCATGTCATGTTGTCAATTATCAAAATCATAGCAGTCACCATTCAAAATGAGATAAAAAAAAATTTGGTCACATAAATGTAGTTTTTTTTCGATTTAGTCCCACATATATCCGTTTTTTCAATTTAATCTCAAATATGTTGAATTTGGTTTCAATTTAGTTTTTCTTGTACGGAAATTTCAATTTTCGTCGAAATGTGTCCATAGATACTGACTTAGCGCCACATGCCAGCATCACATTGGTCAACGACTTTTTCTTTTTCTTTTAAAAAAAAATCATTGACCAATGGAATGCTGACACGTAGCGCTGAGTCAGCATTCATGGGTACTTCGTACAAAAAGGACTAAATTGAAACCAAATTTGACATATTTGGGGTTAAATTGAAAAAGCGGATGTATGTGGAACTAAATCGAAAAAAGACTACATTTATAGGACCAATTTTTTTTTTTTATCTCATTCAAAATAGTAGTACTACGTATAAATTATAATGATCGTTAGAATACCGAGTTTATTTACACTTTCATTTTACTAAATTTACTCTACTTTAAACTAACTTCCATTTATTTTTCATTTTGATAAACTCGCTCTCTTAGACTATGTACAACATCGAATGTCAAATTTGGCACTTCTATTTTGTCATGTCAGTTTAACACTCTCAATTATTTCATCTTTATCTCACATCATCTTATCTTAATTATTAAATTTAAAATTCGACCTTGATTAATCGAACGTTGAACATAATTTCAACCACAAACAGCTGAACATGATCATTAAATTCGACTATAATCCATCGTACATAACCCATTTGTTTGGCCATGGGTGGCTGAATTGAGTCTGACGCGCATTAAGAAGAACATAAACAATATGATTTAATGTTTATAGTAGTAATGATGTCAAAATGGCTATTCGAAACCACAAATATTGATTTCGAAAAGGCAGACGATTTCGTCCGCTTAGAGTAATGAGTTAAAAATCGTAAAAGTTCTTGATATAACTCCATGCAAACAATATGATTCAATGTTTATAGTAGTAATGGTGTCAAAATGGCTATTCGGACCCACAAATATTGAACATAAACGAATTTCGCGAAAAAGATAGAAAAATTATTTACAAAATATGGTTTATCAATTATAGCTATATATTATTCGAAAGACCAATTAAAAAACAAAGAATCACAAAGAATAAACAACGTTTTTCATAATTATTTTTCATCGATATTTCTTCTTTTCTCTATGAATTTTATTTTTTTGATTTTGAGAGACATGTTTAGTAGTAGAATTTGTTGACAATGCATGTTTTTCATAATTATTTTTTCAATGATATTTCTTATTTTCTCTATGAATTTAATTTTTCAAGTTTGAGAGATGTGTATTTAGTAGTAGACTTTGTTAGAAGCTACATAATCTAACAACTTGAACTGTTAGAGTAGTTCACATGTGGAACGATTTCAACCTCTTTCGAAAGACCCAACAAGTGGATAATTAAATTGGGCGGAACACTTGTATATAAAAAGTTATCTATGTTGGTATTCGTAGCAAATAAAATGACAAAATAATTTCCAGACTAATAATCAGTACTACTGATTATTTTACACGTGTCTAGAAATGAAAAAAAAAACAAAGAAAAGAAATTAAGAAGAAGAGAAAAAAATCGAACAAATCTTCAACTTCGGTGGATCGTCGGAATCGGACACGAACTTCGATCAGAAATTTGTTGCGGGTAGTCGAGGCGCTTTCGCTATCCGCAAGACAAATACGTCCCGTGTTTGCTACGGTTTTCAGACGTAATGCCCCCAAAGATACAACGACTTTCTTTGTTCTTATTTGAAGCAAACCAAATTAGAACCACTATTCGAACAAGGAAATTTTGGGAGTATGAACACTTATGCAAATGCTATGAATTCTTTTTTGATTTTTGTGTGTCTTATGAAATGCACCTAAGGCCTCTATTTATAGGTCCCAAGCATGTGAAGGTTACAAATGCATTCAAAATGCATTCAAAATGCATGATGGAGTATTTTAAATATATTATAATTATTTATTATATAAAATAATAAACTAATTATAATATCAAAAGCATAATGCTTATTCTTCCATCAAGCCCACCAAGCCCACTACGTAAGCCCAAATAATTTTTCCTCCATCTGGCCCACTACGGATGCCCAAATCAAGTTTAGCCCAACAACTAAACTATAATGCACATTATCATTGGCTAACTTTCATCATTTATTTCTCACTCACCGAAAATTAGTTTTTGACGAAATAAAATTATATAATTATCTACGAACGACGTAGAAAATTATCGTACCAATTAATTCCCAATCTGAATTAATTTAATAGCCAATAAACTAAGTCAAATATTGAATAAAATCAATTTTGACTAAGATTTTCCAACAATCCCCCACATGAGTGGAAATCAATGCATGCAATGTATGCAGACTCCGTGTTCAATTCCCAAAAAGAATCTATCGCTTCCGGAAAGGTAGTTTGCGGCTTTGAACCTTCCGTAGTGAATAACATCGGAAGTACAGGAGGCCTAGTTGACACGATGCCTTGAACTATTCCCCCACAACGTACAACGAGTCAATGTTATTCACGCAATAAATTCCGTTCAATTTCCCGTTCTATGTTGTGTCCGTTTTGGCCATGGACAACACTTTGGATTCATAAATGTTTACATTTGAAGCGGCCCTCACTTCACATTTATATAGGTGACCTCCCATAATAAGTATCCTGACATACTTAACCTATTCAAGGTAGGGATTCATTAAAAGTCTCCACGAGAACTTAACCTATTACCACATGTCAGGAATTAGCACTTGAATTGCCTTTAGGGATGAGTACAAGTGCTCGACTGAACTTTCATAATTTAGTTTTCCCTTTGAACCAAGTTCATGGGATCTCCATTCATCAAGGTAGGGTTACCGTTATGATCGTTCGATGGATTGTGGTTTTTCAAACCCATTCCCTCTAGCAACACGCCCAATTGATCTCGGTTCATTCCTTTTGTCAAAGGATCAGCCATATTTTCCTTAGATTTTACATACTCTAAGGAAATTACTCCATTTGAGATCAATTGTCGAACGGTGTTATGTCTCCGACGAATATGTCGAGACTTACCGTTATACATAATGCTCTGTGCTCTCCCTATAGCTGATTGTCTATCACAGTGAATCATCACGGGAGACACAGGCTTTTTCCAACATGGAATATCTTCCAAAAAGTGACGAAGCCACTCTGCTTCTTCACTAGCTTTATCTAAAGCTATAAACTCAGATTCCATGGTGGATCTGGCTATACACGTTTGTTTCGTTGACTTCCACGAAACTGCTCTGCCCCCGATACAGAAGACGTAACCACTAGTGGAATGTGAACTTTTAGAATCAGATATCCAACTAGCATCACAATATCCATCAAGTACATTAGGATATTTCGTATAGTATAGCCCATACTCTCGGGTGTATTTCAAATACTTTAAAACCCGATTCAAAGCATTCCAGTGCTCAACACCTGGATTGCTCGTATACCTGCTCAGTTTATTCACAGGATATGCCTGTTGGAATTCGATATCCCGGGCTATTAAAATTTGCGGAAACCATAGCCCGATCAAAAACCCTTCGCCGGAGATCACGTGAGCACCGCCATGCGAACCGGAGCACGACCGAGGAGCCCACGCACCCGAAGGCACGCGGCTGCCCCAGCCGAACCCCCGCACGCCGGGGTTCACGCGATCGATGATCGCGTGCGATCATCATGATCGATGGGGCTGCCCAGTAGCCCCCGCGGCGAGTCCGGCGACTCGCCATCGCCTGGAGGGTCGGCCCGCCATCAGCAGACCACCGCGGGGCCCAGCCCTCGCGGTGCGCGATCGATCGAATTGATCGATCGCACCCCCGGCGTCCAGCCGGGGTTCGACCCCTCCCCACCGAAACCCTAGGGTCGATCTCCCGTGGTCCGGTGGCTTCGCCACCACCACGCGATCGTCCTCTACTACGGGGTTCGATCCTCGGATCTTGAGTTCACGGTATTTCACGATAATCCAAATCAAAATAAAATCAAGGGCGTTTAGATTTTATACCTTCGATTCGTTGTTCGGAGAAACGAAATCAAGATGACCTCGAGAACTTCCCACGTATTCCTTGCACTAGCTTGAACGTCGGGTGGGCGACGATCCTCCAAGCTTATGGATCTCCTTCACGAACTCTCTAGACTAATCAAGTATGATTATCTCTTGTCTTGTGTGTATGTTATGAATTGTGAAGACCATGTAATGCTTTTATAGGCTACGTAGGGGATCTAAAGGAGGTGGAATATTGGGCTTCCAATATTGATGATTAAATTGAGCTCAAGCCCAAATCTATTAATCCCATCAATATTAATTAATTTATTTTCCACTATATAAATTAACTGCACTCCCAATATTAAACCATATTATATCAAATAATATTTCTCCGGTTAGTATTATTTATTCCGTGTATTTAAGATTTAAATATCCATGAATAAAATTAATTTATTGCTTAATTAATTTATTCATCTCTTATATCCGAGAATAGTACCATTCAACCTTAATTATTGTGCGGAACAAATCCACTCATGAGGTTTACACAATAATTCCTTATGAACTCATCTCGGGGATATTATCAACCCTTACGGGATGCACTTTCCTGTCAAGTATTCACGGCATGCCATATATAGAATATAGCGACCCAATTTTACCGGTAATTAACCCAATAATTAAATCGGTTAATTCCTTTGGAAAATCAAAGTCACTTATATTGAATATACACACCCGCAATAGTATCGGGGATTAAGAATAAAATACTCTGAGATTTAAATCGATTATCCAAGGCAATCCTAATCGATAAATCTCAAGCGATCCGCCCAATACACTAAGTGTACAAGTGTGATAAAATAATTAAGATAAATTATTTTCTCTCTCACACAACGACTATACCGATGGATTGGTCCGTGTCCATCTAGGTCGTGAGCAACCATTCGATTAAATACGAGTAACCGATTGTATGATCTTCTGTGTGGGCCCGCACACCATACTAACTACAACGTATATAATCTAGGACTATATTTTGCATATATTTAATTAATAATAATTAAATGAAACAATTTTTTATTAATTAAATAGATTAAATGCTATGACCGGGAGTTTACCGATACTTAAATTTAGACATTAAGTACACAACTCCAACAATGCCAAGTCTGGACGTGTACAATTTGTTAAGTACATCAGACTGCCTATAACTTGAGAATACTCTAACTGAGCTACAAGTTCAGCCTTAAAGACAGTAAGATTTATACTTAAGTCAATCGGCGTCCTACTCGTAGGACCATCATGGGCATTGAATTTCTTTAGCACTTTCTCAACCTAATGAGATTGTGTTAAGACAATTCCATTTGGGGTTCTTTCAATTTTAATCCCGAGGATTAAATCAGCAACACCCAAATCTTTCATGTCAAAATTTCTTTTTAACATTGCTTTAGTATTCATGATCAATTCACGAGTACTACCCATGACTAGCATGTCGTCTACATATAGACAGACTATGACAAATGAATCAGGTGTTCCCTTGATATACACACATTTGTCACACTCGTTGATTTTATATCCATTTGATATCATTATGTTATCAAATTTCAAATGCCATTGTTTAGGAGCTTGCTTAAGTCCGTACAACGACCTTATCAATTTGCACACCTTTTTCTCTTGTCTAGGTGCTACAAATCCCTCGGGTTGTTCCATATAAATTTCTTCTTCCAATTCACCATTCAAAAACGCAGTTTTCACATCCATCTGATGAATATCGAGATTGTGCAAAGCAGCAATCGCAATAAGCACCCGAATAGACGATATTCTGGTTACAGGTGAATATGTATCAAAGAAATCATATCCTTCTCTTTGTTTAAACCCTTTGGCTACCAAACGAGCTTTAAACTTATCGACCGTTCCATCTGATTTATACTTTTTCTTTAGGATCCATTTACATCCTAAAGGTTTACAACCCGGTGGAAGATCAACCAACTTCCACGTATGATTTTGCAGAATAGACTCCATTTCGCTATTAATAGCTTCTTCCCAGAGCGGTGCATCTGGACTGGATAGAGCTTCCCCGTAGGACTTTGACTCATCATCCAATAAATACGTAATAAAATCAGGTCTAAACGACTTAGCCGTTTTTATCCTTTTACCACGTCTAGGTTCAATAACCTCTTCGTCTACCTGATCGTCACCAACATGTGTTGTGTCAACATCAGGTTCATAAGTTCTTTTATTAGAACTTGATTCTTCTCTTTCTTTACAAGGAAAGATATTTTCGAAAAATGAAGCATTTCTCGATTCAATCGTGGTACCTTTATGCAGGTCTGGATTATCAGACTTGTGTACCAAAAATCGGTAAGCCATACTATTGTATGCATATCCGATAAAAATGCAATCGACCGTCTTAGGTCCGATTCTCATTTGTTTTGGTTCAGGAACAGACACCTTAGCCAAACACCCCCACACTTTAAGATATTTATAAGACGGCTTACGATTTTTCCACAATTCGTACGGCGTCTCATTTTTACCTTTAAGTGGGATTTTATTTAAAATGTGGTTAGCTGTCAGAATAGCTTCCCCCCACATGTTCTGAGGTAAACCCGAGTTAATCAACATGGCATTCATCATCTCTTTGAGAGTTCTGTTTTTCCGTTCAGCAACACCATTTAATTGTGGTGAATAAGGAGCCGTCGTTTGATGAATTATCCCATTTTCAGAACAAAGTTTTTCAAACGGAGCTACATATTCTCCACCTCTATCACTTCGAATTATTTTAATTCGTTTACCAAGTTGATTTTCAACCTCAGCTTTATACTTGGTAAAGGCCTCTAATGCCTCGTCTTTGCTACTTAATAAGTATAAGTAACAATATCTAGTACAATCATCAATAAACGTGATGAAGTACTTTTTACCACCTCTTGTTTGTACAAATTTCAAATCACATATATCAGTATGGATTAAACCAAGAGGTTCAGTACACCTTTCAATCGATGGAAAAGGTAACTTAGCCATTTTGGCTTCAACACAAATTTCACATTTCTTTTGTGAATCAATTTTTGAAGTTGGTAATAATTCCAAATTCATTAATCTTTTAATCGCATTTAGATTTACATGTCCTAATCTAATATGCCACAATTCAGAACACTCAAGCAAGTAAACCGAAACAGAATCAATTTTATTAATGCTCGAGGCAATAGGGGTGATGAGCCATTTTATTTGCTCATCTTGAGTCCTTTTTAGAGTCAGTTTGAGTCTGTTTTATGTGTCTGGGAGGGCACAGTCGAGTGTTTGGTCAGGGTATGCAGGCAAACAGGTAACAGGTGGCGCACTGGGCAAAAGAGGCAAGGAAAACCCCTTCTTTGGACAAACAGCGATCTGGAGTGTGTAGTGACTGAGCAAAGATGGCCTTACAGGCAAGTCAAACCACTTGGGGTTGAGTCATGAAGCAGAAGACCCAAATCGACTACTAAGTACCGTGCCTGGTCCGTTCACCTGTGGAGGAGAAGAATACCTGAAGAGAGTTTGGGATGCGGGTTGCCAGCGGGCAAAGTCAAAGGCGGCTGGAGCTAAAGATGGAAAGTACATAGCGGCGCCTGGAAAAGGAAGCCCATGCAGCGGCCCATGCAACTGCGATTCCGCAACCCTAATTCACGCCTATATAAGGAAGAGGAGCTGGAGAAGTAATGGACACAGAATTCCGACCACGTTCACGAAGCTGCCGCCGGCAATTAAAGCTTAGAGATTTTCCGGCCAAGTTGTTTTGTTTTTTAAGTTGATCGAGCCTTCGGGCATTAAAACAATTTATCGCTTTAAGTTTTTATTACTTTGTTTTTGCTATTCCAGTTGAACTATTTCAGATTTTAGTAATATGAATTTCAGTTTCGTTTTTCAATTTATTTCTTGTTTTATTTCTTTGCATATGAGTAGCTAAACTTGCAGGGCAACTGGGCAAATGCGGATCGACGGGAACTCTGGGCTATGATAGAACCGTGAGGTTGATAGGGCTTAGTTAACTGCCTGGGGTTTGTTCCGGATTACACAGTTGAGGAATAACTTTATTCTTGCAGGTTTGGGCGGACTAATTTGGTCGTTAGGAAACCCTTACACTTTGAGATACTGGCGATTGATCAAACCGAGTAATAGTATCTTGTTGTACTACGGGCATAGCGCTAGAACGTGTTGGAGTAGCGGTCGTATGATTCGGATTTCCGGACATGCTATTGGCCGAATTGGGTTCGTCGAGAGAGTAATGCGAGTTTGGGCAAACTAGATCCATGCGACCACATAGGTATCGAATTGTCTAGGCTCAGGGGATTAGGCATAAGTATACCTTGCCTTTCTTTACCCAGTAAGGACGGATTGGGGTGGGGTGACTGTAGGCGTGACTTAATAGGACTGCTTTCACTTTGTTAGACATCCTATAACCGATTGACAAACCATCAGTTAAAATCTTTAGTGCCAGGGATCGGTAGTTTGCCCAGAGAACCCAGAGAGAAGCCAAAGCCCAGAAGCCTACTTTCTCTTATTTGATTTGATTAATTGTTTTTTTTTTCTGTTTCCAGTTTGGTCAAGGTGATAGTTTATTATTTCTGCATGTTAGTTTTGGTTAATTAGTTTAATTGTTTCTATTAGTTGGTACTGTGATAAAACGCTGTGACTCAGCAACCAAATTCAAAACCTTTTTATTGTGACACTATTTGGGCAAAGCCGAGATTAACTAAATTGCAATTGCTTCCTCGTGGGATCGACCCTATACTTACCACTTGCTATCTTGTGTTGAGTTTAGGAATCTTTATAAATTTATTTTGGCCGCGTTAGCTTCCACGACAAAGTTTTCGCGTCGTCAAAATTGGCGCCGTTGCCGGGGAGGCAATATTCCAGCTTTTTAGTTTTTCTGTACTAACCGTTTTGTTTTTACTTCTTTGACTAGGTACAATAAACGCGGTGGAAGGCGACACGGGATTACTCTTTGATCCTGAGATCGAGAAAACCGCCAAGAGACTAAGAAAAGAAGCAAAGAACAAGGCATTAGCACGTGCATCCCAAGGAGAGAATTCTGCCAAAGCACGTAAGGTAGAAAAGTCAAAGAACAAGGAGATCATACCAGTTGACACTGCTAGTCAACCAATTTCAGAAGAGATAGAAGAGATGGGAGCAGAAGCACCACGGACTTTGAGGGACATGATGTTCCCGTCAGAGATGAACTTGAGGCCATTGGGCATCACTTTGCCCACCATTCCTACCCCCTGGGAGATGAAACACAACTTCATACAGATCCTGCCAAAGTTCAGTGATATGCCCGGAGAAGACCCACAGAGGCATTTACAGGACTTTGAGCTAGCATGCGGGACAATTCAGGCAACCGGGGTACTAGCGCAATATATACGACTCCTGGCCTTTCCCTTCTCTTTGACTGATGGGGCCAGAGAGTGGCTGTATACTATTTCGCAGGGCGAAGTGACCACCTGGGCGCAACTACAGAAAAGGTTCCTAGAAAAATATTTCCCAGCGGCACGAATCCAACAAATGCGCAAGAAAATCAATAGCATAAGGATGGGAACCAACGAGAACTTTCAAGACTATTGGGCAAGATTCAAGCAACTGCTAACCAAATGCCCCCAGCACCAGATACCGGACCACGACCTCATCCAATACTTTGTGTCCGGATTGAGACATCATGAGAAGACTCTACTCCTAGCTGCCAGTGGAGGATCTCTACTCAACAAAAGTGCTGCTGAGGCATTCAACTTGTTCAAAGAGATGGCAGAGGAATTGGGTGAAGACACCGATATGCCCAAACAAAGCCTGCTGGTACAATCCCCCTCTGACTAAAAAATTGACAAGTTGTGCAGTGCCATGGAAAAATTCATGACCAGTATGGCGGGAGGACCAAAGAAGGCAGTCAAAGCGTGTCAGATTTGTCAAGAGGTAGAGCACGCCACTGACGAATGTCCATCTTTATTCGATGAGGAGCTCAAAGCGATGGGACAATCTAATGGAAACGGTCAAGGGAGAGGGAGGCCGCACTTTGACCCATACTCAAATATCTACAACCCGGGATGGAGGCACCATGAGAACTTCAGGTATGGGAATAATAACAATCAAGGAGAAGGATATCAAGGCCAGAACCGGTACAACCATCAGCAACAAGGGAATTCCCAGCAGAATCAGGGCAAAGGGGCATCACTATCAGACATGATGGAGACTTTGGTCAGAGAGAACGTAAAGTTCCAGCAAGAAAACATGAAAGCCATGCAAGAAAACGAAAAATTCAAGCAGGAAACTAGAGGGAAACTGAATAACTTGGGAGCTCAAATGGCCCACTTGAACCAGGTCGTGGCAAAGCTGGAACAGAGGAACGGAAACCTACCACCACAAGTCGAAGTGAAGAATGTGTTGGAGTTGTGTACTTAATGTCTAGATTTAAGTATCGGTAAACTCCCGGTCATAGCATTTAACCTATTTAATTAATAAACAATTATTTGCAATTAATTATTATTAATTAATTATGCAAAAATATAGTCCTAGATTTTATACGTTGTAGTTAGTATGGTGTGCATGGGCGCACAGAAGATCATACTATCGGTTACTCGTATTTAATCGAACAGTTGCTCACGACCTAGATGGACACGGACCAATCCATCGGTATAGTCGTTGTGTGAGAGAGAAAATAATTTATCTTAATTATTTTATCACACTTGTACACTTGGTGTATTGGGCGGATCAGCTTGAAATTTATTGATTAGGATTGCCTTGGATAATCAATTTAAATCTCGGAGTATTTTATTCTTAATCCCCGATATTATTGCGGGTGTGTATATTTAATACTAGAGACTTTGATTTTCCAAAGGAATTAACCGATTTAATTATTGGGTTAATTACCGGTAAAATTGGGTCGCTATATTTTATATATGACATGCCGTGAATACTTGACGGGAAAGTGTATCCCGGAAGGGTTGATAATATCCCCGAGATGAGTTCATAAGGAATTATTGTGTAAACCTCATGAGTGGATTCGTTCCGCACAATAATAAAGGTTGAACGGTACTAGTCTCGGATATAAGATGTGAATATTATTTATTGAGCAATAAATAAATTTATTCATGGATATTTAAATCTTAAATACACGGAATAAATAATACTAATCGGAGAAATATTATTTGATATAATATGGATTAATATTGGGAGTGCAATTTTATTTATATAGTGGAAAATAAATAAAATTTAATATTGATAAGGATTAATGGATTTGGGTTTGGACCCAATTTAATCTTCAATATTTAGAAGCCCAATATTTAGTCTCCTTATGATCCCCTACGTAGCCTATATAAGCACTACATGGTCTTCACTTTTCACAAAAAATAATAATTGACCTACGCCAATCATAAAGTCTTGGAGAGTGAAGGAGATCCATAGGAGTTCGATAGATCGTCGCCCACACGACGTTCGGACGAAGTGCGAGGAATACGTAGGAAGATCGCAAGATCATCGTTTGGATTCGTTTCTCCGTACAACGAATCGAGGTAATATAATCGAGAACCCCCTCTATGATTATATGCTTGTTTAATCGTAATATGTACATGAACAAGACGATCCGGGAACGTCGAGACCGGGATACGGGGATCTCGCGATCCCCGTCGGGATCGAAAAAGGGGCGGCCGAACCCTAGGGTTCGACCGCCGGCGCGCGGGCGTGAGGGAAGCCCCGGCTGGACGCCGGGGCGAGCGATCGACGTGAAGTCGATCGATGGGGGTTCGGCCGTGGGCTGGTGCCACGGCGGGTCGAACCCCCCGGCCTCCCTTCGCCGGTGGTGCGCGCAAGGAGAGAGGCCGCGGCTGGACGCCGCGGCTGGGGCGATCGAGCCCTAGCTCGATCGCCGGGGACCGTCGCGGCTTCGCGCCGCGACTGGTGGTCCCCCCTCCTGTCGGTGATGGCGGTGAGTCGCCGGACTCACCGCCCGGGGCTGCCGGAGCAGCCCAGCGATCGCCATGCACGGCGATCGCGAACCCCAGCCGCGATGGGGTTCGGCTAGGGTTTAGCCGCGGGTTCATCCCGCGGCGATGCTCTTGTCGAGCCCGGTTCTTCGCGTGTGGTTCGCGTTCGTAGTTTCCGACTCGCGGGGGACTTCGACTGGGGGCGGGCTGCGTGTCTTCGGGCGCGTAGTCTCCAAAGGTCGGACTCCTGCGGATGAGTCGGTGTTCGTGTAAATCTCCGGCGACGGGTTTTTGGTCGGGTTATCGGTTCCGCAATTTTTTTTGATAGCCCGGGACATCGAATCCCAGCTGAATGCCCACTGCAATGCCATCCAACTAAAAAGTGGGAGAATCTTGCCAGAAGTCAAAGCGCAGACCCAGGGTAAACACCCTCAAGAGACAGAACCCATAGAAATAGAGGACGTAACTGTTGAAGATGAAAGAGAGAAGGAAGAAGAAGTAGTCAGGGCAAAGAGAGATAAATCACCACCACCAAAGATCCGAGTCCCCTTTCCAGGAAGGCTAAGCAAGAATAAAGAAAGGGAGGAGACTTATGAGATGTTCCAAATGTTCAAAAAGGTGGAGATCAACATGCCATTACTGACTATACTAAACACTATGCCCCGGTGTGCCAAGTTCTTGATAATTCTGTTGGACAGTTCAGCTTGTCCATTTTCCTGGGGGTGGTAAGCCGTTGAGATTCGGTGTGTCACCCCGTACCTATGAAGTAGCTTCTTTATCACGGCATTACAAAAATGTGTGCCTTGATCACTTATTAACGCTCTGGGCACACCAAATCGACTGAAAATATTTGCTTTGAGAAATTCTGCCACTACTCGAGAATCATTAGTGGCTGTTGCTTTGGCTTCTACCCACTTGGATACGTAGTCTACTGCCAGTAGTATGTACTCCCTGCCCTTGGAGTTTGGGAGTGGTCCCATGAAGTCTATTCCCCATACGTCAAATATCTCCACGGGTAGTATGGGCACTGAAGGCATCTCGTCTCTTTTTGTCATGTTTCCCTCCCTTTGACACTGATCACATCCCTTACACCAGGCAATGCAATCCTTAGTCAAAGTCTTCCAGAAAAAACCGCAATCTAAAATTTTTCTGGCAGTTCGCCTGTGCCCAAAGTGGCCTCCACATCGCTTCTCATGGCAGTGCCTCATTATGTCCTGCTGTTCTGATTCAGCGACACACCTTCTTAACACTTGGTCCTCACATCTTTTCCATAGATACGGCTCATCCCATATGTAGCTCTTTGCCTCTCGTTTCATCTTGTTCCTTTCGTAAATAGTAGCTTGGTCCCTGAACTCTCCTCCCACTATGTAGTTTACTAGGTCAGCGTACCATGGCTCCTCGTTCAGGGCATAGATAGAGTACAAGTGCTCGTCTGGAAATGTCTCAGTTATGGGCATGTCTTCTTCTTTTTGTAATATCCGGCTGAAATGATCTGCTACTAGGTTCTGGTTGCCGGCCTTGTCCCTGATCTCGATGTCAAACTCCTGTAGCAGTAGGATCCATCGGATTAGCCTTGGTTTAGTTTCCTTCTTTGCCATCAGATATTTGAGTGCGGCGTGGTCGGTGTACACTATGGTCTTACTCCCCAATAAATACGACCTGAATTTCTCAAAAGCGAATACTATGGCTAACAGCTCCTTCTCGGTGGTTGCATAATTGCTTTGGGCGGCATTAAGTGTTTTCGAGGCATAGTATATCACGTGCCTCTCTTTGCCCTTCAGTTTCCCTAGGACCGCCCCTACTGCATATCCACTAGCATCACACATTAGTTCAAAGGGCATCCCCCACTCTGGAGGTTGGATAATGGGAGCTGTCACTAGTCTCTCCTTCAGATGGTTGAAGGCTCTTTGGCAGTCATCGTCAAAGTCCCACTCTACATCATTCTGTAGTAGTCTTGTCATCGGTTGGGCGATACTGGCAAAGTCCTTCACAAAGCGCCTATAGAATCCCGCGTGGCCAAGGAATCCCCTTACCTGCTTGATATTCCTTGGATATGGCAGTTTGGCAATGACTTCTATTTTTGCTTTGTCAACTTCTATGCCTTTGGCCGACATTACATGTCCAAGGACTACTACTTCCTCTACCATGAAGTGACATTTTTCATTGTTCAAAACCAAACTCTTCTCTACACACCGCTGCAGTGTTAACTCCAAGTTTGCCAGGCATAGGTCAAAGGTATTACCATAGACCGTGAAGTCGTCCATAAATACTTCAATCCCGTTCTCTAATAGGTCAGAGAATATGCTCATCATATACCGCTGGAAGGTCCCTGGTGCGTTACACAGCCCAAAGGGCATGCGTCTATAGGCAAAGGTACCAAAGGGACACGTGAACGTTGTTTTATCTTGATCCTCTTCCGCTACCCATATCTGCATATATCCCGAATACCCATCTAAAAAGCAGAAGTGTTTCTTCCCGGCCAATCGCTCTAACATCTCATCGATGAAGGGCAAAGGGAAATGGTCTTTGCGGGTCACTTTGTTCAGCTTACGGTAGTCTATACACACTCTCCATCCTGTTTGTAGCCTGGTAGCGATCTGTTTTTTCTTCTCATTCTCTACGACCTGAATCCCTGACTTCTTTGGTACAACGTGTACAGGGCTAACCCACTTACTGTCTGAGACAGGGTAAATTATCCCTACACTGAGGAGTTTCTTTATCTCTTTGAGTACCACCTCCTTCATAGCGGGATTGAGTTTCCTTTGGGGATCTCGCACAGGTGTAGATTCATCTTCTAGAAGTATATGGTGTTGGCAAATCGTCGGCCTTATACCCCTTATATCGGCCAAAGTCCATCCTATGGCCAGTTTGTATCGCCCCAGCACCTCCTTGAGTTTAACTTCCTCCTCTTCCGAGAGGGATGAATTGATGATTACGGGCAAAGTGTCGTGCTCCCCTAAGTACATGTACTTCAAATGCTTTGGCAAATTCTTCAATTCCAGTAATGGGGCTCTCTCCAAAGATGGCTTCATGATCGTTTCCTCCAGTATAGGCAGTTTGCCTGGATCTCCTTTGTAATTTTCTAGTGCCCCTAACTGCTTAATTGCCTCCTGTATTCCCTCCGGTTCGTCTTCTAATTCATCGTGTAGCATTCCTTCTTTAATCACTACTTCGATTTCGTCGTACTTGCCGCTTTGCAACACTTTGCCTTCTACTGCTTTGTCGATCTGATCGATCATATTAACTTCCTCAGTATCGGTTGGATGCTTCATGGACTTGTAAAGGTCAAAGGTGACTGTTTCTCCCTCGAACTTACATGTCAGTTTGCCTGTCTCGCAGTCGATGTGTGTTCTTGCGGTTTTAAGGAACGGTCTGCCCAGAATCATAATTGGCTCTTTGCTTGATCTCCCCATGTCTAGTACGTAGAAGTCTGCTGGGAAGATTAAATCTTCCACTTTGACCAATACGTCCTCCAGTATGCCCTCAGGGTAGACATTGGATCTGTCAGCCAGTTGGATCACCACTCTTGTAGGTTTGAGAACCCCTATGCCCAGGTCCTCGTACATAGTTTTGGGCATTACATTAATCGATGCCCCTAGATCCAGCATTGCCTTCTCGATTCTCATCCTTCCTATGATGCATGGTATGTAAAACATGCCTGGGTCTCCACACTTGGTAGGTACGTTCCTCTGAAGCACTGCCGAGACATTTTCACCCACCTCGAACTTTGCATCTTCTTGATATTTTACCTTCTTTGTGCATAGCTCCTTGAAGACTATTCTGAGGAAGACAGTTAGACCAGAAGGCAACGACTGGTCTGATAAATTGGATGATGCACTATGGGCATACCGCACAGCTTTCAAGACCCCCTTTGGGATATCCCCACACAGGATGATATTCGGGAAAGCATGTCATTTGCCCGTAGAGATTGAACACAAAGCACATTGGGCAGCGAATAAGGTTAACTTTGATTGGGACCTTGCAGGGAACGAGCGCAAATTGGACCTTGTGGAATTAGAGCAACTAAGAATTGAAGCATATGACCATGCAGCCCACTACAAGGAACGAACCAAGAGAGCCCATGACAAGATAATCAAAGGCAAGCAAATACAAGTGGGACAATGGGTTTTACTCCATCAAACAAAAAATTTGTTTCGGAAGGGCAAACTGTTTTCAAAGTGGGAAGGTCCTTATACTGTGCACCACGTTTGCCTTAATGGATCAGTCGAGCTGAAAGATAACAAGGATCCGAATCACATTTTCAAAGTAAATGGACAACGAGTTAAACCATACTTTGGGCAAGAGGGGATGGAGGGGCAAATTGCCTCCATTGATCTCTAGCCAAAGTCAGCAGCAGGGTCATGCCTAGGACCTAAAATAGGGCGCTGGCCAGGAGGCAACCTGGTATGTTTTTTTATGCTTTATTTACTATTGTATTTTTGATTTTGCAGGGACAGGAGTTTGGGAAAAGGACACCAGTTAATGGCTTACCATAACTGGATAGATGGAAAGTGCGAATATTGAGGGAAAAACATCCCATCATTAGGACTCTGCAATTTCAACTTTCCATAACTCCTCCCACGAAACCCGATAACTACCCAATCAACTTCCCTTCCAAATTCAAAAATCCCTATAACCCTAACCACCGTCGTCCATGGTGAGCACTCGACCGAAAAATAAATTGAGAGGAATCCCGGACGGAACCCATATCGATCTTACCACACCACCACCACCCACCACAACAGCCAAATCGAAACGCAAAAAGATGACGGGACCAAAGAACGACGCCGCTATGGAAGCAAACAAGGAGGAGGCACCACCCGCCGCCACCAGTGAGACAACCGGAGAAGCTTCCTCCGTCGTGCCGATTGTCATAATACTGCCAACATCCACCACGCCAAACAGCCCGCCGCCGGTCGACCAGAATTTGATAGCGCAACTCAGCGCTGAGCTCGACGTGCCCTAGCTATCCGAGCAGAAGGATTTGGAGACTCTGGCCGACGCAGCGGAGGGGTCTGAACAGCCGACCGGCGACGTGATCGAAAGCCTACGAAAGAAGAAGCCCAGATCTGACGTTAAGGGTAAGGGTTTAAAATTGTCTGGTGCAGGTTCAAGCGACGAGAAAAAGGAAGAGGAGAATTCGACGGCTGCCGACGGCGATGATGATGAGGAAGAAGAACCAGAAATCGAAGTCACCCATAACCCTCCGAAGACACCGAACACCAGGGCTTCGACCAAGAAGCGCAAAGCTCCGACTCCGGCGACTACCAGCGTTCCCCCTCGCAAAATCGTGGTGCCCAAAACTGTGTGCTTTGACACACTGAAGCTGATGGGGGTGGAGGCCAAAGTGAGGGAGTACTTTGCGAATATTGGGTGGAGCCAGTTTTTGGAGTGGTCTGGGCAAATAAGTGATAAAGTGGTGAGAGAGTTCTTCAGGACATTGGTGAAAAAAGAGGACAAAGAAGAAGGAGTTACGGGCATCCAGTTTGAGATACTGGGAAGCAAGGTCAAAGCAAGCTGCACTGAACTGGACCTCAGTTTGGGGATGGTGACTTTTGAGGAGTGGAAGTCAAAGGAGTACCAGGGGGCACTGAAGGCTTTGCCCGAGCGAACCAAGAGTGAGTTGAATGAGATCTGGAAGGTGTTAGGCAAAGGGGGGACGTTCATTGCACAAACTACTAAGGGGCATCAGTTGAAGGATGATGCGATGAGGGTTTGCCACAGGATCCTGGCTGTCAATTTCTTTGGCAAACAGGACACAAGCAATGCGATCTCCCAAATCGAGTTGGGGATGTTGTGGTGCATGGAGAAGAAGATCAGACTCCACTTTGGGTCTTTTCTCTGTGCACAGATGAAGTGGTTAATCACCCACCCCATGCAGCGCCACTCCTTTGCCCAGTTCCCTATGGTGTACGCTGCGAAGATGGATCTGCTGGTAGGGAAGAAGGTGAACCTGATGAGCGAGGAGAAGTTTGACAAGGCCTGTTTCAAGAGGATGCATGATATCAAAGAGAGCAGTGATGGAGTCATAGTTTTTGATGAAAACAAGCCAGTGAAGGTGGAGAAGGTTGTGCCAGTTAGGGCAAAGGTTAAGAAGGAAGAATTGAAGGAAGATGGCGCGGTGGAGGAGCGCCTTGAGAGGATTGAGCAGAAGTTGGAAGAGCTTACCGGGATGGTGAAGGCGTACTTTGACCGCGACGGATTCAGGTACCCACCTGGACCCAGCTCTTAACTGACCCTCCCTTTTTATTTTAGTTTTTTTTTATTATTTTATTTTATGTGTTTATTGTTTGAGTCTAATAACTCGGGCGACGGGGTCGACCTCCCTGCTGACACACTTTGCCTACGCAAAGTGTGTGAGGGGGTAGGTGCGCCAACGTTAATTTAGAGTTATTGTTTGGTCGAGGCAGCCCCTACTGATCTTATTACTTTCACCCACTTTGCCTACGCAAAGTGTGTGAGGGGGGAAAGGGAAAGGGCAAACCTCTGTGTCTTATCGAGTCAGCATGATTATGTGAATACTTAGAGCAATCAGAAGCATTACATTTATACAGCAGTTCAAAATTTATAGTTAAAAGCATGAAAATAGGGACGATGGTGTTGGAGTTGTGTACTTAATGTCTAGATTTAAGTATCAGTAAACTCCCGGTCATAGCATTTAACCTATTTAATTAATAAACAATTATTTGCATTTAATTATTATTAATTAATTATGCAAAATATAGTCCTGGATTTTATACGTTGTAGTTAGTATGGTGTGCATGGGCACACAGAAGATCATACTATCGGTTACTCGTATTTAATCGAACAGTTGCTCACGACCTAGATGGACACGGACCAATCCATCGGTATAGTCGTTGTGTGAGAGAGAAAATAATTTATCTTAATTATTTTATCACACTTGTACACTTGGTGTATTGGGCGGATCGCTTGAGATTTATTGATTAGGATTGCCTTGGATAATCAATTTAAATCTCAGAGTATTTTATTCTTAATCCCCGATATTATTGCGGGTGTGTATATTTAATATTAGAGACTTTGATTTTCCAAAGGAATTAACCGATTTAATTATTGGGTTAATTACCGGTAAAATTGGGTCGCTATATTTTATATACGACATGCCGTGAATACTTGACGGGAAAGTGTATCCCGGAAGGGTTGATAATATCCCCGAGATGAGTTCATAAGGAATTATTGTGTAAACCTCATGAGTGGATTTGTTCCGCACAATAATAAAGGTTGAACGGTACTAGTCTCGGATATAAGAGATGAATATTATTTATTGAGCAATAAATAAATTTATTCATGGATATTTAAATCTTAAATACACGGAATAAATAATACTAACCGGAGAAATATTATTTGATATAATATGGATAAATATTGGGAGTGCAATTTTATTTATATAGTGGAAAATAAATAAAATTAATATTGATAAGGATTAATGGATTTGGGTTGGACCCAATTTAATCTTCAATATTAGAAGCCCAATATTTCATCTCCTTTTGATCCCCTACGTAGCCTATATAAGCACTACATGGTCTTCACTTTTTCAAAACTTAACCTAAGATACGCCAATCATAAAGTCTTGAAGAGTGAAGGAGATCCATAGGAGTTCGATAGATCGTCGCCCACACGACGTTCGAACGAGGTGCAAGGAATACGTGGGAAGATCGCAAGGTCATCGTTTGATTTCGTTTCTCCGTACAACGAATCGAGGTAAAATCATAAACCCCCTTTTATGATTTGTGTTCGTTAATTGTGATATATACATGAACAAGACGATCCGGGAAAACGACGAACCTCGGGGACGGGGATTCGAGATCCCCGGCGAGGATCGGACGCGGCGGTCGAACCCTAGGGTTCGGACCGCCGGGACGCGCGGCGATGGGACAAACCATCGACCTAGGGTCGATCGTCCGGGATGCCGTGGGCTGGTGCCACGGCGGATCCCAGCCGCCATCGCCGGCGGCGCGTCGGAAGCAAAGCCCTCGGCCGAAGCCAAGGGGCGATCGAGCCCGTGAGCTCGATCGCGGGTCGCTGCGGGGATGACCCGCAGCTGCCTCGTGCGCGCTACGGGTGTTCCCGTAGCAGAGGCGCACGGGGCTGACCCCATGCGAGCAGCGAGTCCGCGACTCGCTGCGGGGCTGCTACGAGCAGCCCCCGGGGATGCCTCGCGCATCCCAGCGATTGTCCGAGGACGATCGCGAGCCCCTCGCGGGGGCTCGGCTGGCGCACGCGGCCTTCGGGCCTCGCTGGGCGTTCGGTCGGGCCCCGGCTCGTGAGGTGGTTCGCGTTCGGGTCTTCCGACGATCTAGGGTTTTCGGTCGGGTTATCGGTTCCGCATAATTTTTTATAGCCCGGGACATCGAATCCCAGCAACTGGTATCAGAGCGTTTGGTTTCGTGTTCATGTATATGTTCGATTATTGTTCTACCTTGCAGGGATTTCCGGCTATCATGGTTGAATTTAATTATTGTGTTAATTAATTATCATGATTATTCGTTTATTAAACTCTCGGACATGTCGAGATTCGTTTTTTGTGGTTGAATGTTTGTAATAGTAAAAATTCGGGGGTTGACCGAATTTAGGATTTATTATTACGTTCTTTATTTTCCGGAAAATGTATAGGGTCGATTTCATGTATAGAATCGATACCGGATAGTGTAATTTAAATTTTGTAATTTATTTACGTTGGTTCGATGATGAGACGATCGCCGGAAGACGAAGAAGTGACGAAGAAGCTAGGGCTTGGGATCGATCCCATGATGGTGATCGATCCATGGCCTAGCCGGCGTGGCTAGGCGGCGGCGGCGCCCCTCCCCTGGTGGCCGGCCGGTCGATCATGGTGGGGATGGCGTGGGGTCTCCCAATCCCATGCTATTCCTACCAAGATATTACTTTCTTAATTAATTCGGATTTTTCCTATTTGAGTGTTCTCCTTTTGGAAACTCTCATGGATTAGGAAAAGAATTAATTGGAATTAATTTTATTCCTATTGTTTTATTTCCTTCATGGAGATATTCATGGATTAGGAATCTAATTAATTTGGTATTAATTTATTTCCTATTTGATTATTCCTATTCTTGGGAATTTTCATTAGATGGAAATTAATTGATAATGGAAAGTAGAAGAGTCCTAATTTATTTTATTTCCTTATTCTATTATAGAAGTCTTCTAAAATATTCTAAGTTTTACTTGGATAGATTATTCTAGAGATTTAATAGAATTAGATGGGAAAATAAATAAATAAAATATTAATAATATTTAATTTTATTTTTGATATATTCGATTGACTTAATTTTCGAATTAAGTAACTTTTGGATTAATTGAAAATAAATAGATTTAAATATTAGAAATTAATATTCTCGTCACATGGAGCATTCAAGAACGAAGACTGAAGACTAGAAGATGCATACGAAGATGGAATAAAGCCATGATAGTCGGAAAAATAATTTTTCTAGCATTATTTTGACTATATGATCTATGTGCTTTATTGCTTTATGCATGCTATATGTGTTTATTTTTATGCACTAGATAGCGTATCCCTTTATTGTAAAAAGCTAAGTGGGAGAGGGGATGGAAACATTCCCATGGTCTCCATTGCTGTTCTATTGGTGACTCTTATGGACTTTCGAAGTTCGTATAGACGATTCATTGGAGGAGAATTCTTGTAATTCCTCTTACAAGAAACATTGATCAAGTTTATCAAACAATGCCTAATTTGTCTTTCTGAAACTGACTTCAAGTCGACTCATTCTCACCCCGGGGAGTGGAATGGAGCCAAAGCCACTTGGTCATGTGGATGACACAAATTAGAGACCTTCGTACCATTCTTTGATAGATGGATCGATTGTCTGCTCGGCTCCCTCATTTATGAGAGATAGGGTCGTTCGCATGGTGAATCACTGGTTAGAAACTTCGAGTTTCACTTATGATTCTCCAAGTCTTGATTTGCAGAAATCTAATGGATCTTGTAATTGGGAGTCAATTATATAAATCTTTTGGTGTAGTAAACGTCCACACGAACGTGGCTTGCTACACTGAATGGGATTTTAGATTAATTGATGTAGACAGTTATAGGGAATTGTGAAGGATTGCAAGTTGTCGTAAACGTCCACACGAACGTGGCTTGCGGTGACGTAACAATTCTAAACGATTCACCTTAGTACTGAGTGATGGTTTACACTTAGATACGCTTTTTAGTATTCTTCCCAACGAAGTAACGCTATAATGATGTACGACCGAAGCAAAACTAGTTGCTAAATCATTTGGGTGGGTAAACGTCCACACGAACGTGGCTTGCCTTACCTGATGGGATTTTAGACGCAATTAGTAATTTAATGATATTATTTGAGGGAGATAATATCGGACATTAAATTGATTGTTTGTTTACATGTGCTTATAGGTTTAGAGAATAGCTATGAATCCACTTTCTGTGATACTCAAGGAACATAAACTCACTGGTCCCAATTACATTGATTGGAAGAGAAATTTAGACATTGTCCTGACTGCTGAAGAGTACAAGTTTGTACTCTCTGATAAATGCCCTGCTGAGCCCACGGCTGCCTCAACTGATGAGGAAAAGGCAGCATATCGGAAGTGGAAAAAGGCTGATGAAATGGCTAGGTGCTATATTTTGGCTTCCATGTCAAATGTACTCCAAACCCAACATGAGCCGATGGACACTGCCCGGGATATGATGTCTAACCTCAAGGAGATGTTTGGGGAGCGGGATCGTGCGGCAAGGCAAGAAGCCATGAGAGTCCTCATGTCGACTACTCAGTCTGAAGGAACGCCCGTTGGGGAGCACGTTCTCAAGATGATGAGTCTGTTGAATGAATTGGAGGTCCTAGGAGCTATGTTTGATGGTGAGACGCAAGTCGACATCATACTCCAGTCTCTGGCCCCTAGTTTTGAGCAGTTTCGTATGAACTATAATATGGGTAAACTATCTTATACTCTTGCGCAACTCCTGACTGAACTAAAGGCGGCAGAGGGGATCTACAAGAAGGGCAAGTCTCAAGCGCTTGTAGCTACCATGTCCAAAAGCTTGAAAGCTGTTGGAGGTAGGGGCAAGAAAAGGAAGCAAGCCTTGAAACCCAGTGGTGCCAAGAGGAATGGACCACGAGTGGGGGCTAGTAAGCCAAGGGGCAAGTGCTTCCGATGCAACAAGTCTGGACACTGGAAGTCTGAATGTCCTCTCAGAGGTACGAATTTTTCTTTAGTCGTAAAAACATAGTCAGCGGTATTATCTACCAGAATTCTGGTGTGTAGATATGGAACCACTGACGGTATGTGCATTGTTTTAAATGCAGGGGTTCCAGAAAACCCGGCGACTTAGAGAAGAAGAGTTCGAGTCTACATGGGCGAAGCTGTTGGGGTAGCAGCGGTTGCAGTGGAAGACATTTATCTGCTTTTAGTAGTTTTAGGATTTCATTTCAGTTATTGCTTTATGTACCCCTTTATTTTGAAAAAGAACTTTTGTTCTGGTTTTCTTTATTAATGAATGGATATTTATTTCTTTAATCATTGAAGTGATTTAGATAAGAAATAATGGTGTTATCTATTCTGGTACATTAGATAGCAATATATATGAATGATGAATCCTTAGTCTACCACGATGCAACAAACCATTATGTATAACTTGTTTTACTTATTAGATGTATTTTCTTATCAATCATTATACTTGTGAATTCTTGAACTTGGTAGTATCTATTCAAAAGAGGATTCAAAAGGTCGAAGTTGATTTGATCAATTATAGTTGGAGGAATGGACCTCCCGACCTAAGAATCAAATTTTGGGAGTTGATACAACTGAGTTAACCTTTCTGGATAAAGGATAGAATTCGGACAAGTATTGAGAATGATTTATGATTAATGCGGTAACATGTGTAATTAGAAAGGTACGAGTCGTTCTTTCAAGAATACTCGAAGATGGTTTAGAGTACTTGATGTGCCATAAAAGCAAAGTGTTTGTTTTTCGACACAAAGCCATTATGGGGATCCTTCAAAGTATATCCATTGGAAGCCTGCGACTTGTTCGCGGAGGCTATCACCTATCTGAATAACACATAGCATAAATCAAAGATTGAGATTAAGTCTCAAACGACTACACCATACACTGATGTGTAAACATGGTATGTCAGGAATAAGAAATGGAATTCTAATAGTAAAAGGACAAGTTTGTTCGGAACTACCTATGTTCTATGGATATTTCTGGATACAACGGCACATTCAATGTGGTTGTAGAATATCCTAGAAGAACAAGTAATTGTATGTTCAATAGTACTACGAACCAGAGGGGTGTCCTCGCCCGGTTCTTAGAGGAAGACTATTAGATGAACTGCAATGCCCTAACTGACGAAGTACTTTAAAATGAGGAAAGGGAAAGACTGAGAACCAGCCTGACCGAGTAGTGGTACACCACTAACTGCACCTAATGTTATTACTGTTATACACCGGAACGCCATTGCAGTGGGAGGTTGTTAAGCAACCAGAGATGTTCATAAGACTGGAGGAGTTTTGAACTCTGGATCTAGTAGACATGAAATCGATCCCTAGTTCTGCATAGGAACTTGCGAATTGATGAGATAGTCCATTCTATGGATTCATCAAAGGGCATAGACAAGAAAGGTGTATTGGAGACGTAATGGAAACAAAGGTGGTGTTTCTCGGAATTTTGTGTAGATAACACTTCATCGTTGGCAACAATGTAAAAGTGTCGTCAGACATAAAATAGAGGTTGTCTAAATAAATCGAGATATGAGATTAAGATGAAGTTGGATCATGTTCTTGGAAATCTTTCGATCTCTAGATAAGAACATTTGTACTTCTCTTAAGATATCTTATACGATTATGGTTTGTTTTTAAACATGCACAATTCTGAGAAAGGTTATTGCCTTTCGGGAACAGAATACATCTATCTAAAGGTATGTGTTTCGAACGCATAAAGGAGATAGATATAGACAAAGCAGTTTCCTACACTTCGAGTGTAGAGAGCTTTGTAGATGCAATGTTGAAAAACAAGAACCTGATATCAACTATGCGGTTAGCGTAGTGGGAGGATATCAAAGTAATCTGGATAAGAGATATTCGAATGCTGTAAAAGTACTTGGAAGTACTGGATTACTAAGCAAGACGAAATCTTCTTAGATTACAGTTTCTCAGATCCAAAATCAGAGAAAGACCAGTGTAAGTCGATATCAGGCTATGTGTTCACTTTTAGAAGAGGTGGAACCTAAGGATGAAAGAGTGATAAGCGTGATGCTTCTCGGACTCTATCATAAACCGAATAGCAGCCTCAGAGGCAGCGGAAGTTTTGGTTAGGTTCTGGAATGACCTCTGAACTTGGATATGATTCTTGGTTCACCAAAGGCTATGTATATAGCGGTGCATGGTAAACTGGAAGAAGTCATGAGTTCAAAAGGTGATGATAACACATAGAGCAAGTACCACCTGATTCGAGTCATCGTCTAGGGAGACGACGCAGTAATCACCAAGATAACTTCAGAGCGGCAACCTAGATTGCTCATTCACATAATACTTCTGGGAAGTATAACTTAAGCACGTGATGAGTATGGGAGTCGGGAGTTTGGAGGAAATGACTAGACCTTAGTACAAGTGGGAGATTGTTGGAGTTGTGTACTTAATGTCTAGATTTAAGTATCAGTAAACTCCCGGTCATAGCATTTAACCTATTTAATTAATAAACAATTATTTGCATTTAATTATTATTAATTAATTATGCAAAATATAGTCCTGGATTTTATACGTTGTAGTTAGTATGGTGTGCATGGGCACACAGAAGATCATACTATCGGTTACTCGTATTTAATCGAACAGTTGCTCACGACCTAGATGGACACGGACCAATTCATCGGTATAGTCGTTGTGTGAGAGAGAAAATAATTTATCTTAATTATTTTATCACACTTGTACACTTGGTGTATTGGGCGGATCGCTTGAGATTTATTGATTAGGATTGCCTTGGATAATCAATTTAAATCTCAGAGTATTTTATTCTTAATCCCCGATATTATCGCGGGTGTGTATATTTAATATTAGAGACTTTGATTTTCCAAAGGAATTAACCGATTTAATTATTGGGTTAATTACCGGTAAAATTGGGTCGCTATATTTTATATACGACATGTCGTGAATACTTGACGGGAAAGTGTATCCCGTAAGGGTTGATAATATCCCCGAGATGAGTTCATAAGGAATTATTGTGTAAACCTCATGAGTGGATTTGTTCCGCACAATAATAAAGGTTGAACGGTACTAGTCTCGGATATAAGAGATGAATATTATTTATTGAGCAATAAATAAATTTATTCATGGATATTTAAATCTTAAATACACGGAATAAATAATACTAACCGAAGAAATATTATTTGATATAATATGGATAAATATTGGGAGTGCAATTTTATTTATATAGTGGAAAATAAATAAAATTAATATTGATAAGGATTAATGGATTTGGGTTGGACCCAATTTAATCTTCAATATTAGAAGCCCAATATTTCATCTCCTTTTGATCCCCTACGTAGCCTATATAAGCACTACATGGTCTTCACTTTTTCAAAACTTAACCTAAGATACGCCAATCATAAAGTCTTGAAGAGTGAAGGAGATCCATAGGAGTTCGATAGATCGTCGCCCACACGACGTTCGAACGAGGTGCAAGGAATACGTGGGAAGATCGCAAGGTCATCGTTTGATTTCGTTTCTCCGTACAACGAATCGAGGTAAAATCATAAACCCCCTTTTATGATTTGTGTTCGTTAATTGTGATATATACATGAACAAGACGATCCGGGAAAACGACGAACCTCGGGGACGGGGATTCGAGATCCCCGGCGAGGATCGGACGCGGCGGTCGAACCCTAGGGTTCGGACCGCCGGGACGCGCGGCGATGGGACGAACCATCGACCTAGGGTCGATCGTCCGGGATGCCGTGGGCTGGTGCCACGGTGGATCCCAGCCGCCATCGCCGGCGGCGCGTCGGAAGCAAAGCCCTCGGCCGAAGCTAAGGGGCGATCGAGCCCGTGAGCTCGATCGCGGGTCGCTGCGGGGATGACCCGCAGCTGCCTCGTGCGCGCTACGGGTGTTCCCGTAGCAGAGGCGCACGGGGTTGACCCCATGCGAGCAGCAAGTCCGCGACTCGCTGTGCGGCTGCTACGAGCAGCCCTCGGGGATGCCTCGCGCATCCCAGCGATTGTCCGAGGACGATCGCGAGCCCCTCGTGGGGGCTCGGCTGGCGCACGCGGCCTTCGGGCCTCGCTGGGCGTTCGGTCGGGCCCCGGCTCGTGAGGTGGTTCGCGTTCGGGTCTTCCGACGATCTAGGGTTTTCGGTCGGGTTATCGGTTCCGCATAATTTTTGATAGCCCGGGACATCGAATCCCAACAGATGGAACTATACTAGGAAAACTGTGAGATTTGAGCCATACACTGAATTGAAATTTCTTTCTTAAGAGAGTTTGTTGTGATATTTATGATGCCTGGCTTTTCCTATTTGCTGTGATAAGTAGTTTTGTTGAGTGTGGGTTGTTGTTTGATTAGGGCATTTTCTTTCAGTTTTACCATATGAACACTAATCCCTTGCTAGCCCTTTGAGCCTGTTGAATTTTCCTTGTATACCAGTCTGGCACTTTGCCAATGAGCAACCAGACAGATAATGAGGGGTTGAGAGATTGGTGTTGAAAAAAAAAAAAAAAAAAAGAAAAAAAGTAATAAATTGGTTGTGTGCTAAGGCCCGTAAGAAAAGGGGCAAAGTGGTAGAGAATAGGCTAGTCGCTGAGCCCTCTACCCAAACAGTGCCTACTCCTCAAAATCCACCCAAAGAGCCTACATTACAACCCAATAAAAGCCCCTATGATGAGAGACCCCACTTAGTCAGAATAACTTGATCAGCAAACTGTCAAATTTGGGCAAAGTAGATTCCCAAACTGCGATTCCGCAACCCTAATTCACGCCTATATAAGGAAGAGGAGCTGGAGAAGTAATGGACACCGAATTCCGACCACGTTCACGAAGCAGCCGCCGGCGATTAAAGCTTAGAGATTTTCCGGACAAGTTGTTTTGTTTTTGAAGTTGATCGAGCCTTCGGGCATTAAAACAATTTATCGCTTTAAGTTTTTATTACTTTGTTTTTGCTATTCCAGTTGAACTATTTCAGATTTTAGTAATATGAATTTCAGTTTCGTTTTTCAATTTATTTCTTGTTTTCTTTGCATATGAGTAGCTAAACTTGCAGGGCGACTGGGCAAAGGCGGATCGACGGGAACTCTGGGCTAAGATAGAACCGTGAGGTTGATAGGGCTTAGTTAACTGCCTGGGGTTTGTTCCCGATTACACAGTTGAGGAATAACTTTATTCTTGCAGGTTTGGGCGGACTAATTTGGTCGCTAGGAAACCGTTACACTTTGAGATACTGGCGATTGATCAAACCGAGTAATAGTATCTTGTTGTACTACGGGCATAGCGCTAGAACGTGTTGGAGTAGCGGTCGTATGATTCGGATTTCCGGACATGCTATTGGCCGAATTGGGTTCGTCGAGAGAGTAATGCGAGTTTGGGCAAACTAGATCCATGCGACCACATAGGTATCGAATTGTCTAGGCTCAGGGGATTAGGCATAAGTATACCTTGCCTTTCTTTACCCAGTAAGGACGAATTGGGGTGGGGTGACTGTAGGCGTGACTTAATAGGACTGCTTTCACTTTGTTAGACATCCTATAACCGATTGACAAACCATCAGTTAAAATCTTTAGTGCCAGGGATCGGTAGTTTGCCCAGAGAACCCAGAGAGAAGCCAAAGCCCAGAAGCCTACTTTCTCTTATTTGATTTGATTAATTGTTTTTTTTTTCTGTTTCCAGTTTGGTCAAGGTGATAGTTTATTATTTCTGCATGTTAGTTTGGGTTAATTAGTTTAATTGTTTCTATTAGTTGGTAGTTTGATAAAACGCTGTGACTCAGCAACCAAATTCAAAACCTTTTTATTGTGACACTATTTGGGCAAAGCCGAGATTAACTAAATTGCAATTGCTTCTTCGTGGGATCGACCCTATACTTACCACTTGCTATCTTGTGTTGAGTTTAGGAATCTTTATAAATTTATTTTGGCCGCGTTAGCTTCCACGACAAAGTTTTCGCGTCGTCAAGGGGTTACATGGCGCACAGCCATTACATTCATCTTGAACAGTCCATTGTCGAGATAGCCCCGACCAAGGAAAGTTCCAAACGTAGTCAAAATAAACTTCTTAGCATCAAATACAAGTTTAAAACCATGCTCAACTAGGAGAGACCCAGAGACTAAGTTCTTGCGGATGTCCGGGACATGCAGCACATCCTTCAACAGCAGCTCCTTTCCAGAGGTGAGCTTCAAGGTCACGTTCCCAACTCCAGCAACAGCAGACGAGGAATAGTTCCCCATGTGGAGTTTTCGGCCAGTCGAAGGAGCATAAGTAGAAAATGCATCCTTATCAGAGCAGACAAGGCGAGTGGCTCCAGTGTCAATGAACCACTCCTTGGGATTACCAACCAAGTTGGCTTCAAACACCATTGCTGACATATCCATTTCAGTCAGCTCCTGCCCAGAGGTTTCAACAAGGTTAGCAGATTGCTTCCCTTTCCCCTTGTACTGTGCAATAGGCTGTTTAGGCTTCTTGCAATCTTTAGCCATGTGGCCAGTTATTCCACAGTTATGGCATTTTCCCATGAACTTCCAGACCTTGGTGGCACTCTTTCCCTTTAGAGGTATTCTGAGGAGGAGGCAGCTTCCTTTTGGGTTGCTCCATCAGATTCACACGAGGCTCCTCAGGCACACTCCCAGGATTAAACCTCTTACGGTTTTCCTCTTCGATACGAAGCTTGACAACCAGCTTGTCAATAGTCATTTCCTTGGTCTTATGCTTGAGATAGTTTTGATAAGCCCTCCAGCTCGGGGGTAACTTTTCAATAGCAGCAGCCACCAGAAAAGACTCGCTGATTTTCATGCCTTCATTCTCAAGGTCTTGCAAGATCAGCTGGAAGTGTTGGAATTGAGATATCACCGCATTAGAGTCGACCATCTTAAAATCCAAAAACTTCCCGACAACGAACTTCTTAGTTCCGGCGTCCTCAGTTTTATATTTCTTCTCCAAAGCATCCCAGAGTGCTTTGGCCGAAGGAATATTCCCATACACATTGTACAGGTCATTACTCAGACCGTTCAAAACGGTATTCCGGCACAGGTAATCACCCTGGCCCCATGCTTCATAAGCCGCACGCTTATTTCCCTCAGTTTCATTCTCATCCATGGCCAGAGGCTCATCCTTGAGAAACTTTATCAAACCCAACGTGGTCTGGTAAAACATCATCTTTTGTTGCCACCTTTTGAAGTCAGTCCCACTGAACTTCTCAGGTTTCTCAGCATGAACAACTGATGAAGGCATGATCGGAACGTTCAAGTTCATCGGTGGGTTAGGTCCAGTTTGGGTGGTCTTCTCAGCACCAGAATTGTCTCCGTTAGTCATTTTTTAGCACGAATATTTGTCTTGCGTTGTTGGTATTCGTAGCAAATAAAATGACAAAATAATTTCCAGACTAATAATCAGTACTACTGATTATTTTACACGTGTCTAGAAATGATAAAAAAATAAAGAAAAGAAATTAAGAAGAAGAGAAAAAAATCGAACAAATCTTCAACTTCGGTGGATCGTCGGAATCGGACACGAACTTCGATCAGAAATTTGTTGCGGGTAGTCGAGGTGCTTTCGCTATCCGCAAGACAAATACATCCCGTGTTTGCTACGGTTTTCAGACGTAATGCCCCCAAAGATACAACGACTTTCTTTGTTCTTATTTGAAGCAAACCAAATTAGAACCACTATTCGAACAAGGAAATTTTGGGAGTATGAACACTTATGCAAATGCTATGAATTCTTTTTTGATTTTTGTGTGTCTTATGAAATGCACCTAAGGCCTCTATTTATAGGTCTCAAGCATGTGAAGGGTCAAATGTGCATTAACATGGAGGTTACAATGCATTTGATGACACCACCATTATTTCACATAAATGGGAGTCTACAAATGCATTCAAAATGAATGAGTGGAGTATTTTAAATATATTATAATTATTTATTATATAAAATAATAAACTAATTATAATATCAAAAGCATAATGCTTATTCTTCCACCAAGCCCATCAAGGCCACTACGTAAGCCCAAATAATTTTTCCTCCATCTGGCCCACTACGGATGCCCAAATCAAGTTTAGCCCAACAACTAAACTATAATGCACATTATCATTGGCTAACTTTCATCATTTATTTCTCACTCACCGAAAATTGGTTTTTGACGAAATAATATTATATAATTATCTACGAACGACGTAGAAAATTATCGTAACAATTAATTCTCAATCTGAATTAATTTAATAGCCAATAAACTAAGTCAAATATTGAATAAAATCAATTTTGACTAAGATTTTCCAACAATCTACAAATAATTTAGAAAATACATTAATTAAAAAAATACATTATTATTCATTATTACTCCCTCCGTTCGAGAACTGTTTGCCAACCTGGTCAACCGTTCTCTTGTTTGACCGTCGATTACTTATGATAAAAAATATATAAAAATTATAAAAAAAATACTAAAAAAATATATACAAAAAATATATTCTCTCCCTCTCAATAAAGATACAATATTTTTTTGTGATTTACAAAGAAAGTATTGCATCTTTGTTGGGAGAGAGGGAGTACGAATATATATAAATATACATAGACATACATATATGTTTGATGTTGATATTCACAGAACAATTAGACATACATATATGTATAATGAGGTTGATATTCACAAAACAATTTTTCAATCTTTTTTTTAATGTTCGTTTTCTTTTCTGTATACAAAACTCAAATATATAACATTTATAAATATTCTCAAATAATAAATATAATCACACTGAAATTATTAATATTAATAAAACAATATTTAAATGAGAATAATATAATTATAAATTGAAAAAAAAAATGTTTTTATTTTTTTATGGTTCTTTCAAATTATATTCTTCATTTTTTTCTTTTTATATATATATATAGTAATACTCTATATAAAATAAACTCTCTATAGTAATAAAAAAAATTAAGTCCTAACTTGAACAGTTATAAATAGGAATAAACTCCACATTGTCATAAGTCATAAAATTTTCAAGTCTCACTTTAAGGATTTATACTTAAGAATAAATAATTAATGAATAATAAAAATATTTATTAATAATATTTTTATTTATTAAAATCAATAATATGTTTAAAATAACTTAAAATGTTTATGAAAATCAATGACATATAATATACCATCAAAGTTTATAGTCATTAGATTTATTAGTATATTATTTAATATATATATATATATTAAACACAATTTATATATATATAGTCAAATATAATTAGTCAACAATATTAAATTGGTTAACTTCAATGTATGTTATTTTTATATTTATATTATTTTTTATACGAAAAAAATTATTTTTATTTTGTAAAACTCTATATAAGAATAACTCTTTATAATAATATTTTTTCTCGGTGCCAACGATACGACTGTATGGAGTTTCTATATATATATATATAATTTTTCAAATTTTATTATTTTTTAATAATAATTTAGAACATTATAATAAAAATATGCATAGTTTTTTTATTTTTCATATTTTATTATTTTTAATAATAATTTAATTTATTAAAATAGAAAAAAAGTATAATTTCTTATTTTATTTTTAAAGTTTTAATAATAATTAATTAGTCAATTAAAAGTGAAATTCGTCAATTAAAAGAGATTTACTATATATTGATTGTTCGGAGAGCTAGCATGTTAGCTTATTCTTGCGGTAGGGCTCTTCCCTACGCGCTGTTTTGTACTCTTTATTTTTTCTTTCATATGAAATTGACATTTACCAAAAAAAAAAAAATTAAAAGAGATTTTTGTGAGTAAAATCTATTCATATTTTTAGATGAGAATAAAACAAAATTCATCAAATTATAAAATTAATGAACTTTTGAAAATTAATAATTTTTTTAAAACTTTTTAAAATTCTAATTGAATATTTCAGAATTTTTATGAATTTTTTAAAATCTGAATTGAATACTCTCAAATTTTAAAAGTCTTAAAGATTCTTACAAGACTCTCGATTTAATATATATATTTTATATTAGTTGATCGAATATATTTTTTAATAGAATTGTATATAAGGGTATTTTAAGTATTAAGTATGTGAATTGATTGATGAGATGAAATATATATGTTTTTGTATTAGTTTTTATTAAAGATTAATTTTATTTAAGAGAAGTTCTAATTATATTTAAATAATTAGGTGTGTTAGTTTATCCTAATTATGAATAAGAGCAAACTTCCAAATTTAACCTTTTTAATACAGTAAAAACTCTATATAATAATACTCAATATAGGAATAAACTAACTATAGTAATAAAAAAATCCAAGTCTCAACTTGAGACTAATTATAAATAGGAATAAACTTCACTTTGGAAGTCTTATCTTAAGGATTTATGCTTTGAATAAATGATTAATATATAATAAAAATATTTATTAATAATGTTTTTATTTATTAAAATCAATAACATGTTTAAGATTATTTAAAATATTTATCAAAATCAATAACTGGTCAAAATTTATAGTCCTTACATTCATTAATATTTTATTTTATTTGTATGTTAACCACAGTTTTTACACAAATATGGTCAAATTTTATTATTCAAAACTATTAAATTGATTTTTTTGAATTTAATGATAGATAATATTGTATGTATATTAGTTTTATATTTATATTATTTTTTATACGAAAAAATTATTTTTATTTTGTAAAACCCTATATAAGAATAACTTTCTATAGTAATATTTTGTCTTTGTCCCAACGATATGACTGTACGGAGTTTCTACTGTATATATACATATACATGGGAAGGTAAAGGTATATTAGACATTACATATTTTAATATCTACCTTACAAAATAATTAAAAAAAAATCCAATTACCTATTTCATAAATAATAAATATAATACATTTTTTTTAAGTTAAAAAACCATTATATCCAATTATAATAATGAAAATCATTATATCCTATTTCTTAAATAACCATTTTATTAATTATAAATTAAGGAATAATTGTCATTACTACCCTTTATAGTTTTTAAAATAATTTTTATCATTGATTAAATAAAAGGTACATAAACATTTGGATTTTGAAATGTTGCTCCAATATATATATATAATTACCCTAAATAATATAAAACAATTAATATTATACCACTTAATTAAAAAGTGTACATCATGAAGAGAGTATATTATAATTATGAAATCTAAAACACCATATAACCGTATTCTTTTTTAATGATATATGATTTTTGAACATTAATTTTAATAAAATTTACTAATATTCTTGACTTTCTCTTTCATAAAAATATGATCATTTATATTATAAAATATTAAAAAAAAAATGCTATTTTTTAATGATAAATAATTTTTGAACATTAATTTTAAGGGGAATTTTAGAAAAAGAGAACATCTAATTATGATTTTGGAAATTATATTTTCTTATTAAAACATATGATCGGTGGTTACCAATGTTATTATAATATTTAATCTTTTTAATAATTATAAAATTAGTAATACCGTATAAACTCTATATAATAATACTCTATATAAATATAGGAATAAATAATAAAAAATTCAAGTCTCAATTTGGATCAATTATAAATAGGAATAAACTTTACATTGTCATGAGTCATAAATTTTTTAAGTTCCGGATTTATACCTGAATAAATGATTAATATATAATAAAAATATTTATTAATAATATATTTATTTATTAAAATCAATAACATGTTTAATATGACTTGAAATATTTATCAAAATCAATAACATATAAATAGTATATGATCAAAGTTTATAGTTTTTAGATTTATATATGATCAAATTTTATTATTCAAAACTATTAAATTGATTTTTTGAATTTAAAGATAAATAATATTGTATGTATATTATTTTTATATTTATATTATTTTTTATAGAAAAAAATATTTTTATTTTGTAAAACTCTGTATAAAAATAACTTCTTAATATTTTTTTCTCAATCCCAACAATATAACTGTTGGTATTTGTAGCTATTACAGTGCTCGTTTCTGGACTAGTAAACAGTACTACTGAATACTTTACACGTTTCCAGAAACTATAATAAAATAAAAGAAATGAAGAAGAAGAGAAATAATCGAACAGGTCTTCAACTTCGATGGATCGTCAGAACTGGACACGAACTTCGATCAGAAATTTGTTGCGGGTAGTCGAGGCGCTTTCGCTATCCGCAAGACAAATACGTCCCGTGTATGCTACGGTTTTCAGACGTAATGTCCCCAAAGATACAACGACTTTCTTGTTCGTCACTGAAGCAACCAGAGCCGAACCACTTTCGAACGAGAAAAGGTGGGGAGTATGAACTTATGAAATGCAGGGAATGCTTTTGCTTTTTTCTGGTGTATGAAATGCAACCTAGGACTCGCTATTTATAGCTGAGCTCCATGCATGTGAAGGGTCAAGTCAAGGCATTCAATCTGGTGAGTAATGCAGCCCATTACCACCTCCATAATCATCCATGTAACTGCCCAGCAGTAATGGACATGACCAGTAGTATTCTGACCGTTGAGGATTTTCAGAAATAATAATAATAATAATAATATAATTATTAAATATTATTTCAATCAGGCTTGCCTGTTCATCTTCAGCCCAATTGTGTTCAACGTTAGCCCAATATAATTGAGCCCAATCAAAACATAGTTCAGCCCGTCAGCAAAACTATTACGCTAGCCAGGCCCAGAAGCCCCAGGAGGCCCAAGGAAGCCCAAGTCCAGCCCAAAGTCCAATCGCCAAGATCCAAGTCCAAGTCCAAGTACAAGTCCAAGTCCAAGGACGAGGCGAGGCGAGGCGAGTCGGGTCGGGTCGGGTCGGGTCGGGACGGGACGAGCCGAGCACGAGCACGGGCACGGACACGAGCCGAGCCGAGCCGGACGGACGGACGCGCGTGTGGCGATTGCCATGTACCTTAACGGTCCATGGTCTTACTCACTTGTTGAACACATTAATCCTCCAACCACTTATTAAGTGTAATCATTTTATTACATCTTTCAATGTGGGATGTAATAATTATTACACATTTCAATGTAATAAAGTCTTATACTTTATTACATATTCAATTAAATGCCTTTTTAATCGGCTATCTTTAACAATTTATTTCTCACTCACCGAAAATCGGATATTGACGAAATAAAATTCTATAATTATCTACGAACGACGTAGAAAATTATCGTACCAATTAATTCCCAATCCGAATTAATTATATAGCCAGACAAATCAGTCAAACGTTGGAAAAAACCAACTTTGACTTTGAGATTTTCCAACAATCCCCCACATGAGTGGAAATCAATGCATGCATGTATGCAGACTCTTCGTTCAATTCCCCAAAAGAATCTATCGCTTCCGGAAAGGTAGTTTGCGGCTTTGAACCTTCCGTAGTGAACAACATCGGAAGTACAGGAGGCCTAGTGGACACGATGCCTTGAACTATTCCCCCACAACGTACAACGAGTCAATGCTATTCACGCAATAAATTCCGTTCAATTTCCCGTTCTATGTTGTGTCCGTTTTGGCCATGGACAACACTTTGGATTCATAAATGTTTACATTTGAAGCGGCCCTCACTTCACATTTATATAGGTGACCTCCCATTATAAGTATCCTGACATACTTAACCTTTTCAAGGTAGGGATTCATTAAAAGTCTCCTCGAGAACTTAACCTATTACCACACGTCAGGAAACAACACTTGAATTGCCTTTAGGGATGAGTACAAGTGCTCGATTGAACTTTCATAACTTAGTTTTCCCTTTGAACCAAGTTCATGGGATCTCCATTCATCAAGGTAGGGTTACCGTTATGATCGTTCGATGGATTGTGGTTTTTCAAACCCATTCCCTCTAGCAACACGCCCAATTGATTTCGATTCATTCCTTTTGTCAAAGAATCAGCCAGGTTTTCCTTAGATTTTACATACTCTAAGGAAATTACTCCATTTGAGATCAATTGTCGAACGGTATTATGTCTCCGACGAATATGTCGAGACTTACCGTTATACATAATGCTCTGTGCTCTCCCTATAGCTGCTTGGCTATCACAGTGAATCATCACGGGAGACACAGGCTTTTTCCAACATGGAATATCTTCGAAAAAGTGACGAAGCCACTCGGCTTCTTCACTAGCTTTATCTAAAGCTACAAACTCAGATTATATGGTGGATCTGGCTATACACGTTTGTTTCGTTGACTTCCACGAAACTACTCCGCCCCCGATACAGAAGACGTAACCACTAGTGGAATGTGAACTTTTAGAATCAGATATCCAACTAGCATCACAATATCCATCAAGTACATTAGGATATTTCGTATAGTATAGCCCATACTCTCGGGTGTATTTTAAATACTTTAAAACCCGATTCAAAGCATTCCAGTGCTCAACACCTGGATTGCTCGTATACCTGCTCAGTTTATTCACAGGATAGACCAAGTCTGGACGTGTACAATTTGTTAAGTACATCAGACTGCCTATAACTTGAGAATACTCTAACTGAGCTACAGGTTCAGCCTTATTGACAGTAAGATTTATACTTAAGTCAATCGGCGTCCTACTCGTAGGACCATCATGGGCATTGAATTTCTTTAACACTTTCTCAACATAATGAGATTGTGATAAGACAATTCCATTTGGGGTTCTTTCAATTTTAATCCCGAGGATTAAATCAGCAACTCCCAAATCTTTCATGTCAAAATTTCTTTTTAACATTGCTTTAGTATTCATGATCAATTCACGAGTACTACCCATGATTAACATGTCGTCTACATATAGACAGACTATGACAAACGAGTCAGATGTACCTTTAATGTACACACATTTGTCACACTCTTTGATTTTATATCCATTTGATATCATAATGTTATCAAATTTCAAATGCCATTGTTTAGGAGCTTGCTTAAGTCCGTACAACGACCTTATCAATTTGCACACCTTTTTCTCTTGTCCAGGTGCTACAAATCCCTCGGGTTGTTCCATATATATTTTTTCTTCTAATTCACCATTCAGAAACGCAGTTTTCACATCCATCTGATGAATATCGAGATTGTGCAAAGCAGCAATCGCAATAAGCACCCGAATAGACGATATTCTGGTTACAGTGAATATGTATCAAAGAAATCATATCCTTCTCTTTGTTTAAACCCTTTGGCTACCAAACGAGCTTTAAACTTATCGACCGTTCCATCTGATTTATACTTTTTCTTTAGGATCCATTTACATCCTAAAGGTTTACAACCCGGTGGAAGATCAACCAACTTCCACGTGTGATTTTGCAGAATAGACTCCATTTCTCTATTAATAGCTTCTTCCCAGAGCGGTGCATCTGGAATGGATAGAGCTTCCCCGTAGGACTTTGGCTCGTCATCCAATAAATACGTAATAAAATCAGGTCCAAACGACTTAGCCGTTTTTATCCTTTTACTACGTCTAGGTTCAATAACCTCTTCGTCTACCTGATCGTCACCAACAGGTGTTGTGTCGACATCAGGTTCATAAGTTCTTTTATTAGAACTTGATTCTTCTCTTTCTTTACAAGGAAAGATATTTTCAAAAAATGAAGCATTTCTCGATTCAATCGTGGTACCCTTATGTACGTCTGGATTATCAGACTTGTGTACCAAAAATCGGTAAGCCATACTATTGTATGCATATCCGATAAAAATGCAATCGACCGTCTTAGGACCGATTCTCATTTGTTTTGGTTCAGGAACAGACACCTTAGCCAAACACCCCCACACTTTAAGATATTTATAAGACGGCTTATGATTTTTCCACAATTCGTACGGCGTCTCATTTTTACCTTTAAGTGGGATTTTATTTAAAATGTGGTTAGCTGTCAAAATAGCTTCCCCCCACATGTTCTGAGGTAAACCCGAGTTAATCAACATGGCGTTCATCATCTCTTTGAGAGTTCTGTTTTTCCGTTCAGCAACACCATTTGATTGTGGTGAATAAGGAGCCGTCGTTTGATGAATTATCCCATTTTCAGAACATAACTTCTCAAACGGAGCTACATATTCTCCACCTCTATCACTTCGAATTATTTTAATTCTTTTACCAAGTTGATTCTCAACCTCTGCTTTATACTTGGTAAAAGCCTCTACGGCTTCGTCTTTGCTACTTAATAGATATAAGTAACAATATCTAGTACAATCATCAATAAACGTGATGAAGTACTTTTTTCCACCTCTTGTTTGTACAAATTTTAAATCGCATATATCAGTATGGATTAAACCAAGAGGTTCAGTACACCTTTCAATCGAGGGAAAATGTAACTTAGCCATTTTAGCTTCAACACAAATTTCACATTTCTTTTGTGAATCAATTTTTGAAGTTGGTAATAATTCCAAATTCATTAATCTTTTAATCGCATTTACATTTACATGTCCTAATCTTATATGCCACAATTCAGAACACTCAAGCAAGTAAACCGAAAAAGAATTATTTTTATTAATGCTCGAGGCAACATTGGGTGCACGGCGCACAGCCATTACATTCATTTTGAACAGTCCATTGTCGAGATAGCCCCAACCAAGGAAAGTTCCAAACTTAGTCAAAATAAACTTCTTAGCATCAAATACAAGTTTAAAACCATGCTCAACTAGGAGAGACCCAGAGACTAAGTTCTTGCGGATGTCTGGGACATGCAGCACATCCTTCAACAGCAGCTCCTTTCCAGAGGTGAGCTTCAGGGTCACGTTCCCAACTCCAGCAACAGCAGACGAGGAAGAGTTCCCCATGTGGAGCTTTCGGCCAGTCGAAGGAGCATAAGTAGAAAATGCATCCTTATCAGAGCAGACATGGCGAGTGGCTCCAGTGTCAACGAACCACTCTTTGGGATTACCAACCAAGTTGGCTTCAAAAACCATTGCTGACATATCCATTTCAGTCAGCTCCTGCCCAGAGGTATCAACAAGGTTAGCAGATTGCTTCCCTTTCCCCTTGTACTGTGCAATAGGCTGTTTAGGCTTCTTGCAATCTTTAGCCATGTGGCCAGTTATTCCACAGTTATGGCATTTTCCCATGAACTTCCAGACCTTGGTGGCAGGCTCTTTCCCTTTAGAGGTATTCTGAGGAGTAGGCAGCTTCCTTTTGGGTTGCTCCATTAGATTCACACGAGGCTCCTCAGGCACACTTCCAGGATTAAATCTCTTACGATTTTCCTCTTCTATACGAAGCTTGACAACCAGCTTGTCAATAGTCATTTCCTTGGTCTTATGCTTGAGATAGTTTTGATAAGCCCTCCAACTCGGAGGTAACTTCTCAATAGCAGCAGCCACCAGAAAAGACTCGCTGATTTTCATGCCTTCATTCTCAAGGTCATGCAAGATCAGCTGGAAGTGTTGGAATTGAGATATCACCGACTTAGAGTCGACCATCTTAAAATCCAAAAACTTCCCGACGACGAATTTCTTAGTTCCGGCGTCCTCAGTTTTGTACTTCTTCTCCAAAGCATCCCAGAGTGCTTTGGCCGAAGGCATGTTCCCATACACATTGTACAGGTCATTGCTCAACCCGTTTAAGACGGTATTCCGGCACAGGTAATCACCCTGGCCCCATGCTTCATAAGCCGCACGCTTATTAGCATCAGTTTCATTCTCATCCATGGCCAGAGGCTCATCCTTGAGAAACTTTGCCAAACCCAACGTGGTCTGGTAAAACATCATCTTTTGTTGCCACCTTTTGAAGTCAGTCCCACTGAACTTCTCAGGTTTCTCAGCATGAACAACCGATGATGGCATGATCGGAACGTTCAAGTTCATCGTTGGGTTAGGTCCAGTTTGGGTGGTCTTCTCAGCACCAGAATTGTCTCCGTTAGTCATCTCTTAGTACGGTTATTTGTCTTGCGTTGTTGGTATTCGTAGCTATTACAGTGCTCGTTTCTGGACTAGTAAACAGTACTACTGAATACTTTACACGTTTCCAGAAACTATAATAAAATAAAAGAAATGAAGAAGAAGAGAAATAATCGAACAGGTCTTCAACTTCGATGGATCGTCAGAACTGGACACGAACTTCGATCAGAAATTTGTTGCGGGTAGTCGAGGCGCTTTCGCTATCCGCAAGACAAATACGTCCCGTGTATGCTATCATGTGAAGGGTCAAGTCAAGACATTCAATCTGGTGAGTAATGCAGCCCATTACCACCCCCATAATCATCCATGTAACTGCCCAGCAGTAATGGACATGACCAGTAGTATTCTGACCTACGCTAGCCAGGCCCAGAAGCCCCAGGAGGCCCAAGTCCAGCCCAAAGTCCAATTGCCAAGATCCAAGTCCAAGTTCAAGTCCAAGGACGAGGCGAGTCGGGTCGGGACGGGACGAGCCGAGCCGAGCACGAGCACGGGCACGAGCCGAGCCGAGCCGAGCCGGACGGACGGACAGACGCGCGTGTGGCGATTGCCATGTACCTTAACGGTCCATGGTCTTACTCACTTGTTGAACACATTAATCCTCAACCATTTATTAAGTGTAATCATTTTATTAAATCTTTCAATGTGGGATGTAATAATTATTACACATTTCAATGTAATAAAGTCTTATAATTTATTACATATTCAATTAAATGCCTTTTTAATCGGCTATCTTTAACAATTTATTTCTCACTCACCGAAAATCGGATATTGACGAAATAAAATTCTATAATTATCTACGAACGACGTAGAAAATTATCGTACCAATTAATTCCCAATCCGAATTAATTATATAGCCAGTCAACTCAGTCAAACGTTGGAAAAAACCAACTTTGACTTTGAGATTTTCCAAAAATAACTTTTTTTACTGTATATTGATAATAAATAATATAAAAAAATTATTCTTAATTTGAATGTATATTTTATGAGAGTTTGAATTATAAATTAATAAACTAAAATAACATTTTTGTAAAAATTTTCTAATTTTAATAAAATTTAATAATACTATTTTTTTGTCGTTAATAATTTTTGTCCTTTTGATATGGCAGTAGTACATAAAATTGACATTGAACGCGCTTTGAACACACAAGTCACACGGAAAGTAGTGGTTCCGCTCCATTCGTCGACCCCTAATTTAATTAGCTCATCTTAATAAACATGAATAAAAAAAATACAATTAATGGACATGGATACCCTTATCTTCTCAATTATTGCGCAAAATTTTGAACATGGCGGCCCCTCCTTGATAAATTGTGGTTTTTATATAAAAGAAATGTATTTAAAAGAAGTACTAGCAGTACTTCATATTTTATTGTATTTCTTTGGTCATAAAATAATTTTTAAAAAAATAAAAAATTATAAAAGTTACGGTATATAACAATAAACTTGTATCCAAAAAGTTAATGACAAAAATCTATTTTCAAATTAATAAAAATAAATAATTAAAATAAAATTTAAAAAAAATAAGTGAAAATGGTATGAACAAAAATTAAAATTTACAATGAAAATATAATAATAATTTTTTATAAGGTGTGTTTAATAAAGTATAGGGGAATACGTTGCAATTTTTTATTGTTAATGCATAAATAAAGATGGGTAATTTATATTAAATCTCATAATAAAAATTTAATATTGTGTATTATTTGGGATTGCCACAATTGTTTTCTTTCAAATAATGCCATTTTCGATTTCTATATATAAGCAAAAAATCTCGATGTGATTATTTTTCTAGAACAGTTATTACCTTATACTACTATGTTTATAATTAATGCAAGTGCAAAGTTGGAATTTTATTTAATTACAAATGGTGTGTTAAATAAGTAAATACAATACTCCCCAGGAGCATAGCCGAGTGGTAAAGCCTGTGATGATGTGGGTGTAATTCCCCAGCGACGCAGGGTTCGAATCTTGGGTGGGACAAATTTTCATTGAAATATTATGAAGGTTTGTCCTGGGGTTCGACCTGTTGGCTCTCTCGCACAGGTGTCTGCTACTCGGGCACATTCCTCGATTTGCACAGGTGTCTGCTACTCGGGCACATTCCTCGATTTACATCCTACCCGATCGAGGGACTTCGCACAGGTATCTGCTACTCGGGCACATTCCTCGATTTATATGCTACCCGATCGACCGATCGAGGGACCTCCGATCGGGTGAGGTGGAGTTTCTCGTCTCTCCTCTTATCAAAAAAAATAAGTAAATACAATAAATTGAAAAATAAAAACAAAAACAATTACAGTTGTACTTAAAAAGTGCCTCGCAGAGTGACGTGGACCTTAACCGGATAACCTCACTTTCTTTTCTTTTATTCATCCAATCGTCGTCTTCATCAATCAATCTCTCCTCCTCGTTTTTTGTCGTGTATTCTGAGTTCGATTTTGTTGCTAACATAAATCGATCTCAGAATCCATTGATCTGATTATCAGTTGATTTCGGAGAAGAGTTATGAGCAGGGCTCCGGCGGCGCGTACGAGGACGCGCGTGGGCAAGTATGAGCTCGGCAGGACCCTGGGTGAGGGCACCTTCGCCAAGGTCAAGTTTGCGACTAATACCCAAACCGGTGACCACGTTGCCATCAAAATCATCGACCGTGATAGAGTCCTCCGCCACAAGATGGTTGAGCAGGTCATTCTTCTATTTTTTTAATTTTGTAATTTTTTATTTTAAAAAATTATACGTATATATAAATGTGTGTGTATATTGTTTGCAGATTAAAAGAGAAATTTCGACGATGAAGATGATCAAACATCCCAATGTCTTGAATTTATTTGAGGTAACTAAACTAACCTCCAATACTTAATGGTAAAGTTCACTGAAGGCTAGTTTGTAATCGTAAAGTAGTTGTATCTTAGAGGACGATTGTCAATGTCGTTAATTAGCGCTTTTTACACAAGGATATTTCGTCTTGTGGATATTTTGATGAACACAAGCCTCAAGTTAAATTTCTATAGTGCCCGATTTCAATAAGTTGTAGCTACACATCTTATAAGAACCTTTTCGAATAAGCTCAGGTAAATTCAGTGTTTGGCTAGCTTTGACGAAAAGTCATATCGTGGAGTAATATGAATCAACATAATTTTGAAAGAGTTCTATAAAAAGAGTTCAAATGTTATAAGAGGTGTCGAGAATTACAACTCACATAACTTAAATTGGAAATGAATGCAATATAGAACATAAATCAGAAGGTCCGATGAACTATTTATTTTTCGTGTAAGATTTTCCAAATTGTACATTCAACTACTTGTTCATGTTCTACCTATTCCTAGGTTATGGCAAGCAAAACCAATATCTACATTATTCTCGAATACGTTGATGGAGGCGAACTCTTCGACAAAATCGTAAGTACTTATTAAACTGAGTTTCTCACCTGTGCAATTCAATCCATGCCATTGATGAGAAATAGCACATCATTCAATTTCTTCTTTATCTTTACAGGCTAAATATGGGAAACTTAAAGAAGATGTTGCTAGGAAATACTTTCAACAGCTCATCAATGCTGTGGACTACTGCCACAGTAGAGGCGTATACCACCGAGATTTGAAGGTGGGGCCATGTCCATGACCTGTCATAAATATATCTCAGTTTTTTCATGATAAGATCTCAGTTTCCTTACTGTTGTATGTCTCAACATAACTTATATGCAGCCAGAGAATCTGTTGCTCGACTCATATGGTGTACTTAAGGTCTCAGACTTTGGACTGAGTGCATTCTCCAAGCAAGTTCGGGTACGTCTCATTCGAAAATTTCTGTGCGGACAGGCAAAGAATTTGTTTTTGAAATATTTTTGCAGTTAGATTCCATGACACCTCCTATATGAATTTTGCTTTTATCGGATCTTCCATAGGATGATGGGCTGCTTCACACGGCCTGTGGCACGCCAAACTACGTAGCACCTGAGGTACCACTTATGGCTTACATTCTTACAATATTAAGAAGGTTCAACTTCTAGTTTCCGTTAATATTAAACCATTTGAGATGTGATATTTTATTTTTTATTTTTTATTTTATCAGGTGCTCACTGATAAAGGTTATGATGGTACAGCATCGGATGTCTGGTCTTGCGGGGTTATTCTGTTTGTTCTGATGGCTGGTTACTTGCCTTTTGATGAGCCCAACCTCATGGCCTTGTATAAGAAAGTGCGTTAAAAGAGAATTTCAAATACCCTTTAGCTTAATTTGCTCTTCTTTCTTACATGAATTGTGTTTTGAATACGTGATTCACTCTTGTTCCAGATTCAAAAGTCGGATTTTACGTTTCCTTCATGGTTTTCTTCCAATGCGAAAAAACTGATCAAGCAAATTCTGGATCCAAATCCTCTTACTGTGAGCTCTTAAATTCTTCGTTTTTATTTTATTTTTATATGTTCTTTCCTCTTTCTTAACTCCTGTTTTTATAACTACCTCTCTCCCTCCCTCCCTTTTCCTCCCTCTTTTTTATTATATTGAATTTCAGAGAATGACTATTCCTGAAATTCTGGAAAATGATTGGTTTAAGAAAGATTACAAGCCACCTCAGTTTGAACAGGAAGATGGTGTTAATCTTGAAGATGTCGATGCCGTTTTTAATGACTCTGAGGTTAATTGCTTTAATCTTTCTTTACTTTTTTGTATTTCAAACAGTCCAAGATGCATATAATCAGGTGAATATTTAATAATCTGAGATTAGAATCGAGTATAATGAGGCGATTATTAAATAGTCGAGAATTGTTTATAATATTGAGAAGTTAGTTTAGTTAAACTAAAAAAGGCCTTAAGTGTGGAAAATGATTATTTACCATTGAATTTCATTTGGACTTTGAGACTCATAATGTTGTACAAGTTGAATTTGTACAACTTCTCCGCAAATTAAATTAACCCCAAGTACATTTTATTTGTCAGGAACATCTCGTAACAGAAAGGAAAGAGAAACCAGAATCCATGAATGCTTTTGAGCTTATTTCTAGGTCTCATAGCTTCAGTCTGGAAAATCTATTCGAAAAGCAGATGGTATTTCCCTTTCACCTTCTTCATATTTGTTAAGAAGGATGAGGTGACACGTGTTTTTTTTCTCTCGGATTCAAACTATTGCAGGCCTCGGTAAAGAAAGAAACATCCTTTACGTCCAAGTGTTCTGCGAATGAGATCATGTCAAAAATCGAGGAAGCTGCTAAACCTATGGGTTTTAATGTTCACAAAAGAAACTATAAGGTAGTACTTTAAAGTTTAAAATCCAAGTCTTTTGGGATATTCCGTGCATCATAAGGAGCTAGATCTATCATATAAAATATAATGTCCTTTTCAGTTGTAGTTAATTCCTTGTACGCTGTAATTTTTTGCAGATGAGGTTACAAGGTGACAAGACAGGAAGGAAAGGCCAACTTGCCGTGGCTACAGAGGTATGGTTCGTTTTCTGTGTGTGTGAAAGTTAAGATAGCATTCAATTCCCATGGTTAGAACCTGAGATAATTGCACTTTTGACCCCATAAGAAGTGCAATTCGAAACTGTTGGGGGTTCATTCTGTGGGACCAAAAGTGCAATTCTTTTTTCACTTAAAACACTCAGAAAAATTATTTTAGATGTATCTCTCCTAATATCACAATAATAAAGGAATATATTGTCTTGAACTGAATTTCCTATGAATGAAAGACTGAAGTAAATATACATAGTAGACTCTGTGGTTGTAAACATTCCATGTGTGAAGTTGGGGACAAAGGAACATACTGTCACTCACTAGCACTGGGACGAAAACAACCTATATAAGGTGAATTACCTTCCTGCAGAAATAATTTGCAGCAATGACTGACTAGCTATTAACGAGTGCAATAATTCACCTTACATTTATTTGCTGCAATGGCTTTGCTAATCTGAATATGGAATGAATTCATACTCGTGCAGGTTTTTGAAGTGGCTCCGGAGGTGCACATGGTGGAGCTACGAAAAACCCGCGGTGACACCCTAGAGTTCCACAAGGTTTCAAAAACATTTGTATTCCAGGTGTCGTATAATTAATTATAAGGGGCATTCCAGCAAGGCACACTGATTTTCCCGTTTTCTTTTGTGATTAAATGTGGCAGTTCTATAAGACATTCGCATCGGGGCTAAAAGATATCGTCTGGACTGCAGAATCAAATGCTGATACGACTAGGTTAGACTGGTACATGATAAAATCAAAGCTTATGCATGCAGCATATTGGTATTGATCCTAATGGCATTAGGAACGATTGAGTTTTGACATAATTTGTTGCTTGATTTTCAGATCTAAGGAGTGATTGCTCGTGCGCGCGAATCAAGAACGATTGATTCTTGATGGTCGAAGTATTCACAGTCGATACAACTACCTTGCATACTTATAACTTGACAAGGGAAGAAATAGTTTGTGAATTTGGCATTGTGAATGTGAGATACATTATTTACATCATCAAGATTCAATACTATCACAAGTGCAAAATTGTCAAATGGGTTTATCAGTTCACTATAATGCAGAATCCTTGTCCTGGCCTACTCGAATAAGAAATCACCTAAATCTCCGAAGTAATAACATATGAACCTATGAACCTTCTTTGGGATGTTTTTACTTGGTGAGGCGATGCACACAACCTTAAACGGATGACTCAAATTTGATAAATCAAATGCAACAATTTGATGGTGTTATAATAAAATTTAAATTTGAAACAATATTATAAAATACACAGAAAGAACTGATGAGAATTGTTAAATGTTTACTATATATATATATATATATATATATATATATATATATATATATATATATACACCAGTGAGGGAGCTATGCGTGCGGAGTGAGCTATGCGTGGTGCGTTGATGGCTACGTCGATAGCGAAGGGCGGTGATGTTGAGAGTTTTGTATGAAAGAACAAAATATAATACGAAATAATTTTTTGTATTCCAAATCAAGTCTGAATAATATAGGATACAAGCCTCTCCTTATATAGAGAGTACAAAAGTTCTCAACACGAACAAATACAAACACTACGGACAATACACCTCACTTTTACAGACAACTTTTACAAAGCTACCATTATAGATGTCGGGTACTCTTTGGGCCCATCGTCACACCATATAATGCACTATGTAAAGACACACAAATATAAAAATACAAATTATTAAGAACCACGTATAGTGGTTGAGTGCTTCTGACAAAGGTGACACTTATCCCTTGAGTGCTTCTGCGAAAATAGCACTTATATTGAGTGCTCTTGCTGAGAAAGCATTATTGTTTTTAGCTCTTGCTTGCTTGAATTAAACTGGATTAGAGCATTCTTATATAAACTTGGTTTTGCCTCTTTTAGAGTCCTTAGCTTGCTGTGTTAATGTCACTATTAGGGAATCCCAGATGTCGGCTGGTGTAGGTTCGTCTTCCTGTCCTTCACCCGCAATATAATTGAAGGAACTATTGGAATCAATAGATCCCCTTGGCGATACTGATTTCATTGATTCATCTCCGTCCTCTGCTAACTCGGTTGAGAAGAAGTCAAAAAATTGATTCTTCATGTGGTCTAAAACCCTCTTCATTATTTCTTCTTCCGATTCCCTTGGATATTTTTTCTGAAATAATTTTTTCAGGCTGGATAGTGAAAGTTGTTGAGAGCATTGCTCTTTTTCACCTTTTCCTTTATCTTCAACAATTGTTGACTGGATAGTTGAGGCCATTTTCTCAATATTTTCTTCTCCCATATTAGTCCACCATTTGTAGAAAAATTTTCTTTCCAATATGGGTATATTAAGTTTATTAGAGGAGATCGTAATTGTCCATCTCCATATCCATGGGATTTGGAATTTTGTAAAAACAGGAAAGGACATTGTCCAACAATTAACCTATCTGAGTCTAATTTGGTGACTAATGGACTATTGTCACACCAAAGATTATATAAATCCATAATTTCTTTTGAAAGTATTTCCAAAGAATGACCAAATTTTGACCACCGCTCATAAAACCAATTTGGTATGTTCTTATTAAGAATTTCAGGGTTGATTGTGAAAAACCAAGAATGCTTATTCTTAGGGTTTTGATAGTAGAGCGCTTTTGAAAAGGCTTGGATATAATCTCAATAATTGAAGTAAATATATTTACCTTCTGCCATTCTGATGGCTTTGTCGCCATTTGGGTTTATTACCCACTCTCTTGGAAGTAAAATTTTATTAATGTGACACTTGCTGAAACTTATAAAACTTTCAGGGTTATTATTTTGATAGTGATGAGTAATGGTTACCGATTCGGTAATTTTTAGGAGGACTTCATAATTTGGCGGTTTTTCCATGTAGACCGGCATACCCTCTCGATTCAAGATACCTTGTTCTAATTGACCATCCATCATTTGGCGTCATTTGAATATCTTCACCTTCTATGTACAGAACATCTTCAGTGATTGGATTTTCAAAGTACTCTTTTTCTTGTGGTACTTCTTTGGCAACGTCTTTATAAGACGTTTTATTAGAAGAGGAGGAAGGTATATCTTCCTTTTTTGGAGGAGGCAATTGTGGCACATTCTTGCTTCTACTATGGTATACTGTCCAATCCCCTATTAAGGGAATCGTTGATTCTGTCTGGGATAACATATTGCTATTCCCATATCTTCGGCCACGGGCATATCCGCGACCTCTTCCCCTATTAGGGGTAGTCATTTTCCTGTAAAAATTCACGGGTTAAGAAATCAGCAAGATAATTATTTTCTCCTTTTATGTATTAAATATCAAATTCAAAGGCCGATAACTGAGCTTGCCAACCTGCAAATATTTGCTTAGAAACAAGATTTTTAACATCATTTTCAACAATTGATTTTGCAGAACTGCAATCAATTCTTAGCAAAAATTTTTGATTTAATAAGTCATCTTGAAATTTTGAAATACACTTTATTATAGAAAGCATTTCTTTTTTAATAGTCGAATACTTCGACTGAGTGAGATTCCATTTTCCTGAGGTAAACCTAACAAGTTGTTCTTTTTGGTTGTCAGGATTTAATTGTTTTAAGATTCCACCATAACCAATATTTGAGGCATCTGTTTCAACAATTTTAAAATACTTAGGATTAGCAAGAGATAAACATGGCAAACATCTTACTTAAGACTTAATTTTTCTAACAGCTTGTGAATGCTTATCTGTCCATGGTGGAGCATTTTGTCTTAACCTGGAGTACAAAATTTTTGTATCTTGGACTAAATCCTTATAATAATCTGAAATATAATTCAGACTTCCAAGGAATCTTTGAAGTTGTTTTGTATCAGTGAGGTTATCTGGAAATTTAGAAGCAAATTCTATACTTCTTTCAATTGGAATTATCTTTCCTTGAGAAATAGTATGTCCTAAGAATCTTATTTGGACTTGAAATAACTTCATCTTAGGGGCTGAAATGACTAACCCATTATTTTTTATTAGATTTTTAAATATTTTTAGATGTTTTATATGTTTTTCTATTGTTTTAGAAAATACTAAAAACATCATCTATATAGACAATTATAAATTTTGTATATGGGTTAAATATTTCATTCATAATATTTTGAAATTCATAAGGAGCATTTTTTAAACCAAATGGTAACACATTCAATTCATAATGCCCAAAGGGGACTGTAAAAGCAGTTTTATACCTATCAGCCTCATTAATTTGAATCTGCCAATATCCCGATTTTATATCAAATTTTGAATAGATTAGAGCATCGTTTAGCCTGTCTAATAAATCCTTTTTATTAGGAATTGGATATCTAATCCATTTCAACACCTTATTAAGGGGTTTATAGTTTATGACTAATCATGGAATACCTCGTTCCTTTTCAGCAGCATTATTAACATAAAATGTTGTACAACTCCAAGGAGATTTAGACTTACGAATTAAACCTTTCTCTTCAAGTGAAATTATTTCTTTTTTGCATAATTCTAAGTATTCATGGTTTATTTGAGCTGGCCTTGCTTTTGTAGGAATTTGATTTTCATTGAATTCCTTCTCGTAAGGTAGAGAAATAACATGTTTCTTTCTGTTCCAAAATGCATTAGGTAGTTCATTACATACTTTTTCTGTAAACTGTTTTTCAATTAATTTAATTTTTTCTTGTATTTCTTTTTTCTTTAGCTGATCATTTATATTGAGAATTTCTATTTCATCTTTTAAGAAACATATTTGTTTTTCTTTATTAAGAAGAATATCTCTTACTTCATTTAGCATTCTTGTATGCGGATCTGTTATGAATTTAAATATTACATTTTTTCCATTTATCATTGAAGAAATACTATTTTGGTCAATATTATTGATTGGCGTGATTTTGTGGAGGAAAAGAGTTCCTAAAATAATTCTGTGAGTTAGATTTTTTACCAAGATAAAAGATGTTGGCAGACATATTTCTTTATTACAAATATTGACATTCGAAAGTGTATATTTAACCCTAAGTTTATCTCCACCTGCCTGAGTTAGCGATTGTGTTGTTTTGGAAAAATATTTAGTAGGAATTATTCTTTCCTGGATGCAGTTTAAATCAGCACCGCTATCAATGAGTGCTACCTCGTTTTCTAATATGAAATCCCTATTAATAATTAGAGTAACCTTTACAAACCATTTTTGTGATGTTACTTGGTCTAAAAGATTTAAATACTCCAAATTATTTGTGTTTTGAGGAATTTCATCTATTTCTTCTCTTTTAAAAGGTTGACTTTCTAATGTTGCAAGTCTTTGTGATAATGAAGCTTGATTTTGCTTTAGCTGTCCTATTTCTCCTTTTAAAGAACTAACTTCTCTTTTTAAATCACCAATTGAGACTGGAGTTTCTTTTACTTTTGTTTGGTTGAATATGTGAAGCACTTCACTTAATTGATAAGGTGCCTCAATTAGTAGGGGAGGTTCTGGTTTATCTTTTATTAAAATTTCAATTAATTTCTTTTTTAAACTGGAGTATGTAATTGACTCTAGTACCTTTAATATTTTATCTTGATCCTCAGTCAAGACATTTAACTCATTCATGTCAACTATGGATTTCCAGTAATTCTCTTCATTACATTGACAATCATCTTTGTCAGTATTCGAAGATTCAGAGGAGGTTCCATATATAACTCCTAGTTCTTCTTCATTTGAAGATTCAGTGTCAGTTTCAGAGTTTATTAATACTTTCTCTAATTGCAATCTTAAGTTTTCATCTTGTATTTCATTAAGAGCCTTTTTCGTCCAGCATCGATTTGCATAATGTCCAACCTTGCCACATTTGTGACAGCTTATGTCAAGTTTTTTAGCTTTTCTTTTTCCTTTATTAGGCATAGGTGTTCTTTCTTTTCTTAAGAATTTTTTATTATAATAATTTCTTTTGTAATTCTTTTTATAAGAATTTTCTTTGACATAATTTCTTAGCCTAGGTTTATTGAGTTTTTTATTCTTAATATCTGGTGGCCTAAGAGGCTTCCTTAGGTCAAATGCAAATTGCTCACAGAATTCACCAAGCTGGTGTTTTTCTGATTTTTGTTGCTTTTTTAATTGATTTTTTAATTTAATATCATTACAAAGGTTTAATCCTTCATTTATGAAAGTATTTATCAGTTGACCACAAGTTAATTCTGAGTAATTAATATTGATTCCGTCATTTTTAATTCGTAATGATTGCCTAACCTTTTCAGCAAAAAGATGAGGAAGGCCGTATATGAATTTAGACTTCCAATGAGTTGAATTAGGGTTTGTGAGTTGATAAACTCTTGACAAAAATGTATCTTTATACCATCTAAAATGAGTTAAGGATGTACATCTTAGATTTTGAAGAAGAGTTTGAATTTTCTCTCCTAAGGGAGTCGAAGTTCCTACAAAATGTTGTAGAATTGATAAACACAGTGTATAAACTGCGTCTTCTTCGCCTGTTGTAGCCATACTAGTACTTGGATTATTTGGTTCTACCTTAATTAATTTTTTGTGGTTTAGAATTTCTATTTTTTGTGTTTCTGTCAAATAATGATCCCACCATCCTCTTAATTGTCCAACAAAACCAGTTGTTATAAAAGATGCTATTGAACTGTCACTATTTCCATGTTGCTTACAGACAGTTGAGTACATAATGATTCTATGTATAACATCAATTATTTGTTTGTCATTTAAACCGTCTATATTCCATTCGTATATAGCTTTTCCTGAGTATGAGTTTTGAAAAGGTTCAGGTTCTTCGAAAAGAAGATCCTGAGGGGATGGCCTCTTGTAATAATATTTTTCAAGAATTTGAATAAAGTCTTCACTATTAGTTTCCATTTTGAAACCATTTATGTTTATTGGGGGTTGAATCATTGGTGTATTAACTAATGAAGGAAAATTCTCAGTATTACTCTCGTTTTGACAGAATTTTTCTATTATTAATTGTTGCTGGTTAATTTGTTTCTCAATAGATTGTTGAAGAGTTTTTAAATCTTTTTCAAGGGAAAGGAATTGATCTCCTAAACAAATCAAGTAGTTATTTGTATAATTTTGAGATTTAATTATTGAATTTAATTCTTTTATCGTAATTTGAGCACTTTCTACTTTCTGTAGATTTAAGTAAGCAGTGACTTCTGTGCTAGAATTTAAGCAAATTGTTTGCTCAGGAGGAAAAGGTGCAGTTATTTCTCCTTGATTAGTTTTCCAAGTTTTTTGTAAAACTGAAATTTGATTATTTGTATTATTTATGTAGTTCTTAATAAACCAAGTAACAAAAGATATGTAGTCTTGAGTTTTCTCAATATAATTGTAATATTCTTCTTTAAATTTTTTTAATTCATTTGAAGAATATTTATTGAAATACCATTTTCTAAATAATTCATGCTTTTTTAGTTGAAATTATGCATTAAGAATTTCTCTCATCTTACTTCCCGAAGATAAATCAATCATTTAAACGTGAAAACTCATTTCCGATTGAGTAGGTGATTTCCTACTTTGGCTATAAATTCCTTCTGGAATTTTATTTTGACTGATTCTTATTGTTTCAACAGTGTCAATCTCTTCTCTTGTTTGAGAAGTGCTTGCCCTAGCTGATTCGTGAGGGGTACAAAAATAATCGTTTATTGTCGAACATCTCGATGATGTTGTTCTGGGTAATTTTATGGTCCTATCAGAACCAAATTTTATCTCTACATCTCCTTCGGAGATTTCTATTATTTGATCTATTTCATTGTTTATTTTAGGTTTTGGTTCCAACTCTTGCGGAAGGGTCCAAGATTCTGGGAAATTTATTTCATTCCACTTAATTAATCTGTTAGTGGCAATGTTTGAAGTTAATAAATTTGTTTGAACCACAGTTGTAGTTCCGGGGGAAGATAATCTTCTTTTATTAGTTTGGATTTAAAGTTTGTAAAACTTTATAATAAACTCTGTAGCATATTGTTATTATTTCACTACCCGGTTTAAAATTATAACCATTTGTATGAATTGTTAATTGCATTGCATCTTGTAAATTACTATCTGTCATGGATAGTGTTAAATTTGGGGACACATCAAAATAAACTGGTCCATGACATAAACTAGTTTCAATTAATGCGGCTAACGAGGGTTTAAAATCCCTACACCTGCCATCTCTAACGTATGCAATTATACTTGAATTTACACCTAACAAAGTTAAAGGCTTGAATGCTACTTGTATGAGTCCAATATGAATAAATTTGTAATTTTTAAAAGGAGCTAAGTCTCTTTTTGTTAATAGCCTAATTGTTTGTGTGTTATCAGAAATTCTGATTGTTTGTTCTATTGTTTTAACAGCAAATCGCGCTTTTAAGTCAAGAAACCCAATTTCATATATTTTATGTGGGGATACTGAAGGTATAACTCATTTATTTAATTTATCCAATTTTTTTGGATATTCTATTAATTCTGCATTTTTTACAGATTCAGTTTCATGTTCATCATCATTCCAATTAGATATGCTTAATAACTTCTAGCAATTTGTTGTGGTTAGCAAGACATTATAATTATAAGCCCAACTTTTAACATGCAAACTTTATTAATACGGAAAAATAAAATAAACATTCTTTTTGTAACCCTTACAAACGACAAGTATCGTTTGACTATCAATCAAAAGGGATAGACGGAAAAAACTCCAAAATAAGGGTTATAAAAATTTTAGAAATATTTCTTTTTTCTCCAGCCGCGAAAAAGCAAATGTTTATTGTGGCGTAAAAAGAAAACACTATTTTTTTTTTTTATCATGCTCATTGGGGATTGCCGTCCAATTTCCATGCACTTAAAATTATTGTAACGTTATTTTCCATTTCGGGAAAGGAATATTTATTTCGGATCAAAGTCAAATCCGTGCACAACGACATCACTCAAACACCCATACACAGAGATGGACAAACCAAGATGATAGATATAAATGAAATTGAAAACGAGAGGAGATAATTAAAGCAAAATTGGACACAACTTTTTTTTTCTTTTTTCTTTTCCTCCTCCTCAGGGAATTACGTTGTGTGTTGATTTCGATTATAATTAAAAAAAGGGTCGGAGGCATTTAAAGGCCAAAGCATAAGAGTATACAAGTTCTGAAGCCTCGTCCATAAAAATGTAAGTTAAGTAAGTCAATTTGAATGAAAAGACTTAAGTGCCCTTAAAAGTTATCTTTTCTCACAAAACAACAAATCGAATATTACAAAATAACAAAAAAAATATCAGAAAAATAAAGTCGTCCCACAAAATCAATTTTCGACGTTTGAAATTCACACGCACGACGAGCGCCGCAACGGTGAAACACCAGCCCCGACCGTTATCGTATCAACTATTCAACTCAGTCTCCGACGATCATCATTATGGCAAGCAGTGACAACATGGACAACCCAGACAATCGCGCTCAACCTCCGGTAAGTCCATAACCCTAGCTTTCGAACTTTCGATTATTCGAGCTTTGATGTTTGTAAATCATTCGATTGTAATTTGATATCGGTATATCCTTTCGAGATAGAGTTTTTGTTTCCGACATTTTAAAATGGTTAATGGTATATTGCTCTCTGCAATTTTTTCGCATGCGGTTGTGTGTCAGTTCTAATAGACGGCAGTTCAACCGTGGGTTTTATCACCGTGTATTATCACGGTAGAGTTTAAGACAGTGATATATCTCACGGGTGACATACACCGTGTGTACTTACGGTCTTGTCGATTTACGACTATGATTCATCTCACGGTGTACATTTACCGTGTGTACTTACGGTCTTGTACGAGCACGATCCACGACAGTGTTTTATTTCACGGTGTATGTGTACTTACGGTCATGTACGAGCACGGTCTACGACAGTGTTTTATTTCTCGGTGTATGTGTACTTACGGTCTTTTACGAGCACGATCCACGACTGTGTTTTATTTCACGGTGTATGTGTACTTACGGTCTTGTACGAGCACGGTCTACGACAGTGTTTTATTTCACGGTGTATGTGTACTTACGGTCTTTTACGAGCACGATCCACGACAGTGTTTTATTTCACGGTGTATGTGTACTTACGGTCTTGTATGAGCACGATCTACGACAGTGTTTTATTTCACGGTGTATGTTACTTACGATCTTTTACGAGCACGATCCACGACAGTGTTTTATTTCACGGTGTACAAACACCGTGTGTAATGTAAACCGTGGAAAAACATATTCATCATATGTTCAAGGTTGTGTGTAATGTACACCGTTGAAGAACACCGTTTTGTATGTTCACGGTGAATTTACACCGTGATATTCTATAAAAAAATTTCTTACGGTGTAATTTCACCGTGTCGTTATATTTCGCATCTTTTATCCTTTAATTCTTATTTATTTATTTCATATTTCAGTCTGGATTTGAATGGAAGAGATCAACCAATCTGCATTCGGTCAATTTAAGTCTCAGTTTGTATACTCACTACGAAGTTCCGGAACAGATCACGGAGACAATAAAAGATATCGGGGGTGATGCCGTCGCAGTTCGCGATTTTTTTGCGCTGCCTTACATGAAAAGTGTTCTGGGAATAAGATTTACTGCCAAATCAAGCACTAATTTTTTGCACCACCTCGTATGTCGAGAGTTGTCAGGTCCGTCAATACCGGAGAAGGAGCATTGGTTCTACGTCGGTGGTAAGACTGCGAAACTCACACCCGCCGCTTATGCCATTGTAACGGGACTGAATTTCGGCATCTACGATGAATTTGACATCCATGACACACCCCAATTTGCTCCAGGTAGCATAAATAAGCGACTATTCGGTGGGAAGCGTGTAAGAAGCAATGATCTACGCAAGTTATTTGCGGCCAAACAACTCTTCGATGGGGAACAACTTGCCTCGTTGGAGGATTACATTAAAGTCGTCAATCTCATCGTCTACTATTCCTTCTTTCTTTGTCGATCCGCTGAAATGTATGTCGAAGACTGGGCATGGGCATTAGTGGATGAGCCGGAAAAGTGGCAGAGTTTTCCATGGGGCGCTTATTCCTACCAGGCTCTGAGCTACTACCTCGAAACAACATCGATGGACCCTGAATTAGCAGAAAAAACTTCGTACCACGTCTATGGCCCCAGTTGGGCTTTTATAATTTGGATGTTCGAGTCCGTTCCGGATATCGGTCAGTTATGTGGTCAACGTGATCCGAATATGAAAGTGCCATGTTGTTTGATGTGGAGTACATCTACAACAAAGACTGATTGCGATGATCTTTTCTTCCAAGGAGAGGTCCGTAACCATCTACTCCTACTTATAGTTTGCTAGTAATAGTATTTGTTTCACGCGGTGGAATATTAATACTCTGTGTTGATAAGTTTCAGATTGAAGTTGTTCATGAAACCTTGATTCCTACTGATGAATAGAAAAATGAGCAGTGTTACCTTTCTGTACATGGCAGACCATTTCATGTTGAGTACAATCGCCCAGTACGCAATGGCGGTAATGCAACCAAAGCCAAACAAAATCCGGAGAAGAAGAAAAAATAAACCAAGAATCCTTCTTCGAAAAAGCGTGCTGCAGCCACAGATATTGAAATGGCCGTTTCTAGATCACGCAGACGACGTGCTTCTGAGCAGAGTACTCCTGGTCCAAGTGGGCATGTGTTTTGTAGGCCTGTGTGCTGCCGGCGTACACTTTGTTGCCCACATGAAGATGCTTCTGAGTTGGACAGACGACTGACTGGGCTTTTGAGGGCCAAATTGAGAGCCGAGCATGAACGGATTTTGTCTGATGAAGGATTGATTGCAAAATTTGCTGAATATATCTTTGAGCGGATTAAATGCATCACTCCACAACAACTTCATGAGAGCGCGTCTCTGCATGAGTCGCCGGGAGATCTGCGCCGACCTGTATCGCCGTTCATATCAGACAATAATACAGCGAGTGAGGCTGCCGGAGAAGCCGACGTCCAAAATCAGACAGTTGCTGCCGGAGAAGTCGAAAACAACTACGTTCAACCGGAGCAAGATCCTGTTTCTGATTACGTGGAATTCGTCCAACCCACTAGACCAAACATTGTTGCTGATGAAGCCAACGACCAAACATTCACAGTCCCTGTTTCTGATACCGTTGAAGTCGGCCAAACCACTGATCCCAACGACTTAGTGATGTCTATTGTTAGACAAATTTCAGCAGATGAAGCCAGTGTCCTAGAACCGACAATCCCTGCCAGAGAAGTCGAAGAAAACATTGACCTATCGCCAACAGTTGATATCGGGATGGTAGCTTATGTGGCCAGTGTCGTCGCCTCGACAACCGTTGTAGCTGATCACTTGGCGGTGGTTGATCACGCAGAAAGTGCTCAATCAACTGCAATCACAGATGCGTGCGAAAATGTTGGTAGGCCAATTGTTTCTCCCCGTAGGCTGAGAACTCGTAAGCTTGAAGCGGCGAAAAATGCTCCCCAAACTCACGGTAAGACACCACTTTCTCCCAGTGAAGGACTTGAAGCCGTTAAAGCATATCGGTTGTTTTTTAGACCATCCAAACGGACCAAATCTTCTGTCGATTGTGTAAATTTTCGTGGCACGCAAATTACCGTGAAACTGAAAACGTTTCTTGACATTGAAAACGTGGATTCGGACTTCGACGAAGAGGTAACCATTGTAAATTTAAGGTATATAGTAGTATAATTCAGAAATAAAGTTTATATACTTACCAACTAGTATTTTTATATCAGATGATGACTACCTTCTGCAGTTACGTGGAGTTAAAAATGGAAAAGGAAAAGTGGCCTCAGGAATCCTTCGTAATTTTACCCCCAAACTATTTTGTAAGTTTTCACAAACTCCGTGGTATGAACTCAATAAAATCTAGCTCACTTATGACCTTATATATTTTCGTTGCACTTTTTCAGTTTTGCTTCAAACATGCTTACAACTCATTGAACAATTCAAATTTGGAACTCCCAGACAGTTTAAGAGACGATGTGGAATGGTTCAGATTTTCCCATGTAAGTACTACAATCATATACCCTAAATCACAAACTCTGAACACTAATTAAGCACTATTGATATCGTTTACTTGTTTTATGTGAAGGCCGTCATGGTTTGTCATCTTCCGGGACATTGGTTCGTAGTTCGAATTTGTTTTGATGATAAGACTGTCGAGCTGTATGACTCGTTAGCTCATAACTATGAGCCTGGTGTGAGCCCTCGCGCCCCTGAGTTCAAGTGTTTGTTGAAGGTCTTACCTCGAATGTTGGAGAAAACAGGTTACTGGGAAAGAGTGAAAACGGAATACTTCAAGCTCAAGGTCATGCCAGCCGAAGAACAATTTGCCCAAGATGACAACCACTCTTGCGGTCCTTTCTGCACAATGTATTTTGAACGATGGCTCACGGACCCATCATTGTATCGTAACGCGGACAACATCGATATTAAAGCTGTCAGAAAAACCATAGCACTGAAGATATTTTGGATGTCCTGCAAAGACATTGAACTCCCTTTTTGATTAAGGGATGTATGCCGTTGTATGTATAACTGTTGGAAATCGACATCCCGGAATTAATAAATGTAAATAAAATTAATTAAATAAATTATCTAACTAATTCCGACCGAAATCCCTTCGCCGGAAACCACCGCGAACCACCGTACGCGAACCGAGGCCCGACCGAACACCAGCCGCGGGATAAACCCGCGGCTGTCCAGCCGAACCCCCGCGAGGAGGGGGTTCGCGATCGCCGGGATGCTTCGCGCATCCTCGGGGCTGCTCGTAGCAGCCCCCGGCGGTGAGTCCGGCGACTCACCGCCATCGCCAGGAGGAGGGGGCGACTGCCGCGGCACCAGCCCGCGGCTGCCCCCAGCGATCGACCACCATGGTCGATCGCACGCCCCGACTCCAGCCTGGGTTCCTCATATGCGCCGGCGGTCGAAACCCTAGGGTTCGACCGCCACCCTCGGCGTCCAGCCAAGGGGATTTGTTACGTGCGATCCCGGCGGGGATCTCCCGACCTCCCGCGGTCCGATGATCTTCGATCATCACCGCGAGGTCGATCCCCGTCCCTGAGTTCGTCCCTCGGATCTTTGTTCATGTGCATATAACAATAATTAAATTAAAATCATCGAGGGGGTTTCAATGATTTACCTTTGTTTTCGTTGTGCGGAGAAACGAGATCTTTGAAAAACTTTGAATCTTCCCACGTATTCCTTGCACTCGTTCGAACGTTGGGTGGGCGACGATCCTCCGAACTATATGGATCTCCTTCAACTCTCTAGAACTATCAAGTATTGATATTCTTGTCTTTTTATTTGTGAAGGCCATGTAGCGCTTTTATAGGCTACGTAGGGGATCTAAAGGAGGTGGAATATTGGGCTTCTAATAGAATTAATTAAATTGAGCCCAAGCTCAAGTCTATTAATTAATCTATTAGTTATATTTATTTTCCACTATATAAATATAATTGCACTCCCAATATTATACCATATTATATCAAATAATATTATATCTCCGGTAGTATTATTTATTCCGTGCGTTTAAGATAGAAATGCCCATGAATAAATTAAATTTATTTCTAATTAATTTATTCATCTCTTGTATCCGAGACTAGTACCGTTCAACCTTAATTATTATACGGAACAAATCCACCTGCAGGGTTTACATAATAATTCATTATGAACTCATCTCGGGGACATTATCAACCCTTATCGGGACACACTTTCCCGTCAAGAATTCACGGCATGTCATACATAAAATACAGTGACCCAACTTTACCGGTAATCGACTGGTTATTCTAATCAGTCAATTTCTTTGGAAAATCAAAGTCACTAATATTAAATGCACACACCAGCAAAAATATATCATGGATTAAGAATAAAATACACTGAGATTTAAATCGATTATCTAAGGCAACCTAATCGATATATCTCAAGCGATCCGCCCAATACACCAAGTGTACAAGTATGATAAAATAATTAAGACAAATTATTTTCTCTCTAATACAACGACTATACCGATTGATTGGTCCTTGTCCATATAGGTCGTGAGCAACTGTTCGATTATATACGAGTAACCGATAGTATGATCTTCCGTGTGTCGACGCACAACATACTAACTACAACGTATATAATCTAGGACTATAATTTGCATATATTTAATTATAAATAATTAAACGCAAACAATTGTTTATTTATTTAAATAGATTAGTGGCAATGGAACGGGAGTTAATATCACTTAAATCTAGACATTAAGTATACAACTCCAACAATAACCGTGTGTTTATCACTGTGTGGTTGATCAGCGCCGTGTGCAAAACTATCAATGACTGTATCTAAAAAAAAATTGTTGATCACCGTGTGCACTTACGGTCTTGTATCAGCACGAACCACGGCTGTGATATATCTCACGGTGTAAATTTACCGTGTGTACTTTCGGTCGTGTATGTTCACGATTCACGACAGTGTTTTAATAATGTCATCTATAAACGTTTCACGGTATACCAATGTCTCATGGCACGGTTTTACAATATACCGTGATATACCAACGGCGACGGTTATTGTATTTGAATTTAAAGACGTCTTCACTCTCACACGGTGATCTCACGAGACGTCACCGTGATACAACACCGTGTGGTTATCAAATCCATTCTAAAAATATTTGAAATTGAACGAGTTCTTTTTTTAGATGGCGTATTCTCGTTTCTAGGATTGGGGCGGGTTAGCCGATGCACGTGTACTTAAATATTAGTGGTGTCAGTTATCAGGACAGCTTTTGCAGGCGGGTATTCATCTTTTATTCTTTTATTTAAAATTCAAATTAAAACATCGGAAAATAAATGAGAGGGGGAAGCCGTTTTACGCACGGCTCCGTAACACGTATATTGTGCACGGTCATTTAGTTTCACGGTTGTATACGCACGGTGATACATGGTCATCAATACATCTTCACCGTGGCTTGTTCAACCCGAAAAAAACGATTGTCAATCGTTTGTATACACTTTTAAGGCTTCGTTACCATCAACAGGTTCATATATCAGGCATTGAGACGTATAGTATTTGAAATTAAAGACGTACGATGTGATTTGTATTAATGCATGTCTCAAATTCAAGAGATGTTTAGTTAAAATTGGTAACAAATTGGAGTACTCTCAAGTGTGATCATATTGCACATGGTATGTCAAATTTAATCGTTTGATGGATTATTGTGGAATTTTTTAGGTTCAATATAATCATTTCCATATGAAAGTAACTTTACTTAAGCATTTTGCCAAAAAGATTATCGCGATTGTGCAAGAATCACGTGAAAACGTCATTGTTCATACTCACACGGTAATGTCGTGAGACCTCACCGTGATAAAGTACCGTGCGACTGTCAAATCAATGTAATTATGTAAACAGATACTTACGTGGCACGGTTTTGTCAGTGAACAGAACAGTTTTTGAAGCCGCAGGCTTATTCAACCTTTTCATTCATCTTTTAATATTTAATAAATTAAATTACCGGGATTCCCAAAAAAAAAAAAAAAAAAAAAAACAAACAAGAGAGGACGGTTGCCTTTTGCCACGGTTCAATCAAACGACCCCTGGCGCACGTTAATATCGTGAAACGCTAAAGTCACACGGTTACTCGTGCACAGTGGAAGAAGATCGAAATATAATAACAAAGAAAAACAAGCACTAGTACAGTATTATAACGTAGACTACGTAGTGTAGTAGCTACGAAACCAGAAAAACATACTGTAAAAGCAAAAATAAAAACATACTATTCATAAACAAAACGCAGAAAGAAACATTCTTTGCATTTGATTAGACGTTTTTGTGCACGTCTCTCGTCAAAATCCGAGGTCAATTGTAGTTTGACTCGGTATCAATCCAAGGAAACGGAAGAGTGAAGTTTAAGTGAATGAAAAGTGTTAGATGCATAAATCATTAAACTAAGTCCTAGGTTCAACTTCGATTAACAAGGAAAGTAAATAAAACATGAAAGCAATAAGTTAAATACTTGAATTGAAATGCGATAATTAAAAAGACTCGGACGATAATAATCCAAACTTAGTAATAGATTTGTATTTCCCCTTTTTCGGTCTACACGATTAAACACACGAACGTCAAGTTCCCGGTCGGGTTGCTCAACTCGTAAAATACGTTTAATTCACTTAGAGATTCGCTCACGGTCGGGTTACGATTCTAAGATCGTGTTAATCACATCTTGACTTTCCGGTGTATACAAATCAATTACTTCGTTTATCATATGATCATCCGAGTTGGTACTTAGTTCATTATCTTAACGTAAGACATAAAAACAAAATAGAAACTAGAATTAAACAACAACATGAAATCAAGAAACATAAATGAAACCAATTAAAAACATACTTTTTAAACATATGAAAACATTCTACAAATTGTTTGGAAATCAGAAATTTCATCAATTAACTACCGATCTATGAAATTGGAAATGAAAGAAACAAAAACGAATACATGAATTGAAATGGCCGTAGAACTTTGATCGTACTCCTCGTGAACGTTGCCGTTGTCAATGGCGTCGTCCCCGGTCTTCTCTCAAGTTCAGCAGGTGAGAGGTGTGTTTTTCCATTGCCAAACTTGCCTAAATACCTCCAAAATACGTTGGAAACCGCCGAAAACCGCTCCTGGGTCGCGCCCGCCAGCCCTTGGTGGCGCCCGCCAGAATGAGGTAGCGACCGCTACCTGGTCGCCACCTGGGTACAGCCCAAAATCAACAATTCATCGCGGACGCCATGCGGGCTTATCGCGTGCGCCACCTGCTCCTCTTCGTTTCGGGTCTCAAAATCATCATTTTCTTTCGATCCTCGACCTAAAATGTGAACAAACACCACTCCAACATACCCATGAGATCAACGACACACACATAAACAAAACATCTAAAAAAGCATACACAAGACATCAACACGACACTCAAACGACATAAAAACACAAACTAAAAACTCACGCACACTAGACAAATCACCCCCCACGCTCAAGTCCTTGCTAGTCCCGAGCAAGGTAAAATCATCCAACAACGTGTTTGCACAAATCACCTACTTGAACTCACTACGAACCACAACCAACCAACTTTTCATGAACGAGAAAAATGAGAAATACAATATCATGTCACTCCAGCTCACCTCATCTCTCAAAATGTATCCCTCGGAAAATATGACATGTAGGCAACAACGAGAATATATGAACCCCAATCATCACATAATATAAACCACAATCATCACAAGAATAATCCGCATACTTTGACAAAGAAGAACTAAGAATCGGTACAAGATTTCAATAAGGTAGGCACGGGTCATAGGTCGGGATCGAAATAATAATAATACAAGTAGAATCGCTCTCGACACCCTCCTCCACCAAATGAACTCACAAATCACCCTCTTACACCATATGCACTCCATTTCCACCCCCCTTTTAACTCCAATACAAATCATAAAATACATGTCTCGGTAGGCTTTTATTATTATTATTATTATTACTTCCCGCTTTTTACTACTTATTTTTTATGTTTTTTTTTTTTTTTTTTTTTTTTGCCTTTTTTTTTGTTTTTTAATATTTTACCCTCATCAATTGTTTTCACAACCAAAGAGTATTCTTTTTTTTATTATTATTATTAGGGAGTAAGCTTTTTCTTATTATAGCTAGCCGTAACACGAGAACATGTGTACATTATATCAATATCCCTTATCAACCTTCACAATCAAACTTGTAACACCATCACAATCTCACATCGCTCGTGGAACTCTCGGTTACAAGAAAATGTACCATGTAGGCTCAAAAGGTTAACTAGGGAGTCCCTCGACGGGCACGGTCATTTTGGGAAAGTTTTAAAATGTGGAGGTAATCCTAGCAATCTCAAACGTCATTTTCCCATTCTCAACCAAGTCAAAATAACTTCATATAACAAATGATATAACAATAATATCCAGTCATGCATTCTCACACAAAACCAATGAATTCTCATGTTCTCTCTCAAGGAAACAATCACAAATACTCTCCAAGAAAAATTAAGGTTAAAAAGCTCACATATATATCAAGGAAGAAACTCATGAAAATCACAAACTCATTTTCTCTATACACGGCAAGTGGTACAACCTACAACCAAGTGAGTTCAAGCAACAACTTAACCATATCCACATGCAAACACTACCACCTTCGGGACAAAACAATTCCATGAGCGTAGACGAATAATCCAAAACAAAAATAACACACAAATCACGAATAAGAAATAAAAACACAAATATATACATGACTCAAAAAGAAAAGAAATAAAGAAAAGAAAAACACACCTAGGTCGTGTCAAGCACGACCTCTCTCACGTGTCCGGTGCCTGTGGTGGTTGTTGTGATTGTTGTAATTCGTTGGATGCCACGTACTTCTTTGAAACATGATCTCGTCCATAAACCTTTATTCTTGCTCAATTTATTGTCGAGAGCTTGACTTATTTCTCTTCTCACATCAGCCCTTCTTCTTATCAAGTCGCCAATCCTTGTCGTCTTCTACATGCGACTTACTTTCGAAGCCTCTCTTCTTCTTCTTATGTTCTTCCTTGCCTACTCTTTTCTTTGGAATCAAATGAATCGGAGGCACCCAATCATCCTCCGTTTCTCCCACTTTCGGTCCGCTTCCATATAATAGGATGTTCTCCGCCTTGACTACATCCTTTAAATCAACTTCCGCCCACAAATTATACATGTGCTGAAAATGTTGGTCTTGCTTCTTGCTTAAGAGGTTGCTTGGAAACTGAAAAGGCGGATGATATAAATTTTCAAACTCGTGCAACCAGCCTTTTTTCGTTTCATCTTCTGCAACTCTCCTCCTCTTCTTCTTCTCATCCTCTACCTCCTCAACTTCACTCTCCTCATTTTTCTCCTCTTTAGCAAGGTTATCATCTTCCCTGTCTTCCGGTATTTGCACTTTGTTATCCTCAACTTTCTCTACTCTTAAAACCGTAAGAGCCTTAGCATGTGATGGTTTATTTGGAAAGATTTCGACCTCATCTTTTGCTTGTAGCTTCCCAAGTGTCGTAGCCATTTGCCCAAGTTGTGTACTAATGTCTTCCAACACCGCATCAAAGCTTCCAATTTTCACTTCAAGGTTGTTCATCCTCAAATCATTTTTTTCCACATACTTCATTATCCATTCTTCGAATTGAGAACTCGAATCATGAGATTGGTATTGTTGCTCACCCATCATTTGCTGCTCTTCAACCCTTAATGGGGCGTTCATTTGAGGATTCCATACATATTCATCGTATTGCATTCCATACCCTCCTTGCAACATCGTATTTGACATCATGAATTTCCCTTGTGGTTGACCTACTCCATGTACACCTTGTTGTTGGAAAGAATATCCAAATTGTTGAGGATGCATCATTTGATCTAGAGCATAAGGATTCATAATCGATGAATACATCTTTTACGTAGTTTACGTTGATAAAGCTCTTCAAATGCCTTGCTTCTTGTGTTAACCATGCACGCTCAAGTAAATGGTTAGAAAATAACAAGACAATTACACTAACTAAACTAAATGAAATATGAAACTAATACTAACAAACACTTAAACAAAACTATTCGTTTCCCCGGCAACGGCGCCAATTTTGATTAGACGTTTTTGTGCACGTCTCTCGTCAAAATCCGAGGTCAATTGTAGTTTGACTCGGTATCAATCCAAGGAAACGGAAGAGTGAAGTTTAAGTGAATGAAAAGTGTTAGATGCATAAATCATTAAACTAAGTCCTAGGTTCAAGTTCAATTAACAAGGAAAGTAAATAAAACATGAAAGCAATAAGTTAAATACTTGAATTGAAATGCGATAATTAAAAAGACTCGGACGATAATAATCAAAACTTAGTAATAGATTTGTATTTCCCCTTTTTCGGTCTACACGATTAAACACACGAACGTCAAGTTCCCGGTCGGGTTGCTCAACTCGTAAAATACGTTTAATTCACTTAGAGATTCGCTCCCGGTCGGGTTACGATTCTAAGATCGTGTTAATCACATCTTGACTTTCCGGTGTATACAAATCAATTACTTCGTTTATCATATGATCATCCGAGTTGGTACTTAGTTCATTATCTTAACGTAAGACATAAAAACAAAATAGAAACGAGAATTAAACAACAACATGAAATCAAGAAACATAAATGAAACCAATTAAAAACATACTTTTTAAACATATGAAAACATTCTACAAATTGTTTGGAAATCAGAAATTTCATCAATTAACTACCGATCTATGAAATTGGAAATGAAAGAAACAAAAACGAATACATGAATTGAAATGGCCGTAGAACTTTGATCGTACTCCTCGTGAACGTTGCCGTTGTCAATGGCGTCGTCCCCGGTCTTCTCTCAAGTTCAGCAGGTGAGAGGTGTGTTTTTCCATTGCCAAACTTGCCTAAATACCTCCAAAATACGTTGGAAACCGCCGAAAACCGCTCCTGGGTCGCGCCCGCCAGCCCTTGGTGGCGCCCGCCAGAATGAGGTAGCGACCGCTACCTGGTCGCTACATGGTCGCCACCTGGGTACAGCCCAAAATCAACAATTCATCGCGGACGCCATGCGGGCTTATCGCGTGCGCCACCTGCTCCTCTTCGTTTCGGGTCTCAAAATCATCATTTTCTTTCGATCCTCGACCTAAAATGTGAACAAACACCACTCCAACATACCCATGAGATCAACGACACACACATAAACAAAACATCTAAAAAAGCATACACAAGACATCAACACGACACTCAAACGACATAAAAACACAAACTAAAAACTCACGCACACTAGACAAATCAGCATTCATGGTTCATCATCCTCGCCATCTGCGTCATCGCCTTCATTAGTCATTTCGTCCTTATCGTCTGCGTCATCGTCCACATCGTCCTCATCTTCCGAGAGCTCCACCACTTCCACCACCTTCTCAAACAGGATCTCTTCTACAACCTTAGATATGGTCGGCAGAAGGGGGTCTCCAGGGGCATTAGGATCGGAAAAGTTACGAATCTCGAGACCATCTTTACTGTAGACATTGACAAAGAAAGGACTCAATTTCTTGGCGTAGTGAAAAACCAAAAAATAACCGAATTTAAGATGATGAGTCGTGCAGAAATCGGTCCAGCCACGATGAAAGCATAAGTAACCGTTGACCCAAGAGATTTCCACGGACCATGGGGCACGAGCGGTGGCAAATGAGGCGAGAGTCTCACAATCTCCAAGCAAAGTAGCCCTGCCTGCCAGATACTCATGTTCATGAGCAAAATCAGAAGGTAAACGACAAACTTCACGGAAATCAACGGTGTTCAGAACTTTGAAGAATCTACAAATCGGGATTGGGGTGTCCATTGAATTAGAAATTTGATTTTATAAAAATTAGGGTTTTCAGCGTGGTACGGTGCTTATATATAATATACACGCCAAAAGTGGGTAGTTGAGGGGTTAATAAACTAATAAAGGTTTCACAATACACCGTGAGATACCAACGACGACGGTGGGTTAGGGTTTTTATCAAGGGTTATCAATGTCACATAGACTGTCACGGTAACCGTTACACGGTGAGAAAATCCACTGTAATAAAACCACGGCGCAATGTGTTTAATGGGGGTGGTTGGGAATTGAGTGATTTCGTGAAACGATTTAAATCCGGCCACGATGTGACTCAGAACAGATACTCATCAATTCCCTGAATTGAATGGTCATATCAAATCATATCTGGACCATCAATGAGCGTAGTTGGAAGTTGGGTTGGGTCGTGTCGTGAGACGATTGAAATCCGGCGGAGGATTAGAACAGATACTCATCATAATTTCTTTGAATTCCACGGTCATATCTAATTAATGGATATCGTGGTGGATGGGGGGTTAAGTTTTCTATGTCATATATGAACATACCACGGCTTACGCACCGTAGGATACCAACGACGACGGAGGATTAGGTTTTTTTTATGTCACCTATAACATGTAAGTACACGGTGTTAGATTGTGTTGGAATTCGATATCCCGGGTTATTAAAATTTGTGGAAAATAATAACCCGAACGAAAACCTTAATCGCTGGAGAAATCACGAGCACCACGTGAGCCGGGACCCGACCGAACGCGTCGCGCGCACGAGGGCACGCGAACGCCCAGCCGAGTCCCCACGGGGGGACTCGCGATCGCTCCCAGCGATCGCACGGGATGCCTCGCGGCGTCCCTGGGGATGCTCGTAGCATCCCCGCAGCGGATCCGATGATCTGCTGCTCGCACGGCTGGGGCTCGTCCCCAGCGACCCGCTGCGGGTAACCACGTAGCTCGCTACGAGCCGCTGCGGGTTAACCCCGCAGCTCCAGCTATCGACCCCGTAGGGGTCCGATCGATCCTCGGCTCCAAGCCGAGGACTTCCGTGCATGATCCCCACATGGGATCTACGAGCCGCCGGCGGTCCGGTGGTTCGACCACCACCGCCCGACTCGACCCTCGTTCCGGGGTTCGATCTTCGGATCTTGCGTTCACGGTATTTCACGATAATCGAAATCAAATAAAATCAAGGGCGTTTAGATTTTATACTTTCGATTCCTTGTTCGGAGAAACGAAATCAAGATGACCTCGAAAACTTCCCACGTATTCCTTGCACTAGCTTGAACGTCGGGTGGACGACGATCTTCCAAGCTTATGGATCTCCTTCACGAACTCTCTAGACTAATCAAGTATGATTATCTTGTCTTGTGTAGGTTATGAATTGTGAAGACCATGTAGTGCTTTTATAGGCTACGTAGGGGATCTAAAGGAGGTGGAATATTAGGCTTCCAATATTGATGATTAAATTGAGCTCAAGCCCAAATCTATTAATCCCATCAATATTAATTAATTTATTTTCCACTATATAAATTAATTGCACTTCTAATATTAAATCATATTATATCAAATAATATTTCTCCGGTTAGTATTATTTATTCCGTGTATTTAAGATTTAAATATCCATGAATAAAATTAATTTATTGCTTAATTAATTTATTCATCTCTTATATCCGAGAATAGTACCATTCAACCTTAATTATTGTGCGGAACAAATCCACTCATGAGGTTTACACAATAATTCCTTATGAACTTATCTCGGGGATATTATCAACCCTTACGGGACACACTTTCCCGTCAAGTATTCACGGCATGTCATATATAAAATATAGCGACCCAATTTTACCGGTAATTAACCCAATAATTAAATCGGTTAATTCCTTTGGAAAATCAAAGTCACTTATATTAAATATACACACCCGCAATAGTATCGGGGATTGAGAATAAAATACTCTGAGATTTAAATCGATTATCCAAGGCAATCCTAATCGATAAATCTCAAGCGATCCGCCCAATACACCAAGTGTACAAGTGTGATAAAATAATTATGATAAATTATTTTCTCTCTCACACAACGACTATACCGATTGATTGGTCCATGTCCATCTAGGTCGTGAGCTACTGTTCGATTAAATACGAGTAACCGATAGTATGATCTTCTGTGTGGGCCCGCACACCATACTAACTACAACGTATATAATCTAGGACTATATTTTGCATATATTTAATTAATAATAATTAAATGCAAACAATTGTTTATTAATTAAATAGATTAAATGCTATGACCGGAAGTTTACCGATACTTAAATCTAGACATTAAGTACACTAAGATTCATGGATAGTTGGCTCTAGGTCAAGTGGGAGATTGTTGGAATAGGTGACCGGCGAGCCAACGGTTGGCCGAGCGGTTAACCGTATTCCGTTATATAACGGTTTATTTCGTTAATTAATGAAACCTATATTAATGGCATATACTATATCTGCTCCCAATGTTGAATCATAGATATAGTCCTGTACAGTTACACATGTTGTATGAATTCGGTTTTGTGGAAACCGAGAGATAATTCTGTTAACGCAACGTAACTGGTCAAACTCAGTTCCTAGTCGATGGGTTACGCCAATAACAAGGATACCCGGCCTTTCCCCCTTGAGACTAGCACTTAGTGTATGTGGGCTAATCTCGAGCCTCGGTGTTGGGACATCGACATACTTGAGTGGGTGCTCACTGTTGATGAGTTCACTGAACCCCCTCTCCCTGGAATCTCTAAGTGGTTATCACTGATCGAGTAGAGAATTCCATAATATAGTTGTACACAATTAATCCTTAAGACCCAGACATCACCGTGACTTCATCAGAGGACTAGCTGTATCGTGACGTGTCTCTGATTCCCTGGAAATGGAGTAAGTCGAAAAAGGAGACAATGTTCGTGCAGTTCGAAATCTGATGTGAAGTCTGTGCATGGTAGTAGGGGATCTGATCGCTTGATATAGATCATGGATGTCCTGTGTGTTCTGATGGTTCGTAGTCCCGGAATCTCTGGCCAGAGTTGAATAGTGAGGTGATTAGAGAAATGTGTTTCTCTGAATCAATCACGACTGGATTTTACGAAACCTAGAACGTACGCACAGTTATCAAACTCAACAAGAGATCTCGATTAACCAATATCTCTAGTTTGATCGGGACATATGTATCGGAGGGATCGTACTGTACGCTAACTATATTACAAGGTTCTTGCAGGCACTTCATTTGTATCTAGGGAATTAGTGAAGCGTGGCTGCTAGACGCTCGTCACTGATTCGTTGGGCACCGACTTGTTCGGAGATTAAATAATATGATTATTAATCTAAAACTCTTGGGAGTAGTTGAAATAAGAACAATATGTTGTTCGAATCACAATATGTTGTGAGCCCATGGCTAGTTATACACCTGAACCATTGAGGGTCACATTCTCGTGTAAACCGATCCTTGAATACGATCATGTATTAATTAACTGTTAATTAAGTACATATAGTCGGAGGTCATTATGATTGAATCCGAGATTCATAATTGTGATTATGAGTTGGAAATAATAATGAGCTAAAGAAAACGGACACGATGGTGTACACTTTCTATTTTGGGAAATTTCCTGATTTAGCAGTACCCATGAAATGGGCTTTCCGATTTTGTGAAATTGGAAATTTTTATTATTATCTCATATTGATGAGAAAATTAAAATGAGAAAGAAAATATAATCGTTATATTTTTCGGAGATGAAATTGATTGTCAATTTTGGAGAAACGTAATGACGACTAATGTATTGGGCCGGCTAGGGTTAATGGATCCGATCCATTAGGGTTTGAGCCCAATAGGCTCCTTTCTTCACCTATAAAAGGAGCTCTATAGGCATGAGAATATACACACCAAAGTGAAGAGCTCAAAACCCTAGCCTCACATTCTCTCCTCTCCTCTCTCCCTCTTGTCCGCCCCCTCGGCCCCTCCCTCGGAGGACCGCCGACAACCGGAGCCGCCGCCCGCCGCCGCCTAGTGCCGCCGCCGGCAGCCGCCTCCCCTCGCCGGAATCCGATTCCGGTACCGTTTTTCCGGCCCGTTTTTCCCGTCGTATTCTCCCTTACGTGTTTATAGTGCAATACGTAAGTTGGATTACCTATACGAGGTGAAACCTGATTAGACGAGAGACGCCGAAGGAACGCCCGAGCACAGCCCGAGTCGCGCCCGTGCGCTCCAGCCGTGACACACGAGTCCAGCCGAGAGCCCCGCCTCTCGCCCGGCTCTCCCCGCACACGACCCGTGACGTCCCCGCGTCGCATCCGCGCGACTTCCGACGAACCTAGTTTCGTCCGATGAATCCCTGAGGTACTTACGATTAAATTTAGATTTAATTGTTTGCGTTAAATGTTTGCGCTATGTACTGTTAATGTTTGCGCTATATAATGGGATTTTTTGATTAAATTTAGATTTAATTGTTTGCGTTAAATGTTTGCGCTAGGTGCGATATATAATGGGATTTTTAATTGATAAAGAAAAATTAATTGTAATTAATTTAAATGTCAATTAAATTAAAATTGATTCGAATTAAATAATATGATTATCTTAATTGTTAATTTGACGCAAACTGATTATGTGATCTTAATTGTTAATTTGACGCAAACTGATTATGTGCACATGTTTACGTAATTAATTATATATGTGTAATTAATTAATTTGATTAATTTAATTGCAAAATTCAAGTTGATTAGAATTAAATAATATGATTATGTTAATTGTCAATCTGATGAAAATTAATTATGTGCATATTTACATTGATTAGAATTAAATAATAAGATTATGTTAATTGTCAATTTCACGCAAATTAATTGTAATATATTAATATGATTAATATAATTGCGCTATAAGTAATATATTAATATGATTAATATAGTTGCGCTAGAATTAATTAATTTATATGATAAATATAATTGCGTTAGATTTAATTTGTGTAGTATGGGATGCATGAATTAAATATTTAATTATTTGATAATTAAATTAAATGGTGAATTATTGATTCTAATAGATTTGAATTAAATCAATTAATGCATGTAATATTGAAAATATGATTTTCAATAAAATAAAATAAATATAATGTAAAATGTTTACATTAATGAAAAACGGTTTTTCATAAAATTTTTGTTTTCCGCTGAGTATACATGCATGATCCCCAACAGTGGTATCAGAGCGTAGGTTCTGAAATTGATTAATTGTCTTTGAATATAATCACCTAAAGTATGGTGTTTGTTGAATTGATTGATTTAATGTTGTTTAATTGGGACTTAGTTGTTTCTATTAAGATATTTATTTTTATCTAATAGATTGAAACAATGCCTAATTTGTTATCAAGTAACAATTCAATGTCGAACATGAATGCACCTCGGGGAGTGATTCATCTAGACTTGTTTTTGTTAAAACAAATTAGAGACATCGAGCCATATGATGGCATGATTCGATGGTCTGCTCGGCTCCCCCATTTATGGGAGATAGGGTCGCTCGCATGATGAATCGCTGGTTAGAAACCTCGAGTTTCACTTACGAGACATTACATTTTGATTATTAAGATATTAATAAATTGAAATAGAAAGGAAGTATCAATATTTAATTTAGTGAAATTATTTATTGACCAATTAAATAATAGATTTAAATATTCGATCAACAAGGTGATAGATTAATTAATTGATTTAATTGTTAAATCAAGTTAATTAATAGAGCACCATTTAATTTGCATACCTCGTTTTAATTGTGATTAAATGCTATGTGAATTATGTGAGATATATATTGTGATATATGTTATGATCGTATGTGCTCGTTAAGATGACCTATAGAGGACATAGTTGTTAAGAATCAACAATCGATCACTCACTTCATTATCTCCTGAGAATGTATAACGATTATTCTGATGAGATAACAAACCTATACTCCTCCATTCTCTCCCGAGAATGTATATCAAGCCTTAAAGGAGAACCGATGTGTCGTTCTTTCTCCTTTCCTTCTACCGACAATAAATTATGAGAAAGCCACTTACAAGTAGTATGGTATGCCGTGTTAGCGGGGAGTACTGCTTGTGAGTTAAGCTGTAATTTATTGACATAAGATGGAGAGGTGTTAGCTACGATTCTTTTAAATGTGTGTGGTCGGATAGATTAACTATGGGCTTACACATGTTTACTGGAGTCCAACTTTCACTTCTCACATCGGTAGGTCGGTCTTGACACATGGTTGACTTTGAAGGGTACGATTAACGTAGTTCATTGTCATGGTGAGGAAAAGTAATCTTTAGGGTCACATAGAGATGTGATTGAAACTGTTTCTACCTTTAGGTGAATGTAATCGGGCTAGATTAACTACGGGTTATATTCACGCTATTGGACCTAAAGCACAACTAAGGAAAAATAAGTTTTCCCGTCTGTCTGCTAGAGGATAGCGGAATTCGAAAAATTTAGTGGGAGGCAATTAAATGATAAAGACCAAACATTTAATTGTAATCATTAATAACGAATTATCTCAATGTTAATCTTCTTAATATTTCTCAGTAATATTCTCTAAGATATCCCGTAACATCAATACTCGACCAATCCAAACTCACTGGCCCAAACCATTTGAATTGGAATCTCAATCTTGTGATTTAAAATGATGAGTGCCTCTATGTACTTGAGAATAGATTATTTGATAATCTCACTCAACCTTTGACTGCTGAGGAATGCCACTTATGAGAAGTGGATTTCTAGTTCTTATGAATCGTTCATTATGAACTACAACATGAACAAAGCTCGATCCTTCAATGGATAAGTTGTTCAAGATGTTGATCAAAGAGTCAACCATCAATACGAGAAATTTGTTCTCATTATTGCTTCTTCATGAAAGAAGTGTTCTTCTTGAAGAAAATGACGGAAATGGTTTCCGGTCTAAGCATAAAGATGGATAAAGGTGATACTAGAAGGGCGACTAAGAACAAGGTCAACAAATGAGTTGATGACGCTTGCCATCGTTGTGTGAATAAAGGCCATAGGGCCATAACTGCTAAAATGACTTGGGCAGAAACATTCTGACAAAGGTTCGTATTGGGTTATAGTTATTCTATTATTTTGAACAATTGATTATTTGTTTCGTCTAATTTTAGAAACCTATTATTAATAGAAATGTTCTATTATTAGATCTTACTTATATATTTGATATAGACGATAAAGGTTTTAATTTTGTTTTGGAAATCCGATTTCCTTTATACAAAAGAAAGCAAATATGATTTGCTAAAGACGATAAACAAATAAACAAGAATGAACTAAACCCAAATATCAGCAATGGATGGAAGTCAAAACCCCGCACAACTTTAGCACGCTAGTTGAGTTTGTTGAAGATCTATTGGATTTGATCCAAACGGAGATGTGTGATCCACTAATGTGTTACTGGTGGGGGTGGTTTTCAACTACCAAATGTACTTATGAAGTACACGTCTTTAATTTTGAAATGTTCAATAAATTTAGACATCAAAGTAGGAAACCAACTTGGTTGCTATATTTAGAAATTACGATATGATCGTGGTAATAAATATTTTGAGCACCAAGCTTATTGACTATCTAAAAGAGAATATGATTCTCTGGCAATGGACTCCGTCTGGAACTCTTTAATTGTATTGAGTGTCCGAATGTTGGAATCAAACTTTGTTGGACATGGTTCGATCCACAAAGGGGTTCACCAAATTGCCAACGAAACTGTAAAAGTCCTGCACTTTTGACAGTCGTCCATTTGCTGAATAGTGTTACCACCAAAGCAGTTAAGACCACACCATATGAACTTGGGTACTCCCGTATCCTGCTTGCGTGAAGCGGCTAGTGGGAGATAAGTTGGATAGTGGATCCGGCTTATGCCATTTAGTGGGGTATCCTGAACATTCACAAGGATACCTGTTCTACTATATTTCAAAAACAAAATGTTTGTCTAAAGAAATGTTGCCTTCTTAGCGAAGAAGTTTCTATTCGATAGAAAAGGTAATATAGTAAATCTCGAAATAGTTCGAGAATATGAACCACACTATGAAGTTCAAACACAAGTACTTGGAGATGAACCAATTCAACAAACCACAAATATACCTCTTCATCTATCAGTTCGTTAATCCGAAAGTGTTCGGAAGGTACCTGATAGACTATTCCAACTTGATAATGATCAAGATAAAGTTGACGATGGATATGATCCAATAAACTTCAAATGATTCGTATTGGATACAAATATGGGACATTGGCTTATTGCCATGAAATTCATAATGGACTGTATGTACTCCAACAAGGTTTGACCTTGGTAGATCCACCAAAGGGAACCGTTCCCAAAGGCTGCATATTGATCTATTAATTATGACGTGAGAGTATATATATAAAGGTGTGACCTTTAAAGCAAGGATGATGGTGAAAGAAGTTACTCAAAGACAATGTGTTGTTTATGAGGTAATCTTTCCATCAGTCGCTATGCTTAAGTCCATTACAATTTTGCTGGCCATTTCTGCATAGTACGACTATGAGATATGGAAAATAGATATGAGGTCTACTTTCCTTGAATGTGATATTATGGAAGAGTTATAGCGCAGCCGGAAGGCTTCATATTTTCTGGAAAGGTGCAAAAGGTTTGCATACTCCAGCGATCCATTTATGGATTGAAACGAGCATCCCTAAAATGGAACATGTGTTTTAAATACAATAGTCAAAGCGTTGACTTGGTATAAAACTTGAAGGTACCTTGTATTCAAGAAGGTTAGTGGGAGCGCAGTGAAATTTAAGTGTTGTACGTTGATGACATACTAATCATAGGGATGATTGAGTGATGTTGCAGTCAACGAAAGCACGGTTATCCACACGTTTCTCGAATAAAGGATTTGAGGAGAGGCATCCTACGTATTGTGATACGTCACTATAGATATAGATCTAGAAGAATGCAAAATCTTCTCAATCCTTGTACATAGAAACTGTTTCTGAAATGGTTTAGCATGGAAGAATCCTGAAGAGATTCTTGCCAATGTCCCATGGGGTTCATCTCTCGTAATTCGTGTGACTGTAATGTTAATGGAATTCGAGGAGATGAAATGGACAACACATATATCTCCGCACTAGGGAGCATTATGTATGGCATGCTGTGTACTATATGTGATATTACAAATGTTGTGAGTGTCACAAGCAAATATCAGTCGAACCCAAGACCGGCTTATTGAAGTCGTGAAGGACGAAATCCTTGAGCACTAGCAATCAAAAGCATTAAGGAATTGTTCTTAGTCCGTGGGAGGTCCGAGTTGAATTTAGAGGTACCTGCGAACTCTAGTTTTCAACCGGATGTGGATGACTAAAAGTCGATATCGGAATTCATATTCGAGCTTAGAGGTGGTGTCGCATGCTGGAATGGTTCCTGCAACGACTAATTATTCTACCACGAGAACCTGAATATGTTGCAGCATCTAAAGCTGTAAAAGAGACTGTTTTGGACACGGAACTTTATCCAAATGTTGGTTATAGTTCCGGACGCAAATAATCAAGTAACTTGTACTGTGATTATACGGTGTCCTGTAGCGAATGCTAAGGAACCGAGATCTCATCAGAAGTCCAAACATGTACTTGAGAGAATATCATGTGATCTAAGAGATCAATGACAGAGGTGACGTCTGAGTCGAGAGTGTCACTTCGGAAGATAACTTTGTAGATCCCTGTACCAGGCCTTTATCTGAATATGTCCGCGAGAAACATCGAGAGTCGATGGGACTAAGATTCATGGATAGTTGGCTCTAGGTCAAGTGGGAGATTGTTGGAATAGGTGACCGGCGAGCCAACGGTTGGCCGAGCGGTTAACCGTATTCCGTTATATAACGGTTTATTTCGTTAATTAATGAAACCTATATTAATGGCATATACTATATCTGCTCCCAATGTTGAATCATAGATATAGTCCTGTACAGTTACACATGTTGTATGAATTCGGTTTTGTGGAAACCGAGAGATAACTCTGTTAACGCAACGTAACTGGTCAAACTCAGTTCCTAGTCGATGGGTTACGCCAATAACAAGGATACCCGGCCTTTCCCCCTTGAGACTAGCACTTAGTGTATGTGGGCTAATCTCGAGCCTCGGTGTTGGGACATCGACATACTTGAGTGGGTGCTCACTGTTGATGAGTTCACTGAACCCCCTCTCCCTGGAATCTCTAAGTGGTTATCACTGATCGAGTAGAGAATTCCATAATATAGTTGTACACAATTAATCCTTAAGACCCAGACATCACCGTGACTTCATCAGAGGACTAGCTGTATCGTGACGTGTCTCTGATTCCCTGGAAAGGGAGTAAGTCGAAAAAGGAGACAATGTTCGTGCAGTTCAAAATCTGATGTGAAGTCTGTGCATGGTAGTAGGGGATCTGATCGCTTGATATAGATCATGGATGTCCTGTGTGTTCTGATGGTTCGTAGTCCCGGAATCTCTGGCCAGAGTTGAATAGTGAGGTGATTAGAGAAATGTGTTTCTCTGAATCAATCACGACTGGATTTTACGAAACCTAGAACGTACGCACAGTTATCAAACTCAACAAGAGATCTCGATTAACCAATATCTCTAGTTTGATCGGGACATATGTATCGGAGGGATCGTACTGTACGCTAACTATATTACAAGGTTCTTGCAGGCACTTCATTTGTATCTAGGGAATTAGTGAAGCGTGGCTGCTAGACGCTCGTCACTGATTCGTTGGGCACCGACTTGTTCGGAGATTAAATAATATGATTATTAATCTAAAACTCTTGGGAGTAGTTGAAATAAGAACAATATGTTGTTCGAATCACAATATGTTGTGAGCCCACGGCTAGTTATACATCTGAACCATTGAGGGTCACATTCTCGTGTAAACCGATCCTTGAATACGATCATGTATTAATTAACTGTTAATTAAGTACATATAGTCGGAGGTCAATATGATTGAATCCGAGATTCATAATTGTGATTATGAGTTGGAAATAATAATGAGCTAAAGAAAACTGACACGATGGTATGCACTTTCTATTTTGGGAAATTTCCCGATTTAGCAGTACCCCTAAAATGGGCTTTCCGATTTTGTGAAATTGGAAATTTTTATTATTATCTCATATTGATGAGAAAATTAAAACGAGAAAGAAAATATAATCGTTATATTTTTCGGAGATGAAATTGATTGTCAATTTTGGAGAAACGTAATGACGACTAATGTATTGGGTCGGCTAGGGTTAATAGATCCGATCCATTAGGGTTTGAGCCCAATAGGCTCCTTTCTTCACCTATAAAAGGAGCTCTATAGGCATGAGAATATACACACCAAAGTGAAGAGCTCAAAACCCTAGCCTCACTTTCTCTCCTCTCCTCTCTCCCTCTCGTCCGCCCCCTCGGCCCCTCCCTCGGAGGACCGCCGACAACCGGAGCCGCCGCCCGCCGCCGCCGGCAGTCGCCTCCCCTCGCCGGAATCCGATTCCGGCACCGTTTTTCCGGCCCGTTTTTCCCGTCGTATTCTCCCTTACGTGTTTCTAGTGCAATACGTAAGTTGGATTACCTATACGAGGTGAAACCTGATTAGACGAGAGACGCCGAAGGAACGCCCGAGCACAGCCCGAGTCGCGCCCGTGCGCTCCAACCGTGACACACGAGTCTAGCCGAGAGCCCCGGCTCTCCCCGCACACGACCCGTGACGTCCTCGCGTCGCATCCGCGCGACTTCCGACGAACCTAGTTTCGTCCGATGAATCCCTGAGGTACTTACGATTAAATTTAGATTTAATTGTTTGCGTTAAATGTTTGCGCTATGTACTGTTAATGTTTGCGCTATATAATGGGATTTTTAATTGATAAAGAAAAATTAATTGTAATTAATTTAAATGTCAATTAAATTAAAATTGATTCGAATTAAATAATATGATTATCTTAATTGTCAATTTGACGCAAACTGATTATGTGCACATGTTTACGTAATTAATTATATATGTGTAATTAATTAATTTGATTAATTTAATTGCACAATTCAAGTTGATTAGAATTAAATAATATGATTATGTTAATTGTGAATCTGATGCAAATTAATTATGTGCATGTTTACATAAACTCAAGTTGATTAGAATTAAATAATAAGATTATGTTAATTGTCAATTTGACGCAAATTAATTATGTCTGCTTAATTAATTGTAATATATTAATATGATTAATATAATTGCGCTATAAGTAATATATTAATATGATTAATATAGTTGCGCTAGAAGTAATTAATTTATATGATAAATATAATTGCGTTAGATTTAATTTGTGTAGTATGGGATGCATGAATTAAATATTTAATTATTTGATAATTAAATTAAATGGTGAATTATTGATTCTAATAGATTTGAATTAAATCAATTAATGCATGTAATATTGAAAATATGATTTTCAATAAAATAAAATAAATATAATGTAAAATGTTTACATTAATGAAAAACGGTTTTTCATAAAATTTTTGTTTTCCGCTGCGTATACATGCATGATCCCCAACAGGCGACACATGAGGTTTTAGGGTTTTTTGCATGATACGGTTGCACGTTGTTATTAGCTACCATTGGAACCTCACGGCGACACTGTTCTATGGGTTCTATATCCCAATTATGAGCGTTCCACAGTGTTACAATCCACCGTGATCTAATCATGACGACACATGATTTAGGGTTTTCTACCTAATACCGTTGCACGGTGTTACAATTCACAGATGGAACCCCACGGCGAAACTGTTCAATGGGTTTTATATCCCATTTATGAGAGTTCCACGGTGTTACAATCCACCGTGCCAATCCACAGCGACACATTAGGTTTTCGGATTTTCTACCTAATACCGTGGCTAACCAAGGGAACCCCACAGCGACACAGTTCTAGGGTTTTATTTATTTTCTTAATTAATTAATCGCAATGTATATAATGGGCGTAGTTGGGAGTTGAGTCGTTTCAGCAACGATTGAAATCCGGCGGTGGGATGACTCAGAACAGACTCATCAATTCCCTGAATTGAATGGTCATATCAAATTAATGGATAGGGAGTGTTGGATGGGGTGATTTTATAATAATTTTATTAATACGAGTAATTAATAAGCATCGTGGACAGTTGAATCGTTTCGTGGAACGATTGAAATCCTGGTGGTTAGATGACTTAAATTAGATCAGAATATTAAGCCTATAAATACGAACGAAAGAAATCTATTTTTCTATACCCATTAATACTCCATTTTTCTGTTTTGTTCTTGTTATTCATGGAGCAGTTATCACCACTCTTTTTCGAGTTTCACAGTTGCATTACTTTATCGAGATACTCGAGTTTCCAAAAGAAAACCATCATTTGCCATTTTCTTATCTTTCATGGCCGGCCTCCATCTTCTTGATGACCAGGAAGGCTCTCTTCAGACTGTGCAACTTGATGGGGATAGACCGGGATCTCTTCCGATCCGGTTATGTCTTCCGAGCTTCCCATTATTCATGTACAGGGTCAAGCGGCTCTTCAAAATGTATCTACTTTTCAATAGATAGTGTTCAGAGTTTTTATCCATCAATTTTTCACAATAGGTTTTAGGGTTTTGAACCATCAATCAATTGTTTACTGTACTTTTTCCTTAAATGTATCATTAAAAGATTTTAATATCATCGTCATTTATTAATCTTGCTAACACCGTCACTCGGTTACTCATTAATATAGAAACCCTAAATCTATCAGTATATTAATTATTAAGAGATGAGTGGGATTCCAACGGCCGTAGTTGCCATACGCGTTGGCGCTCCGCTTGGATTTCATTAATTAAAATTAAAATTAAAATTACAATATATATATGCGTGTACTAATTTACTATTTATTTTACCGTGTACTATTACCGTGTTGAATACGGGTGTGTGTAACCGTGCATCGATATAAGGTTATATGATATAGCACCTTGAATTATCGCACGGTGTATATTAATTCACGGTGTAATATTATTTCACGGTGTAATTATTTTATCACTGTGAAATACCCAAGGCGACACTATTTTATGTATTTTATATTGCAATTTCTTTTTCATAAGACGGTGTTACAATCCACCGTGATCTAACCACGACGACACATTAGATTTTAGGGTTTTCTATCGAATACATTTGCACGGTGTTACAATCCACCGTGGTAACTGCACGGCGACACAGTTCTAGGGTTTTATTTATTTTCTTAATTAATTAATCGCAATGTGTTTAATAAGTGTGGTTGGGAGTTGATGAGTCGTTTTGTGCAACGATTGAAATTCGGCAGTGGGATGACTCAGAACAGAGATGCATCAATTCCCTGAATTGAATGGTCATATCAAATTAATGGATAGCGTGTTTAATGGGGTGATTTTCTATAAATTTTAATTTTATTAATACTAGTAATTAATAAGTGTATATGGCAGTTGAATCGTTTCGTGGAACGATTGAAATCCTGGTGGTTGGATGACTTAAATTAGATCAGAATATTAAGCCTATAAATACGAACGAAAGAACTCTATTTTTCTATACCCATTAATAATCCATTTTTCTGTTTTGTTCTGGTTTTTTCATGGAGCAGTACTTATCACCTCACTTTTTCGATTTTCATAGTTTCATTACTGTATCGAGATACTCGAGTTTCCAAAATAAAAGCATCATTCCCCTGAATTATCTTCCACCAGAGATGATTCGGGGTTTCGGCTGGAATAATTCGGGAACACCTGAGTTCCTTATCTCCGTCGAAATCACCAGTTAGGTCTTTTATCGCCGTTTCACTTCTGGTTGAGGCTCAAAAATCCGTGCTCCTGACCAAATGTCAAAAGAGGAGATTCACTGTGTGCTTTGTTATTCTTTTTGTTTGCTCATCTTTTGTTGTATTACGCTGACCGATGGTGTTTAGGGTTTAAAGTTTTGATCCATCAATTGTTCTCAAGTTTTAGGGTTCTGCTTTTTAATCTTCTGTGTAATCGTTACTATAATGAATTATAAGATTTTAATTTATTTTAAATTTCTGCATTTTCATATTCTCATTCAAATTTATCACACAGTCGCTTTTAATTATCGTGTATCATATCGTACCACGTTGTCCATTTATCGTGACTGGTTTCACGGCTTAGGATTATTGTGTACTCTGACGGTATTCATTTATCGTGAATGGTCTCCCGGAGTTGAAAGTCGTAGACATATTTATCCTTACAGGAGTCCACTAGTTGTGTATGTATCACGGTGTTCAATTATCGTGATTAGTCTCACGGCGTGCGACTATCGTGGATTTGCTCACGGTGTCCAGTTATCGTGTATGCTATCACGGCGAGCGACTTTCGTGGATGATCTCACGGTGTCTACTTATCGTGTATGGTCTCACGGTGTACGATTATCGTGGATGATCTCACGGTGTCCATTTATCGTGTATGCTATCACGGCGAGCGACTTTCGTGGATGTTCTCACGGTGTCTACTTATCGTGTATGGTCTCACGTTGTACGATTATCGTGGATGTTCTCACGGTGTCCATTTATCGTGGAAGTTCTCACGGTGTCTATTTATCGTTGATGGTCACACGGTGTCTATTCATCGTGGATAAACTCACGGCATGCAATTATCGTGATTGGGCTCACGGTGTCTTATTATCGTGCATAGTCTAACGACATACTTTAACCGTGAATGGTCTGAAATTGTATTGGAGTTTTATTATTAATTTTTAAAAGAGAAATTCTATTTTAAATTACATATTCAGTTTATATTCATTTGTTAAACAGCGAGGGTAGTGTAGACTTTTCCTACCCAATTGCCTAATAAACTTCTACTTTTATTAACAGAGCCTCAGAACTTATTTATTTTATGAAGTGGTCCTGAATCCGATATTCCCACATTAAAAAAATTAGTTCGGCCTTTCATTCCTTTTATAAGTAAGTTTTGCTTTTTTGATATTTTTTTTAATTTGACCATCATTTTGAATTTTGTAATGTACTCCGTACGTTATTTTTTTCAAAATTGCTCCTAATGTTAATTAAAATTATTTGAATACAAATATATTAAAGTTGAACAAATATCACCTTAAAAGGCATTTTAAAGTACTCCGTATATATTTGGCTCAGCTTCAATATGGTAGTTCAATTTTAATATGGAAACAAAGCAGACTCAATACAATGATATGTGTCTCAAACGATAAAATTTACCTAAAGATTATACATAACTCAAGTCCAAGACTAGGACACGACAAAACCTCCTAACCTACATGCAATATCATATTTAGTGAACTACAATATTAATATGATATTAGAGCAGACCCAAGATAATGATCAATGTTCAATTCGATGAAATTTTCCGTTTGTCCAAAGATTACATACATTCGCAAGTAGAGCTAACAAAATCGAGTATATTCGTGGAGTGACGTGTTACATATCATTTCACTTCGCTTGTAAAAAGATTATTGAGTTCAGATGTAAGTTGGAATATAAATACCAAACAAAATAAAATTAATTTATAAATAGTATTGTGGATTTTAATTGCCATAAATAAAGAAGGTGCAGTTTTATTTATTTACTTCTGATAGGTGTTGGTCGTTGGTCTTAAATGTCAAAAGCTGGAACACAAAATTATGCGAATGTGCATATTAATATGACAACAAATAATAAAAACATGTGCGAAAATTTTATGTATTTTTTAATGCAATTAAAAACTACTGTACTTCTATACCTTAAAAATAATGCATAATTCATTTATAATTTATAAATGAACTATGCAATTTACAAGGGATAGAAGGAATAACCAATTACTTGTTACTAAAATATATGTTATATTTAATTTTAAGGATAATTTACAAAATGCAATGTTTTAAAAGATAGAGAGGGTAACCAATTACTTGTTACTAAAATATATCTTATATTTAATTTTAAAGATAATTTACAATTTATATTAGTTAAAATATCACCAACATTCAACACTGAGTAAGAGAAATGATTTTATGACGTGTCTCGAGTATGTTCACAACATACATTATTATAGAGTCAATACTACACATTACTAGTATTATTTAACATTACTAAACACTCGTTATTCGTTAATTTATTGTCTTTCCGTATCACAACAGTTATTGTAGGTTTTTTTGTAATTTTCAAACGACGACAATTGCTATAGGACAAGGTGAGTATTGTAGGTTTTTTTGTAATTTTCAAACGACGACAATTGCTATAGGACAAGGTGAGTAGTAGTAATTTTTTTTATCGAAAATGTAAATTTATATCACTATCAAGATTAATAAGCGAGTAGTAATTTACCTTTTGCTTGCTCTATTCTATTCTTCTCGTACAAAAAATACTTTTTTTTGTTTGTATCAATAGCCCTACTTTACTAAAAAAAATATTACTCATAAAATTTTCATTGTGAAAGATCATTCTCTTCTACTACTTCATCTATAAAATTAAAAATAAGTAATACTGCAATAGTTGATGCAGTACATCTATAAAATTAAAAATAAGTAATACTGCAATAGTTGATACAGTATGTACTGCAATAGTTGATACAGTATGTTGGTACTTGGTACTTTATTGTCTCCAAAATTACCGATATAGAAAATTGATCCTTTAGTCGATTGTAATTAGTAGTCATTCCCCATACATGAAAATGTGCATCTTCAATTTAATCCTTTGTACGTAGTAAGATTCTTTTTATTTTCAATTACTATTTTAGATTATTAACTCTCTGTTCCAATTATTTATGCAATAAACATTAAAATTAAAACAAATGTTACTTTATAATTTTTTCCAAGGAAGTGAAGGGTAAAATTGTTTTTAAAATTAAACAGTAAAATAATTGTGTGTAAATTGTATTTTAGAGTAAATAAAAAAAATTAAAAATTATTTCATTTTTAATGGTTTCCATATTAAGTTAGAAAATCTAAAAAATGAAAATGGCATAAACAGTTCATACATACAGAGTATTTATTAGTATTGCTAACATTTTTCTCAATTTTCTATAAATTTCACAATAAAATCGGTGTTAAAGAATAGTTGGTCTTGTCTTGTACGTTCATACTCTTTTTAGACTAAAAACATGTTCTTTTGAACTTAATTTCTGTTTAGTTCAGTCGCTTTAAATTGGTTTGAAAATAATATAAAATAAAATAAATAGAAAATAATTTAAATCTATAATTTTAAATATACAATCTAATTACTGTCATAATATTATTAATATTTTTTTAAATATTTAAAAATTTATAAAACTTATTATTATTTTTATAAAAATATCAATTCTATTAAGGAAAATCAAGCTGAACTATAATCACGCTCAATTATAATCGCACTGATATTGTTAATTTTATTTTTACATTAATTGTATATATTACTGTACAAATATATCTACTTATATTAGGTTAGTATTCTTAATTATATAATCAGTAGCTTGATTATAGGATAGAATTAAATATGCAGTATTCTATTTAAACCATTGTGTACTGAATAAAAGAATTTAGAATCCGTTTGAGCGAGCTTATTTAAAATAGCTTATAAGATGTTACGTCTTATAAGTTGTTTTAAGAGTTAAGCTGTTACGTCTTATTTAATAAATAAGTTGTTAAACCGTTTGGATAAAATAGATATATAATCTTATATAAATAAAATTATCAAAAATAAATTGTTATATATGAAAAAAATATTTAAAAATAATTATATTAACTAAATAATAAATTTGGAATTTTTGTATATATATAAAAGGTAATAATTTTAAGGGTATTTTGGTCTTTTATTATTTAAGCTACAAGAGCTTATAAGCTGTTTAAAAAAAAGTACCTATCCCCTTACTTTTTTTTAAACAGCTTATAAGCTATTAAACAGCTTATTTTTTAAAAAAATTAAGATCTTTTTTTAAACGTTTACCAAACAAATTTTAGGAGCTTATAAGCTCCTAAACAGCTTATAAGCTGTTTTAAGGAGCTTATAAGCTTAGCCAAACAGGCTCTAAGTCTTTTTTTCATCATTCTCTCATCTCTCCACATGGTATCAGAGTAGTAATATTTTTTGTTCCTCATTCTATATTTTTTCTTCTTTCCTCTTCAATAGCAATGACTGAGACGTCTAATCCACATCAATCACTCCTTGCCAACAATGTTGAACCAACAAAGCCACTTACAATCATCTCTTTTCATAATTCTATCAAGCTTACACCAACCAATTTCCTTGCTTGGCGTACCCAGATCGAAGTCATGCTCATTGGTCTAGATCTCTACAAATATGTCGATGGTACTCATCTCGCTCCTCCTACCACCATCACCGATAATACTACGACAAAGCCAAATCCGTCATATTCCACCTGGATGCGCCAAGATAAGCTACTCTTCGGAGCTCTTGTCGGTACTCTATCACCTACTTTAGTCTCTCTTATTTCTCAGGCCAAGACTTCCCACGAAGCCTGGAATATCCTCAAGGCCACATATGCCAAGCCATCTCGAGGCCATATCAATCAAATCAAGGATCGTCTTCGTCATCTCGCCAAATCAACCACCCAAACTATCACTGAATTTATGCAGGCTATCAAAACATGCACTGATGAGCTTTCTCTCCTTGGCAAGCTTGTTGATGATGAAGACATCATTGATTATGTCCTCAAAGGGTTAGACTATAATACTTTTAAACCTGTCAACGACTCCGTCAATGCCCGCGACACTCTTATATCATTTGAAGAACTTCATGAGAAACTAATTAATCTTGAACTCACCATAAAAAATCAGCCCACCCCCACATCATTTCCAGCCTCTGTCCATGCCACCACCACTCGATCCACCTACCAAAATCGTCCTCCATCTCGATCCACCGGTCTTCTACCCACTTCCAATAATGCACCTCGACAAACCTTTAACGGGAGTTGTCAGTGGTGCCGCACCAAAGGTCACTTTCTCTCTCAATGCCCTATCTTTAAGCAACTTTTCCCAAACATCAATTTTCCAACTCCTTCACGCACACCTTAACCTTCAAGTGCTGCCCCAAACAACTACAGACCACCCCAAGCTCACACCGCTACTGCTTCTCCTACAACCAATCCCTCATGGCTCCTTGACAATGGCGCCTCCCACCATGTGACTAACGATCTAAATAATCTCTCTCTACATGCACCATACGATGGTACCGATGAGCTCGTTATTGGAAATGGTTCTTCTTTGCCCATATCCCACACTGGTTCTTTTCATCTTTCTATATCTCACAAATCGTTTCAATTTTCTAATGTGTTGTGCGTTTGATGAGCCATTTTATTTGCTCATCTTAGAGCACTTTTACACCTTTTATTGAGTCAGTTTGAGTCATTAACGTGTCTGGGAGGGCACAATTAGGTGTTTGGGCAGAGTGTGTGGTGATGCAGGTAACAGGTGGCGCACTGGGCAAAAGAGACAAGGAAATCCCCTTCTTTGGGCAAATCAGATTCTGGAGCGGTAGTGACAAGCAACAGTTTGACCACATCGGGCAAATGGGTAAGGTCACGAAGCAGAAGACCCAGAATTCCTACCAAGTACCGTGCCTGGTCCGACCATCTGTGGAGGAGAAGAAATACCTGCAGAATTCCAGTTTGGGCAGAGAACGGCTGAGGACAGAAGATTCACTGTGGGCAAGGCATCAGCGTACCAGAATCCCTGGATTCGGGGGATCTGACTTATCCTCCAACCCGTTGACTGCTGGCGCCTATTCTTTAGGAAGGAGCAACAGCCGGGAATTCAAATTCAAATTCGGAGCCTATTAAAGCTGGGGCGCGGTGGGCAGCAAGGACACACATTACGCACTGAGAAGTCGGAAGAGCCGCCGGTCCCGCAGATCGTCGTCGCCGCCGAAGTCGCCGGAGAGAGATCGGAGCTGTTCGTCCGAGTCTCTTTGTTTGTTTTGAGTAGATCCAGCCTTCGGGCTGAGAAACAATTTCATGTTTTTATGTTTTCTTAAGTTTTAATTCCGTACTTTGATCTCCTTCAAAAACGTTTACGATTTGAAGGCATGAATAATATAGATCTATTTCCCTTGTTTACTTTGTCTTTTATTTCCAGAATGAGTAGCTAAATTCATCGTGCATCTGGGCAGGGACGGATCGAAGGTGAAATTAGGGTTTAGTTAGGCCGCGAGGTTGGAGGGGCTGAACTAACCGGTTGGGCGTTTGTTCCCGAGGCAAAGTTGATTGAGGTTTTATTTCTGGGGAGTTTGGGTAAACTAGGACGACCACTAGTGAGCCTTTACAAACTGGGATACCGGTGATTGACAAACCGCATAGATGTACCTTGTAGTATTGTTGCGGGCATAGCACTAGAACTTGCAGGAGATGCGGTCGTATGTTTCGAGCATGCTATTGGCCGAGCGGGTCTGTCTAGAGGGTAATGCGGGTTTGGGAAAACTAGATCCATGTTTGGTCGCATAGGTTATCGAATTGTTCAGATCCAGGGGATTAGGCATAGTGATAGCTAGCCTTCTCTTTACACAGTAAGGATAGATAAGGGGTGGGGCAATTGCTGGGCGTGACGCAATAGGACCACTTTTGTTTTTGCACCCTATAACTGCTGACAAACCGCTGGTAAAAATCCTTAGTGCCAATGAACGGTGGTTAGCCCTAATGATCATGAGTGAAGTCATCTGCCCGGATGCTTTGTTCCCAAATTGATTTAAGTTTTCTTTTTAGTCTGCTACTAGATCTGAGTGTTTGCTTGCTTTATTTTTGTTTTTATCTAATTGCATGTTAGTTTGGTTAGTTGTAGTTAGATCTGAGTGTTTGAACGATTGCAAAACCGCTGTGCCCACAGCACCCAAACTCAAAACTTTTTGTGACAACCCCTTGGGCAAAGCCGAGATCACCTACTGTAATTGCCTCCTTGTGGGACCGACCCCACGTACTTGCCATTATCTACGTTTTGTAGTTATAAGAGTACTGGCTAAATATAAATTTCATTTTGACAGCGTGTTTGCTCCACGACAAGTATTCGTGCTCGTCAAAATTGGCGCCGTTGTCGGGGAGGCAAATTTCCAACAGTAAGTCGTCTGTGCTAACAGTTTGACTTGTTTTGTTTATGCAGGATTCTGTTTCTGGCAAAGAAATTGTAACCTGGTACGATCCTGAGATCGAAAAGACCGCAAAGCGAATCCGGAAAGAAACAAGGCTAGCCAAAGCGTTAGCACGTGCCGCCCAAGAAGCTGCCCATACACCAAGGGCAGAAAATCCGCGAAGGGCAAGGAGAGGTGACCCAATTACCCCACCAAGACCTTCACCGGAACCAGCCACAATGGCAAACCAAACCCTCAGGGAAATGATGTTCCCTGCCAATCTGAACCTCCGACCATCAGGCATCACTTTGCCCACCATCAACGAGAACTGGGAGATGAAACACAATTTCATCCAAATACTGCCCAAGTTCAACGATATGCCCATGGAAGACCCACAGAGGCATCTTCAAGACTTTGAGTTAGCCTGCGGAACTATAAGGGGAGGACCCCCTTTGAGTGAATACATCCGACTGTTGACTTTTCCCTTTTCACTTGGGGATGGAGCACGAGAGTGGCTCTACACTCTGTCCGAAGGGAAAATCACTACTTGGGCACAGCTCCAACAGAAGTTCTTGGAAAAATACTTCCCTGCCGCCCGAATCCAACACATGCGAAGAAACATCAGTAGCATTAAGATGGGGGCAGGCGAAGAGTTTCCCGCATATTGGGCACGGCTTAAACACATGTTGGCAAAGTGTCCTTAGCACCAGATCCCTGACCACGATTTGATCCAATACTTTGTGTCTGGGCTAAGGATGCACGAGAGAACCCTCCTGCACGCTGCCAGTGGAGGGTCCATCCTGAATAAAAGTGCTGAGGAGGCATTTAAACTCTTCAAGGAGATGGCAGAGGAGTTCAGGGATGATGGAAGTGAGTTGCCCAGGACCAATTTGGGGACAACCACCGCTGCGGATTTAAAGATCGACAAACTGTGCAGCGCAATGGAGAAGTTTATGAACACTATGGCCACCGGGCCAAAGAGAGGTGTGAAAGCTTGCCAGATCTGTCAGGGCACAGAGCATGCCACTGATGAGTGCCCCACACTGTATGACGAGGAGGTCAAAGCAATGGGGCAGAGCAACGGTAACGGGCAAGGAAGGGGGAAACCATACTATGATAATAGGTATGGGAATAACAACAACTACAATGAGGGGTATAATGGTAACCAAAACTTCCAGCGCTATAACCAACCGGGGCAGTACCAACAGCATGGCCCCGGGATGTACCACCAACCTACTCAGACCAAAGGGCCTACTTTGTCCGAAATGATGGAAACTTTGGTCAAAGAGAACATCAAATTCCAGCAAGAGAATGCCAAAGCCCACCAAGAGAATGAGAAATTCAAGCAAGAGACTAGAGGGCAGTTCCAAAGTCTAGGAGCCCAAGTCTCACATCTCACTCAAGTGGTGGCAAAACTGGAACAGAAAGGAGGTACTTTGCCCCCGAAAGTCAAAGTAAACAATGCCCATGTTAATGCCGTTCAGCTCAGGAGTGGCAAACCACTTACCATAGTGGAAAAGTCTGCAGTAAAGGGCAAAGAGCCCATGCTAGATGATCTCCCAGTCATTGAGGAAGACCCTGGGACAGATATTGAGCAAGAAGAGGTGATAGTCAGGGCAAAGAGAGATAAGTCCCCACCACCAAAAATCAAGCCACCCTTCCCGGGCAGACTGAGTAAAAACCGTGAGAGGGAAGAAACTCAAGAGATGTTCAAGATGTTTAAGAAGGTGGAAATCAATATGCCCCTTCTGACCATACTGAACGCTATGCCCAGATGTGCTAAGTTCTTGAAAGAGCTTTGCACAAAGAAGGTCAAATATCAGGATGATGCGAAGTTTGAGGTGGGGGAGAATGTCTCTGCCGTGATTAAAAAGACTGTACCTACAAAGTGTGGAGACCCAGGCATGTTCTACATTCCGTGCATCATAGGGCATATGAAGATAGAGAAGGCAATGCTCGATCTTGGAGCATCAATCAACGTTATGCCCAAAACGATGTACGAAGACTTGGAAATAGGGCAACTGAAGCCCACTCGAGTTGTGATCCAACTGGCTGATAGATCGAACGTTTATCCTGAGGGCATACTGGAAGATGTCCTGGTCAAAGTGGAAGAGTTGATATTCCCTGCTGATTTCTATGTGCTCAATATGGGCAGATCAAGTAAAGCCCCAGTGATGATATTGGGCAGACCGTTCTTGAAAACAGCAAGGACCCACATCGACTGCGAAACCGGTAGGCTGACGTGCAAATTCGAGGGAGAGACGGTCACCTTTGACCTCTACAAGTCCATGAAGCACCCAGCTGACACCGAGGAGATCCACTACATTGACCAAATTGAGAAGGCAGTGGAGGCAAAGGCGCTCCAATGTGGCAAGTATGACCATACTGAGATAGCCATTCAACAAGGGCTTACAGAGTTTGACATGGAGGACGAGCCGGAAGAATTGCAAGAGGCAATTGAGCAGTTAAATTCTCTGGAGAGTTTCAAAGGCAGTCCGGGCAAACCGATAGAGATTGAAGAAATGATCATGGTGCCTTCCCTTGAAAAGCCACCAATGCTGGAATTGAAAAAGCTGCCCAAGCACCTCAAGTACCTATATTTGGGAGATAATGACACTTTGCCAGTCATCATAAGTGCCTATTTGCAAGAGGCAGAGGAGGCAAAGTTGAGGTATGTGCTGGGGCAGTACAAACAGGCCATAGGGTGGACTTTGACTGACATCAGAGGGATAAGTCCAAGCATCTGCCAACACCAAATTCTTCTGTAAGATGACTCTATGCCCGTACGAGATCCTCAAAGGAAGCTCAATCCAGCAATGAAGGAAGTTGTGCTCAAAGAGATCAAGAAGCTTCTCAGTGTGGGCATAATCTACCCAGTGTCAGATAGCAAGTGGGTTAGCCCAGTGCATGTGGTGCCAAAGAAATCTGGAGTTCAAGTCATAGAGAATGAAAGACATGAGCAGATTGCCACACGACTACAAACTGGGTGGAGAGTTTGCATTGATTACCGCAAACTGAACAAGGTAACCCGCAAGGATCATTTCCCTTTGCCCTTCATTGATGAAATGTTGGAAAGATTGGCTGGGAAGAAGCACTTTTGCTTTCTGGATGGCTACTCAGGGTATATGCAGATATGGGTTGCTCAAGAGGATCAGGACAAAACCACCTTCACCTGTCCTTTTGGCACCTGTGCCTACAGGAGAATGCCCTTTGGTCTCTGCAATGCACCAGGAACTTTTCAAAGGTGCATGATGAGTATCTTCGCTGACCTGCTCGAGAATGGAATTGAAGTGTTCATGGACGATTTCACCGTGTATGGCAACTCCTTTGACTCCTGCCTGGAAGACTTAGAGATGGTGCTCAAAAGGTGTGTGGAGAAGAGCCTTGTTCTGAACTACGAAAAATGCCATTTCATGGTCGAAGAGGGAATTGTCCTTGGGCATGTTATTTCAGCTAAGGGCATAGAGGTGGATAAAGCCAAGATCGAAGTTATCTCAAAACTGCCATACCCGAGGAATGTGAAGCAAGTCAGAGGGTTCTTAGGGCATGCTGGCTTTTACAGACGTTTTGTGAAGGACTTTGCCCAAATTGCTCGCCCTTTGACCAGACTGCTTCAAAATGATGTAGAGTGGGAATTTGATGAGGACTGCAAGGCTGCCTTCAACCATTTGAAGGAGAGATTGGTCACAGCGCCTATTATTCAGCCACCAGAATGGGGCATGCCATTCGAGCTGATGTGTGATGCAAGTGGATATGCAGTGGGGGCTGTGTTAGGGCAAATGAAAGGGAAAGAAAGGCATGTGATTTACTATGCCTCAAAGACCCTTAATGCTGTCCAAAGTAACTATGCCACGACTGAGAAAGAACTTTTGGCCATAGTCTTTGCCTTTGAGAAGTTTAGGTCTTATCTGCTGGGCAGTAAGACCATAGTGTATACAGACCACGCTGCACTGAAGTACCTCATGGCAAAGAAGGAGACTAAACCAAGGCTTATTCGATGGATCCTGTTACTTCAGGAGTTTGACATCGAAATTCGAGACAAGTCTGGCAATCAGAACCTCGTTGCAGATCATCTAAGTAGGATTCTCCAGAAAGAGGAGGATATGCCTATCACCGAGACGTTCCCTGATGAGCATTTGTATTCTATAACCACTTTGGGCGAAGAGCCATGGTTCGCTGACCTTGTAAACTTCATGGTTACTGGTATTTTCAGGGACGACATGACCTACTACGAGAAAAAAAAAATGAAGCGTGAGGCAAGGAGCTACGTCTGGGATGAACCCTATTTGTGGAAAAGATGTGAAGACCAAGTTCTTAGAAGATGCATTCCTGAGTCCGAGCAGCAGGGCATAGTGGATCACTGCCACAAGCAACCCTGTGGAGGCCATTTTGGGCCAAGGCGTATAGCAAGAAAGATTCTGGATTGCGGATTCTACTGGAACACTTTGGTTCGAGACTGCTATGAGCTATGCAAGAGATGTGATGAGTGCCAGAAGGAAAGCAACTTGACCAAGCGCAATGAAATGCCCTCTGTGCCCATACTGCCAGTAGAAATCTTTGATGTCTGGGGCATAGACTTCATGGGGCCATTTCCAAATTCACAAGGTAAGGAATATATTCTCTTAGCAGTTGATTATGTCTCAAAATGGGTCGAGGCAAAGGCAACTCCCACCAACGATTCGCGCATTGTGGCTGAATTTCTCAAAGGGAATATTTTCACTCGGTTCGGTGTGCCCAGAGCACTAATAAGCGACCAGGGGACCCATTTTTGTAACTCGGTAATTGAGAGGATGTTGCGGAAATATGTAGTCACTCATCGAATCACTTGTGCCTATCACCCCCAGGCAAACGGCCAAGCAGAGCTCTCCAACAGGATTATCAAAGCTATTCTGAGGAAGACAGTTAGGCCAGAGGGGAAGGATTGGGCAGGCAAACTGGATGATGCACTGTGGGCATACCGCACTGCATTCAAGACTCCATTTGGTATCTCCCCTTACCGAATGATATTTGGGAAAGCTTGCCATTTGCCCGTAGAGATAGAGCACAAGGCACACTGGGCAGTGAATAAAGTCAACTTTGATTGGGATCTGGCTGGGAACGAGCGTAAACTTGACTTGGTCGAATTAGAGCAGCTTCGCATTGAGGCGTATGACCATGCTGCCCACTACAAAGAGCGGACCAAGAGGGCTCATGACAAACTGATTAAGAGGAAAAAGATTGAGGCTGGACAGTTAGTCTTACTGTACCAAACCAGAAATCAATTCCGTTCGGGCAAACTGTCCTCCAAATGGGAAGGACCTTATTTTGTTCACCATGTCAGCCCAAATGGATCTGTGGAGTTGAAAATCAAAAAAGATGATGACTACATTTTCAAAGTGAATGGCCATAGAGTGAAGCCCTACTTTGGGCAAGAGAATCTGGAAGGGCAGCTTGCCCTGATTGAGTGAACGAATAAAGCATTTGGGTCCTGCCCGGGACTATAAATAGGGCGCTGGCCAGGAGGCAACCTGGTATGTTTGTATAATTTTGTTATTTCAATTTTTTTAGATTAGGAATAAACTACTAGCAACAAGGGACTTTGACTATGCCGTGAGAAAGGGTATTGTTTGTTTTTGATTTTGCAGGAGGACTTTGGGCAGACTGAGCCTTTGGGCAAATAGGGACGCAAGTGGGCAGTTGCGATTTTCAAGGGCTGGAAACCGTCCCATCAGGGACTCTGCAACTCCACCATCATCACGCCTCTATCCCTATCCACCCGCGATTCCCGATAACTGCCATTAATCCCCTATTTTCAAAATTCAAAAACACATTATATATCTTTTATTTCTCTCTCCATATGGTATCAACGAGAGCAAAAAACAAGTTAAGAAAAATCCCTCACGGAACCCTAATTGATCTTACTATAGGTACTGCAGCATCGAAACTGAAAAAGATGGTGTCTCCCAAGAGATCGAGTTCGGCGAAGCCAAAATCCCCCGCCGCCGAAGAAGCCATCCACGACGTACCCCTGGCCACCATACTGCCGAGCCCCGCCACGACGGAGACGGACAACACCCCAATCGACGATCTGGCCAAAGAGATCGACGAGACCACCAACGAGAAGGATCTGGAAACCCTAGCCACCGCCGCACAGGAGGAGGAGGGCAAAGCCGCCGTTGATAGCCCCCCGAAAAAGAAGCAGAAAAAGGCGACAGGTAAGGGCAAAAAGAAGGTATCCCCCACCCCCACTGCTGGATCCACCTCCGACGAAAAAGAGAGGGAAGAATCGACGGCCGCCGGCAAAGCGGCGGCGGAAGAAGAGGAGGAGGAGATTGTCAAGAGTCCAGCCCCCAAAAGTAGGACCCGCGCATCCACCAGAAAGAGGAAGGCGGTTGACACATCGGCGCGTGAAATTGCGGCCCCCAAAACGGTGTGTTTCAAGTCGCTCAAACTGATGGGAGTAGAGAAGGACGTACGGGGGTATTTCAAGGCTATTGGATGGGAGCCTTTTCTTGAGTGGTCTGGGCAAATCAGTGAAGAGGTGGTGCGAGAGTTCTTTGGTTCACTGGGAATCAAGGAAACCAAGGATGAAGGAGTGAATAGGAATCCAGTTCGAGTTGTTCGATCGGGCTGTTTCTATTGGAGGTAATGAATTAGATCTGTGTTTGGATATGGCAGGTATCGAGGATTTGAAGTCAAAGGCGTACCAGGAGGCATTGAGGGCTTTGCCATAGTACACAAAGAAGGAGTTGCAGAAGATCTGGACGAAGCTGGGCAAAGGAGGGGAGTTCATTGGGCAAAGCACCAAGTCCATACAGTTGAAGAGCCATGCACTCAGAGTTTGCCACAGGATCCTGGCCATCAATTTCTTTAGCAAGACGGACACCAGCAGTGCTGTTTCCCATCTGGAACTGGGCATACTGTGGTGCATGCATCAGAAGATCAGGCTGCATTTCAGTGCCTGCCTCTGTGCCCAAATGAAGTGGCTGCAAACTCACCCCCTCCAGCGCCTATCATTGGCCCATTTTCCGATGGTGTACGCGGCCAAGATGAACCTGATCAAGAAGGGCAAAGAGCTGGAGATGATGGTGGAGGGCAAGTTTGACACCCAGTGCTTCAAGCGCATGCAGGATATTGTGCCTTTGAGTGATGGCAGTGTGAAGTTTTTGGAGGAGAAACCAGTGAAGGTTGAGGTGAAGGATTCGGTTGCTGAGGCTAAGGCCAAAGAGGAAGTTGCAGAGAGACAGGGAGCCATCGAGGCTCGTTTGGATAAGATCGAGAAGGTGTTCGAGGAAGTGAAGGCGATGATGATCGCATACTTTGACCACGATGGATTCAGGTACACACCTGCTTCCACCTCCTAATTTGTACCCTCCCTTGTTTTTAGTAGTTGTTAGGTTTTTTTTTTATTTCTTTTATTTTTCTGTTTTTTGTTAAGGTCACCCCCGAGTCACTTTGGGTCGGGGGAGACTAGGTTGATCTCCCTGCTGACACACTTTGCCCAGGCAAAGTGTGTGAGGGGGCAGGTGCGCCAACTTTTTGAGTCATAGTCTGGTCGTGGTTAGCCCCTACTGATCTTATTACTTTTGCACACTTTGCCCAGGCAAAGTGTGTGAGGGGAGAAAGGGAAAGGGCAAACCCCTGTTTCTAATCGAGTCAGCATGATTATGTGTCACCTTGGGCAAACATACATACAGTAACTCAAACTTTATAGTTAAGATGCATGAAATAGGGATGATGGAACTGTTCTAGGCAAACTGTGAGAATTGAGCCAACATTGATATATGATTTCTTTCTTTGAGAGTCTGCTGTGATCTTTACAATGCTTGTCTTTGCCTGTTTGCTGAATTGAGTAGTTTGACTGAGTAGGGTTGTTAAATGATTAGGGCATTTCTTTGTTTTATTTCCCCAGAATAAATAACATTATCCCTTGCTAGCCCATTTGAGCCTTATTGAATATTCTTTGTGAACTCATCTGGTATTATGCCCACATTACATAGGCAGCCAGAGAGAGAAAGGGAGTTAGGGCATAGTGTTCAAAAAAAAAAAGAGAAAAAAAAAGAAAAAAAAAAGAAAAAGAAAGAAAAAAAAAGAAAAAAATCAGAAGAGAAAAAAAAATGAATAAAAAAGGTTGTTGTGCTAAGGCCCGTAAGAAAGGGGCAAAGAGGCAGAGAAAAGGCTAACATCAAAAAGCCCTCTGCCCAAATAGATCCTACTCCCAGAAAAATCTACCCCTATGAGCCCAACACTACAACCCAATAAAAGCCCCTTTGATAACCCCCCTGCTTAGTTAAAACAAACTCAGATTAGCAATAAGGCAAATTTAGGCAAAGTGGAGTCACAGCAGAAAATGAGTGTCATTGAACCCATACACTGAAAAGAGAGAAACACTGTGAGGGAGTGAACCCAAAGACCTAGAACAGACTCTTGACTTACTTTTATCTTTACTTGAATTTTGAGTTACCTGTATGTACTATGCCCTTTACTGATCATGCTAAAGTCCCTTGCTTTATTTCTTCCTATTTCTTTCATTTCTGTTTTAACTTTGGTCTTGAGTCAGGCAAATCAGAGCCCACGCTTGGGGACAAGCGTATCCAAGTGTGTGCGGTTCTGATGAGCCATTTTATTTGCTCATCTTAGAGCACTTTTACACCTTTTATTGAGTCAGTTTGAGTCATTAACGTGTCTGGGAGGGCACAATTAGGTGTTTGGGCAGAGTGTGTGGTGATGCAGGTAACAGGTGGCGCACTGGGCAAAAGAGGCAAGGAAATCCCCTTCTTTGGGCAAATCAGATTCTGGAGCGGTAGTGACAAGCAACAGTTTGACCACATCGGGCAAATGGGTAAGGTCACGAAGCAGAAGACCCAGAATTCCTACCAAGTACCGTGCCTGGTCCGACCATCTGTGGAGGAGAAGAAATACCTGCAGAATTCCAGTTTGGGCAGAGAACGGCTGAGGACAGAAGATTCACTGTGGGCAAGGCATCAGCGTACCAGAATCCCTGGATTCGGGGGATCTGACTTATCCTCCAACCCGTTGACTGCTGGCGCCTATTCTTTAGGAAGGAGCAACAGCCGGGAATTCAAATTCAAATTCGGAGCCTATTAAAGTTGGGGCGCGGTGGGCAGCAAGGACACACATTACGCACCGAGAAGTCGGAAGAGCCGCCGGTCCCGCAGATCGTCGTCGCCGCCGAAGTCGCCGGAGAGAGATCGTAGCTGTTCGTCTGAGTCTCTTTGTTTGTTTTGAGTAGATCAAGCCTTCGGGCTGAGAAACAATTTCATGTTTTTATGTTTTCTTAAGTTTTAATTCTGTACTTTGATCTCCTTCAAAAACGTTTACGATTTGAAGGCATGAATAATATAGATCTATTTCCCTTCTTTACTTTGTCTTTTATTTCCAGAATGAGTAGCTAAATTCATCGTGCATCTGGGCAGGGACGGATCGAAGGTGAAATTAGGGTTTAGTTAGGCCGCGAGGTTGGAGGGGCTGAACTAACCGGTTGGGCGTTTGTTCCCGAGGCAAAGTTGATTGAGGTTTTATTTCTGGGGAGTTTGGGTAAACTAGGACGACCACTAGTGAGCCTTTACAAACTGGGATACCGGTGATTGACAAACCGCATAGATGTACCTTGTAGTATTGTTGCGGGCATAGCACTAGAACTTGCAGGAGATGCGGTCGTATGTTTCGAGCATGCTATTGGCCGAGCGGGTCTGTCTAGAGGGTAATGCGGGTTTGGGAAAACTAGATCCATGTTTGGTCGCATAGGTTATCGAATTGTTCAGATCCAGGGGATTAGGCATAGTGATAGCTAGCCTTCTCTTTACACAGTAAGGATAGATAAGGGGTGGGGCAATTGCTGGGCGTGACGCAATAGGACCACTTTTGTTTTTGCACCCTATAACTGCTGACAAACCGCTGGTAAAAATCCTTAGTGCCAATGAACGGTGGTTAGCCCTAATGATCATGAGTGAAGTCATCTGCCCGGATGCTTTGTTCCCAAATTGATTTAAGTTTTCTTTTTAGTCTGCTACTAGATCTGAGTGTTTGCTTGCTTTATTTTTGTTTTTATCTAATTGCATGTTAGTTTGGTTAGTTGTAGTTAGATCTGAGTGTTTGAACGATTGCAAAACCGCTGTGCCCACAGCACCCAAACTCAAAACTTTTTGTGACAACCCCTTGGGCAAAGCCGAGATCACCTACTGTAATTGCCTCCTTGTGGGACCGACCCCACGTACTTGCCATTATCTACGTTTTGTAGTTATAAGAGTACTGGCTAAATATAAATTTCATTTTGACAGCGTGTTTGCTCCACGACAAGTATTCGTGCTCGTCAGCGTTCCTTCCATTTCTCGAAATATTCTTTCTATTTCTCAATTTTGTCATGATAATGACGTATTGATCGAGTTTCTCTCTACTTGTTTTTATGTTAAGGAACGTTCTACGAGGAAGATCCTCCTCCAAGGTCCAATTAAGCATGGAGTATATGAGTGGTGTCCTTTTCCTCCTACTGCTCACTCCATCGTCAAAACCACATCCGTTTGGCACCATCGTTTAGGTCATCCGTCCATATCTGTTCTCAAGCATTTACACTCTATATTTCCATCTCAAATCATTAGCAATCATCCATCGTCATGTACTTCTTGCAACATTAATAAAAGTCACAAGCTTCCATTCTCCACGTCTACTCTTAAATCTAACGCTCCTCTTGAACTAATATACTCCGTCGTATGGACATCTCCCATTTTTTCTTATGATGACCACAAATACTATATTATCTTTGTCGATCACTACACCAAATATACATGGTTCTACCCATTAAAACAAAAATCCGACACTTATTCCATTTTCCAACGTTTTCGTGCTCTCGTTGAAAAATATTTCAATCGACCTATCTCAAAAATTTATTCCGACAACGGCGTTAAATATCTCAAACTCACTCCCCATCTCTCAATTAATGGAATATCTCATCTTACTTCTCCACCCCATACTCCCGAACAAAATGGATATGTCGAACGTCGTCACCGTCACATCATTGAAACTGGACTCACTCTCCTCTCTCATGCCAATATGCCTCTTGAATACTGGTCTCTCGCATTCACTACGGCGGTTTATCTCATTAATCGCCTTCCCACTCCTACTCTAGCTAACTCATCTCCTTATCTCAAATTATTCCAAACCCATCCTAATTACACTAAGTTGCGTAGTTTTGGATGCCTTTATTATCCTTGGATACGACCTTACACCTCTCACAAACTCGATCCCCGGTCAAAACCATGCGTCTTTGTCGGTTACTCTGCCACCCAAAGTGCTTACCATGTCCTTGAACCTACTACCAACAAAATTTACACCTCTCGACATGTCAAGTTTATTGAGCAATCTTTTCCCTTCCAAGCTTTACACAAATCAGCCTCACAAAATACTCCTGCTAATCTCCATGATTGGTGTCCCCTCACAGTATCCATATTACCACCTTCATCCTCATCTCTCATCACACCTACTGCCACTGAATCTAACTCCTCACCACCAACTAACCCCCCTGACCTTACCTCCTCGAATAATTTATCCTCCATAATTGTCCCGACTAATGCTCAACCTCCCAGCTCCTCTATAATCGTTCCATCACCTTCACATGATCAACCCACTTCTTTAAATATCCCCACTTCAACCACACTTCCACCCCCACCTACGTCGTCTCGTACCGTCACTACTCGACTTCGTAACAATATTAGAAAACCTAATCCTAAATATCAAGCTTCTCAATACACAACCCACCTTGCCCTCTCTACTGACCCTAGTGAACCACATACCATTGCACAAGCTCTTAAACACCCGCAATGGCGCCAAGCCATGACAGATGAATACAACGCCCTCCTTCGTAATTCTACATGGTCTCTTGTTCCTCCTCACACTTCCCAAAATATAGTTAGTTGTAAATGGGTCTATCGACTTAAATACAATCCCGATGGCAGCATCGAGCGTTTTAAGGCTTGTCTTGTTGTTAAAGGCTTCCATCAACGTCCTGGTCTTGACTACTCTGACACTTTCAGCCCCGTTATCAAACCCACCACTCTTCGTCTTATCTTATCCCTAGCCGTGTCACATGGCTGGACCCTTCGTCAATTAGACATCAACAACGCCTTTCTCCAAAGTTCCCTAAAAGAAGATGTTTATATGACTCAACCTCCGGGATTTATCGATCAAGCTCATCCTAACCATGTATGCAAACTTACTAAAGCCATCTATGGCCTGAAACAAGCACCACGTGCTTGGTATAATGAGCTCAAATTGTTCCTCATACATTATGGATTTCGACCCACCATCTCTGATCCCTCACTTTTTATCTATAAAAATTCCTCAGTTTCCTTCTATCTACTTGTCTACGTTGACGATATAATCGTCACTGGTCCCTCTCCTTCTGATCTCACTACATTTATCACCACGCTTGCCACTCGTTTCTCTCTTAAAGATCTTGGTCGTCTCTCATATTTTCTCGGTGTCGAAGTTGTTCCTACACCCCATGGTTTATTTCTCAATCAAACAAAATATATCACTGATATTCTCACTCGTTCCAACATGCTTAATTCAAATCCAGTTAGCACTCCCATGAGTTCTTCCCCAACCCTCATTGTTAATGGAGGGCGTCCTCTCTCCACACCCACTGAATATCGAGCCTTGGTCGGTGCTCTCCAATACTTAGCCCTCACACGACTTGATGTCGCCTTCTCTGTGAATAAACTCTCCCAATTTATGCATTGTCCAACAGATGATCATTGGGCTGCTCTCAAACGACTACTCCGATACTTGTCGGGGACTGCTCATCATGGTCTTATGCTATATAAAAACTCACCCCTTAATCTTCATGCCTTTACTGATGCAGATTGGGCAGGTGACAAGGACCAGTACCGCTCTACCACCGGCTACATTGTTTACTTAGGTCGTAACTCCATATCTTGGAGCTCAAAGAAACAACGTACCCTTGCCCTATCTTCTACGGAGGCCGAGTTCCGCGCCGTTGCAGCAACCACATCGGAAATAATATGGCTCCAATCATTATTATCCGAACTTGGTTACCCTTCACATCTGCCTACTATTTACTGTGACAACTTAGGTGCTACACATTACTCCGCCAACCCCGTCTTTCATTCAAGAATGAAGCACCTAGCGTTGGATTTTCATTTTGTTAGAGAACGTGTCACCAACGATACACTCAAAGTAACTCACATTTTCGGTGACGACCAACTTGCCGATGCCCTTACGAAACCGCTACTCAAGTCACGACTCCAATACTTGCTTTCCAAGATCGGCCTGCTGGGATTCGATGTCCCGGGTTATCAAAATTGCGGAACCGATAACCCGACCGAAAACCCGTCGCCGGAAAACCGCACGAACACCAACTCATCCGCAGGAGTCCGACCTTTGGAGACTACGCGCCCGAAGACACGCAGCCCGCCCCCAGCCGATTTTCTCCCACGAGTCGGATCCACGAACGCGAACACCACGCGAAGAACCGGGCTCGACGAGAGCATCGCCGCGGGATGAACCCGCGGCTAAACCCTAGCCGAACCCCATCGCGGGGTTCGCGATCGCCGTGCATGGCGATCGCCGGGGATGCGAGGCATCCCCGCGGGGCTGATCCGATCAGCGCCCGCCGGCGGTGAGTCCGGCGACTCACCGCCACCACCGCACGGGGTGGAGGGCCCCCAGCCGCGGCACCAGCCCGCGGCTGCCCTCCGCGATCGAGCTGGGCTCGATCGCTCGCTCCGGCTTCGGCCGGAGCTCCCCCGCGCGCGCCTGCCGCCGTCGAGGGGTGGGGATCCGCCACGGCACCAGCCCGTGGCATCCCCAGCGATCGACTGCCGTCGATCGCTTGCCCCGGCGTCCAGCCGGGGCTCCCTTCGATGCGCGGTACCGGCGGTCGAACCCTAGGGTTCGGCCGCCCCTCTCGATTCCGACGGGGATCGCGAGATCCCCGTATCCCGGTCTCGACGCTTCCCGGATCGTCTTGTTCATGTACACATCACGATTAAAACAATCACGAATCATAAAAGGGGGTTTATGATTATTACCTCGAATCGTTGTACGGAGAAACGAATTCGGTTGATGACCTTTTGACCTTCCCACGTATTCCTTGCACCTCGTCCGAACGTCGTGTGGGCGACGATCTATCGAACTCTATGGATCCTCCTCACTCTCAAGATTTTATGATTGGCGTAGGTCAATTAATTCTCTTTGAAAGTGAAGACCATGTAGTGCTTATATAGGCTACGTAGGGGATCATAAGGAGAATAAATATTGGGCTTCAATATTGAAAATTAAATTGGGTCCAACCCAAATCCATTAATTCTTATCAATATTAATTTTATTTATTTTCCACTATATAAATAAAATTGCACTCCCAATATTATTCCATATTATATCAAATAATATTTCTCCATCTTAGTATTATTTATTCCGTGTATTTAAGATTTAAATATCCATGAATAAATTTATTTATTGCTCAATAAATAATATTCATATCTTGTATCCGAGACTAGTACCGTTCAACCTTTATTATTGTGCGGAACGAATCCACTCATGAGGTTTACACAATAATTCCTTATGAACTCATCTCGGGGATATTATCAACCCTTCCGGGATACACTTTCCCGTCAAGTATTCACGGCATGTCATATATAAAATATAGCGACCCAACTTTACCGGTAATTAACCCAATAATTAAATCGGTTAATTCCTTTGGAAAATCAAAGCCTCTAGTATTAAATATACACACCCGCAATAATATCGGGGATTAAGAATAAAATACTCCGAGATTTAAATTGATTATCCAAGGCAATCCTAATCAATAAATCTCAAGCTGATCCGCCCAATACACCAAGTGTACAAGTTTGATAAAATAATTAAGATAAATTATTTTCTCTCTCACACAACGACTATACCGATGGATTGGTCCGTGTCCATCTAGGTCGTGAGCAACTGTTTGATTAAATACGAGCAACTGATAGTATGATCTTCTGTGTGCCCATGCCCCACCATACTAACTATAACGTATAAAATCCAGGACTATATTTTGCATAAATAATTAAATGCAAATAATTGTTTATTAATTAAATAGGTTAAATGCCATGACCGGGAGTTTTACCGGTACTTAAATCTAGACATTAAGTACACAACTCCAACAATCTCCCACTTGTACTAAGGTCTAGTCATTTCCTCCAAACTCCCGACTCCCATACTCATCACGTGCTTAAGTTATACTTTCCAGAAGTATTGTGTGAATGAGCAATCTAGGTTGCCGCTCTGAAGTTATCTTGGTGACTACAGCGTCGTCCCTCTGACGATGACTCGTATCAGGTGGTACTGGAGGGACACCTGGTCCATGCTCGGTCGGGCTCAGGGGGAGCCGAGCTCTACCCCTTGGGGTTGATTTCTTTTAAACTCTCCCGGACTCGAGGGACACCTGGTCCATGCTCGGTCGGGCTCAGGGGGAGCCGAGCTCTACCCCTTGGGGTTGATTCCTTTTAAACTCTCCCGGACTCGAGGGACACCTGGTCCATGCTCGGTCGGGCTCAGGGGGAGCCGAGCTCTACCCCTTGGGTTTGATTGAGATTACGAAAGATTCCGAAACTTCATTTTTATTAGCATAAAGGAAAACAAAACACTCTGCGATACAATGCCAAAAGCTTACTGGTAGTATTTCCTGAGGTGCACTGCATTCCAGAAATACTGGTCGGCCACCCCATTCAGATGTTCTAGTTCGTATGAACCATTTTGTAAGACCTTCCTTACTCGAAGTGGCCCTTCCCAGGAGGGCCCTAATGCTCCTGGGTTAGCTCCCAGGATTTCTTTTAGTACCAGGTCCCCCTGCTTGAATTTCCTCACCTTGACCTTCGAATTGAAATATTTTTCAGCCCTCTGCTTGGCCGCCGCGTTTCGGTATATCGAGTTTACTCTCCTCTCCTCTAATAAGTCCAGCTCGACCCGCATCATTTGGTCGTTCTGATCCGTCAGCTCTTGCGACGTCCTGTGGGTAGGCACCTCTATCTCGGAAGGGATGACCGCCTCATATCCGAAAGCGAGGGCGAATGGTGTTTCTCCCGTGGCCACTTTGCTCGTTGTTCGGTAGGCCCACAACACATCGGGCAGTTCGGCCGCCCATCTTCCCAGCCTTTCTTCAATCCTGGCCTTCAGCGTGTGCTTCAAGATTTTATTCACCGCCTCCACCTGCCCGTTAGTCTGGGGGTGGTACGGCGTGGAGAACACCTTCCTTATCTTCCATTTATCGAAAAACTTCATAATTTCTAGCCCCTCGAACTGTTTCCCGTTATCTGACGAGATAGTGTGAGGTATACCGAATCGGCATATGATGTTCTTCCATAAGAAACGGATGATCTGAGGCTGGTCGATTTTATTCAATGGCTCGGCTTCCGCCCATTTGGAGAAGTAGTCCACGGCCACTATTGCATACTTGACCCCTCCTGGCCCCGTCGGCAATGGCCCGATCAGATCAATTCCCCAGGTCGCGAAAGGCCAGGGGCTGTATATAGAATTCAAGTACTCGGGTTGGACTCTTGTGATCGGCGCCGTTATCTGGCATCGATGGCACCTCCTCGCGTATTCAATCGCATCTCGCCTCAAAGTCGGCCAATAGTAACCCTGTCTGATGGTTTTATGTGCCAGAGATTGCCCGCCAGCATGATTTCCGCACACTCCATCATGAATCTCTCCGAACACCCTTCTTCCGTCCGTGGGGGTTATGCACCGCAGCAATGGCATAGACAAGCTCCTCCGATATAGCATACCCCCGATCAGTGTATACCTTGATGCGCGTATTCGGAGCTGTCGGGCTTCTACCTTATCGTCGGGCAACTCACCCGTGCGCAGATGGTTCAAGATGGGTCCCATCCAATTTTCTCCTCGGTCGATCAAGTCGACCGTGCTGACCTCAGCTCTATCCAGTGCTGATCGACCCTGGCTTAGTAGAATCACGTTAGATAAATCGGCTGTCCCTTCCGAGGAAGCCAACTTGGACAGAGCATCCGCCTGGGTGTTCAACTCCCGGGGGATCTGTTCGATTCGACTCGGGGGAACTTGCCTATCATCCTCATCACATGCTCGTGATATTGTTCCATCCTTGTGCTCCTGGTCTCATACTTTCCTTTTATCTGGTTCACCACCAGTAAGGAATCTGTGAACACCTTTAGCTGCTCGGCCCCCACCGCTATGGAAAGTTCCAGCCCGGCTATCAATGCTTCATATTCGGCTTCATTATTGGTAGCATCGAACTCAAAGCTCACTGCATGCGCGAAAGATTGATTTCCCGGTCCGACCAACACTATTCCAGCCCCAGCGCGGGAGCTTGTGGATGACCCGTCCACATACAGTTTCCACGGTGGGATAGGAAGCGAGGAATCAGTCCGCGGAAAAGTGAGTTCCACAATGAAATCTGCCAGTGCCTGACCCTTGATAGCCGTCCTCGGTGCGTAAGTAATGTCATACTGGCCTACTTCCAAACTCCATTTCAACAGACGACCCGTGGTGTCCGGTCGCTGTAACACCTGCCTTAAAGGCATGGTGGTCAACACTTCGACAGGGTGATCGAAAAAGTATGACCTCAACTTCCGAACGCTCATAACCAAAGCATACGCCAACTTCTCCAGAGGCGTGTATCTGGATTCGGCGTCCTGCAGGGTCTGACTGACATAATAGATGGGTTTGTGCAGCCTATCTTCAGCTCGCACCAGGACCGAGTTGATGGCATGCTCGGACGCTGCTAGGTACAGGAACAATTTCTCTCCTCTAACTGGCTTCGATAGGATCTGCGGATCCTGTAGGTGAAGTTTTAGTTTATCAAACGCTTCTTGGTTGTCCTTCTTCCATTTGAATTTCTGGTTCTTGATAGCCTGAAAGAATGGTCGACTCTTATCCCCCAGCCGGGGTATGAATCGGCTCAGCGCCGCCAGGCAGCCGGTCAGACGCTGGACATCCTTCAGACAACGGGGCTCCCTGAGGTCGACTATCGCTTGTATTTTGTTCGGGTTTGCCTCGATCCCCCTGGTGCTCACAATGTGACCTAGGAATTTTGTTTCAAAGACTCCGAAGTGACACTTCTTCGGGTTCAGTTTCATGTTATATTTTCTCAGAATTTCACAGGTGGTTTCCACATCCCTCACGTGGTCTTCCAGCAGTTTGCTCTTGATAATGAGATCGTCCACGTATACTTCCATGGTTTCGCCAATCTGCTCGGCGAACATCTTATTCACCAGCCGTTGATACGTGGCCCCTGCGTTCCTTAATCCGAATGGCATTCGCTTCCAGCTCAACACTGCCTTTTCTGTGTAGAAGGAGGTGTGTTCGATATCCTCAGGAGCCATCGGGATCTGATGGTAACCTGCATAACAGTCGCATTTGGAGAGTACCGCGTAGCCCGATGTGTTATCCACGAGGTGGTCAATATGAGGCATGGGAAAATGGTCTTTTGGGCATGCTCGATTGAGATCGGTGAAATCCACGCACAATCTCCAAGCGTTCCCCGTCTTCTTTACGAGCACCGAATTGGATAACCACTGAGGCTCTCCTCGGGCTTCTATCACCAAATCGTTATCGATCAGCTTCTTCACTTCTACGGCCAAGGCCTCATATTTCTCCGGGCCCATCCTACGACGCTTTTGTGCCACGGGCTTTTTCATCGGGTCAATCTTCAGGTGATGGCATGCGTGTTTCGGATCAATTCCTGTCATGTCCTTGTGCGACCAGGCGAATACATCCATATTCCTTCGTAGGCAAGCGACCAGCTCCCGCTTGACGTCTTCGGGTAACCGTGCCCCGACCAGCACCACCGTTTCGGGCCGGCTTGGGTCCAAACAAATACTTTCTAAGTCATCTACTGCCGAGCATGATGAAGGCCCTCGGGGATCTACGATCTCTTCGTCCTCGCCTATGCGAGGTTCCACTTCTTCTTCGTCCTGTAAGGCCTCATCCACTTTCGTGATCCAAAGGTCGGTTTCTCGGGCTTCTCCCTCTTCCCAAAGTGCGGCCAGGTAATCGCCGTCTTCTATCTCCATCTCTCCTGCGGGATCGATCTCTCTGACTTCAATCTTTCCATCTTCGGTCATTCTCCTCGTCATTTTGACTATGGGGGTGTCGTTAGTTTTATGCGCGTATGTCGCGGTGTTCTTGTCCGGACACAAATCGTAATCAAAACATTTCTTAGCCATATATTGGTCTCCCTTCACGGTCCCAACGGATCCGCTCAGAGTTGGGAACTTAATACAATAATAGTGGGACGAGGCCACAGCCTCGAATGCCTCCAGAAATGGCCTACCTAAGAAAGCATTGTAAATGTTCTCAATGTCGACCACGACGAACTCAGTAGTTCGCGTAATCCGAACTGCTGCATCCTGATAGTCGACGAGCTCCACAGCCAGCTTGATCTTCCCATAGGGCTTCACCTCTACATCTCCAAAGCCCCTCAGCGATCCTTCATACGATTTAAGGTACTCAGACATATCTCCCAGCTGATCAAAAGTCCTTTTGAACAGTATGTTGCAATGAGCGCCATTGTCGATCAGGATACGAGCTACCTCTACTCCTTGGATCCGAGCCGTAACGACCAATGATTCCACCTTTGGATATCTGACCCCTGCTCGATCTTGATCGGTAAACTGGATGACGATGCCCTTAGCGATGCCTGGTTCCTTCAGGGGGATGACCGCGTTGATGCTCTCCCAGGCTCGCAGCTTGGCCTTCTTCTGCCTCTTCGACCTCTGGGTTCCGGGGGCGATCCCGCCGATCATATTGATTCTCCCGCCTTCCCTCATCGGGGGTATGTCCCTGTTTCCTCTGGCATCCACCGGCGGCGGGGGAGGCGGCTGCTCGATCTGCAATCTCTGGGGCTCCGGCAATCTCTGATTATGTGGCACATATGGTCGGTTATGATGGCCGTTTCCTCTTCGGCCCCTTCCTCTCCCCGGTCTTCTCAGTAGCTGCTCGAGCCTCCCTTCTCTGAATAACTGTTTCAGCTGGTCGAGCAGCTGTCTGCATTCATCTGTGGGATGTCCAATGTCCTCATGAAACTCGCACCATTTATTCGGGTTCCTCCTTTCTGGTGGCCCGATGAGCGGTGGCGGTGGCATCAAAGCGAACACATTGTTATCCCTGAAAATTTCCAAAATCTTCCCCGCAGTCCTTCCATGAAAGACTCCATTCTCTCCTGGCTCATTCTGCTGCTCTCTTCTCGGACCGTTGAAGTTTCTGGGGCCCGTGTTCTTTTTAACCCACTCTTTTTTCTCGAAGACGGGCTTCTCCTTTTTGATCTGTCCGTCCATTTCCTTCAGCCTCTGCTCGTAAATTCGCTGCTGCATGATCTCCTCGCCCGCGCGTCGGCGAAATTCAGCGTAAGTCTTGGGGTACTCCCGCATCATTGGTTTGAATAGCTCTGAACTGGGCTTTAGGCCCCCGACCACGGCGTGCACGAGCACATCATCGCTGATTGGTTCTCCTTGAGACACTATTTTTTCTACCCGATCCAGATACTGCTCATCTGTCTCTTCGTTTCCTTGCTTGACCCCCATAAGCCTTTGCCTGCTTTCCGGGCGATGGATCTTCGCAGCGAAATAGGTGACGAATAGCTCTCCCAACTCCTCAAAGCTACTAACAGATCGACTGGGGAGGCTAGTATACCACTTATGTGTTGTGTCTCCCAAAGTGAGCGGGAAAAGTCGGCATTTGGTTGCATCGCTAGCTCCCCGCCCGATCATGTATATGTTATATTTGCTCAAATGGACCTCCGGGTCCGCCTTCCCATCATAAATCATATTCATCATTGGCGCGATGTCCACTTGGGTCCTAGCGCTTGCGAGCCGGCGTGATAGTGGGTCAGTCAAGATCGTTCTTCGAGGCCCCTCGCCTTTCTGCAAAGCGATCTGCCTCTCCATTTCTTCCAGCCTTCTAATCACACCCTCGTCGGGGCGACCGCGGGGCTGCCTCCTCGCCTTCCGACCTCGTCTGACGGCCCGAGGTGGAGTCCTGACGTCCCTCTGGTCGTCCCATTCTTCATAATCTTCCTCTGATTCTTGCGATTCACTGGAATCGCCATCATACTCTTCCTGTCGGATCAACCCTAACCTGCGACCTTTCTTGCGAGGGCGTGCAGGTGAGATCGCCCGAGCTTCCAACTCTTCTGCGAATTCCTCTTCTTGAAAGTCTCCATCTAGGTTCCTCACTATGGGTCCTTGGGCCGGACTTTTGTTCGCCCTTTCCATGCGAGCTGACTTCTCTTGCAGCAGTCGTATGGTTCTCTTGATGTCCTCCGGAGTTTGAAGGCATTCGAGGTTCAGGTCGGGCAAGCTCTCGACAGCTCGCTTGTTTCTGATGGCCTCCCTCTTCTTCTCCTGAAGGACCCTCTGCTCTTCCCTGATTTCTCGCTGCTCAGCTCTCAGCATTTCGATGTGATCGAGCTGTTCCCTCTCCATCTGAGATATCTCTGCCCCTCCGGCCCGGACATCATTCGGCTCCTCGGGACCCTTTCCTTTCTCTGCCGAGGTCAAGCCCGAGACCCCGGTCGTGGTCAGAAGACTCGTTGTGATGTTCGGATAACTCATGCTTATGCTCGTTCTAATTCACTCAACGCCCGAGGATCACCCCTCCTTCTAGCGCCAATTGTTGATAGTCGAAAAATCGTGTTCTCCAATAATCAACTAAAAAATAGATATTTGGGGATTGAGTGTTGAACAAGTCTTTTATGCTCTCTAATAATTTTTGGGGAAATGTGTAGATATCTCTGAATGGAAAACTACATCATCTATTTATAGAAAATACAAATTAGGGTTTCCTAAGTTGGTTAATGGGCCAAGCCCATCAAATAAACTCACCATTTAGCCCATCTCTTTTATCAGGGCCCAAGGGATATGATCGCTTATGAAAATTTTCTCATCCCGTTCCTGCTCGGCCCGGGTATCTCCCGAAGCTTTTCATCGGTTGAGCTGTGAGTCTGCCCTGTTCGGCCTTGGCTCCCGTTCACGGGATTTCGAGCATAAGCGTAGCTCGCTTGCTCGCCTTTCTCTCTGAGACCGAGCCGAGGACATCTTCTCTCTATTTTGAGAAACGGGGGCTCCTTATGCTCGGGAGTTAGTCGATATTTTCCCGCATAACAAAGGGAAGGGAGATTAATATTCAAATAATGTAAATTGAAACGAATGAATGTGAAATGAAAATAAATTGAAATAAAAGTATTGAAATTTAATATTAATAGTGTTATTATTTCAATTTTTTTATTAAATTATTATTTTTTTAATTATATTTCTCTAACCTTTTTGTAGACTTTTGTATTGAATTCTTATGAGGTTAATTAAATGTAATTGAATTTCAAAAGAACATTGTTGACAGTCGAAAAATCTTGTTAGGACCCGACCGAACATATGTAGAGATTTTGAGGATTGGACGAACTAGTACAACAAAATACGGCCATCAGAAGCAAAGAATGGAGAGCAGAAATATTTATATTATATCCCTATTTTTGGGAATTGTGAATTGTCCCTCTTGGTTACAAATGTCCTCTTATTTATAGCAAGAGAAATAAGGTATGTGTATAATTATGTTGGGCCTTTTCTACTTTTCTCTTTGGGCTCAAGCCCAATTTAGCCCAAGAGAATACTAAAACTGAAAAGTACATTACTAGATGGGCTCTTTTTAATTCCCCTTCATTTATTAATCCCAAGTCCTGGGTCTTGTTGGACTTGTTAATATTTTTTAGCGATTTAACGGGTACTCCTTTTTCTATTACAAGTCGAGCTAAAAATACGCATCAACAAATGCCCCCCGGGAGCGATTTTCACCGAGCAGAGCGACAAGGAGAATCGCTCTCGGCTGATGAAGTGTTTTTTGCTCGGCCCTTATGTCATCATCATCTTTGTTGGTACGAGCAGGATTTCTCCGGTCCCCAACATGGTAAATTCAACAATGACCTTTCTTTGGCCTTGAATCCAACTTGACACGACCCCCTTGGCCTTCTTTTTGACGACCAATCCTCCTCTCTCTAATTAGTCAACTGGGGCCGCAATTCCAGTTCGGCCTTTATATGGTTCCTTGGCACACAGAACCCAAATGCATAAAATATAATGAGCAGACTCGGCTCTTGACACGCACCCAATTTACTTGGCATACACTGGATTTAACTATGCATCAAATTAACAGGCCGACAAGCACTTGCCATGCCCGAATAAAAATGTCAGTTAACAAATGAGGTTGAATTTTTATCTTTCGCACCGTGCCGACTTGAACCCGAATTTTCGATTTGCTTCTCGATGGGGGCATATAAAGCTCGGTCGAGAATTTCCTTGTCTATTGTAATTTACTTCTTCACTACATCGCTGTCCAGACCGTCCATCTTGTTCGCTCGTAGACTCTTTGCTCGTCGATTATTGGGTATCTCCGATTCCGTCTACAATTTTCTTTCGATCATATCTCCCTTTTTCCATAAAGGTAGGCCACAACTCAAAAAGGAAATTTACTTTTTGCCGATGAGGTGTTGTGTTCGACCGAGGCTTTATTCTCGTCTTCGACTGCGCGAGCAGGCCTCTTCGGGCTCTATCGAAATCATAACTTTGCACTTTCGACCATTCGATATGCTGAGCGAATGGTCCGTTGCTTCTGACCGATTATGCATTTTGCTCGGCCCCAATTTCTGCTTCGCTTGAGATTGTACGACCGAATCTTCCTTCGGCTCCCCCTTCCCGGAACTGCTCTTCTTTATTTGGAGTTCCACGCACTCATATAACGGGATTCAGAATTAATTGGTTTTTTGCTTGATATTTCATGAATTGTCTGGCCGTAGATTCATGCTCGTCTCTTGGATAACTTCCAAATTTACTTATTGCGTGTCCCAGTCTATATCCTTTATCATTTCGATGCTTTTATTTCAGACTACGTTCTATCCGTGCTCGGTACCTTTATGTTTTCTGGTTGGTCAGACTGGTTTTCATCGTTAACATTCTTCACTTATCTTGTTCGATCGCCGTTGCTCTTTATGTCGAACAAAGTGAAAAAGAAAATCACTTTCGGTTGGGAAGATATTTTGCTCGATCCAGATCTTACCCTCATCCACGACCTCGCGTGCAGAGTAAGGAGGGAAAAAGGAAGGTATGTTCGTCCACTTACTGGACTGAGCGGGCCTGGGCCGATTGGTTCGCGCTCGGCAATCTCCTGTCTCCGCATCTTGCGACTTCGTTTCTTACTCAAGAACCTCTAGGTATAAATTCCCCTCATCCTCTTAAGACAATTTAATCCATTGTTGGGTATTTGTTATGGGCCGAACATAAAATATCTCTCAACAATTTATTTATTTATTTATTTTCGCACTCCAGCTTATTTTTGTGTTTTATTTATGCAGCATAAAACCAAAAAAGACCTTGTTTATCTTTTTGATATCTAGTAATCTGTGGTATCTGCCCGACATATTGGTATCTCGCTGCGTCTCAACCCAATTTACCCGTTCTCGGCCACTTACCTGGGTCCTCTATACACAAGAAATCGAAGGAGAATCTCTTCCAGCTGATAAGCTTAATACGCTCGGCATTGAATTCTTTCTCGTCCTTGACTATTCGACCAGCCATTTTTCTGTTCGGCCAGGGGATAGCTTTAGTATATGTCGTATGGCCGCACCACGTTAATCGACCGATGACATCAGCCGAATAATTATTTATTCAAGAATTGTTTACGGCCCACCAGATATTTTGCTCGGCCCAAACCATTCCTCTATTTTCAACTGGACTTATGGGATTCAAGATCGAGAGAATTCTTGCTCGTCCTCCTATTCTCCTTCGAATTGTTAGTCATGTTCGTCGCCATAGCAACTTCGCTGCAGCCGGATTTAGGTCGTCCCCTCTTGGCCGAGCGGATTGGAGTTCCTGACATATGCGGAATTCAAGGGGCTTTTGTATTGGGAATGCCCGCATATTCACCGGAATAATGGACCGAGGATTCTTATTATGATCCCAGCGTGAAATACGCCAACTAGGGGTATTCTTCTTGGCTCAAACTTTAATCTCGTCCCCATCGTGTGATCTCGTCGCAACGTTTGGTTAGGTTTTTTGGTTTTCACCATTTTTTTTTTTTTTTTGATATATATATATATATATATATATATTTTTTTTTTTTTTCGTTTCGGGAGCTGTGCTCGGATCCTTTATTATTATTATTATTATTTTTATATTTTCAAAGGAGGTCTCTTGTGATAATTTTAGGCACCTAACTTAGTATAGATTGCTCTGCCTATTTGACCGGGCAGAGTGAGCATATAGCATTTCTCTGAAATGCCCCAGTATAATTTTCTTGTCGAAATGATATGTGCTCGACCCGAATGGGTCCGGGAGGAGTTCCACTCAACTCCGGAATAATAGTTGCTCACCGCCGAGATGACGAGCAGCGCCTAGCATGCTCTCCCGGACAGGTCTTCGGAGGAGTTATACTCTTACTCCGGAATGATAGCTGCTCTCCTACCGAGATGACGAGCAGCGCCTAGCATGCTCTCCCGGACAGGTTCTCGGAGGAGTTATACTCTCCGGAATGATAGCTGCTCTCCTGTCGAGATGACGAGCAGCGCCTAGCATGCTCTCCCGGACAGGTCCTCGGAGGAGTTATACTCTAACTCCGGAATGATAGTTGCTCTCCTGCCGAGATGACGAGCATCGCCTAGCATGCTCTCCCAGACAGGTCTTCGGAGGAGTTATACTCTAACTCCGGAATGATAGCTGCTCTCCTGTCGAGATGATGAGCAGCGCCTAGCATGCTCTCCCGGACAGGTCCTCGGAGGAGTTATACTCTAACTCCGGAATGATAGCTGCTCTCCTGTCAAGATGACGAGCAGCGCCTAGCATGCTCTCCCGGACAGGTCCTCGGAGGAGTTTTACTCTTACTCCGGAATGATAGTTGCTCTCCTGCCGGGATGACGAGCAGCTTCTAGCATGCTCTCCCGGACAGGCCCTCGGAGGAGTTTTGCTCTACTCCGGCATGATAGTTGCTCTCCTGCCGGGATGACGAGCAGCTTCTAGCATGCTCTCCCGGACAGGCCCTCGGAGGAGTTTTGCTCTACTCCGGAATGATAGCTGCTCTCCTGCCGAGATGACGAGCGGCACCTAGCATGCTCTCCCGGTCAGGTCCTCGGAGGAGTTTTACTCTAACTCCGGAATGATAGTTGCTCTCCTGCCGAGATGACGAGCAGCTTCTAGCATGCTCTCCCGGACAGGCCCTCGGAGGAGTTTTGCTCTACTCCGGAATGATAGCTGCTCTCCTACCGAGATGACGAGCAGCGCCTAGCATGCTCTCCCGGACAGGTTCTCGGAGGAGTTATACTCTCCGGAATGATAGCTGCTCTCCTGCCGAGATGACGAGCGGCACCTAGCATGCTCTCCCGGTCAGGTCCTCGGAGGAGTTTTACTCTAACTCCGGAATGATAGTTGCTCTCCTGCCGAGATGACGAGCAGCTTCTAGCATGCTCTCCCGGACAGGCCCTCGGAGGAGTTTTGCTCTACTCCGGAATGATAGATGTTCTCCTGCCGAGATGACGAGCAGCTTCTAGCATGCTCTCCCGGACAGGCCCTCGGAGGAGTTTTGCTCTACTCCGGAATGATAGTTGTATATGCCAACTTTTCTAATGGAACGTACCTGATATCCACATTGTAGAGTATCTGGTTGACATATTAGGTTATCTGGGGTTCTTCCATGTGAACAACCATGTTTGGGTATTTGATGGCTGTGCCCATCAAATGCCCCAGTGTTTACTTGTGGAAGTCTGTTTGGGTGCAATACATTTTCTCTCTTTATTTCTCCTGTTAGGCATATTACGCCATACCTCTATATGTTTCTATGGTTAGGCAGATGACGACTTGTTCTCCGCAACAGACGAAAGGAAGACGTGTTCCTGTCTTTGCTCCCCGACTCGGTGACATCGTCGACCAGCCGAACTATTTCGATTATTCCCTTTTAGGGCCTCTAATATGCTAATCTCTTAGACTGTTCACCTGTCGAACAAATTACCTGATGGTCTGCTCTCCTATCGAGCGGCCGACCTGATTGTCTGCTCTCCTATCGAGCAGCCGACCTGATGGTATGCTCTCCTATCGAGCGGCCGACCTGACTGTCTGCTCTCCTATCGAGCGGCCGACCTGATTGTCTGCTTTCCTATCGAACAGATGACATGATTGTCTGCTCTCCTGTCGAACGGCCGACCTAGCTGACCTGCTCGTCCAACGCTCGAGGATCACCCCTCCTTCTAGCGCCAATTGTTGACAGTCGAAAAATCCTGTTAGGACCCGACCGAACATATGTAGAGATTTTGAGGATTGGACGAACTAGTACAACAAAATACGGCCATCAGAAGCAAAGAATGGAGAGCAGAAATATTTATATTATATCCCTATTTTTGGGAATTGTGAATTGTCCCTCTTGGTTACAAATGTCCTCTTATTTATAGCAAGAGAAATAGGGTATGTGTATAATTATGTTGGGCCTTTTCTACTTTTCTCTTTGGGCTCAAGCCCAATTTAGCCCAAGAGAATACTAAAACTGAAAAGTACATTACTAGATGGGCTCTTTTTAATTCCCCTTCATTTATTAATCCCAAGTCCTGGGTCTTGTTGGACTTGTTAATATTTTTTAGCGATTTAACGGGTACTCCTTTTTCTATTACAAGTCGAGCTAAAAATACGCATCAACAAACATTGCTTTTATTATTGCTAAGGTGTGTGCCACATTACTATTTACTACAACAATACTTATTTATCAAAATAATATATATCTATAACAATAATCAAATTATAAGTCTTCATAATTTTGTTACCTTTTGCTGTTTTTTGTTCTTGCCTTCTCCACCAGTTATTAATATTCTTTTGCACATATATAAAATTTCCACTTAGGTCATATTAAATCTTTATTTTATAAACGAAGTAGGATTTAGGAATACCGAATATGTGCCCGCCTCCATACACATTCACATTAAGAAGTAGGAATTTGTCTTTTTTGTGTTAGCTAGTTTAATTAATAAACCAAGATTACATCTAAACCTGATCTAATATTTTATTTGAAAAATAAATAAATAATATTGTGGAGCTAGCGACTACTACCAGCATATATAGCTCGTGTTCGGTTCGTTTGAGATTCCGAAAGCAGTAATCTCACATGGGCGTGAAGTCGTCAACCCCACACAACACAGATGAACAACACCACCTACAATTTAATTTTAGTATTTTAATTCGGTCTTATCACATAATTTTAGACTTAATTTTGACTAGCTCATGAAAACGCACAACTTATGCGTATGTAAATTGATCATTTGTTTTTACTTGTCACAAGGTAACACCCAACCACCCTTTCATTTCCCCATTCCCTCCTCCTCTTAGTAGTAGTAATTAGTTTTAGGTTGGTAAGCTATATCTGTCCTTCTTTTCCCACCCAATAAATTAAATGATATATACAGACTACTAGCTAGCTAGCTACTTCCCTCTTCCAATTCCATAGTGATCATGAAATCAAACAACAACAACAACAGCATAGAGATGAGCCACGAGAAACTCGTCGCGGAGGTGGCCATCCGCCGAGACTCCTCCGACATGGTCATCAACATCCGCCGCAAACTCCCCGATTTCCTCCACTCCGTCAAGCTCAAATACGTCAAGCTCGGCTACGGCTACTCCTGCAACAACCCCGCCGCCCTCCTCCTCCTCCTCGCCGGAATCCCCCTCCTCGCCGCCATCGCCCCGAGGCTCCTCGACACTGCCACCGTCCTCATCTGCTCCTTCGTCCTCGTTTTCCTCCTCGCCATCTACTGGGCCAAGAAGCCCCGCCCGGTCTACCTCGTCGACTTCGCCTGCTACAAGCCGGAGGACGACCGGAAGCTCTCCGTCGAGGGCTTCCTTAAAATGACAGAAGAAAGCGGCGCCTTTGAAGAAGAGTCGGTCAAGTTCCAGACGAAAATCGCCCGCCGGTCGGGGCTGGGCGACGAGACCTACTTCCCGCCCGGCATAACCTCGAACCCGCCGGACCTGTCGATGCGGGCAGCCCGGGCAGAGGCGGAGACGGTCATGTTCGGGGCCGTCGACTCTCTGTTCAGGAAAACAGGGGTCGACCCGAGGGAGATCGGGATCCTGATCGTGAACTGCAGCCTCTTCAACCCGACCCCTTCCCTCTCCTCCATGATCGTCAACCAGTACAAACTCCGGACCGACATCCGCAGCTACAACCTCGGCGGGATGGGCTGCAGCGCGGGCCTGATCTCGGTGGACCTGGCCCAACACCTCCTCCAGGCCCACCCCAACACCCGCGCGTTAATCGTCAGCACCGAGAACATCACCCTCAACTGGTACTTCGGGGACGACCGCTCCATGCTCCTCTGCAACTGCATCTTCCGGATGGGCGGGGCCGCCGTCCTCCTCTCGAACATGGGCCGCGACGCGGCCCAATCCAAGTACCGTCTGGCCCACACCTTCCGGACCCACAAGGGGGCCGACGGGAACAGCTACAACTGCGTGTACCAGCAAGAGGACGAGAAGGGGGTGGTGGGGGTGTCGCTGGCGCGTGAGCTGATGGCGGTTGCGGGGGACGCGCTGAAGACGAACATCACCACCCTGGGCCCCGCGGTGCTGCCGTTGTCCGAGCAGATTATGTTCCTGGTGACGCTGGTGAGGAGGAGGGTGCAGGGGGCTAAGGTGAGGCCGTACATACCGGATTTCAAGCTGGCGTTCGAGCATTTTTGCATACACGCGGGGGGAAGGGCGGTGCTGGATGAGGTGCAGAAGAATCTGGATCTGGGGGAGTGGCACATGGAGCCGTCGAGGATGACGTTGCATAGGTTCGGGAATACGTCGAGCAGCTCGCTGTGGTATGAGCTGGCGTACACGGAGGCCAAGGGGAGGGTCGGGAAGGGAGACAGGGTGTGGCAGATTGCTTTCGGCTCGGGTTTCAAGTGCAACAGCGCCGTGTGGAAAGCGATCAGGAGAGTCCCGCCGGGGGAGAAAGAAGGGAACCCGTGGTTCGACTGCGTCGATAAGTACCCGGTCGAGGTGCGTAACGCGTGAGCGGAGCAGTTCGGTTTCTTGTCGGGGATGAGGGGTTGAATACATGTTTTAAAAATATATTAAAGTTTTCATGGTTTTGATGTGTAAATTGAGTATAAATTTAGTTTGTGTGGTTTAAATTGTTAACTTCTTTTTTTAAATAGAGGTATTTGGATAGAAAGTTTATAACAAATTTGATCGCATTTGAAATAATAGTATGTTGGAAGAACGTGTTGGAACTTGTAAGGCCAACTACAATTCGGAACACATTCCAACTAATGACACCGGAACTACGGAAATAGTTAATGTCACGTTCGATTGGCACATGCATATGTTTAGTGTGACATTTGACTTTTGAATTAATTAATTTAATTAATTAAAGAGGCTAATTAAGTTCTATAATTCTCGAAAATGGTACATAAACATAACTACTCCCTTCCTCCCAAATATTAATTTAGTGACATAGCACACTTAATTTGTAAATATTAATTTGTATCTTCTTCTTTAATTGTGTATAGAATTCATAAGTTATTGGCACATAAAAATTGTACTAGTAAAATTTGAGTAGTAACGAGACGAACACTTGTACTCAAAATTTAATTTTTGATTGAAACATAAAAAAAAAAGTTAATTAAAAATAAAATAATTGTCAGTAAATTTATAAAATATGTGTAAAAAAATATAAATAAAATTATATTTTAACTAAAGTAAAAAAACAATTAAGTATTTGTTTTTTAAAAATTATACATACTTGGTTAAGATATTAAAAACAATACTAATACTAAGTACTCCGTAGTTCGTATGTACTAATTCTACCGGGGTCGATAGAGCACGTGAAACAAAAACGAAGGGGTCCAGTTTTGTATCCATTGTTCCGTCACATCCATCGAAAGCTTTCAACAGTTCAACTGCAAAATCTCAACATAATAAATGTATTCGATCGTCGCCATCTCAATTACTTCTGGAGAGTCAACGTAGACCTGACCGCAAATCAGAACTCAATACACAGTACATGGAAAACTGTTGGAATGTGCGACGAAATAGTATAATACTACCATTTGATTTACGTGAAATTGATTTACTCATTTCCTTGATTTAATTAACACCTCAAAAAATCATATAGATGCCACGAAATATTGAAGATTTCTTATATTTTATTTTGCTAGTATATAGAGATTGCATCATATAATTTGCCTATGAGATTTAATGCCCCCACCAATTTTAGTTTTTCTCTATTTTTCTTTTTTAATTAAATTGGTCAATTAGTTGGCCCAAGAAAGAAGCGAAGCCCAATAAGAAATGAAACCCTTATACACACACACCTACACAAAAATCAACAGCCACAAAAATAAGCTACGATGTGGGCCGCGGTATCACTGCCAGCACCGAAGCTCTGGCCACCCGCCACCATCTACACCGCCAGGCCGGCTCAACGCCGTCGTTCCGTGGCCGTCAGCAACAGCCTAAAAGAGGGAGAAGGAAAAACGGGCGACCCAGGGTTGACTCGAGCAGTGAAATCGAGCGTCCCAACCGGCGCTGATGTACTGAAGGCACTCGAAAGAGCCACAGCCCAGAAAGTGGCCGAGAGAAGGAAGAAGAATATGGAAACTTCTAGAACGAGAGAAAATGGCGAAGGTGAAGAAGAGGGACCTCCTTGCAATTTCAATAATGTTAGGCCCCTCCGCATCAAACCAGAATGGGGTGACCAATTGGAGGAATTACAACAGAGACTTGAACAGCTTATTAGGCCTTAGAACAAAACAAACTCACTTTGTAATATTGTTTTTTTTTGTTAATGAATATTTTGAATTAATTACGAATTATATAAATAAATACTGTATTTCAACAAATCAAAGATCCGAATTTTGGAATTTGGACTATGCCAACATTTGCTACAACTCACATAGCAACAACATTCATAACAAAACCGTAAAAAGAACAAAAACAGAAGATGTAGTTTGTAGTGCCAATACATCTCATCTAGTCTAGTAGGGTCGGTATCGTCTATTATTACGGTTACTATTATTATCATCGCCACTATTACTAGATCCTCCTCCCCGACCTTGCGGCCCACCACCACCACCACCGCCATTGCTTCTATCATTCCTCCGTGGCCTCACAGGTGGTGCCACCATCTGTGCACCAGGCTGCTGACTGATTTAATAAACAAAACAAAAACATAAAATACAAAATAGGAGTAAATTGGTTTTCCTGTTAAAATATGTCAAAACGTCTGAGGAAATTTTTTGATCGACCCTACATTATGTGACAAATAACTTACAGGACATAGCCGATTCGGCCGTCTGGTAAAACCATTGGCACCATCTGCATTCCAGCTGGCATTGGTCCCCTTCCATAAATCATTGGCTGCTGAATATGTTCCGTCGTTTTAGAACAACTCAATCGGTGCCAACAATTGAAAAAAAAATTAACAAAAAAGTACCTGCTGAAATCCACCGGGGGCTCCATATCCAGGAGCTATTGGTGCGTAAGGGTTTACTGGTATACCGCCATATCCCGGATGGGGAATGTAGTTGGGGATTGGATGACTGAGAGGATTAGCCGTGTCAAACCTCCTCTCTGGCTGAGGCTTTGCCAGAACGACTTCTAATGTCTGGCCTGAGATTTACACGTCATACGAATATGTTAAATATGTAAAATTCAGTACTTAACGACAAGCTCTTTTTAGTCACTTGATCTGTATGCATATATATCCAATGGGAAATCTCCCCAAGTCATTGAATGCATAGCTATCGGGTAAAGTTAGTATTGAAAAAATATGAGGGAACAAACCATTTATCTCGTACTTTTCTGTCTCTTTAACTGCCTTTAATGCGCTTGACCTTTCTGCATAGTGGACGAATCCAAAGTCTCTTTTCCCGCCACTTTTGGCAGGTGGCATAACAACTTTTGTGACTTCACCGTGAACCTGGAATTGTTCCTTTAACTGTTCGGTTGTTGCGTTTTCAGGTATATTCTTCACATAAAGAGCTTTGACCTGGACAAAAACAAAAATATATCAGATTTTGACTTTGGAGCAACTGAGCTAGTATCAGTCCAAGTATATAAATGAAGGTAAGTTACACGGTTGAAATTTTTGCATCAAATGGTAAGCTGGGATAATCAAATAGATATCTTTCTCTATGAACCACTATTTATATATAATTAATTTACAATGAAAAATGATCTTTCAGATCCAAAAATAATCAATCTGAAAATCAGTAACAGGCACATAGGTCCTGCATTGAGATGCTACCGACTTTAATAAACATACAAAACTAATTCACAGTATATCGTGATAGAATGATCATATCATGCTTGTAATTTGGAATTTCATGTCATCCCTCATCTGATCTCAAGTTCATTATGGCAATTATACGTTTCATCTACCAATCATCATAAGTGATATTAAAAGGAAAAAAAATCCCGACTTATCTCAGTAGCAAATAATATGTATACATGATATGATCCACAAAGAAAAGAATTCAGTGCAATCCAAGCCATTGTTTGTCAAAATATTTCAGATCCACAGAGTTTCAACAAATGCCGGCATCTTAAACTACCTTATAGACTATTGACAGGTTAAAAAAAAAAGGACAAGGAAAGGATAAAAATCAGGAATCATTTAGCATACAAATTGAATCTATGAAAAGGATAGAATTAGGGATGATTGATTTCTGATTGATTATAATTATTATCTTTTACTTCTATAACCTTGTATAGACTTAAATAAGGATCATCAACTAGGAGTAGGGCAGCAATAATACTTCTTAGCTAATCAGCCAATGCTAGGGAAATATAATGTAGTTGAAGGATAAATTTAATTTTTGTTTTATTATTTTCTTTCTTCATTTCCAAAAAGAACATCTTCCACTTCTAATTATTTCCCACGACAGCACCAAACTATAAAATTTGGTTATTGTTCGAAGGAGTATTTTCACTTTTGATATTTATACCTGCGCAGTAGAAGCAGAGTGATCTGGTATAATCTTTGGATCAGCCCATGTAACAGTTGGTGTGTGTCCTTCCAGCTTAAAGCTCCCAGAAGCCATTTTTTGCCGAGAATAATCCGCACAAGCATTGTTGTAATATTCCACAAAGGCAAAACCACGGTTGCGAGCTGGGTTCAGGGGATCCTATTATAATTAAGAGGACAAAAATAGTCAGAAAAAAAACCCACCTAACAGTACTGATAAATATTAGCTTTCAATAATAAAAGAAACCAACATGAGACCTTAATAAGCTCTAAGGTTTCAGCACCAGGACCCGTTTCTTCAATGATTTTTCTGAAATCATCTTCGGTCAAACTCTTGGGTATGTTTCCTATGAACAATCTGTATTTAGTTTCTGATAGCGAACACCGTAATGTTCTTCCCTGCAGTCACGTACGACATGATGAATACAAAACAAGAGTAATTCTATTTGAACCAAAAGAATTGTATAGTAAGAATATGAAAAATGTGCAAGACCTTTATATGTATCCTACAAAAACACATATCCTATAGCTTCTTAGTGATAAAGTGCAAATCACCTTGAATTCTTTGCTGTGTAATTCTCCAATTGCCTTTTGCGCTACATCTTTAGTTCTGAAAGCTACAAAAGCAAAGCCCTTGCTCTCACCGGTATCCCTGTTTTTCATTACTCTTATCTGCCATATGATGAAGCAATGAGTAAAATACGTAATAGTATTATAAGCAAATTATATTTATCTTTACCCCACCATCTTTAGTATATTACTAACCTCGGAAATATCACCAAAGGGCTCACAAAGTTCCCTCAAGTCGTCCTCCGAAATATCTCGAGAAAGTCCTCCAATGAAAACTTCAGAACCATGAGGAGGAAGATCGAGAAGCTCGGAATGCTTTTCTTTGTCATCTTCCTTGATCGATACTGAGTTTTCTTCATCTTCCACATGTTCTACGTGAATATCAATTCCTTCTGCCTCTGGAGATTGTTCTTTCCCACCATCCTCACTTACCACTTCCTCCTCTTGAGGCTGATTACCATTTTCTTCACCACCTTCTCCAGCCCCATGATCCTCCATGGGTTCCTCCGAATCCTCTTCAGAGTAATTATCATCATCAAAATCCACACGATCGTCGATTTCCGTGTTCTCCGCCATGATTATCTTCTTTTGTTTGGAGTCTTGTCACACAAGAAACACAAATTGAGGCCTCGAGATCCACCAATAGAATCTGCATGCTTATAGATTGTTATTATTATGGCAGCTGACAAAAGAGAAAAACCATGTGCAGAAAGCGCGGATGTACGAATGAGCTGAGGGACATTTTTTTTATCCTTTTAACTCAGAAGAATCTGAAAGCATTATTTGTGGATCATATATATGAGCATTATTTGTGGATCATATATATGAGTATTATTTGTGGATCATATATATGAGACATTTCAGGATACGGGGAATTTCATTTCTATGGATCATATATATGAGACATTTCAGGATACGGGGAATTTCATTTCTATGCAATCGATCGCTATATGGTGAATTTCAGGTGTTTGGAAGTGTATAGTAAAGTATTCATGGACAAAAATGGTTACACGGAAGACTAAAGTTTTGTACAGTATCATTTTTCCTGAAGAGTAAAGAGGACAGATTCTTCAAAAGAATCCAATACCACAGGAGAGAAAAGTAACCCAGATAATTTTCAGTTCCCCTAAATTCAAAGACTGAATCAGCTGGAAAGGAATCGAAGAAATCAAAAACTTCCAAAAAATAAAGTTTTTTTTATTTAAAATTAAGTATGAATAGATACACCCAGAACAAGGTCTCGTTCCGCAACGAACAAGAAAATCAAAAACCCTAAACTAATTGAAAATAATTTTACTGTAATCAAACGAACCCGACTCGTCGTTCCCGAAGTCGAAATGCAATCCATATCTCACAAAAAAAAATCAACTAGGGTACACCACGAAAAAACCTTATACGGGACGCATGTAAATAATTTGGGGGTTAATTGATTCAAAGGCAACAAATTAAAAAAAAAAACAAAAACTCAGGTGTGGTGTATGTGTGTCTGTATATATATGGATCTGAGAGTGTAAACAGCAAAAAAAAATCGATGAACAAGATGAAGAGAGGTAGAAAAAGCAGGGCGAGATTTCAGAAAAAAAAAAACTTTGCATACCAAAAAATATCTTGGTAATTTTTTTTTTTTTCGATTTTCGCTTTATCTCTCTCTTCGTTGTGTAGTGAGTGAGATCTAATCCTCGTTTCGTTTTACCTCTATGGTTTTTACAGGAAAAATGTGGCCCTAAATTGGTGCGCTCTAGGGGTAACCCTGTCTTTTTCATGTGATTATTTCTACAACTGTTCGATTAGATTATTTGGAAATATGTTCATTAACTTAGTCAATTACACAATTTACACTTAAAAATACTCCCTTCCATTCCATTGAGAAAAAAAGTGCAACATCTATCTCATAAAATTATGCAGGTAAATTATAAAAGACTACTAGTACATAATTTTGTAGAATATTGAAAGAAAAAAAATATGAAAAAACTGGAAATTTTATTTATCACATTGTGATTTTCTTATTAGACATCAGCAAGTTCAATTATTTATTCTTTTTGCTTCACATGAAATTTAAAGCAAATAAATAGCAATAGTAAATACATGTGACTTTTGATTTAGCTAGAATTTAGAAAAACATTATTAGAATCTCAAGAGACTATTTTGGTTTACTCCAACATTGCCTCCCTTCAACCAAAATTTTTTCAACTCCGATTGCAGCAACATTTTTCTTGAACACCTGTGCACCAAGGGCCTTTGTGAAGATATCGGTAACTTTTTCTTCACTTCGACAATACTCAAAATGAATCTCTCCTTCATGAACAAGTTCTCTCAGGAAATGGAATCGCAAACGAATATGTTTTATTCTTCCATGTAAGACTGGATCTTTTGAGACAGAAATTGTAGAACTATTGTCACAATAAACGATCGTAGGATCATTTTGTTTGAAACTCAAAATTTCCAGAATTCCCCTTAGCCACAAAGTTTGGCTTCCGGCCAAAGACGCCGCAATGTATTCTGCTTCGATAGTAGAAACTTGAAAGCGCCACAACCGGTTGCTTCTTTGAACACCGTGATATTATTCCACTTCCTAAGCTAAAAGCATAGCCCGAAGTGCTTCGTGAATCATCCATGCTACCACCATGATCACTATCAGTATATCCAACAAGTTTCACGAGTAATCGAGCTTCGTAAAAAATATCATAATCAATGGTCCCTTTTATGTACCTCAAAATTCTTTTAGCAGCTTTCCAATGGTTTGAAAAAGGCTTCTCCGTGAATCTGCTAACTAAACTTACCGCATACATGATATCGGGCCTCGTTGAGGTGAGATACATCAAATTTTCGACAAGGCTACGAAACAAAGTTGGATCAACCATTTTTCCTTCACCTTCCTTGCATAATTTCACTCCTGTGACACAAGGAGTTGAAACCGAAGTTGCATTTTGCATGTTGAACTTCTCCAAATTTTGACTTGCATATTTCTCTTGAGAAATAAAAGTACCATTTTTTGCTTGCTGGACTTTTATTCCCAAAAAATGGCGCAACTCTCCCAAATCAGTCATCTCGAACTCATTCATCATAGAATTTTTGAATTCGGATAGCATTTCTTCATCATCTCCGGTGAAAAAAAGATCATCAACATATAGGCTTACTATCATGAAACCTCCATTTGATTTGTTCTTGACATAAAGAGTGTGTTCGTACAGACACCTCTCAAACCCATTTGTCAAGAAAACATTATTTATCCGATCATACCATGCACGGGGCGATTGTTTCAGCCCGTATAAAGCCTTTCGCAATTTATACACCTTTTCTTCTTCACCATTTTCACGAAACCGGGAGGTTGCTCAAGATAAATTTCATCTTAAAGAAGACCATTCAAGAAAGCAGACTTTACGTCCATTTGGAATAATTTCCAATTGTTTTGAGCAGCAAGAGAAATTACCAAACGAATCGTATCGAGTCGGGAGACAGGAACAAAAACTTCATTAAAGTCCTCCCCTTCTTTTTGCTTGTATCCATTTGCGACTCATCGCGCTTTGTGGTTGTTGATCGAACCATCGAGATTGTTTTTTTATTTTAAATACCCATTTCACACCAATGGCTGTTTTGTGTGAAGGAAGTGACGTGAGCTCCCACGTATTATTTTTCTCAATAGCTTTCATTTCTTCATCTATTGTATTCACCCATTTTTCTTCTTTCGATGCTTCTTCATAAGTAATAGGATCTTCTCCTGCAAAAAATGCAAAGTATACAAAATCCGTTACTTCTTCGGTTGTATCGTAAAGATCCCTCAAAGATCTCGATCGTCTTAATGCCGTTGGAGGTGAATTTTGTTGTGGTTCTTCTTCATTATGAACAGGCTCTAGTTGTTCATTAATATCATCTTCTTGTTCCACAGAAAAATCTTCTCCAAAATTAAGAGTATTCCAACCCGACAATTGATCAGAAGACTCCGAAAAATTGTAGCATCCATTTTCGTCAAAGCGAACATCTCTACTAAGCACGGCCTTTTTTGTGCTTGGATTATAAAGCTTGTAAGCTTTTTTTCTTTGGTTGTAACCGATGAAGATTCATTTTTCAGATTTGAAATCGAGTTTTGATCTCAAAGCATTCGGAATATGAGAGAAAGCAAGACACCTGAACGTTTTCAAGTGAGAAACATTTGGCTTTTTACCATACCACAACTCATTTGGGAGATAATATCAGATATAGTCCCGTTCTCGGTAGCTGAGTCCATTTATCATCCTTTATCTTTTAAAATTGTCAATATTCATCCTTTTACCGGTTGCAGGAGGTCAGGATCCCACGTGGCTCTAATTTGACCGGTTCCATGTGGATCAAAATGGCAGGTGACTAAAAGCAAAAAAAAAAATTGAATATTTTACAGGAAAAGCGGGTCGAACCACTTCCTTCAACCTTGAGGCCAACAAACCACTATAATAAAAACAATCAGTTGCATAATATTTAATTCCGTACTAATATTTGTAATTGAATATATTATGCTTTTTCATCATTTAATTAAAAAATTTAGTTATATTTATTACATAATTGATATTTTTTTTTGTAGTATTAATTGATTTTGATGATTAAATAATTATGTATATATATTATTAATTATTTTATGATATATTATTTTTGCAAATAATTATTTTTGTTGATAAATTAATCCATAAATCTAAATTATAGAGTATTTAATTAATTATTTCATGTTATGATACAACATAATTAATTACCAAAAATAATATATTAATAAACAAAAATGAATTAATTAAAAAATATGTTTTAAATATAATTTAAAAAATAAATTAAAATATAACATGAAATAATTAGTTAATTCATAAATTTATATATTTAGTAATTATCTAATTTACACTTATTATTTAATTAATCATTAAAACTAATTATTTTTGAAAAAAGCATAACACAAATACAATTAATTACATATCAAATAATAAATTAATTTATATTTAAAAATCAACCAAGAATAAAAGAAAAAAAATAATTATTCACACATAATATAATTTATTTTAATTTTAATAAATAATTAATTTTTATTCAAAAAAATCTGTTACCAAAAAAATAAAACATAAAATAAATAATTAAATATTATATATTTAAATTTAATAATCATAAAAAATAAATTAATTATTTTTGAATTAATCCAAAAATAATTATTTATTTAATAAATATAATAAAAAAATATTTAATTAAAATTAACATTTAATATTAATTTACAGAAAATTATCATCATTTATTAATTCATAAGTAAACAAGTAAGTAACAGTAATTTTTAAATTTTGTTTCATGATAACTAACTCACGTGGCACTCTAAAATAGGGACATGGAAAGTTTGACCGGTCAAATAAGAGCCCGTGGAATTTTCACCCACTGCATCCGGTAAAGAGGAATTATTCTATGTTTCCGGAATACCACTTGGCCAAAATGACGTGGTGTACCAAACCTATAAGAGAGTGACATATGTCGCTTAAAAAAATATCTGAGAAATCCTTATTATTTTTCCAGTTTTTTATTCTTTTCTTCCCTTAATTTATTTCTCAAAAAACAAAAATCAATCACTGTTTATAGCTATACCAGTTGTTGAGAGAACACAGATGATAAAAAAAACTCAGAATAAAATCGTCGAAATTTCTTATTAAATCGACCATGGTGAGAGTCTGAGAGACACTCTTTGACAAGAAAAAAACACTCTTTTTCGGAATCACCCTCAAACACGGTTGAGGCATCACCAAAGTAAAACAAAAAGATTTCTAACACTTTTTTCTCAACATGGAATTGTTAGAAAAAATCTCTTCTCCCATAATCAAATAAGGGAATATCAAATATAATAATTTTTTAATGGGGCATCTATTGCGTAAAATTCAGAAACAAATTTCCCCCAAACAAATTGGACATGTTTTAATCTAAAAAGAGACTCGATGGTCGATTTACTTGGAAATTTGGGGATTTACTTTGGATCTTCTCGATTTTTTTCTCTTGCTACACGCAATATATAAAATAGTAGTGGTTTAGGTTTTAAATTTGGGGGTTTCTGTTAAGGGGAGAAAATCGATATCTCAAGGGGAGAAAACGGGAGAAAACGGATTGAGGAGAACCGATCTCTAAGGTCATCCCCAACCGAGAAACCAAAACTTAAACCTAAGTTTAAATTTAAGTTTACAGTAATTTGACTCCAACCGAAAAACCAATATTCAAACTTAAAAAAATATTTTTCAAATATTCTTTTTATACAATTATTTATACTATTTTTATAAATAACCAACATCTTTATAAATTTACTATTTAACCACATAACTTTTTTTACATAAAAAAATTTAATAAATATTATTTTCAATTTATCTGGATCAATTTTGTTGTTGTGATTCATAGTTTATTTATTTTTGTAATTCGTAGCATTTTATTTTAAGTATCTTATTTTTATTTTTATTTTATTTTATTTTTATTATCAATTAAATATTTCATATTTAATTATATTTCATATTTCATATTTAATTATATTTCATATTGTGATATTTATATTTTTATAAAATAATTTATTTTAATTATTAATGATATGATTATTTAAAAACATTACGTTACAAAAAATATTAAATAAGAAACAAATAAGTTTAATGATTCATTTTTATTAATTTATAAAAAAAGGATCATTTTATAAATAATAAATAGTTTTTGGTTTGTGTTTACGGTAGACGTAAATTTAAGTATTTTTTGGTGAGTCCCACAATAAAACCTATAATAGGTTTATGTTTTGGTATTGATTGAAGCATTTATCCTACACCAAAATAGGTTTTTGGTATCGGTTGGAGATGCTCTAAAGGGCAGAAAACGGATCTGGAAAAATAATAAGGATTTCTCAGCTATTTTTTTAAGCGACACATGTTACTCTCTTATAGGTTTGGTACACCACGTCATTTTGGCCAAGTGGTATTTCGGGAACATAGAATAATTCCTCTCCGGTAAAAGGATGATTATTAAAAAAATTAAAAGATAAAGGACGATTAATGGACCTGACTATCCCGAACGGGACTATTCTTGATTTTATCTCACTCATTTGGAGTAGAATTCTCCAATTTCTTTGTCGGCGATCGGTTCATCAAGTAGACGGCACAAGACACCGCTTCAGCCCAAAAACATGCAGGCATATTTTTTTTTAACATGCATCTGACCACGTTCATTATTGTCCGATTCTTGCGCTCCGCAACTCCGTTTTGTTTAGGTGAATACCTCGCTGTTAATCCATGACGTATTCCATGATCCCGACAAAACTCTTCAAATAAAGAAGACAAGAATTCTCCTCCACGACCACTTTTTAGATTCTTTATGGAATTTCCAGAAAATTTTTCAACCCCAGATTTGTACTCTTTAAAGCACGAGAAAGCTTCGAATTTTTCTTTTATGCAATAAACCCATATTTTTCTTGTAAAATCATCAACAAATAACAAGAAATATCGGGTACCTCCAAGAGACGGTACTTGCATCGGTCCACAAATATCCGTGTGCATAAGCTCTAAAGGGGACTGAGAAATCCACTTAGACTTCGATGGATAAGATTCAAGATGTTTACCAAATTGGCATTCCTCGCACACTTCTCTAATCACCTCTAATTGAGGTAATCTATGAACAATATTTTTGCTGGACAATTCTTTTAGACTTCGAAAATTTATATGCCCAAACCTGTCATGCCACAACTTGGAAACTTCGATATCATTTGAGGTAGCAACCAAGCACGTACCGTTTATAACATCGAGTTTGATCGGAAATAATTTGTTGAAGCCTATGGTAATTTTAGCCACTTGGAGATTGTTCTTTTTCATGGTGCACGTATCTCCAAGGAATTGAAAATCAAATCCTTTTTGAAGTAGGTGACCAATGCTGAGAAGATTACTCCGCAAGCGCGGTACATATAGAACATCCGACATCTTTTCGACACTCCTTGTTTTTGTTGTGAAAAAAATTTCCCCAATACCTTGAATTTTGTACGACTTAGCATCTCCAATCACTACAAAAAAACCGCGGATCCCCTACGGGGATTCCCTACGGCCTTTTTCCCGTAGGGATTTCCCTACGGCATCCCCTACGAGAGCATATTTTGAGATCCCCTACGGCATTCCCTACGGCTCCAGCCGTAGGGGTGACTCCCGTAGGGGATTCCCGTAGGGGACTGCGCGCGAATTCGCGCGCATACCTTCCCTCCAAGAGGCCCTACGGGGTCCCCCGTAGGGAATAATAAATCCCCTACGTGAATTATTCCCGTAGGGATCCCCTACGGCAAATGCCGTAGGGGAGTATTTTTTTTTTTTAATTATATTCAATTAAAGAAATTCCCTACGGGTATTTTTCCCGTAGGGGTCCCCTACGGCATTTGCCGTAGGGAGTTTTTTTTTTTAATAATACAATTAATTTATATAATAATAAATTCATTAAATGTTATTATAAAATTACGTTAAATTGTTTTAAATGTTTTTTTTAAATCAATATTTTATTAGATAATAAAATTACAATTAAAGTTTTTTTAACCATTTACGCACTACGCAATTACAATTATGCAACTACGCAATTACACAATTTTATAAAAATAGTTAATTATAAAAAATATCGCAATTACGGAAAAATTACGGAAAAATAATAAAAAGGTATTATAGTCTAAACAAATTTCAAAAACTACTACTAAATAATATTTAAATCTACGTAAAACTTGTAAACGCAAAAAAGTTAAAAAATAAAAGACCTTAAATATTAATAAAAAAATATTGAAAGTTCTATTTAATTTAATATATTTAAATTCTCTTTTATTTAAAATTACCTTTTTTTTAAACCAATATATATATATATATATATATATATATATATATATATATATAAGTTAATGGTACATATATATTATCTTTTAAGAATTGGACATATAACTCAGATAGCCTAGCGGTTATCATCCTCTTCTTCCTTCATAAGGTCAAGGGTTCAAACCCTGGACTATGCAATATACATGAATAATTATTACAAAGCCCTCAATTGAGGGCTGGGCTTGTCTCGGACCTTGTAATGGTGAGATGTTGTCGGGCCTCGGATCGTGGGTCGGGCTTGTGGCCCGAGCCGCTTGATTCCCGTAGGATCCCTACGGGAATTGCCGTAGGGAATCTGCGAATTTTTTGTAGTGAATCGTCACTTGACCTTCGTTAGTCTCTACAAATGATGAAAATAAATTTTTATTCCCCGTCATATGTCGACTCGCTCCGCTGTCCAAATACCAAATATTTTCGATTCTTCCATCGGCCGCGATCAACAAAGTTTCTGATTTTTCTCCATCGTTGTGTATCAAACCAGTCAGGGGTTTTTTTTCGGGGTGTTTCTCCCAACAAAAATTTTCTTTGTGCCCAGGCTTGTGGCAAAAATTACACTCAAAATAAGGTTTTTTTTGCCTTTGTAAGTGCTCCGTCCTTTACCTTTCTCGGACAATGAATTTTGTTGTTTATTTTATTCATCATTTTTTTCACCGCTTCTACTTTGCCATTTGTTTTGTCCTCGATTTTTCTCATGTTTGCTTTGAACTTTCGTTGGAGTAAAGTGAGATTTTAAGGCTTGATCTTGAGAGAAATTTGATTGACTTCTTCTCTGAAGAATTCTAACCTCGTGGGCCTCCAATTTTCTTTGTAAACTTTCAAGAGACATCGAAAAAATATCATTAGATTTTTCAATAGCAACGACAATATGGTCGAATTTGATTGACATGCTCCGTAGAACTTTTTCAACGGCTCTTTGAATTTCCAGAACTTCTCCATTGGACGCCATTTGATTAATAATGGAAGTGAGACGAGTAAAATACTCCGAGATCTTTTCATCTTCTTTCATCTTCAATTTTTCGAACTCCGCCCGCAACGATTGCAAACGAACCTTCTTTACTTGATCTTGTCCAGAATATGTTGTATTCAAAATCCTCCAGGCCTCTTGAGCGTTTTTGCCCTTAGAGATTATTTCATAAATTGGAATTTCAAGTGTTTGATAAATTTGAAAAGGAGCTTTTCTATCTTTTTGCCTCTTTACCTTCAAAAGATCTCTTTGGGCCACTGTAAGTTGAGTTTCATCTTGTGGTGCTCCAACACCTTCTTCAACTACAATCCACAAGTCTTGAGATTCAAGGCATAACTTCATTAGATTACTCCAATAATCAAATCTTTCGCCATTAAAACGAGGGACAAGAGAAACGAGATTGTTCGCCATTTTTTTTTAATTAATCGGCTCTGATACCAGTTTGTAAAATATTGAAAGAAAAAAAATATGAAAAAACTGGAAATTTTATTTATCACGTGGTGATTTTCTTATTAAACATCAACAAGTTCAACTATTAACTCTTTTTGCTTCACATGAAATTTAAAGCAAATAAATAGCAATACTAAATACATGTGATTTTTTATTTAACTAGAACTTAGAAAGACATTATTAGAATCTGAGACTATTTTGGTTTACTCCAACAAATTTTACTAAACAAAGTGAATATAATTTTTAGAAAATACTCCATCCGTCCTTCAAAAATAATACATTTATAAAAAACAATATTTTATAATTCTTGTTCATAATTCTTCTTGACCTTAACACAAACCCTTGCCTCCACATAAACTTTTCCCGGTCTACAAATGTACCCGGGATAGAATCATATTTAGTCCCTCCGAAAAATGTCATTTTCATAAACGGACAATAACTTTTTTTTTTATCCGATTTGGTCCTTTGACTACTGTTCCGGCGAAAAATGTGCCGGAAAGATGACGTGGCATTGCCACGTCATCCAGTTTTGGCACTGTTCCGGCCCATTTTTCGCCGGAACAGTAGCCAAAGGACCAAATCGGATAAAAAAAAAAGTTATTGTCCGTTTATGAAAATGGCATTTCTCGGAGGGACTAAATATGATTCTATCCCAATGTACCCCTGTCTCGGTGCACAATGTATATCTTCCGAGCAAACACACAATCCCTCCACCACGTTATCGCCTTCATCGCCGGAGGGTTGCTGACGATCATTGCCAGATTTCTTCGTACATCGTCGCTGCACAGTTCCCTTCTTCATGTCGAGTGGTTCATTTCTCACTGGAAATCGTACGGAAGAATTTGAGATAGGAATTTGTTCAGTTCGGTTCGATCGAAGGACAAATGTGAGAGGAAACTGTTTTTGCAGTTTTCAAGCGGGATGTGTCAACAGAAAAATGAAAAATGTGTTTTTCAAATGTGTCAAAAGGAAAGCTTATATAGTAGTTACACATTTTAATAATCCTAATTAACAATTTTAAAAACTACCAATCTTATTTTTCTAAAAGCATTTGTAAAATTTTTTTAATGCAATTTTCCCTTATTTTAAATTATTCATCTAAAACATACTACTAGTCTTTATGTTTCAAAAATTATTCATCTATGTAATAAATTAACTCTTGAGTGGCAATTTATACCATACTTCCGTAGTCGATCTTTATGTTTCAAAAATTATTCATCTATGTAATAAATTAACTCTTGAGTGGCAATTTATACCAACTTCTGCGTGTACATGTACACATTTCGATATTTATGATATATATCGAATGTTCGATATCAATATAAATTTTTTCGATACTAAAATTTTGATATATCGATATTTTATATACCTAAAATTTAGATATAGTATCAATATGATCATTTCAATGCGGCATCTAAATTGACGACCCTAATTATATTTCCTTGAAAAACTATTGACCCTTTCAATAGTTGAAGGCATCCATGTTTATAGTGAATTAATTGTGACTGTTATTCTGAATCATCTTTCACGTCCACGGCCAAAATGCAGGTAAAGGCTCATTCCAAATTTACAAGCGAGATCATCAACGGTGAAATTACATTACAAGATATCTTTCTTAATCAAAATTCTATTTTGATCACATTTTCAACATTACTAAGTACCTCTTCGTGTTCATAATTCTTCTTGACCTTAGCACAAACCCTTGCCTCCACATAAACCTTTCCCGGTCTACAAACGTACCCCTGTCTCGGTGCACAATGGATATCTACCGAGCAAACACACAACCCCTCCAAAGCACACCCCTCCCTATCCACACTCAACCCATCCCTCAACCCGAGAATCTGATCCGTCCATTCGCTTGAAAACAATCCCGACGGGTCGAACCTTTCCCTAACCTCGAGGAACCGTTTAGCCTTTCTATACTTATCAATGGCCCCTATAAAAGCCAAATTTCTATTCTTTCCCCAATGCGGCAACGCCCCGTACTTGAAGACAGCCATTTGCTCAATTTCCTCCAGGATGTCCCCCGAGAGCCTCGGCCTTAGCGGGTCTTTGCTCCGGTAGTAAGTGATGTCGAATTCGAGAGCATCCTCTTCTTTCCCGAGGTATGCGGTCGAGGCCGTGACGTATCTCATTAGGATACCATTGTAAAGATCGAGCCCACATAGGGACTTGGGCTGGAGGTCTACGAGCCTTCGGATGTCGTCGGTGAAATTCTCGACTCTCGACAGGGCGATGCTGAATGAGGATTGGTGGTAGAATAGGCCTTTCACATGATGGTCCCATGGACAAGCACTGATCCCGCGGCTGTTGTCTAAGCAGGATCCAGATGCTTGGATGCGGTTGTGGTATCCGATCACGGGGTACCCAGTAAAAAACATTCCTAGTATTAATAATTAATTAGTATAAGTAAATAAAAATAAATCATACTCTCCACTACTATATATGTTATATATGTTGGAACTTGGAACTAGTACCGTTATTTGTCAGTCCATACGCCATGAACCTCAGTATAGCTGTTGATAACCTTCCACTTATGCATTTCCCATCTGCAATGCCCAATATTTCTAGTGCCTCCTCTGCATGTGAAATAATAAAAATATCACTAATTGTACGAAAAAACTATATATGAAATTAATGCGAAAAACGAACTGATCAAGCACCGCTTCTTCTTAAACTTGATAGAACGAGTGACGAAGTGGAACGGAATCCCGGGAAATCCCAAAGGCCATTTCCGGAGGTGTTGATCGCCACACGATCGTCGAATCTATAGACAACGCGCTTTTGACTCGGGTACCACGTAAAGTCTGCAAACTCGTGCTTCCTACCGAAGCTAACAGCGTCGTTTCCGATATTCGAATCGTCTTTCGTCACGTACGTCACCGAGCGCTTGAACAATGGTTGTAATTGGAGAGTTACCTATAGAACAATATTATTGTATTGATTATTTTTTGTTCTCAATCTATATAATAGAGTAAACTAGCTTATATTCGTTACCTGCGTGATAACTCCAAGAACTCCCAAAGATACTTTGGCCGCATCGAGCTCCGGATCCCCAATCTCCAGCGTACGCACCCTCGCGTATCCCACGTCGGGCCCCGCCGGCGAAACAATCCTGAGCTGGACGACGTAGTCGTGGACCTGACTCCCCCGGCCCCACAGCGAGCTCCCGTGTGCCCCCGTGGCCAGCATCCCTCCAACCGTCAGCCCCCACCAGTAGGGCGAATAGGGCAGCGCCAGCTGGACCTCGGCCGCCCAGCCGATCACCTGCCTCAGCGTGGCCCCGCTCTCGACTGTGATCGTCATTGCCGACGAATCGATGCTGACCGCTCGATCCAAGTACTTGGTGCTGATCAACACCCCGTGGGCCCCGTCGGGGCAGACGAGCTTCGGTATGCTCTGGGAGTAACGCGTGGCGACTTTCATCTTGGCCCCGGAGATGGTGGCATTGGCCACGGCGGATATCAGCTCGGCTTCGGAAGTGGGGTAGACGGCTCTGGCGGCTCGGCATGTGCTCCGGTCAGGGAAAGCACCATAGGTGTTTGTGATGGTGCAGTTGGAGGAGGAGTTGGTGCAGCGTATGGGGTCTTCCCGATGAGAGATCATGAAGATGGCGGCGAAAACAAGTGCTACTGATATGGCAGTGATTTGGCATGATGAGAAGATGCTGATATTGATCGTCGGGTGTGAGATTTCTTTCATTGGTTTTTTGGTTCCTTTGAAGTTAATTAGATGTATATATATACTCGGTATGTGATAGAGGAAGAGGAAGAGGCTCACATGATTACTGTTGAATATCACACTGATTTTTAAGTTGAATAATCTTATTACACTAGTATTTAATTATAAAGATTCTTAAAGTGCTATTAATTTAAATGGACAAATTTTAACATACTACCAAAGCAAGCTCAAGACAAGTAATATAAGCATCCATTGAAATAAGAACTTTAAACTTCACATATAAGTTGAAATTTTTTATCACCTAAACAAAGCATTTTAAAATGTTACTACAAACCTAAACTTAACATGGTATCAGAAGTCCAATACGATGGGCTATGGGTGATCGGTGCCCTAGCCGATGGAATTTTCGCTAACTCGTGAGAGAGAGTATAAGATATATCTCATATCGATTGAAATAACAATATTGTTCTCAAATATAGTTGGACAATCTTATCATATTAACAATCCAACTTTAAGTACAACTTCTAACCATTCACAAATATAAATTACAAAATCGGTGATAAAATTTTTGAACACCAAAATAAGTTAAATGAGTTTTTTTTACCTTAGTAATACCTTAAGTTAAAGATATTATTATGAAATCAACTTTAATAATTACCATGTATATTCATTGTCGGACGATGTTAAATTCAATTTTCACAAAATAAGTATGTACAAATGCACGTCGAATTATTAGGATGTTTGTGAAGAAGCTTATAACTAGGATTGTGTTTTTTGTTTGTTTATGGTTCTATGTATTTACCAAACAAAATGAGGAGTCTAGTAATGAATGATTTCGTGTGTTTACCAAAGAAAATAAGAGTAATTAATAAAGTATCAAGCGATTCATTGCATTAAGAAAATAGAGCCGGTGAAGAATTTAGACTATAAATAATCTATCTATTTTCTTTGTAAAGTAGGCTAAGTTAAAGAATAAATCAAATAAAAAAAATTACGTGCACAAGAAAACCAAAAAGTATTGTCGAGCATCACTCATTAATAAGAAATTCACGAAAGTTGACGTCACGTCACGTCTTGTATGCAATTCTTGGTCAAACTTTTTGGATGGAGACAACAATTCCAGCATGCAAAGAATTGCTTGATTGGGCCAAGGCCCATTAGCTTAGGCTACGTTTATACGTTTATAGTGACACCACCCAACCACCCATTTTTTTCAATATTTAATTAATTTTTTTTCAACTCTCTCTTCTACATCATAACTCAACTTCTCTCTATTTTCTAAGTTTATCAATAATAATCCAACCACTAATTTTTTTTATAAATTTTTTAATAATAATATAATTATTTTTATTTTTTAGTTTTATATTTTTACCTCAACATAAAAAAGAAAAAAAAAATTAAAATTATCCACAATAAAGAAAATAAAGAAAAATAAATATTTTGATATGTAATTCTTTTATCAATGTTGATCCCTATTTATAGAGTTTGTAAAAAAAAAAATTAACTCTTTTAAAAAATTGATTTTTTGTATGTAAATTATAGTCAATTTTTTTTTCTTTGTAAAATTATATTAATATTGGTCTCTATTTGTAGAGTGTAAAAAATTATAAATTTTGTGTTTTTTTATATTTTTTTAAAATATAATTTTAAAAAAATATACTAATTTTATTAAATAAACAAATAATAATAATAATAACAAATAGGGTTGTGACAAATGTCACAACCCCATTGGATACAATTAATTAAATTTGGGGAGACCGTGTGAGCGGATTTGATCGACCACCTTGGTCGATGAGAGAGAAAAGTATAAATGTGTATTTTCATTTTTTTTAAATGTTTATCTACGTGGCGCCCCACCAGGATCTTGATATGATTTCGGTCTTTTGTAATTTGCATTTTATTTATTTTATGATTAAGATTTTAAATAATTACTCTTATAAATAAAGATCTCCATCAATATATTTTAAAATCTTAAAAATACTTAATCGTGAGAATCTTGAAATATGCAATTGCGCTTGTAAACTTCATGAATTCGTTTATTAATTAGTCTATGTGATAAATCCCTACAAAATCATGTAAGCATGGCTGATTTCTTGTACATGGTTGGTGACCCCTGCATTAATAATTCAATTTAAGGAAAAACACTTAGGTCATCTGATCGTAATCTTCATAATGTTTTTTGATATTAATCATTTTTAATAAAATCGGTACTTGCTCCGAGTTCAAATTTGACAAAGAAGAATAGGTATTAGTGAACATGATGCAACCCAAGGTTTGGCAACCGACGTTGAAATACGATTTCAGGCTAGAACGACGAAGAAGACGCCGAAACGGAGGTCAGACGTGAGCCGAGGGCATGTTGAGTCATTCAGCCGAGCTTTTGGCTTGGTGTCGGCCGACACCAAGGCCTGTCGGCCGATAGTGCGCCAGAAATCGATATTCTGCCGAACCCGAGGTGGAGCCCGAGGTGAAACCTGAGTTTCGGGTTGGATGTCGGCCGACACCATATACCTGTCGGCCGACACCAAGGCAAAACGGGCAGCAACAGCGGATTTTAGGATTTTTCATGTTTTAGTTAATTATTTCTTTTTCTTTGATATTTTGGTTTGCCTATTTAAAGGCCTTGCAAGACATTGTTTCAATTAAGACTTGGATGAATAAAAACTATGTTTCGTGAGTTTTTATAAAATCTCTCTTGGGTTCGAATTCTACTCGATTATTCCAAAAAATTCAACCGACGAATCAACGAAGCGATTCTCACTTCGTTCGTGTGTCTTCACCATCCCCGAGTTGCTGCGTCAACTTCGCGTTGGGGTTTAGGACATCGATCCTAAATCATTTCGTGGGTTAGATCCAGAGTTTTTGGGACCTTCCACCAGTATCATCTATCCTTTTTTGTTCTTCGTTCTTCTTCTATTATTCGATCTCCAACGAGGTTCGTATAAGAACACCACAATGCTAGGTTCGTTTACCGCATTAGCGCGCACGCCACAACCACGACCAGCCTCTGCTAGAGCTGTGACTTGGGCCGGGTCGGGCCGACCTGACCCGGCCCATCAGGCCACCTCATTATTTTGAGCCCATTCGACCCGGCCCGAAAAATTCGGGCCTAATATTTTCGAGCCCAGCCCAGCCCACGTTGGGCTATCGGGCCACCGGGCCATTTTGGCCCGGTATTTTAAAAAATAATTAAATAAATATTAATTATTAAAAAATAATATTTTTTTATATTTTTAATTTAAATTCATTATTAAATTTATTAAAACTATAAAATAATTGTATAATAAAATTTATGATAATAAATATAAATAAATTTGTACAAAAATAATAAAAATAACTATAATAATAGTTAGAATAGGTAATTAAAATAATATTTTATTAATAAAAATATATTAAAAATTAAAAATATTAAAATTAAAATAAAAATTTTTAAAAATCGGGCCGGCCCAGCTCATCGGGCCAAACTCGGGTCTGGCCCATTTGGCCCGCTAGCTCATCGGGTCGGGCCAAATAGGCCCGAGTTTTTTTGGGCCGCTAATTCTCTGGCCCAGCCCGACCCATTGGTGAAGTGCTGATTTTATGCTTGTTTTTAGTACGTTTTTAGGGTTCGTTTGTGTTCACTTTTGTGTATATATGTGTGTGATTATCGAGGGTTTGCTTATTATTGATGTGACGAACTTATATAGTCGAGTTTTTTGTGTGAAATGTAGGTGAAAACGAGAGAAACGAGTAGAAGATCCGAACCCGGAAATTGCAGAAACTTCGAGTCAAAAACTGTAATCGCTCGGTCGGAACCGTGATTCATGCTATACATGGTTAGAAAGATCATGAAGTCATGAATCCGAGAAATTTTGAATCGTGGAAATCGGAGTTCGGACGACGAAGATACGACGAGAATCGAGAAGTCGCGCACAGGGGAGGAGCTGGCGCGAATGCGTCAAGCTGCTGAGAGTATGACGCGAATGCGTCAAGCTGCTGAGAGTCTAGCGCGAATGTGCCAGGGCTGGCGCGAACCGCTTGAAATGTGTTCCATGCGTTGACCGATCTTAAAATGCATTGACCGAGCGTTGACTGACCATAAAAAGCATTGACCGAGGGGTATAAGAGTCATTTCAAGTCTATTTTTTGTGGGAAAAGAGCTAGAGTTGGTTATTTCCACATAAGGAGGATAAATACTTGGAGAAGACTCTAAAATCACAACTTTGCATCTACGAAAACACACTTGCAAATTTTAGAGAGAGAAAGAACACCAAATTGAGAGATCAAGCTCATCTTCCCCAAATCGAAGCACGGATTCAAGCTCGATCAAGGACCACGGAGTTGAGAATTCCTCTTCAAACTTGGATATCTCTAAATCTCTAATTTTCCTTTTGTTGTGTAGAAATTTCTTTTATGAATATTGATTTTTGTTGGAAATTTGACTTGGATCTTTGTGAATTATCGGATTTGATCATGATTATGAGTACTTTGTATGTTTCTTATATGATCATGATGATTTGCATGGGGTATACGCAGCGGAAAACAAAAATTTTATTTTATATTATTTTATTGAAAATCCCATTTTTAATATTACATGCGATTTAATTCAAATCTATTAAATAAATAATCCATCATTTAATTTAATTATCAAATAATTAAATATTTAATTCATACATCCCATACTACATAAATTAAAGCACAATTAAATTTATCATATAAATTAATTACTTCTAGCGCAATTATATTTATCATATAAATCAATTAGCAATTATATTTATCATATAAATTAATTACTTCTAGCCAATTATATTTATTATATAAATCAATTACACTAAACAATTAATTATGCAAACATGCACACTTGCGTCAATTTGATAATTAACATAATCACATTATATAATTCAAATCAAATTGATTTTAATTAACAATTAAATTAATCTCTATTAATTTTATTTGTCAATCATAATGCTAGTCAAATTGATTTTAATTAACAATTAAATTAATCTCTATTAATTTTATTTGTCAATCATAATGCTAGTACTTAGCGCAAACAGTTAACGCTTAGCGCAAACAGTTAACGCAAAACAATTAAATTCAAGTTTAATCGTGAGTACCTTAGGGATTCGTCGGACGAAACGAGGTTCGTTGGAAGTTGCGCGGATGCGACACGGGGATGCACGCGGGGCGTGCGGGCTGCACACGGGGAGAGCCGGGGTGGCTCTCAGCTAGTCGCGGGCGGCGCTCGGGCGCGGGCGGGCTTGGCTCGGTCGTGCTCGGGCGTTGCTCGTTCGAACCTCCGACGTCTCTCGTCAAATCAGGTTTCACCTCGTATAGATAATCCCACTCGCATATTGCACTAGAAATACGAGAAGGAGAATACGACGGGAAAAATGGGCCAGAAAAACGACGCCGGAAACAATTTCCGGCGAGGTGGGCGGCTGCTGGCGACGGCGCCGGGCGGCGGCTCCGAGCGGTGGTCCTCCGAGGGAGGCGGCCGAGGGGGCGGCGGACGAGAGAGGGAGAGAGGAGAGATTAGGGTTAGAGCTCTCTAGGTTTGGTGTGTTCTTCCTCATGCCTAGGGCTGCTTATTCGGTGCGGTTCGGTTAACCATACCGCATTTTGCGGTTAACCGCATCCGAAAAACTCGAAAAATACTAACCACAACCGCATCGTTTTCGGTTATCGGTTAACTGTTAACCACAGCGGTTAATCGATGCGGTTAACCAAATAACCACCTGGATAAAAAAGAAATGCTCACCTGCTTTAAAACATAAATAAAGCCCCACTACTACACCATGAGCAACATCAAATTATAAATACCATTCAAAATAATCCGTTAATCTCAAACATAAAACATAATAGGTCACTGAATCAATCACAAAAAACACATAATAATAATAATAATAATAATAATAATAATAATAATAATTTGATAGCAACAAATCCTAAATCAATGAAATCACACAAAACTATGACTCGTTTGTGCGCTCTCTGTCGACCTCACATGACTTCCACTTAGACCACTTTCACGCTCTCCACTAATTCCAAGTGACGTCAATACTGTACATAAAATAAACAATGAGAAAATAGTTATTAAGTTAGAGAACATTTATTATCAATATTCTAGTATTATTATTGAACTAAAATCAAGTATTTACCCGATTCATATTCTTTTTCCATTTCTGATTCAGCTACATCTTCTTCGTCATTAAGGAAGATGTCGCTAGAACTAGATCTCAACCAATCTTCTGCGCAAATGAGAGCCTCGACCATACTTGGAGTTAAAGAACTTCTGAATTGAGAGAGAACACGCCCTCCCGTGCTAAATGCAGATTCAGAGGCGACACTTGATATAGGGATAGCCAAGATATCCTTTGCCATCTCTGATAGAACTGGGAAGCGCATGCCATAGTTCATCCACCACTTAAGGATATCAAAACTTTCAACCTCATCTAAAGTCATCATGTATTGCTTCTCTGTGAAATAGATTGTGATCTCTGACATATCAGTTGAAGAGGCGTCAGGTTGTTTTTCAGTAATAACCTTCAAACGACTACATGAACCTTGTCCTCTTGGTCCTCGACGATCTGATCGGCTCAAAGTAGGATCACGATGTCCAGTGGATACATTACATTTTGGTGGCAGCATAGCAGTAATTTGTTTTTGATAATATTCAAACAATTCATGAAATGATTTATTAATCTCACCTACTAATACAGCCCCCCTTTCATACCCATAAACTGTCGCCAAACACATCTCAACATGCTTCATCTTCTGTCTTGGATCCAATAATGCAGCGATGTAAATGATTTTATTCATCCGAGGATTCAACTCATTCGTCTCCAACCAATATTTCTCAAGCTTCATCTTCATTTTTATTGCCATATTGCTGATTTCCTCATCTTCATGCAGCTCCAGGTCTGAAATCAGTTCAAAGATATCACACATTTCTTTGAAAAATGTGTGCGATGTGGCATATGTGGTTCCAGAGACGAGGAGAGTCAAGTCATAAAATTTTTCAAGATATTCAATCATCCTCCTAATATTATCCCAATCTTGCTGTTCAGGAACCCCAATAGGTTGTTTGTTGTACATCTTCTTATTAAGGTCATTAGAAAAATCTTCTAATCTTCTGCCAATAGACCTAAGTGCTTAATCACATTCTCGTACGGTTGGGCTGACTCTAACATCAAATAGGTGGAGTTCCATCTAGTTGGAACATCAAGACACATGGACTTAGTGCTCGTATTATTGAGTGCTCGGGCAGTTCTTTTGAAAGCTTCAAATCTGCTTGGGGATGCCTTTATCCACTTCACCGCTTCTCTAACACGTCTCACGGATATGCCTATCTCATTTAACCCGTCGTTCACCACTAGATTAAGTATGTGGGCAACACAGCGCATGTGAAGAAACTTCCCATCAGTTATACTTGTATTGCATTCTTTAAGTATCGGCTTCATGTACTTAATACACCCGTCATTTGCAGACGCATTATCCATCGTGCAACAAAATATTTTCCTCAATCCCCAATCATTTAGCGAAGAAATAACGGCTTCGCCCAAATCATCTCCCTTATGACCATATACTTTACGAAAACTGATTATCTTTTTGTGCAAGACCCAATCTTTATCGATGCAATGCGCTGTAACACAAATAAAATTTGTGTTATTAATGGCAGTCCAACAATCTGTGGTAATTGACACTCGCCCCATACCTTTCCTTTGAAAAAAGGTTTTAATTGAGATCTTCTGCTCGATAAATAGTTTCACGCAATCTGCTCTTATCGTGTGCCGACTCGGGATTTTAAATTGAGGATTTAAATCCTGTACAAATTGTTTGAATCCTTCCCGCTCGACAGATCTAAATGGGAGCTCATCAAGGATAATCATCTTACACAGTGACATCCTACAAGTAAGCTGGTTGAATTTCCAATTTGATAATTCTCCTATCCCTGTTTCACCAACTGGTTGTAGGTTTAACAATTTCTGACTGCTTTTAGCCGCCTCTCTGCGCATGCACATTTCTTTATGGTTTTTCAATCCCGTGGTTCCATTTTGCCTCGAATGAGCAGCAATCAAAGTACCACATACATCACACTTTCCTTTTCTCTTTTTAATGGGAGGATCCCCTTCTTCAATGAAAACTTCAGTGAACCCTTCCCAACGACGAGACCTTGTGTTTAAGCATCTCTGTTTAGGACCTTCATTTTGATCTACAACCGCATCTTGCATATTTTCATCGACAAGTTTATTGCTTGCTTGTTGAGTTTGAGTCTGGGACTGTGCATTCTCATTTTCCATCTACAAAAATAAAATTGCAAAATCATTTTTCTTACTTTCAAACACACGAACATAAAACACCAAATGCAACATTAGGCGAAAGAACAAAAACAAATAATATGTCTTTTTATTTAAAAAACAATAACATTAATATTTTCAATTGAATAATCTTTTCTTCAAATTCAATAAACCCCTAATTTTATCAAATAAACCTCAAATAATTAACAATCTATTCAACAATTAAACAAATACTAAAGCAAACCTGAGACATAGTCTTGAATCTCTTGATTTGTCGACTGAAAAAAAGGTGGTCAGGACCGAACAAAAAATTGTAGAGCACTCGCGGCGTTGAGAAAAATATGCTTAATCGAAGGTGACGTCGGCGAGATCAGAGCGACATCTTATCGCGGAAGATATTTTTCGTCATTCTCAGCAAGGGGGTTTTAGAAATTGAGAATGAGAGAGTAGGCGACTCACGAGAGAGATTAGGGTTTCTTCACTTTTTTATTTTTTTTTACTTGCGTACAGTGCAGTTGTGTTTGTGAAATTAAAGTATTTTTGTATTTACTTTTTTAGCGACACATCTTATTATTTAAATTTTATTTATTAATTATTTAATTAGTACAGTTAATTTTGGTTAATTGCGGTTAACACGCGGTTAACCACTAACCGAATTATATATATATACCATTACCGCATACCGTACCTCATACTGAAAAATCAGTTATCGGTTACCCGATTTTACGGTAATTAACCGCGGTTAAGGTAAATAACCATTTAAACGTAACCAAATAAGCAGCCCTACTCATGCCTATGGAGCTCCTTTTATAGGTGAGGAAAAGAGCTACTTGGGCTCAAACCCTAATGGATCGGATCCATTAACCCTTGCCGGCCCAATTCACTAGTCGTCATTACGTTTCTCCCAAATTGACAATCAATTCAATCTCCGAAAAATATAACGATTATATTTTCTTTCTCCTTTTAATTTTCTCATCGATATGAGATAATAATAAAAATTTCCAATTTCACAAAATCGGAAAGCCCATTTCAGGGGTACTGCTAAATCGGGAAATTTCCCAAAATAGAAGGTGTACACCATCGTGTCCGTTTTCTTTAGCTCAGTAATATTTCCAACTCATAATCACAATTATGAATCTCGGATTCAATCATATTGACCTCCGACTATATGTACTTAATTAACAGTTAATTAATACATGATCGTATTCAAGGATCGGTTTACACGAGAATGTGACCCTCAATGGTTAAGGTGTATAACTAGTCGTGGGCTCACAACACATTGTGATTCGAACAACATATTGTTCTTATATCAACTACTCCCGAGAGTTTTAGATTAATAATCATATTATTCAATCTCCGAACAAGTCGGTGCCCAACGAATCAGTGACGAGCGTCTAGCAATCACGCTTCACTAATTCCCTAGATACAAATGAAGTGCCTGCAAGAACCTTGTAATATAGTTAGCGTACAGTACAATCCCTCCGATTCATATGTCCTGATCAAACTAGAGATATTGGTTAATCGAGATCTCTTATTGAGTTTGATAACTTTGCGAACGTTCTAGGTTCCAGTCGTGATTGATCTAGAGAAACACATTTCTCTAATCACCTCACTGTTCAACTCTGGCCAGAGATTCCGGGACTACGAACCACATAGGACATCCATGATCTATATCAAGCGATCAGATCCCCTACTACCATGCACAGACTTCACATCAGATTTCGAACTGCACGAACATTGTCTCCTTTTTCGACTTACTCCATTTCCAGGGAATTAGAGACATGTCACGATACAGCTAGTCCTCTGATGAAGTCACGGTGATGTCTGGGTCTTAAGGATTAATTGTGTACAATTATATTATGGAATTCTCTACTCGATCAGTGATAACCACTTAGAGATTCCTGGGAGAGGGGGTTCAGTGAACTCATCAACAGTGAGCACCCACTCAAGTATGTCGATGTCCCAACACCGAGGCTCGAGATTAGCCCACATACACTAAGTGCTAGTCTCAAGGGGGAAAGGTCGGGTATCCTTGTTATTGGCGAAACCCATCGACTAGGAACTGAGTTTGACCAGTTACGTTGCGTTAACAGAATTATCTATCGGTTTCCACAAAACCGAATTCATACAACATGTGTAACTGTACAGGACTATATCTATGATTCAACATGGGGAGTAGATATAGCATAGTTCGATATTTCATAATTAAGTTCAAAAGGGCTAAGTAAAGGAATTCGACAACCATTGTGTTCACTACCGTTTGGAGTGCTACTTTGGGGAATTAAATTGATTAACCACCGTTGTGCGGAGTTTTTCCTTCCGTAGTCGATTCTAGAACTTAGGTACTTGGAGGTTCGACTCTAGGGACGAGAACCTCCGGAAATCACTCTTGTGTTAAATCATTCATCGAGTTGTCATTGCTCATTAATTACCTACATCGTTCTCTACTTGATAAATCGTTTGCTATTTGTTACTTTGAACATTTTGTTAAACTCGAACTACTCTTTCAAACACTCAAAATGCAATTGAATATGACTTTGAGACCTCTCACTTTTAGTTCTCCCTCGGATTGATAATCCGAGTGGTCGACTTCTACAACTAAACTCTCGGTTTTGAAGCGAGGTAAAACGCTTTATCTTTTTTTCGAGATAGAAAAAGTGCTTCTTCAATTGGTCGGGCTGGTTGGGCCGGCCCATCGGGCCGGGCTGAAAGTCACAGCTATAGCCTCTGTAGTTTGAAAGGTGGGTACGGGCATGGCGCTGCGACTGAAGTAAGTAGATAGAGTTGTGGGTGTATTTCAGACCGTTTTATCCTACTATATTTATATTCGCTGGAATCGAAGTTTTAGAACACGATTCGAACACTTATTTATTTTAGTGAGGGAGCAATAAATTCCTTACTAGAATACAACATTATCAAAGTCTTCCTATTGATCCGCGTACTTTGGTATCCCAATTGCCTCCTAATCATATTTCCCTCAAAAACTATTGAAGGGATATTTACTTAAACAACATAAGCAATTCGATAAAAATAAATTAGAAGACTTACTTGTCTTCGATGCGGAAACATAAATCGAACGGATCAAATCCTCTTATTGGGTGTTACTTTTCGTGCAACGCAGTGTCTACAACACTCTTCCGATTGGAGTGTTTTGAATAATTGTTCACGATTTAAGAACTACAACGATATGTTTATTTCTGTTTATTTTTCTCCGTTTTATATATTTATATTACACAATATATATATATATATATATATATATATATATATATATATATATATATATATATATAAGAATACTACGGTACATTTCTTAAATTTGAATGTATAGTACATTTATACCACAACCAATAAACTAATGACAATTCAATTTTTATTATGCACCCTACCACATCTAATTACAACTAAAATTAATTTTCTACCTAATAAATAGAAGGTGACGTACTATAGCAGGTTTTATTAATAAAACTAGGGGTGACTATTCGGGTTCGGGTATTCGGGTTTGTACCGAAATACCCGCACCCGTTAGGGTTTTTGGGTACCCGTACCCAATAAATATGGGTAAAGGGTAGGGTTATGGAATTCATTTTAAAAAATATTGGGTATTAGGGTACCCGATTACCCGTTCGGGTATACCCGAAATACCCGATTAAATATTTAAATTAAAATAATAAATATATTGATATATTAATTAAAAATCTACAACATTATATATATAATAAACGATATATTTTTATTATTTTTAATTATAAATTTTGTTTTTTATTGCAATTTTAAATTTTAATTGATAATTTTTTATTGTTAGTTGATAAAAATAAATTATTAAATTTGAATATTATTATTGATTTTTTGTAAATTAAAAATTTAGGGTAATTTTGGTTACCCGATTACCGTACCCGTTTACCCGGCCCGGGTATTGGGTACCCGATTTACTAAAGAGGGTCGGGTTATGGGATGAATTTTTTTGATTATTAGGGTACGGGTACCCGAAAAATTCGGGTGCGGGTACCCGTCCGTACCGAATAGTCACCCCTGAATAAAACTATTTAAAATAAAAATGTTTAAATACTTGATTAATTTAATTAAATAGTACAAATAACCTTTTATATTTTTTTTTCGAATATGTTTTTAACTTTTTATAGTTTATCGAATATATATATTAATACAATGGGGTAATCACGAGGCACTTCTAAGATGATTATTATTTATAGTACCCAATTTTTTCTCTTAGTATTATGGCACTCTGCCCATTTTATCATTTTTCATTAAAAAAATTAAGAAATTAATTGATATATAAAATTACGCAAAAAATCTAAACTATCATCCTATAGTTCCTCATTCGACTACACATATATTGAAGTTTCGTCAAATACATTCAAAAATCTTTCGGCTCATTGATATAAAATCAAAATTAATTGATATATCGGCTCATTGATATAAAATCAAAATTAATTGATATATAAAATTACGCAAAAATCTAAACTATCCTATGTTCAATAGTTCCTCATTGACTACACACATCAAGATTCGTCAAAGACATTCCAAAATCTTTCATCTTCAGCTCATTAATATAAAATCAACACTTCTATCATAGATATAAAATCACTTGAATTCAAAAATTTGTCATAGATAATTCGTATAATAATATTGATATATCTATCATAGATATGAAAAAAAAATTGAAATCTATCATAGATATCAAAGAATTCATAAAATCACATACGTAAATCATAAATCTATTATAGATATTTACAAACTAAACTAAAAATGTAAATCATAAATCTATTATAGATATTTACAAACTAAACTAAAATCTATTATAGATGTAAAAAATATGTAAAAACATTACACAAAAATGTTCCACATACGCATCTCATAAAACACGCATCTCTTCGCTCATCCAAAATATATAATTATATTTATATATAATTATAAATATATAATGCAAATATATTTTGTTTGCGTAATATATTTTGATATTAATGTAATCTCATGTTTGCGTAAATATATTTGGTATATTAATGTAATTCTCATTTTGCGCAAATATATTTTACCAAATATATTTAGCGGAAATATATAAATATATATGAGTAGCGTGTTTAATATTAGTGAATATTAAAATAAATTAATATATATTACCGTAATATTATTGTAGGGATATTTATGACTTTATACATTTTAAAAAATGCCCCTACTTAGTATTTAAAAAATACAAATACCTTAATAAACAAACAATTAAAAAATATATAACCCCTACAAATGAGGTGAAAAACAATGGGTGTTGAAAATAATATTAAAATCCAATCTGCCCCATACCCTAATATTACCTAATACAATTGTTTGTGACTGAGAATATTTTTTTTATTTAGATATGTGATATTTATTTGTTGAATACATGTTTTTTGAAAAATTTATTGAATTTGCACTACAAATAAAAATATAAATTGAGCAAAAAATATATATGCAAATAAAAATATAAATTGCGCAAACAATATATACAAATATTGAATAAAATAAAATAATACATGTCTATTTAAAAATTTACTAATTTGCAGTACAAATAAAAATATAAATTGCAAAATTTACTGAATTTGCATACAAATAAAAATATAAATTGCAAAATTTACTGAATTTGCATACAAATAAAAATATAAATTTCGCAAAATATGCACAAATATAAATATTAAAAAAACAAAAATAAAACAATTGTCAAATAATATATGCAAATAAAAATATTAAAAAAATAAAAAAAAAAATTGTAAAATAAAAATATTGAAAAAACAAAAAAAAATTGTCAAACAATATATGCAAATAAAAATATTTAAAAAACAAAAAAAATTGTACAAGCAAAAAAAATTTAAATAGCGCAAATAAAATAAAATAAATAAATATGCAAGTGAATAAAATATTTTTTGCGGCGATTTGAAGGAAAATATGTATTATTCATTTTATATTTTTACGATTTGAAGAAAAATATGTATTGTTCATTTTATATTTTTGAATTATTAAATTTTAATATTTTATACAAATTTTTGTTTTAATAAATATATTATTTTATTTTTTATTTGTAATTATTTGTATTATATTTTTTTAATAAGAATAAAATATTATTTTATATTTTATTTTCAAATAAAATATTAGAATTTTTTAATTTTTTGTTATTAGTTTTACAAAATTGCTTGACAATTCTTTGAAAATATCAAAATATTAATTTATATAACCGGTTTTATAGGTTAGTCAATAAATAAGATAATAATTGCGTGTTGTAATCTCCACTCTAACTACTGTATTCTTTTATAAATCTCAATGGTTCATATTAAATAATTAAATCTGATAGTTGAAATGGAAAAAATTACCGTACCTTCAATCACTATTAAACCATAAACCTAACCGCTATTGACCCTTCACCCTTTTAACTGTGACCATTATTCTGCATCATCATTCATTTCCACTACCAAATGCACGTAAAGACACATTTTACAAATTTACAAGCGAGATCATCAACGATGAAATTAACATTACAAGATATCTTAAATCAAAATTAAATTTTGATCACATTTTCAACATTACTAACCTCCCCCGCTTCATAATTATTGTTCATAATTCTTCCCGACCTTAACACAAACCCTTGCCTCCACATAAACCTTTCCCGGTCTACAAACGTAGCCCTGTCTCGGTGCACAGTGTATATCTTCCGAGCAAACACACAACCCCTCCAACGCACACCCCTCCCTATCCACGCTCAACCCATCCCTCAAACCGAGAATCTGATCTGTCCATTCGCTCGAGAACAATCCCGACGGGTCGTACCTTTCCCTAACCTCCAGAAACCGTTTAGCCTTTCTGTACTTACCAACGGCCCCTATAAAAGCCACATTTCTATTCTTGCCCCAATGCGGCAACGCCCCATACTTGAACACTGCCATTTGTTCTATTTCCTCTAAGATGTCCTCCGAGAGCCTCGGCCTCAGGGGGTCGTTGCTCCGGTAGTACGTGATGTCGAAGTCGAGCGCATCCTCCTCTTTCCCGAGGTATGCGCTCGAGGCCGTCACGTATCTCATTAGGATACCGTTGTACAGATCGAGCCCACATAGGGACTTGGGCTGGAGGCCCACGAGCCTCCGGATGTCGTCCGTGAAATCCTTGACTTTCGACAGGGAGACGCTGAATGTGGATTGGTGGTAGAATAGGCCCTTCACGTGAGGGTCCCACGGGCAAGCACTGATCCTCGCGTCTTGAGGGCTGTCGAGGCAGGATCCGGATGCTTGGATGCGGTTGTGGTATCCGATTACGGGGTAGCCCGTAAATATTATTCCTAGTATGAATAATTATAAATACGTTGATTTGATTTGATGTAAGAAAATGAAATAGTTGGGTTAATACCGTTATTTGTGAGTCCATAAGCCATAAACCTCAATGTAGTTGTTGATAACCTCCCACTGATGCATTTCCCATCTGCATCACCCAAAGACTCTTGTGCCTCCTCTGCATTTGAAAAAGAAAACAAATACTGTATATAACACGACTCCCTTTATTTCATAACAACAAGACTCTTTCATTCACAAAACACAAAAGGCAGAATAGAATCCCATTATATATTTTGAAACGGAGGAAGTACGAAATTAAAATGTACAGAAAACGATCACCATCTACCGCTTGTTCTTAAACTTGACAGAACGAGTGACGAAGTGGAACGAAATCCCATAAAATCACTGAGGCCATCTCCGGAAGTGTTGACCGCCACACGATCGTCGAATCTGTAAACAACGCGCTTTTGACTCGGGTACCACGTAAAGTCTGCAAACTCGTGCTCCCTACCGAAGCTAACAGCGTCGTTTCCGATATTCGAATCGTCTTTGGTCACGTACGTCACCGAGCGCTTGAACAATGGTTGTAATTGGAAAGTCACCTACATATATAGAACATTATACAGGAGATGTGACCATTAGTCTGAAACGGAAATAGTATTAATCTATACTATTTGTTACCTGCGTGATAACTCCCAGCACTCCCAAAGATACTTTGGCCGCATCGAGCTCCGGTTCCCCACTCTCCAGCGTGCGCACCCTGGCGTATCCCACGTCGGGCCCCGCCGGCGAAACGATCCTGAGCCGGACGACGTGGTCGTGGACCTGACTCCCCCGGCCCCACAACGAGCTCCCGTGTGCCCCCGTGGCCAGCATCCCTCCAATCGTCACCCCCCACCAGTAGGGCGAATAGGGCAGCGCCAGCTGGACCTCGGCCGCCCAGCCGATCACCTGCCTCAGCGTGGCCCCGCTCTCGACTGTCATCGTCATAGCCGACGAATCGATGCTCACCGCTCGATCCAAGTACTTGGTGCTGATCAACACCCCGTGGGCCCCGTCTGGGCAGACGAGCTTGGGTATGCTGTGGGAGTAGCGCGTGGTGACTTTCATCTTGGCTCCGGAGATGGTGGCATTGGCCACGGCGGATATGAGCTCGGCTTCGGAGGTGGGGTAGACGGCCCTGGCGGCTCGGCATGTGCTCCGGTCGGGGAAAGCGCCGTACGAGTTTGTGATGGTGCAGTCGTTGGTGGTGCAGCGTATGGGGTCTTCCGGTTGGGTGCAATGCACCAAGGGTACGATCGTTAAGAGGACGAAAACGAGTAGTGTTGTTGTTGTTGCTGCTATGGCATTGATTTGTTTCATTGTGTTTAATTTTGAAAGCTACCACTTTTGGGAATGAATGCGCTGCAACTAAATACTACTATATGATTAAGACGTTGGGTGTAATATTGAAATATTATTGAAATAAAGATTATTACAATATTATTGAAATAAAAATTACCCAAAACTTATTGAAATAAAAATTAAATTGAAATAAAAATTACCCAAATAAATCTTTATTGAAATAAAGATGATTTTATTGAAATATTATTGAAATAAACATAATGCAAATATTATTGAAATAAAAATTAAGCAAATAAATATTATTGAAATAAATATGACAGCAAATATTATTGAAATAAAGATTATGCAAATATTATTGAAATAAAAGTAATTTACATAAAATAAAAATGAGTTTATGATTTAAAATAAACTACAGTATCATATTTTAGCATCCTATTAAAAAATGTAATTAATTTATTGTATATATATAATTAAAGATATTAATATTTAATGTAATCACAAGTTAGTTAAATTTTTTAAATTTAAATTGTATTTTTTAACTTTTCTACTATATTAATTTTATATTTTTTTATTACTTGTTGATGTGGCATTGATTTGTTTCATTGTGTTTAATTTTGAAGCTACTGCTTTTGGGAATGAATGCGCTGCAACTAAATACTTGTAGTACTATATGATGAAGACGTTGGGTGTTTTTAAAGTTAGTAATTATATATTGTTGTGACGACAGGTGAGGAATGGGGTATACTCCTATATGATTGCAATACATAATAATAATAATAATAATATCAAAATTCATTTGAGTTTGAGGATGCTTTCAAGTTAAGATCTTCGTGTCACATATGGATTTCACAACTTACTCAACTACTGATCACCCATGGCATGTCGGTGCCCTCCAATTTTTGTAAAGTTTCAGATACGTTGACACGTTTTCTTTGTCACTTTTTTATATGTACTTCAAGATTTCAATCGACTAATAATGGGATTTCGGAAAGAGAGATTGGCAGAGGCGGCAGCAACAAAAAATGTATCCGTTGATTTTGGGCTGTACTTACTTTAGGCGAATTGAGCGAAATAACTTCGCTGGTTGGTTTTCATCTATAAACAGTTTGGGGAAATTGGACGGATAAATTTTCCGCATGCTATTTTATCTTTGGACGAATTGTGCAAAGAATAAATTCGTCCAATTCGCCTATACTTATTTGGGAGAATATGGGCCATGTAATTTTTGCCCGCTGATTGTCATCTAATTCGCGTGAATCAGGTGTGGACGAATTTGCTATATAATTTTTGCACTTATTTTCGCCCAAATCGCCCGTTTGATTAGAGGGACATGTACTTGATTTAGGCGGGTAACTACCATGTGATTCAGTTAGGCAATTTAAATTGATGATTTTGACTTGACTACAACCGACAAGTTAGGTGAACACTGAATATTAATACTCCCACTTTAGGTGGAAAAGACTATATATACACAAAGTGTAACCAATGTGTGATACACTTCCAATTAAAACATGACATTTGGCGGGTTGTAATAATATTATTGGTAATAAATCTTTTATACATTTCCATTAAAAAATATGACATGCGTTTACTTTGTAATAATAATTATTTTTATTTTAATATATTTCTATCGATTTCTTTTTTAATTATTTTTTTCTATTAATGTAGTGCTGATAATTATTGCAAAAGTTTACATTCCACATTATTAAAATAGTTTTTAGACAAATAATCAAAATTTTATTTGAAAAAATTAGACTAATCATATATTTTTTTTAAATAATTATTTATAGATGATATTTATAATAAATTATTTTTGTGATTATTAATATAAAGACTTGTTTAACAATAAATCAAAATATTATAAATTAATATAATTAGTATTAATATTTAATTTAATTAAAAAATTGGTTATAACTACTTATTTAAAATTGTATATTGTTTAATATTTAGTAGAAAATCTCGATATGAAATAGAAAAAATTGTAATTTAACAAATAACGAAAGTTGATACATGAAAAACGAGTATCGTTAATGTATTTAAAAAATGAAGTCAAGTATAAAATAATAAAAATGAGAATAATAATAATAAATAATAATAGTTTTTGTATTTTCTAAATAATATGATTTTTTTATATACACATATTAATTTGAATCAATAAGAGCCTGTTTGGCTAAGCTTATAAGCTTCTTAAAACAGCTTATAAGCTGTTTAGGAGCTTATAAGTACCTAAAATTTGTTTGGTAAACATTTAAAAAAAGATCTTAATTTTTTTAAAAATAAGCTGTATAACAGCTTATAAGCTGTTTAAAAAAAAGTAAGGGGGAATGTACTTTTTTTTAAACAGCTTATAAGCTCTTGTAGCTTAAACAATAAAAGACCAAAATACCCTTAAAATTATTACCTTTTATATATATACAAAAATTCCAAATTTATTATTTAGTTAATATAATTATTTTTAAATATTTTTTTCATATATAACAATTTATTTTTGATAATTTTATTTATATAAGATCTTAAATTGCCAAACAAATTATCATCTTATAAGTTTATATATCTATTTTATCCAAACAGTTTAACAACTTATTTATTAAATAAGACGTAACAGCTTATCAGCTCTTAAAACAACTTATAAGACGTAACATCTTATAAGCTATTTTAAATAAGCTCGCCCAAACAGGCTCTAAGTCATAGTGTATGGAAATTCACTTAAATTAATAATTTTTGTTTACAGTTCTCTCAAATTAATGAAAATTCATATATACAAATCAATTAAAAAAACCAGTCAAAATTTGCATAGAGTCTCAGTCTATAGATTTTTTGAATTTAAGAACTTTTAAAGTTTCAAAAAATATTTTTGAAATCATAATCCAACATACCACTCTAATATATAGATGAAAAAATCTTATGAAATCATAATTCAATACACCCTTTAATAGACATACATGTGAAATATGTGACCCTCTAACATATACAAATGCGAAAAAAAATCTTATGAAATCACAATCCAATACACTTATCTAATACACACACATGCAAAATATGTGAAGTTTTCAAAACATTGATATATTTAAAAAATAAATACATTTATATTTTTTTAATTGAATAATATTAAATTAAATTATAGTAATTAGTTCATTAAAATCTAATTTATAGATATTGAAAAATGAAATCACAAATGAAAACAAAAAAAATAATTTGACCTTCCTTTCAAATTTTAAAATACTTTATTGTAAACTACATTAAAAGACGCACATGCCATGCATGTGATATTTTTAGAAAAATGATCACTTTGTCGAAGGTTGTTAGCTCATTTGAATTGAGTATAGTAAGGTTCACAGTTCAAAATCGAAACATGAGTGTGTGAGTATTTAAATTTGTACAATTGACCTAAATAAAAAAATAGATTTATTCTTTGAAAAATAAATGTATTTATTTTTTCTTAAATAAATAATAATGAAATATAGATTGTGTATATTATAATTGATAATATTTCATGTACAGTAATTTGATTTATAAAAATCAATTTTTATTATTTTTTATTTTTTACTAAATAAGGTATTTTAATTTTTAAAATTTGTAAAAGAAGTAAAAAAAGTTACAGAAAAAAATAAAGTTTTTAAGATTATATACACTCTACATATTTATTTAAATTATTCAAACACAATTTTTTTCAAAATAATAAACTTTTTACGTAAAAAAATTATATTTACTCTATTTAAAAACAAATGTTTTCAAAATAAAAAAGTACTCTTTCCTCAAAAAAAATACAGTTTTTAAGTTTATATATTTATTATATATATTTAATTAAATTATTTAAAAACAATTTTTTTTAAAAAAAATTTTTTACGCAAAACAATAAAGTTTTTAAAATTATATACACTATATATATTTATTTAAATTATTTTTAAAAACAAAAATTTTCAAAATAATGAAATCTTTACGCAAAAAAAATTATATTTACTCTATATATTTAAATAAATTATTGAAAAATAAATGTTTTTAAAATAAAAAGTACTCTTTCCGAAAAAAAATAATAAGTTTTAAAGATTATATTTATATATATTTAATTAAATTATTTAAAAACAATTTTTTTCAAAATTTAAAACTATTTCGGCACAAGAAAAGGACTAAATCTGTAACTGCTCTCCATTACTTTACCACGTGCGAAAAACTAAAAACTAAAAATGAAAAATAACTAAACAAATAAATTCCAAATGTCAAAAATTAATTGAAAGTGTATTGAAAAGTCAATACACCGAGTGTAACCGTATCAGCTTCCACTTTAGGTCATGGCCTCTTTTTTTTTTTTAACCTTATCAACAAAATTATACTCAAAATTACACTACGTAATTTTTTATAAAATTGTTTATAATACAAAACATTGACATATATTATTATTATTATTATTATTATTGATTTTTTAATATTTTAAAATTATTATTTTGAAATCGATTTCAGTTCAATTCAGTTGAAGTCGATTCATTTCATTTCAATTCATTTCAATGCACATAATTTATTCCAGTTCATGTCAATTTAATTTAAATCACTCATTCAGTTCAAATCGTTTTAGTTCATTTTAATTCAAAGTCTTTCAATTCAAATGATTATTTTCGTTTTAAAATAAATTAAAATTAAAAAAATAAAATAATTTAAATCAATACTTTCAAGTATGAAATATTATGAAATTTTTAGGAAAAAGTGTATTATAGTTTATATTATTATAATTTACACTCCATAAATTTTCACTTAGAATTTTTTTTTTTTAATTTTCTCTTAAAATTTAATGTTTAATTTTTTTAGATTTTTTTATTTATTAGAGTAATTTTAAGATTATAATAAATAATAATTAATAATATTAAATAAACTACTCTTATTTATTCATAATTAGGAAAAAGTGAGTTACTTAATTCTAAGCAAACTTAAATTTTTTTATTTTATCCAAAATTTCTCAGATATTATTAATATTTTTTTAAATATATTTAACAATTTATAAAAAAAAAAACTTTTATAATTTTTATAAAATATCAATTTAGTTCATATCAATTCACTTCAATTCATTTTAGTATAAAAAAATAATTCTAAATTATACTCCCTTCCAACCATATTGATTTAACTTTAGTAGAATATAATAAAATTAAAGCTCATTTTGATGATACGTTAAACTATTGAATTGACTGATTTTAATTTAGACGATTAATTTACACTATGTCATCTGTTTAATTTTTAAGTTATTTTAATTTAGAAAATTTAATACTCCCTCCAATCTTTTTTAATTGTCGTTCTACGTAGTTGCACAGATATTAATAAACTTTTTTTTTTTCAAAATTAACCTCCTATTAATGCTGTATTATTTACGGAATAAATATTTTCATATTCTTTTTCTTATCTAAATTTAAAAATCCATCTCTTCCTTCAGCTCTCTTTTTCTTTCGTCTTCTTTTTCCAGTTTTTTTTTATTTCTTTCATCTTCTTCTTCAAAAACTCAAGAGTTCTTTGATTTGATTTCAAAACTTTGATTTGGAGCCAAATTGCTAGATAAAATTTTCGATTTCCCACTCGAAATTTGAATTTTTGCCCAAAAAATTATCTACAAATATGACGAGATTATACTATTACCCAATTCATACCCTCATACATGGATTCACAATTCACAATCGATTTGAATCAGCCCCCTCCAATTTTCGATCATGATTTACACAATGAAGGAGGAATTTCAATTTCTGTGACAAATTCTTCAACCGGAAACTTCATTATTGAATTAAACGAAGACACTCATGAGCTTGAATATCCAATCATAGAGCTCGATGTAGAAGAGTTGAGGAATACCAACACTGAAGAAGATTCAGATACTTCGGAAGAAGACATGGATGTCCATCAAACATACCAAGGTAATTTTCTTATTAACCGTCCATTCATTTCTTCATTGCCGCAAGCTTGCAATATGCACATATTTTTTGTTAACAATTGTTTAAGCATCTATAAAATATTTAATTTATTTTGATTGGTACAGAATGCAATTTCAATTTTTTTAGATCACAAAATGAATTTTATTTTGATCACAGAATTTATTTTGGTGGGATACTTTATGTGATTAGTGGCTTTATGTGTTTGTGCTGAATGTGTGTTTTTATGTGTGTACTTAGATACTTTTTGATGTTATACTGCTTTGTATAATTAGGCAATGTTCCAGAAAAGAAATATAGGGTCTTGACTAATGTTGAACGATGGGCAATTTATCGCGCTTTATTGGAGAAAAGCGTGAATGGAAAATTGAGAAAGAACACAACAAAAGAAGTGCAGCATATGTTTAATATTGGGAATTTGCGAACAGTACAAAGAATATGGAAAATTCACAAGAGAACTCCCTCAGGCATAGATGTCGACGTTTCGTCAAGGAGAACACAAAACTGTGGCCGTAAAAGAATTGAGATTGATCTAACAAGGATCCGAGATATAGAGTTGCATAAACGAACAACGCTTGCGGCGCTTTCTGACGCTTTAGGAGTTACCTACTCAAAGATGCATCGCTTATTTAAGCAAGGTGTCATTCGTCGTCACTCTAGTGCAATTAAACCACATTTGAAAGAGGAAAATAAATTATCCCGACTACAGTTCTGCTTGTCGATGCTCGATGAAAGCACAATGTTGGAGGATCCTAAATTTAAGAGAATGCATAATTATGTGCATATCGACGAGAAATGGTTTTATATGACGCAAAAAGACCAAAAATATTACCTGCTCGAAAATGAGGGAGATCCTGATAGGTCATGTAAGAGCAAAAATTTCATTGAGAAAGTTATGTTCTTAGCGGCTACAGCTCGTCCCCGATTTGATGATGAAGGGAGGGTGTTATTTAATGGTAAAATTGGATGTTGGCCAATAGTCACTCAACAACCTGCCAAAAGAAGTAGTAGAAATAGGCAGGCTGGCACTATGGAAATGAAGGCGATTACATCTGTAAAGAGAGACACTATAAGAACATTTTTAGTAAAAAATTTGATTCCTGCAATTCAAGAGAAGTGGCCAAGATCTAATGAAAGAGAAATTATATTCATCCAACAAGACAATGCTAGGACGCATGTTCTTCCTAAAGACCCTGATTTTCTAGCTGCGGCATCACAAAGTGGGCTTGACATTCAATTATTTTGCCAGCCCTCAAACTCTCCTGATTTCAATGTACTCGACCTTGGATTTTTTAGAGCTATACAGTCGCTACAACAAAAAATGCGCGCAAGTAATGTCCAAGAGCTTGTTGATGCAGTTCAGAAAGCATTTGATGATTATTCCCCTATCAAATTGAATTATGTGTGGCTGACATTGCAACTTTGTTTGAAAGAGTCCATGAAACTAAATGGAGGAAATCGTTATAAAATCCCTCACATGAACAAACAACGACTCCAAAGGCGAGGTGCTCTTCCTACATCGATTTCTTGTGAGACTAACTTAGTTCAAGCGACCAAAAACATCTTAGCAAATGGACAAGGTATGTTATTCTTTATTACATTTTTTTCTATTCTTTTATGGAAAACTTTTATGCCCTGTACATTACGAACCTAATACTTTCAATTTTATTTTTGTGTATGTATGGATGGTGGAGCTAATGAATGAGCAAGCGAATATTTGAGATGAAGTTACAGGTTTCCTACAGATTGTTCGTTTTGCAGGCTACTTGGATTTAAAGGGCGATATGCATAAATCAAATGTTGTTACTTTGAATAAGAAATCAATTGTTTCTTGTGAACTTTTGTATAACAATCTTTTAATAAGAAATCAATTGATTATTTTTTCGCTTCTAATTTCTTATGCTGTTGTTTTGATTTGAGTTGATTTCCTTTCCCTTCTAATTAATTGATCATATTACTGAGTATGAATTATATGTCATTGTGATAAGATTTGCACTCTAGAATATTTAAATTAATTGATTGTATCGACTTTTGATCAACAGGAACTTTTACCAGTAATATCAGAACTCTTCATTGTTTGAGAATTTAGTCATCTAGCATTCCATCAAAATGTGTTTTTAACGGGCAAATAATTTACATGTTCCGTAATGTAGATGAATGTATATCAGTCATTATTTGATTCAGAAATGATGAATCTCTTGTAACCATTTTTCGATATTCCTCCTTTGAGTCTGAAAGTCATTCATAATCCCATTGTTTGATGAGTCTCATTTGCATTCAAATGAACTAGAATATTTGCTGCCAATAAGAAAATTTAAACACATTATTTTACAAACTTGAACATACCAACACTTGAGGAAATAATACTCCATGATCAATAACATTCCTTAAATGATGAAATCAACAAATTATTGAACACATGGCTGTGGATTCATCATAATAAAGTAATGAAACATTATTTTTTAGGCTTCTCAAATAACAGGGGTAGCAAAATCCTAAGCATCGTGTTCATCTCGCCTTCCTCATTTTGACCATTCAAAATAGGTTTCTCTTCAACTATCTCTTCAACTTTGTTTGCACCAGTCAAAATAGGTTTCTCTTCAACTTTGATTGCACCACGACGGCGAATGCAAGGAGTAGCATTTCGGTGAACATCGTCGTCAACGTCTGAATCAGACACGTACATATTACGTGATTCTAGTGCGTTACGAATTTGCAAGGCAAATTCTCCTGCTATTTCCAATGATGCTCTAGCCTCTTTAATAGCCTTCTCCATCAATATTTTTGCTTCATCCGCATCCATGATTTAGAACACTTTGTAATGGTGCTACAAAAAAAAAATCATTTTCTTAAAAAAAAACAAAAGGTAAAAACATGTACACATATATGCAGTCCTTTGCAGCATAGACTTTAATAACCTAAACCAGTTGAATTCATCAAACATGTACGTTAACTGTCAAAATTCTTTTTAATTGAGTTAGTAACAAAATAAAAGGTACTGATATCCAAACAACACACACAAAAAATCTGAATAAGGATGAGGAAAAAAAACTTGATACCGCTGTGAAAAAACACTCCCAAATCTTTTGAGTTAGAGATGGACAAAAAAATCAATAAAAACCGCTGTATAAAAAAATTTGGTTCATAGAAATTGAGTGAGAAATTACTTACCGTGATTTAATCTTCTTTTTTTTGCCCATCAATTGAATTTAAAGGGGATCGGTAGAATTTGAAAGGATAATAAGAGTACATATTCATCCGTATTGGGAATAAATGTAAAAATAATTTGTTATAATAAATGAAGGGTATATGAGGCATAAAGAGTCAAAACGACAATTAAAAAGTACAAAAGTAAAAAACCTAAAACGACAATTAAAAAAGATTGGAGGGAGTAAGTAATACTACTTTTTGTTTCATAAGAAGAAAAAAAGAAAATAAATAAATTGATTTAGGTCCTGATTTATTGACTTCATTTCGGCAATTTATTAATATAACAAGGGAAATTGAATTTAACGAATTAGTAAATAAGAGGTAAATTTAGGGATAAGATAGTAATTTAAATTTGATTAATTTTAATTTTGGAAATAATTTAAACAATCAAATCGATTGATGTTAATTAGTTTAATTTTAAGTGAGACAATGATGTTGATTCAAACTATGATTAATTAGTTTAATTTTAAGTGAGACAATTATTTATATCTTCTAAGTTAATAGTTAAATTTAATTAGGGACTTAAATTTAAGTTAATAGTTATTTATATCGTAATTTTTGTTCAAATCAGTTCAATTCAATTCAAACTTATTCAATTTATATGTATTAAATTCGTTTCAAAATAAATTAAACTAAAATAAATAAAAAATAATTTGAATCAATAATTTAGGTATACAATCTAATTATTGCTAAAATATTATTAATATTTTTAAAAAAAAAATTAACAATTTATAAGAAATTTTATTATTTTTATAAAAATATCTATTTAGTTAATTTCAGTTCAATTTAAATCAGTTTATATCAATTATTCAAATCTATACGTATATAATTTCAGGATCCATGCCAAGTGGATCAATAAGAAAACAATAATAATTGTGTTCACACTATAAATTATAAATAAAAAATTATAAATTATAAATAGTAATATTATTAAACATATTTAAATTATTATATATAAATTTTAAATAGTAATTTGAAATTATATATTTTTGATAATAATAATTAATTATCATCTTAAATATATACATTTTTATTTATTTTCTCAAAATTCTTTTTTATTCCATTAATATTAATTTAATTTTAATTAATCGTAACCCATACAAATTAATTTGACTTTAAAAAAATTGATCAAACTTTTAAACTATATTATTTTCTCTTGCTATAATCTGGGTTCGTATGTTCTTTTTTATATTTCTGAACATTAAATCGATTTATATGTATAAATTCTTCTATTCATTCATTTTTTTTCTCGATTTTTTTTAATTTTATGTATTAATTATGATTTCTTCGCAGATTTCATAATCAAATTCGAGTTATTAATTATGTTCGACTAATTTTTTTTTTTAATTTTTAGTTTATCCCTAATTTAGTTATGTTAAATTTGTTTTCCAGGTTAACATAAGTTATATTAATATAATTGCATTTCTCTAATCTCATCTCCTTCATGTTCACCAAATTTTTTCATATTTCTATTTATTTTTCAACTTTATAATTTTTATTTTCCATTTATTTGGATTTTCCACCAGCGGTTTAGGTATTTGTTGGATGCGTTTGACACTCGAGAAATGCAGAGACGAGAAACTTCTCTTCCACCAGATCAGAGCTCCTCGATCGGGTAGGATGAGACGAGAAACTCTTCTTCCACCAGATCAGAGGCTCCTCGATCGGGTATGATGTAAATCGAGGGATGCGCCCGAATAGCAGACACATGTGGGAGAGAGTCAATAGGTCTCATCCAAGGACTAACTTCATAATATTTCAATGAAAATTTGTCATATCCGAGATTCGAACTCTGCGTCGTCGGAGAATTACACTAATAAAATAATTTGTTAGTCCATTAATAGTTTTTTTTGCCGAGATACGTTGGAGATTAAATAAAATTTTAGATTATTTCAAACAAATAAATCACGTGCATGCACGGGCAGTGGTACTAGTTCATTTAAATAGAAAATGATAGATTCTAAATCATAGTATTTGGTTCCTCGCAAAGAGCACGAGGTCGCAATAACTAGTAAACTTTTCTCAATCTTAACACTAGAAACCCTTCTATTTAAATTTATATATGTACTTATAATAGAAATTAAAATTAACATAATGTCTAATTTTGAATGATAACCATTAGAGAGGTAGCTAGGGATATCCTCACAGCGCTCCGTTGTCTACTTGTCTTGCTCATGTATCTGCATTTTTTAGTGTTTTTTTTTGGATAAATTTGTATTAATATTAAGGACTTGTTCTTTTGCAATATTTTTTATTTTAATTTAATTTGAAATTAAATTAATACGGAATGAGTTTGAACTATATTGAAATTAAAATCCAAAAAAACAAGTCATAAATGATCTCTTTTTCCTTCCAAAATCCTCTAAAGGCTAAATTCTAGATCCAAGTTGAACCAAGTCCAAATAATGTACAAACTTAGTTTTGCGTAAACTATTCGTGAACATGTCCGCCGAATTGTTATGAATTCTCACCTTTCTCACTCAAATATCGCATCGTGAACATGTCCGCCGAATCGTTATGAATTCTCACCCTCAAATATCGCATTGAGCGACCTCATCTTGATCAAAGTGATAGTGAATGTCTGTGTCGTTTAAAATTGTATGGATTTTGGTCACTTGTGAGTTGTCCCACATTGAATATTTGAGGAAAGGGGGACCAAAATATAAGAGTAGGGAGTTACTCCACCTAGTACCAATTGGTTTTAGGACGGAACCTTCTTACATGTCCCGGGTCTTCCCTTTCCCGTCTTTGTGCGCTAGTCGTGGGACCGCACTCACACACCTCCGATTTCAACATCCTCTCATGTAACATTTGATATTTTGTTAGAAAAAGAACATTTTCACTATCACAGAATACTATTAAGGCTCCACCTCGTCTTCCTGCGCAATGCGCGACTCCACCTCCGCTGTCGCCTCAGTCCTCCTCCAAGAACACTTCCTATTGTAAGTTAGTAGCCACCCACTGATGGCTTATCAAGCAATTAACCATATTCATTTTTATACGATGCTTTCAGGTCAGACGAACATTGTTGCCAGGTCCGCAGGAAAGGTCCCGGCTGAAGTGGTTGTTGTTTCAGGGACACCCACGAGACCCAGGCTATCCCTTTGGTAACCGGAGTTTTTGAGTTAGGAGGCATCGGGTATACTGGGGTAAGTTCTTTACTTCCTTGCTCTGTTTGGTTTCGAGTTCCTATTACGAATCACTTACGAACCTTATGTTGTATTTACCGCAGTGGCATTTTTTTTGTCAGCCTCGCTAGTCGAAATCATTGGAGTTAAGTGAGGGAGGCGACGTTGGTGGAAATGAGTAATGCATTGAAAGAGAGAGTACTGCAGGGAGACTCCTCGAAACAACTTCTCATTTGCCCAAGGCCTTGATATCGCCGATCATGTACTAATTAAAATGAAACAAAGTACAGTAGCAAATATATGCTTCCATCGAAGAAGTGGAAGTAATATTTTGGACACAATCTGCATTCTGCAACGAAAAACATCAACTTAAGAATGTTTGCTGGACACCACCGTAACCCCTTAAGCTCGTAAGGTAACCGTGTCTTGCCCCTGTTTGATTCAACTGACTAATTGGCTGCCACATCCAGTAATATGCAGGGAATTGATCTCTCCCATTGATGGATTCTAGCATTCACTAGAAAAAGGAGGCATATAACCGACATCCTTCATGTTGGCACACAAATGCTTCAACAGATCATATATCTCGTCACACTGTGGATGCTTTCTGTCTCTAGACACGAAACAACTAACATGACCCGGAATATCTACCCAACTGCACCCAACCTCCTTCTTCAAACCTATTTTCACCATTTCTTTCCTCACACCCTTCACGTCTTCCCAGTTTCCCTCCTCTGCATGGATATTCGAAAGGAGAACATGATATCCTGTCACCTTTGTATTTGTCCCTTCCATATCAAACAACTTACTAGCAACAACTTTCCCCAACTCAAAATTCTGATGAATTTTACAGGCCGCGAGGAGTGATCCCCAAATTCCCAACACTTCACCTTCCTTGTCCAATTTACGAACAAACTCGTAAGCTTCGACCACCTTACCGACTCTTCCTAACATGTCCACAACACAAGCGTAGTGTTCGGTTGAAGGTTTTATCCCATACTCACTTTCCATGGACTCAAATATTTCAAGGCCCTCATTGATTAAACCACTGTAACTGCAAGCAGATAATATTGCTACAAGGGTTATCGCGTCAGGGCTAATCCCAAAATCCCTCATAGAGTTGAATAACAGTAAGGCTTTTTCGCTCATCCCATGTTGACCATATCCCAATATCATATTGGTGCAAGTGACTGAGTTCTTTTCAGCCGATTTAATAAAGGTTCTTTCGGCATAAATTATCGAACCTGATTTTGAGTACATATCTATCAAAGCAGAGCCCACAAAGATATTTTGGTCCAGTAAATTGCGAATGGAAAAACCATGAAGTTGTTTTCCGAGACCAACACTTCCCAAATGACTGCATGCCGGAATGATTGAAGATAACGTCACAGCATTTGGCCTCACTTTCTCCTCCAACATTTTCTGAAAGATGATCAAGGATTGTTCGACTAACCCATTTTGAACGCTTCCAGAAATAATAGCATTCCACACTGCAAGATCACGACTGCCTTTGCAATCCTTAGTGAAAATTATATCTGCACCTTTTACAAAACCTGATTTTGCATACATATCTATTAGATAACTCTCCATTCCGCTGAACTGAATGCCATGCCTTATTAAATACGCGTGGGCTTGTTTCCCGATTTCTTGATTTCTAAGATTTGAGGCCAGAGAAAGTAAAGCAGTAATCGTCACGTCATCAATAGAAAACCCCAACTTTTGCATTTCATGTACTAGCATCAACCCTTCATTATCCAAACCATTCTGTACAAGAGAACATATCATGGTGTTCCAAGACACAACATCTCTTTCCAGCATCCCAATGAAAGCTTTAAACGAGTTTCCAATGGAGTTGCACCTTGAATACAGTGATATAACTGCATTGGCCAGAATAATACAAGAAAACAAGGAATTCTTGATTAAATATGAGTGCATTTGCTGGGCGAAATCCAGCCTTTGTAAATCCGAAGCTGCCATTAGTGCTAAAAGAAAGGTCACATTGTCTATATCATTGACATCCCGTGCTTCCAATGCCTTTATAAACAGTTCAAGAGCCAATACAGGAAAATTATTCTGAACATAACCACCGATCATACTGTTCCAAACATGTGCATTCTTCTTCAAGCAGTTGTCAAAAACTTTCCGACCGGAATCAAGAAGGCCAAGGTCGCCATACATTGTAATAGCGGAACTCACAACGAATAAATCATCGGCATACTTGTAACCCAATTTCAACACCATCCCGTAAACTACATTAGCCATCTTAATATCCTGTAAACCAGAAACAGCCGGAAAAACATTTACGAAACTAACAGCCGTTGGTTCGAAACCTATTTTCATCATCATCACCAAATGCCTAACAGCCTCCTCAAATCTACCCGTCTTTGCATACCAGGAAATCATGGTGTTCCAAGAAACTACGTTTCTCTTACGCATAGTCGTAAACATCTTCTCCACCAAATTATGTCCAAGAGAATTAGACGCGTACATATTTAACAAGGAATTGTACACAATCCTACTGGGATATATATTGGAACGCAAAACATGGCAGTGCACAGATTTACCTATCAAAACCTGCTTGGTCTCGGCACAAGCTTTTAGAACAGAGGAATAAGTATAAACATCACATTTTCGATCGTCGGAGGAGTTGGGGGTGCAAATCAAGCGCGAGTACAAGGATATAGCTTCGTCGGGCATGCTGTTGCAGACGTAGCCGATAATAAGAGTGTTCCAGAGGACAGTAGTTGGTTGAGGAATTGCATCGAACAGTTGGCGGGCTAGGTGAACCTGCCCATTCCGGCAGAGTTCGCTCAAACGGAACCGGATGGTTTTTGCTCCGGCGGGTGAGGAATTGTCGGCGTCGTGTGAATCGCATGGTGCTTTTTTGCTATAAAACCGCGGTGGCGCGGTCGTTGAAATTTTAGAATTCGAGAACTTGTGGTGGTGGCCGTGGGTTTGTGCAATAGCTGGCGTGGGAAAGGAGAGGGTCAATGGTGAAGAGGATATGGCTAGACGCATTATTTTATTTTATTTTTCTCATCCAAATAAATTTCCTATATTTATCAAGAAAACGTGTTAGATTTTTAAAACAAATACAAGGATGCTACGGACCAAACAAATACAAGGATGCTATAGCTTTTGAACTTAATTTCAGTACACTTCATTTCAGTTCAAATCAGACCTTCTTTTGAACTTAATTTCAGTACATTTCATTTCAGTTCAAATCAGATCGCTTCAGTTCAGTTCAGTTCAGATTCAGCTTCAATTAAGATGTTTCCAAATAAATTAAATTAAATTAAATAAAAAAAGTTCAGTTCAGATTCAACTTCAATTAAGATCGTTTCCAAATAAATTAAATTAAATTAAATAAAAAATAATTTGAATGAAAATGTGACAATATTATTAATATTTTTAAAAAAAATATTTAATAATTTATAATAATAATTATTATTTTTATAAAAAAATCAATTTAGCTCCGTTTTGATGCTTAAGTTCAATTCAGTTCATTTCTTAAGTTTAGTTCAGCGATTTCAGTTCAATAGAACAGGTCCCTGTAGTAGTCTGATTCATTTTTAACACTAAGTTGTAAGGAGTATATATATAAATTGACTAATAATATATTGGACTTACTTATCTAAATGTGAAATTGTTAACTGTTTAAAAATTGAACTTTTAGATTATACATACCATGATGACTACAGAGTATGCATTATCCTATTTGTAAGAAACGAGTGGTTTTCCAGGCTGCAATACCCACAATCTGTAGCTCATTTTCTATCAAAATAACAGCTGTGGTACTGAACTGAGCTAATACATTATACATAGCCATGGCCTCAACAACAACATCCACTCCGCTCTCTCTCTCATCCATCAATATTAAGGCCCCACCTCGTCTTCCGGCGCAATGCACGACTCCACCTCCGCCGCCACCTCACACACTTCTAGCCAAGAACACTTCCTACGGTAAGTTCCACTGATTGATTAATCATCAAGCAATTAACCATATTCATTTCTATACGATTCTTTCAGGTCGGACGAACATCATTACCAGGGCCACAGGAGAGGCCCCGGCTGAAGTGGTTGTTGTTGCCAGGGACACCCCCAAGCCCCCGGCTGAACCGGTCGCGGGCCCCACCGAGACTCCCGAGATTATTAAAACTATTCAAGAAACTGTAAGAATGAAATTACTAGCTGCTATTCTGTGATCATCACAATCAGTTTTGAGCCTAGTAGTTAATCCTAATATTTTGCAGTGGGAAAAAGTTGAAGACAAATACGCGGTTACTTCTCTGGCAGTGGCCGGTGGAGTTGCACTGTGGGCATCTGCCGGAGTGGTCTCGGTAAGCATTGATCGTTTATCCATGAACTCCCTCCGGACGTATCGTCCTCATTTTTTTCTGGACTAAGAGAAGTTAATTGTTATTTCTTTCGTATTTGAAAAGGCTATCGACAGGCTCCCTTTGGTACCCGGAGTTCTTGAGTTAGTAGGCATCGGGTATACTGGGGTAAGTTCTTTATTTCCCTGCTCTGTTTGGTTTCGAGTTCCTACTACGACTCACTTACAAACCTTATGTTGTATTTACCGCAGTGGTTTGCATACAAGAACCTGGCTTCTAAACCAGAAAGGTAATATTTTTTCTACGATTGATATATCAACCGAGTCGGGAATGGATTATGTTTCGGAAACCGTTCATTTTTCTACCTAGACAAAACTCACATGTTCAAAAACTCGTGTTCAACGCTGAGGGCTGACAAGAAACTATGCTTATTGAAATTTCAGGGAAGCGTTGATCAAGAAAATCAAAGACACCTACAATGGCATAATTGGGAGCAGTTGAATCTGTATATTCAGACCAGGTTTATGGAGCTATATATATGCATTATATGATGTCTTGTAGATAATAACCTTACTGAGTCAGAGGTGTCCAACTGGAAACAAGCAACCAACTACAACTCTTATGGTTTGCATATATTATGATTTTTTGTTACAAATTCAATCAACTAAATTGCCTCCCATTTTTATTCCTGCAAATTGCTAAATAAGATTATCCATCAACTGAGGTTATGTTCTTTACGACAAAATTCGACTCAACTGAAATTAAGTTTAAAAGAACAAGCATAAATACCCAATCCATCCTTTTGAAATTAGAATCTTCTAGAAGCAAATTATCCCTATTTTCTTATAACTCTCTCTCTCTCTCTCTCTCTCTCTCTCTCTCTCTCTCTCTAACACAGTAACACCCACCCCAAGATTATACAGAAAAATACAGATACAACGCACTTTAAAAATCAACATGATTTAACTTACATATCCAAGTCTCCACAGCAACACCATAAAACACAACTTTCCCATCCGATTTGTACGAGTTTATGCAAAACAAAAATAAAAATAAAACTGAAAATTCATGATAAGTAAAACATTGTTCAAACATAATCAACCTCAATAAAACTCCCCATGTATCTCGTTCAATTCCACACGATCGATTACGAGCTATAACCGTGCACTTTGATGCTCTTTTCAATTCTAACGCGGCAATATGGACAGCGGGCCCCCACTGCTTTGCAGATAATCTCGTAGCATGGGAGACAAAGCACCTGGTGGGTGCACGACAAGCATACCACGGACACCTCTCTCTGCTTGCACATCATGCAGATCCAGTGACTTTTTGATCCCGAAGACGATTCTGCTTCATCATAGTTGTACATGATATCTACATTCTCTGGCAATGAATCTTCAATAACACTGGAAATGCGGAGACGTGACAACTCATCTTCAAGGCTCTGACGTCTGTTGTCCATCAGCTGCCTGTCTGTCTCTACTTGTTGGCGCAGTTTTGACAGGTGGACTCTTGAACGGTATTTCTGGGTCTTTGCCTTGTTACTTTCGTGAGCCACAAGGGCTAACATTTCTTCTTTGGCCTTGATTTCCTGCCTCCATTTCTTCTGCAATTAGAAAACGAAAAGATCATTTTTTATTATTATTTTTTCCTTAACCTATGTAATGAATTTATTGAGAAGGGTAATGTAACAATTATAGGAAACAATGGAAAAAAAGGACGTGGTCGGAAATATGTAAGGTAACTAGTCCAACCCTATATAATAAGGTGAGGATTACTAATAATTAATAAAAGTAAAAAACTATCCTTACATACTCAAATACTTAAAATAATCACTGCATAATTAGGTAATGATAAAATAAATAGAATGATAATTTGAGTAGAAATAATGAAATAAAAGCCTGGGGAAATAAAGGTTATGTTAGCCAGATATTTAGCTTAAAGTATAATCAGGTGAGGAAGGTATGGCAGAAGGATTATTTACCAAAAGGATAGTTCTATTAGTTTTGAGGCAACTAAATTTCGCTCCATGACTATTTCCCAATTCTTTTCTAAATTGCCTGATCAATTAGAAACACCATCTACAAGTTCATGAGAGCTGTAAACCAAATGTTTTTGGACCTTAACCTTACAATACATACATGTTTATTCAATAAAGGTTTTGGGGTATCAAAATTCAATAAACTAAGATTTTAACACGACATGTCCAAATCCCTAATACATTCTGCACCAAATGTTTTTGCTTTTTTAAGAAAAAATGTATATTTGTTTAATGAGTCAGCAAATGGGGGTAAAATTAGCAAAACGACTTTATGTTGATTATGGATTGTGACGTGTATTTGAAAAAATAATGAATAAAGTAATGACATGAGGTGTATTAGTGAATATAGAGTGTGAGGATTGTGAGATATTTTTTTTTAAGTTTGGGTTGGGTAAACTTATGAGGGACGAGTCAAAAAGGAAAGTATGCAAACTATTCTGGGACGAAAGGAGTATATAGTAACAACAATACATCATACTACACTAGAAAATATTTTTGCATGTGCTCACAAGGGACAGAAATAATAAAGATGAAACCTAAAGACTTGTTAACATACCCCTTCCGTCCCCCATCACTTGATGGAGAATTTTTGGTACGGAGTTCAATAGAATTGGTATCTATTATTTTTTGAAGGATAAAGTGAAAGATAAAATTGGTAATTTAAGTTTATGGTAATGAAGGGTTGTTAGAGTACTTGAAAAAGTAGTGGCATTAGGTGTAAATAAGTGTATAAAGTGAGGGTGGGGATTGTGAAATTTATTTTCCTTTTTGGGTGTGCAAAGCGTAGCGGGACGGACCGAAAAAAGAAAGAATGCAAAGAGTTGTTGACGGAGGGAGTATAATATTAGCAAAAAGATTCATCCCATGAATATGAATCAATTAAATTTTATATATATCAAAGGACACGCACCTCGGTTTCGTCAGCTTCTTTCTCAGCTTTCAACAACTCCTCTTCCATCTCCATCACCCTTTTCTTCTCTTCTTCGCACTGTAAAATTAAGACTCCAGTCCGTTTTTCCGCATCAGCAGCTCTTTTAGCATATCCTTTCTCTCTCTTCTCGACTTTTTTCAATTCCATTTCCGACTCGGACGCATTCAGCATACACGCTTCAATTTCAGCCCTAATTTTCCCATTCTCAAGCTCCATCCTCTTCACAGCATCATTAACCAAGCTTACTTCGTGATTCGCTTGCCTGAGAGATTCTTCTGCTTGCAGATGCTTCAGAATTAATGACATGTCCATGGATTTTTCTTCAATCTTCATTTTAACCCAGGCCACCTTTTCAATCCTTAGCCGCTGGAGTTCCAGAGAATCTGCACTCAACCTTATTGCCGCGTCCAGCACTTTCTTCTGTGCCCATTCTTTTTGTTCCTTCACCTTTTCCTCCAAGTGTCTGATTTCTTTGACCAAATCAACAACTTCTCCATTTTTTGGATCCTCGGAATTTCTGTCCAACTTCAGCCATGATTCATAGCTCGAAATATTCACTTCTTCTTCTGGACTAATATCTGGAGCAGCAATTTCTCTTCTGGAACTCAAGTCATATAAACATCTGGCAGCAGTGAATGCCTCAAGGGCAACACCGTCATCTTCGCTTTTACTAGGGCATCCACTTGGCAGATGAAAAGATGATAGAACGTGATCCCACCTATAGACCAAGAGATGCCACATGGCTTCAGACCTCTGCATGTCCGGGCGAGTCTTCATGAAACAATCAACCAGTGCTTCAAATACAGATTTATAGAGCTCTTCTATATTCTTGAAAGCTTCTCTTTTTGGATTGAGTTCATTTTCAATAAAATCAATACAGTTTGTCACAATGGTACTCAGGAGACCATTATGGTCATGAACATATCCAGCAAAAAGGATTGCACTTTCTATTTCCAATATCCCATATCCCAATCCCGACAGGACATCTCGGGCTCTGTTGTATGTTTCATTAACTTTTATAAGAAGAAATCTTTCTAATTCACATTCCACTTCCACATACAGGGAGCTGCTTGGGATTGAAGAGAGGTTCCTTTTCATCCAAGGGGTTTTGTCGTTGATTGGCGTTTTTTCCGAATAAGGCATGGGACTGAAGGTTTTGAGATTTTTTCCAAGTGTATTGGAGTTATTTGGTTCGGATTTTCCTTCGCTCTTCGATTGTTTACCTTTTTTTGAACCATCCATGGTTATATCGGGCTTATTTGGTTTGGACTTCCCATTGCCCTTCCGATCTTTTCCTTTTTTTGAACCACCCATGGCTGTCAATGAAAACATCAAAAACTAAAATCTTTACTAGGATCAAGACAAAGAACAGAGAACAAAAGGCATTTGTTGACATGCACACTAATATCAAATTTCTGCAAATAAATGACACAGAAAGATATAAGAAACTATCCGTATTTGTAAGGTTTCTAATTCAAGGCATCTGTTTGTTGTGCACAAGTAATTACAGGCATGAAAACTGATATTGCTGTGGAACCAGGTTATAATCTATAGACCATTTCCATACATTACACTCCCACTCTTACAAAGCTTTGGAGAATAAACATTCAATAATTTCACCAAAAACAAAACATCTTGGCTACACTGAATACATCATTTATACCAAAAATAAAGAAGTGGTTGTGTATTCAAAAAATCAAATGCATAGTAGATCAGTAGTTTCATATGACTTGTGTATAATGCATTTTTTTGACAAACATTTGGGAAGCTTTTTATCACTGTTGATTTTTGATACCATATGCCCAATGAAAAAAAGTAAAATGTGCTCATTGACGTAGCTAATGAGTACACATGTCTAGAATGGTGTTCATCAGGCTCATCAAATACCGCTGCTTTGTTTTCCAGCACAAATGTTTTTCACTAATGCAAAGCACTGATATAAAACCTGAAAAGGCTACTAAGACTTTTCGGAATAGTACTCTGAATCCAAATGATTAACCTAACCATTACATCAATTACAAAATGATAAAATGAGAATTAAGGGTGACTTTTCTATTTTCCGAACAATCCAGTGTCCCCACAAAAAATCTCACTAATCAGTGCTTTTATAATATCACCTAGTTTTTGTTGGAAAAAATCTCACTCGTGTTATTAATCATCAAACTAAACAAACATAAAACGAATTACATTCTTGAAAAGCATTAGTTTTAAATGTAAAAATATACTACGTATATATGAAGATCTGGGAATCAACTACTAAATCGTGCTAGAATTTTGCAAAGAATTCAATACAATACAAAAAAAATGAGATACAAAAAAAAAATATGAGTTCAGACAAAAATAAATCAACTTATCAAAACAAATTTAAAAGCTGGATTATTACCCAAGCTTTCGACGGCGTATCTGACCACTTTTCCCAGATAAAAGTTGAAGAGGTGATCGCTTAGGCTTATATAAGATCAATTTCTTCCTCTAGTAAACTGTGTGCACACTGAAGAAATGGCAAAAGGGAATAAATGGCAGAGATATAATCTACACAGCGGAAATGATTAAATAGAGCATGAGGCCATAGTCAACGCACATTGTAATCTAATAACATATATTGAGAACTTTCTTAAAGACGGGCTCAGCGCATAATCTAATAACAGATAATGAGAATATTTCAAAAAGATGGTTGCAGATTACAGTCATTTACTAATGATACACAACTGGCATACATGCATAGCATGAAAATGGAAAAAAAGGCCTCGCCATTCGGATGGTGGAGTCAATTTGAGCCAATCATATAATACATTTACTGCATTTAATAATATCGGTGGATGACCAAATTAAGTATAAAGTCTAAGTGAAAAAAAGAAAAAGAAAAAAAAGGGAAATAAAATTATGAAATATTTTCTGATTCTACTATACATTTAAATTAAAAATAGAATACTAATAAAACAATATACAAAATGATTGTTGCTAAAAAAGCAGTAATTACTTACGGTGCAAATAGCGCCAAAAAAAATCCTAATTTGCTTTCAAAACTTAGGAAAATCATATTTCAATGATTTCACAATACCTTTTTTTATTCATCAATTCAAACATTTAATCTGAAAGAATATGATGTAAATCAAAGCTTAAAGAGTAATAACAACATATCTCATCCCTAAATTTTTACGAGTACTCCTCATATCAACATCTGAAAATTATGATTTTTGGGATTCATTTCAGGGGAGCATTTTCCTCCCCCCAAAAGAAAAATGTGTTTCGCATTATTGTTTCGGAACCTTATAGTCCCCATTCGCCAAAATACATCTTAATCACTATTTCAAATATGTATACAATTGAAAATTTCGTCCAAACTCTAGAATATAATTGTTTCCAACAAAACATCGAAACACATTTTAATCATGCACATGCTCTCCAATTCAATTTTAAAAAATGCTGTTCTTTAAAATTTCACTATGTAGCTAGAGACATTAACACTAAACCAAAAGATCAAAAGTATTTATTTATCCCACCAAGTCAAATGAGATATGTTACAAATAAAAATTACCCTATACTGTATATATTAGTGAAAGAGCGTTCGTTTCAGAATAGAAATGGATAACCATACTGATAGGGAGTTAGGGACACTTAATACGCCACATTATCACTTTAAGTTATACTCATTTTCACACACCACGAGGGGCTAAAGATACCATTTCTCAAACTCTTCCCTATATCAACCTACACCATACTGCAAGTGGCGCACCCCACAAAAAGGAAAAGATAATAACAAATTATTAAATGACTGGAAATATATACCAATTCTTGGAGTTTTATGAACTCTGCCATTAGACTCCAATATTTCAACGCCAAATACAGTTGAAAACTCTCAAATACAAGAGAACCATACTCATAAATTTTAACATAGAACAAAAAAAATAAAAAAAGAAGGAAAGGTAACTGACCTCTGCCTTCAACTTAGTTCTAACCTTTGCCATTGTACACCAAACAAGGCGTCCAAATAAAAACATCCAAGGCCAGACCAATAACCTATTCACAAGCTTGCCATCCATTTCTATCCCCTTCTTTATGGAAACAGCTAGTGAGACTCTATAGAATTGCCTTAGCCACATAATGATAAAACAAAATCCTTAATACAAAGAAGTCAACCAAACTGTTTGAAGCAAGTGATGGTCTTCCGCATCAGAAAGATTTGTGAGTGATAAGTAATTTAATGGCAAACCAATTATACCTATAAAGTAGGACTCAAAATGTTACTATAACTTTTAAGCATTCAAGTATAAAAATCTATTTTTTTACGGTGATATAATCATAAAGTAGTCACTGTTTATCTCATCATTTGGAGCAATTTTTTTGACCAGTGAGAACTTGGCCTGGCTTCTTGAGCCTCTGCCATTCTATTTACCTTGGTTTTCTGCCTTCGTTCCATCTGCCTGGGTTCTAAATTTATCATCAACACATACAAACGATCATAACATATCATAAGTATAGTTCCACCAGAGCATTAAGCGTCGAATCAAATCTACCATACCGACATTCAAAGATTTCAGATCCAAGTTGTTATTATAAGATTTTTACACAGACGGCAGACCCACTATTTATTGAACAGTCGTTTGGAGAAAACTCAGTCGGGACTTTTTGAAATGCTTCCTCGCCATTCAGTATCAAAGTTTCGCCACTGAATGTCCATGTAAACAGGTCCATGACTGAATCAAGAATTTTCATTCTGAAACAGAATCTGAACTCCATACCACTCTACATGTTGCCCTCTCCCAACCCCTAGACGAAATTTAATTTCAGGAATTCGAATGCATCCATGAATTCTTTAAGCGAAACATGCTATATATTATCAATGCAGCTATTATAACTAAATATACATACATAGCTAGGTTCAGTGACGAACATTTAACAGTGTAAATTCAAAGACACAGAAAATAGTCGGCAACCTTAGCAATTCTAGAACAACAAATTTGGGCGAAAAAATAAAAGTAAATTAACATTAAAAGCAAATCGGGTTTAATTGAAGCTCAAATAATATAGTAGACGATTGGGTCGCAGGATGTTTCTCTCGTAATCGGCGGAAACTGCAGCGGTTCCGGCTGAAAATGTAGCCGCCGATGATTAAATTCGCGATTTTTTTTATGGGGCGAAAAATAAACCACGAAAATTTGGGGGAGAAAGAAAACTGTGAATTTATTTGTTTTTTGAAAATCTTAGTACTCCGTAAAAAAAACAATTTAATTACGGTCAAATTTCTATAATTAATAATGTGAATTATAAAATTTTATTAATTTTAAAAAATATTAATTAATATATCAATAAATATATATATTATTAATAAAAAAATTGTTTAAATTTATTTATCAATTTATTCATATGTATTGAAAATATATAAATTTATTGTAACCACGTTTTTAATTAATTTAATTGCCGAAAATTGCTTTAATAAATCGCAGCTTAGCATTAACTAAATCCAAAAATCATTTGAATTTTAGCCCATTTTTCATTATACTTTACCAATAACTTAATATATATAAATTCGATTATTTTGTTTTCTAGCCCATAGTAAAGTCTAACTAAAACAAACTCCGATATCTCTCAAATCGATTCAACTCTTATAATCTCCTTAGAAATCTACAGCAAAACCATATCCTAAACCCAACCTAATCACACCTATAAAAAAATCCATCATCTACTTCATACGGGAGGCCATCAAACAATTCGACTCTTCTCCAAAACCTAGTCCTAGAACAAACGAAACTCATCCTCAAACATGTTCAGCCCATACGTGAATTAACCGTTGCACCCTGACCGAGACTCACTGGACTTCCTACTCGAGTCACCACAATCGAAGATCGAACAACCTCAAACCACAATCGACTCCTCCGATCGAGAATAGACGTCAGAGATCGTCCTTGCAAGTCGCTAGCGATCGAAGAGGATTGCTGCTAAATCTCTTTCTTGATGGCCGTCGACCTCCAAGACGAACCGCTGCTGCTCCCCACAATGACAAGCCGAACACCATCGTCAACCGAATAGGGCTAGTCGAACCGCTGCCCGTTGTCGAAAGGCAAAGCAATAACAGGCCTTTAACTCCTGCACCCGAGGATCTATCACCACCGGTATCCATCGCCGCAAGACCGTCGCAATTTATCCGGTCGCCGGAGCTGCCGCTACCCTCGTCAGTTTGAGCACCTTCTCAGCCGTGTGGAATCGGAGAAGATTGATTCTATAACTACAGAGTTCGCTTGAACCCATCGGAGTGGAGAAGACGATCAGACCACCGAGAAATCGATCCAGGCCGTACGCCAGAAACATCCACCGCCACTTCACTCTCTGCCTCTCTCACAATTTCTCTCTGCAAATAGAAAAGGAGTAAAAGGAATTCTGAATCTCAAATTCTCATAGGCACCGACATTTAATTAAATAAGAAGAATTGCAAAAGGGCCCTCGGAGTTTGAGGTAACTATGGGTTACTCCGTTATTAAATCATAATATTATTATTAAGTCCAAACTAAATTCTAAAATTATAAAAACAGTCCCTGAAGTTTCAAGAGTTGCTAGTTCAGTCCATAAAGTGTTAGACGTGCATTTGACTTTACCGTTTCAGGCCACGACAAATCGAGGTAGGTACAAGTTGTTGGTTGCTTCGTTGACTTCATGACTTGTTATATATGTGTATTCTATGTGTTCATTATGTGGTTTAAATAAGTATACGAATAATCGTTATAACCTAAGACCGGGGAAAAGGGTCGAGGGGATTAACACAGCTCATTCCATCGTTGTAACCGGAGACCGGGGAAAAGGGTCGATGGGGATCGACGCAATAGTTGGCCCAACTCGCAGTTCACGATAACAAGTTTATCGCAGTATTCACGATAACAAGTTTATCGCAGTCAAGTATTATTATTAATTCTATGTGGTGTTCAATTAATGTGTTAAACGAGTAATGTCCTACTGAACTTTAAGCTCACATCTTCAACACCCTTTTTTTTTTCAGGTACTAACGAGGATGCCGAGCGAGAAGGGTGACGATGGAATTTCTTATTTTATTTCAATAAAATTTTTCTCAAACATGATTTCAATTTCATGCAACTTTGTTTTCGCTATTCATCTTTGCATTTGGGATATCTCATTTTTCATGAATAAATGTTTTCTACTTATTATTTTTCTTAAGTTGGTTTGTCAAGTTTTTCTAAAACAAGTTTTTCAAAGATTAAATTTCATAGCCCCCGCTAGGGGTGGGCGTTTGAGCTCGAAAACCTGAGCTCGGACCGAAAATCCGCCAAAAAAGCTAGTTACGGGCCGATTCCAATATTTTTAAGGACCGGCTCGCCATAGGACCGACCCGTGAAATGTATATGCGGTCCGAGCCCAAGCCCAAAAATATTTAAGACCGAAAGCTCGGCTCGGACCGTCAATTTTATTTTTTAGAGCATCTCCAATCGATACCAAAAACCTATTTTGGAGTAGGGGAGATTCTCCTAGCGATACCAAAACATAAACGTATTATAGGTATTAAGGTGGGACCCACAGAAAAAATACTTAAATTTACGTTTACCTTAAACTCAAATAAAAAACTTTATTATTTATAAAATAATCCTTTTTATATAAATTAATAAAAATAATCTATCAACATTTTTTTAGTTTTTTATTTAATATTTTTTATATTGTAATTTTTTTAATAATAATATCATTAATAATGAAAATAAATTTTAATAAAAATATTTTAAATAATGAAATAAAAATAAACGTGATAATACAAAATATAATTAAATATTAAATTATTTAATTAACGTTAAAAATAAAATAATATTATGGGACATCACAATATTTTTTTTATTATGTTTGAAATTTTAAATTGAAAATAATGACTATTAAATTTTTTAATGTCAAAAGTTATGAGGTTAAATTGTAAATTTGTAAAGCTATTGGTTATTTATAAAAAGTTGTATTAGAAGAATATTTTGAGAATATTCTTTTATGTTTTAGTATTGGAATCTCAGTTGGAGTGAAATTACTGTAAACTTAAAATAAAACTTATTTTTGAGTTTAGTTTTTGTGTTCGGTTGGAGATAGCCTTATATTATATATATATATATATATATATATATATATATATATATATATATATATATATATATATATATATATATATATATATAAGTAAAAAAAGATTGATTTTACATCACTAGTCCTCTTGCCCGTGCGATGCACGCTAATAAATTTCAAATTTTTGTTACTCGAAATAAGCTCTTTCTGTTTATGTTTGATGTTTAACCTAACAAATAATTCGATATAGACATTGATAATGCATAAATAAACATTAAGTTTGTGATCTAATTGTAATATCTAATAAGAAATTACAATGAAATTACAAATTTTGGAATACTTCTTTATAAACTACAATTGTTGTTCTATTCGTAAGACGGCCTCGATCATCACAAAGCAAAAGTTTCAACCCAGTGGTGTTGGTTACTCTAGACAGCGCAACGTACAATTGACCCTGCGTAAATACTGGTCTCTTCAAAAATGTTCCAACATTTCTCAACGACTGACCTTGACTCTTATTAATCGTCATGGCATACGATATCATAATCGGAAATTGTCTTCGTTGAAAAGAAAACGGGAATTTGGTATTTGATGGCGTCAGAGCAATTCGAGGAATAAAAACCAATTCTCCAAAATTATTTCCTCCTAATACTTTCGCCTGGATAACATAATTATCAAGGTGTGTTACAACCATCCTAGTACCATTGCATAGTCCCAAAGCGGCATCCATATTCCGTAGCAACATAAGGGCACACCAATCTAATAAAAAACAATTCATGTATCAAAAATATGTAACATCTCACAAAATGGAATTAATTCATTTAATTAATTATTTAATAAATACAATACATAATAAATTGTTGCATAAAAAAACCAAAGTTACAATTTGAATACATATATATTAACGTAATATTTGTATGAATATAAATATTAGGAATAATCAAAAGTGATTGATTATTCTTCAATAATATATATATTAGTCGCACAGCTATATAATGATCATATTTGAATGTATATATTAACTACTATATTAATTAATTAATAGAAATAGATTTGAAAAAAAAGGTTATAGTAATACTAACCTTCAACTTCAGCTCATGGTTTGGCAGTCCGGAACACTTGATGGTATTTAAAAACTCAACAGAATGCATTTGAGCAAACATATTATCCCCGCGTTCGGTAGGGACGATACTATCCGAACTCAAGTAAATTCGTTCTTCAGTATTATGCATTGCAACCATGTAATCGTTGATTTCATTAACGTCATCCAGGGTCGGCGCCAGAATCGCCCGTCCGTCTAGAAAATTGATATCACCAATGTGGTTATGGAAATTCGGGTATGTGGCTTGAACAATAGATTCAATATGATTATCCGAATGAGTTATCAAATATTCATCCGGGATCTCTATATCCACTTCTCCGTCATTATCGTCACCAATAGTACCATCCCCTATAGAAGACAGCCAATCAGAGAACTCGCGCAACTTACGACCATCACTTCCCTCACCGATATTTTGCAGTCTCATATTTTTGGTCAAGCGCAAAACTTTGCAATTTATCCATATGTTGGAAGAATTAATAGTGGCGTGAACTATATCTTGCCTCGTACCTTTAGGTATGACCGGTAAATTTGTCGAAAATCTCCTCCGAACACAACAACCTTGCCTCCGAAAGGCAGATGCTGAGCTTCAGGTCGATGAGAGCTCATGATATCACGCATTGTTCGATCTAGTGCTTCAAAACAATTCCTACAAAAATCAAAACCAAAATAGAATAAATATGATTATGTTGTATTAATAATTATATAATAAACACAAAACTATAAGATAGTAAGACAACAAAATCTGATTAATTGATTGTTAATACATGTGCATCATAGGAGCCTCGTCCCATATAATGAGTTTCGTCTTAACAATCAATTTACCTAGATCGCTTTGCTTCCTGATGTTACACGTAGAGCTTTCGTGCAAAGATATCGGAATCTTTAACCTTGAATGGGCTGTTCTACCTCCTGGTAAAAGAAGAGAAGCTATACCGCTTGAAGCAACATTTAGAACAATGTCGCCCCTAGATCGGACGACAGCAGATAGAGTCTTCCAAACAAAAGTTTTGCAAGTTCCACCATAACCATACAAAAAGAAAACCTGTCCGTTTGGATCGTCGAGAGTTCGAATGATTGTCTTATAAGCCTTCCGCTGATCATCATTCAACATGGCCATTAATTGTTCGTACTCGACTCGGAGAGCATTTCTGTCATAGGGAAGTTCGGCTGCTAAGAGGCTGTTTTGTCCAACAGTAACATCAACGAATTTTGGATATGGCATATTTGGAATATCTTTCAGCGTTTGTCCTTGGCGCTTCAACATCTCTTCAATGAATTGCAAGCACAAATTATAAATCTCATCTTGTGTGAGAGTTACATCTAGGATAATATGGAAAAATACGTTAATAATTAGCGGTCGATTATCAAAAATATCGATAAATTATATTGAATGCAGGCACTGTAAAAGTTTTTCATGGGGCAAATGATGTAATACCAACATCGTTCGGACAGTTTTTCATGGATTTTAAAAGTTGTGCAAATTTTAATAACCTGCATTAAATATAATAACAATTATAAATCACTTATTTATTACACATATATAATAAAAAAATGTATTTAGGTCTATAAACATTAAATCAATAACATAGCTTTAGTAAAACTGAACGAAAGTCTTTTTCGGAGGAATTGACATCAGACCAAGACATTGATTGAAAATGATTAGTAAAAAGTTTAAAAAAAAATTATTATACAAAAATCTAGGGATGAGAAAGAATGAAGAATCAAAAATTTATTTATTACTATAAATAAATAGTAGTATAATAGAATAAACGTAATTAAAGAAGATAAATATTCTATAAACTTGATATTCTGAATATTACTTATTTAAATAAATCAAAATATATTAATTTAGTTTAAAGCAGGAGATAAATAAGGAATAAAACTGGAGATATTTTAATGCTCTAATATAAATAGAGGATAATATTATTTTTAATTGTAAATTAATAAAAAATTGAATTATTATTATTTCATTCTCAAATCACGTAACTTTTGAATTTATTTAGTTGCTAAAAATAAGGAATAGATTTACTATACTCATAATTAATAATATTATTGATATATAATTTTAGTTTATCTTTGAATTTATTTAGTTGCTTAAAATAAGGAATAGATTTACATACTCATAATTAATAATATTATTGATATATAATTTTAGTTGACCATTAAATTTATTAAACCCTAAAACCTAGAAATAGATTTACCATTCTCATAATTAATAATATAATTGATATATAATTTATAATCAGAGATAATAAAAATTTTATTTGATTTCTCTAATTAAAGATAAATTTTATTTTATAAATTTATTAAAATACATAAATTAATTAAATCACAATTATTATTATTATTTATATATAAAAAAAGATCAAACTAAAATACATAAATTAATTATGTTTGAGTGATATTTGTAAGTAATACAAATAAAAATATTGTTACGTAAGTTACAAAATAAACAAAATTAGAATAAAATTAAATAGAATTATTGTAAATTGCGCAAATTTCATTAATTACATTAAATAGATAAAATACATCATAAATAAAATGAAAACAAACTATTAAATTGAGTAAATTACATGATAAATAAAATTAACACAAACTACTCTAATTTTATTAGAAAACATAAACAAAAGCTTGAAATCCATTTAAAATTTGTGCAATCAAATGTTTTTTTTTCATGACTTCGGTTGGTATTTTACTTATAATGAAACCTACAAAATAAATAGTTATAAATAAACCTACAAAATAAACAAAAAAATGAGTAAGAAATTCAAAAGGTCTGGAAAAAAATGACTTACTTGCAAAAGTTATTAAAATCAAATTAGTAAAAGAATACTTAGCTGCAAAAAATACAAAAAACAACAAAAAAAACAACAAAACATACATAGAGCTCTGCCAAAAAAAACTTGAGCATAAACAAATAAAAAAAATAGCTAAATGAAAAGATTACAAAAAATACAAAAAAACAAAAAAAAAAAAACAAAAAAACTTACTATGCACAAAAATAAATAAATGTGAGCATAAATAAATAAAAAAAATAGCTGAAATAAAAATTGAATAAATAAATGTGAACATGAACAAATAAAAAAAATAGTTTAAATTAAAAGTGAGAGATAGTCCAAAAAATACAAAAACACAAAAAAACAACAAAACTTACCCTCTACAAAAATAAATAAATGTGAGCATAAACAAATAAAAAAAATATCTGAAATGAAAATGCTACAAAAAATACAAAAAACAAAAAAAAAACAAAAAAACTTACATAGAGCTCTACACAAAAATAAATAAATATGAGCATGAATAAATAAAAAAAATAGGAAATGAAAATTGAATAAAAAAATGTGAACATTACCAAAAAATAAATAAATAAATAAATAAATGTGAGCATGAATAAATAAAAAAAAATAGCTGAAATGAAAATTGAATAAAAAAATGTGAGAAAAAAATTTGAGCATAAACAAATAAAAAAAATAGAAGTGAGAGTTTGTGCAAAAATACAAAAAAACAAAAAAAACAACAAAACTTACATAAAATTCTGCACAAAAATAAATAAATGTGAGCATGAACCAATAAAAAAAATAGTTAAATGAAAAGGCTACAAAAAATACAAAAAAACAAAAAAAAAGAACAAAACTTACATAGAGCTCTGCACAAAAATAAATAAATGCAAGCATGAATAAATAAAAAAAATAGCTGAAATAAAAATTGAATAAATAAATGTGAGGATGAACAAATAAAAAAAATAGCTGAAATTAAAAGTGAGAGTTAGTGCAAAAATAATAAAAAAAACAAAAAAACAACAAAACTTAGAGTTCTGCACAAAAATAAATAAATATGAGCATGAACAAATAAAAAAAATAGCTGAAATGAAAAGGCTACAAAAAATACAAAAAAACAAAAAAAAAGAACAAAACTTAAATAGAGCTCTACACAAAAATAAATAAATGTGAGCATTAATAAAAAAAAATAGCTAAAATGAAAATTGAACAAATAAATGTGATCATGAACAAATAAAAAAAATAGCTGAAAATAAAAGTGAGAGTTAGTGGAAAAAATACAAAAAAACAAAAAAAACAACAAAACTTACATAGAGTTCTGTACAAAAATAAATAAATGTGAGCATGAACAAATAAAAAAAATAGCTGAAATGAAAAGGCTACAAAAAATACAAAAAAAAAAGAACAAAACTTACTCTCTGCACAAAAATAAATAAATGTGAGCATGAATAAATAAATAAAATAGTTGAAATTAAAAGTGAGAGTTAGTAAAAAATACAAAAAAAAAAAAAACAACAAAACTTAAATAGAGTTCTGAAATGAAAATTGAATAAATAAATGTGAGCAATAAACAAATAAAAAAATAGCTAAATGAAAAGTGAATGATAGAGAGTGAGTGAAGATGACATTTTATATAGACACGGATTTGAAGTAAAGTTTGATAATATTTAGGAGTGAGTGAAGATGACATTTTATATAGACACGGATTTGAAGTAGGATTTGATAATATTTATTATTTTTAAATATAACTAATTTGAATTCCCTTAAATTTCGTTATTATTGTTTGTATAATAAAAATTAATTAATTTATCCATTAAATATATCAATAACAAATTCTCTCTTATCATAATAATTAATTTTAGTAGTATAATAGAATAAACGTAATTAAAGGAGATAAATAAGGAATAAATGTTATATTTTGAATATTTCAAAGTCAATATTTACGGAAATTATATTAAAGAGATTATAAATAAAAAATTATATTATATAAATAAATAAATAATTATACTAATTAATTAAAAATAATTACCCTAATTAATTACACTAAAAATAATATTTATTATATTAAGAATATTATAAATGTAAATTATATTATATAAAGAAAGAAAGAAATAATTACACTAATAAATTAAAAATAATTGCGCTAATTAATTAAAAATAATTACCCTAATTAATTACACTAAAAATAATATTATTAATGTAAATTATATTATATAAATAAAGAAATAAATAATTACGCTAATTAATTAAAAATAATTGAGATAATTAATTAAAAATAATAATTATCTAATTAATTACTTAAAAATAATTGAGCTAATTAATTAAAAATAATAATTATCTAATTAATTACGCTAAATTAATTAGGTAAATATTTGTAATTGATTATTATTTTACCTAATTAATTAAGTTAAAAATAATAATTAATTTCAAATAATTGCCTAATTAATTAAAAATAATTACACTAATTAATTACGCTAAAAATAATATTGAATTATATTAAGAAAAATATAAATAAAAATTATATTACATAAAGAAATAAATAATTACGCTAATTAATCAAAAATAATTGTTTCAATTAATTACGCTAAAAATTTTAATTAATTACGTTAAAAATAATAATTAATAATGACACAAATTTAATCTAACCGTGCTTGTTTAATAATAGGTGTGAACACAAAAAAATCAAACGGTGAAAATATACGACACCTCGGACAATTGCTAGCTGAATTATATATTATAAGGATTATTATTACTATTAAGATTTTCACTTCAAAATTTTTACTTTACCCTATTTTTCGTTTCGAGTTAACACTTCACATTGCACGTCATTGTAAAAAATTCAAAAAAAAAAACACCTTGAATAAAAATAAGATAATAATTAAAAGTATACTTGATTTTTCTATAGTGCTGGTGTATATATTTTATGTAAATCATTTATGAATTAGTGGTGCTAATTAATTGTTACTTTTTTTTTTTACTAATTGCAAGATGGATTTGGTTTTTATTTTTATTTTTGCATTTTCATTTGGGCAAACAACCAAGAAAATAATGTTTTGTTTTTATTTTTAAACTTTCAGTTTAGTATTATGTGATTCAAATGTTTGAAATTTTTATTAAATTATAAATTGCATGAATTTTGTAATAGAAACTCTATAAAATTTGGGACCGAAAATCCGGCTCGGGCTCGTCGTGCTCGGTCTCGAGCCGGCCCCAACCTCAGATAAACCCGACTCGACTCGGACCGTAGAGGTCGGGTTTTGAGCCGGGTTTTGATATTTTTGGGCTCGGCTCGACTCGCGCCCACCCCTAACGCCCGCGTTTAAAATAAAAATTTATTTTTCTTCCGCTATATTTAATTTATTTAAAATAACGGGGCGTTACATTTATAGTCTACGATACATTTTTCAATTATAAATTTTTGGTACCTATATACTCTAACCAATAAGAAATTGACAAATCATTCAAGAATGATGCACTTGGATGCATATAATTCCTACCTATATCCACTTACGTGACATTTATATATTTATTTAATTTTTAATTTAATAGAGTGGTTACATGAGACATATTTATTCTCAAATTAAAATTTTAAAAAAATATAATTTATTAAGAATTCTCTAATAATTAATATTTTAAATGTTGATAAATAATTATTACTATAAAACATAAAAAAAATATTTCTTCTAATTATATATATATATTATTTATTTATTTGAATTTACATTCTAAAATTTTATATAATTTAATCAAACATTAACAATTTTATACTCATATTAATTATTTTTATTCTTATAAAGATTAATTTAAATTTTATAAAAAATATTTGTTTGTAAATTGATTTCAATGATTAATGTTTTATTTGAAAAAATATTATATTTATCATTAGGATTTAGTTTACATTTTTTTTATTTTTTGCTTTTATTTTTTATTTTTATTTAAAAAATAACATTTTTTGGTAACCGTAAATTTTTTGAAATTCTTACCTTAATTTTATTTATGTATAAATCTGTTTATTTTTTCTTTTTATTAGAAATTTTATAAATTATAATTAAAAAAGATTATGATCATGTGTTTCTATTTTCACAATAATAGTGTACACTTTCATAATATCCAAAGGTTTATATTAAATATGTAAATTCAATGGTTAATATTAATGGGGTGTTTGGTTTCCTAGATACATTATCTTACATAATTTAAGATAACTATTTTATCTATTTTAACTCATACATTAAATTTTAATAGGTGTTTGATTTATACTAAGATTGCATACCTATTGAGTTCGGTTAGTTTCCTATTCCCGAATATAAAGACATTATTATCCACACGAAAAAAAAAATTAAATATCACTTTTGTCCAACAATTTTTTTCTTTCACAGAATTAGTGATTTCATCTATTATGCTGGCAAAGAAAAATAAAATAAAATAATACGTATAATAAAAACAATAGAGAAAAAAACATAAATAAAACAAAGTATAATAATAACAATAATAGATCTGAATCCAAAAATTATGAACAAACTCTATAAACACTTGCAACATATTTAATCATACTAAACCCTAATTTTCAAATGCATCTTCTTAACAAATTTCACATCTTTTTTTCCTTGCATATGCATACGAGCTTATAAAAAGGATGAAAAAAAATGATTTAATAAATTTTAAGGATGATAAAAAAAAGACCCACTTCAAACAGAAGAGAAGAACACCTTGAAAATTGGGGGAAATGGTAACTGAATATTTTATTTTGCTTTAAAGATGACAAAGGTATCTTAGGGGTGGGTGTATTCAATTCGGATTTTGCTAGATTTTTATAGATTTTAAAAAGTCCGGATTTTCAAAATCCACGGTTTTATTGATTTACATAAATTTTCATACACTTTACGACATTACTTATTGAAACAACTTATATGAAACACATTTTTGTATATAAAAAATTAATTCAAATTATTAAAAAAAATATTAATATAGTATCATTTATATCTTTATTTATATCATTAAATTTTTAAATATATCTTTAATTATTTTTATCATAAAAAAATATTTTAATTTTTTTGGAAATTTTATTAATAGTTAAACTACAGTTTTTATTTAAAATATTAATTTTTTTTCTTGTTCAAAATATTTTTTTTCTTAAAAACATATCTTTTTCTATTTTATCTTTTTATTAAATTTTATATAATTTTTTAAGTTTTTATTATTTTTTAAAAATAATTTAGTTAATTAAAAGAAATTCTATTTTTCTTATTTTGTCTTTTTTATTTAATTATATATATATAAGTTTTTATTATTTTTAAAAATAATTTAGTTGATTAAAAGAAATCCGTAGAAGTTAGAATTGCTTTGTATTTTTTAAAGAGAATCTTTAAAAATCAATGAACTTTTAAAATCTTTAAAAATCCATAAACTATTGAATACCTATAGATTTTAATTGACTTTTTAAAATCCAAGTTGAATACCCCAGGATTTTAATGAACTTTTTAAAATCCGGATTTTATACCTCCCAACTTTAAAAGTCTTAAAAAATCCAACGAAATTTCAAACCAATAAACTTTCCTTAGTAATTAATGTAATTCATTTTATTTACTATTCAAACAAGATATAATATCTTTCCATATTAGACTGTTTAGTCATCTGAAGAGGAATAGTACGTATAGACGGACTCCTTATCCAACACGGGCCCAACAAAATTAAAGCAAACAACAAATACTGAAGTTAACGCATCTATCGAGCTTATAAATATATCAGGGCAACCAAACGGGGCCTAAAAAGAATGTATTATGCCTTCAATGCACCTTAGAACTTCTCTAAATTGGACTTGATGTGCATCTCTACTGCATTGTATTAAAGTATATTAATGAATTATAAATGAAATATATATTCAAAAAATTACTAAATGTTATGAATATTATTAATTAGTGAATGACTAGTTTACCCTTTCTTGGTGAACAAGACAGAAACCCTACTTTATATCTTATATAAAGGGGTCTCTCATAACAATTCATAACAATTCTATTCTCCTATCATATTGTCTCTCTTTCTACTCTATTATTTTCTCTCAATTCTATTGAGTTTATAACACGTTATCAGCACGAAAGCTCAATCGCGTTCTTCATCGAAGTTCTACTCATGCAAGATCCGAACTCTAAGGCAAGAATTTATAAGTTTGTTTATATTCATTAATAATTATAAATATATCTACTTCTCCTCCCTTTTTCTTAATATCATATGTTCCCGAAAACATTATAATCAGATATTCTCGAAATAATATCATATGTTCCCGAAGAACATTATAATCTGATATTCCTGAAATAATATCATATGTTCCCGAAGAACATTATAATCTGATATTCCTAAAGTAATATCATATGTTCCGGAAGAACATTATAATCTGATATTCTTGAAGTAATATCAAATTAATTATATTTAATAAATCAATTAAAGTTTTTAATATTCATGAAGAACATGATACGATATTTCTGAAGAAATATCAAAATTAAATGTTCCTGAAGAACATCGTGCGAGTCTTTCGTGGTCAAGCCATGTATGTGCGAACTCGACCCATGAATCCATTGAGGTACTTCCTGAATTCCAAAGTGGGTGAAACTTTAGGAAAAGTTAATTCAAACCTTGTTGAATAGCCCGATGGTTATTTGCTTGAATATTGAGATAGCCACATTAGTTTGAATCCCCATGAAAATTTGATATTCATGAATTATTATCAAAATCAATTATTCTTAATATATCAATTAAATTGAATGTTCCTGAAGAACATAAACTCTGGTTTAAATGTTATATTGATCGTTTTGGAAGACCATCATGATTTGATATTATTCGATATATATCAAATTAAATTGCTCCCGTAGTAGCAATAAGTTTGGAAATATCAAATTAAATTGCTCCCGTAGTAGCAATAAGTTTTAAATGTTTTCCCGAAACACATTATGATATGATATTCAGAATTAAATTTTAAATGTTCTTAGAGAACATCATATATGATATTCCCGCAGAAATATCTAATCAAATTGTTTCTAGTGTAAAATATTTTTATTGATTGCTCCCGAAGAAGCAAAGTTCAATCATTAAATGTTTTAAATAAAGTTAAATCATAATACTCATTGTGAAACGCCAAATTCGATTAATCGAATTATCCCTGAAGGATATTTTTGTTTCTCGTTAAAACAATGATTACATATGAATTATCTTTGAAAGATATCTTTTGAAAATCGAGATCAAATGTATCTTATTATGTGGGGACTCATGGAATATCGAAAAAGTCGATTCCAATTAAATTTAATTTCTGAGAAAATTATATATTGAGATATATTTTGATCCCCGAAGGATCATTGATAAAACCTAATATTTTGATCACGAATGATCATTGGTAAAGATATTGTATCCCCGAAGGATGATTGATAAAGATACTGTATCCCCGAAGGATCATTGGTAAATATATTATTACGCATGACCTATTAAGAGTGGGCTCCGGAAGAGCTTTACTAATTATCCTCACGAGTACTACAAATGTACTTAAACATGAAAATGATGCATATCATGAATGATTGTGCGTGGAAATAAATTAAATATTTCCCATCTGCGAATTATTTTTATGAACGGGCATAATATAAAAAGGTAGATTAAATATCTCGAGCCCACGATCCAGAAGATCACGATCCTGAAGATCGGTTTATAGCAATTATGTTGAGTTGCATATTTAAGAAAGATCATTTCCCGGCATTAGGGAGAGATAAGAATATAAAAGATATAAATGCCGAGAAATTTCATTGAATGGAAAAGATCTTCAATTCTTGATCCACGCACGAATCAATTGAACCCGAAGTTCATGAAAATAAGTGACTTGCAATATTCAGCAAGTAAACTGCCAAATTCATTTACAAATTAATGAAGGTGTGACAAAATCACATATTTGTGATAAATGAAATATAAGAGTTCAAATACCAAAGAGATCAACTCAAATGTTGATTCTAATATACGCCTGAAACGTAGTAGATCGATCTTAAGATGAAAAATAAATTTTCGGAAAAACCAAGAAATTAAGTCACCCTCAAAATCTCCTGAAGAGAGTTACATGAAAATCCCATTGGAAAAGCATGTGCACATGATAATTGAAAATCGTTAGATTGCGGAACAACCAAATTAAATATTTTGGGAAATGATGAAAGATTTGGTTGATAGAATGAATTGTCATCAACATGGAAAAAGTCGTCAACGACATATTTGCCTCAAGAGTTGCTCTAGAATATTTGGATCCAAAACTCAAATCAATGACAGTGTGCCAGCAACACTCGAAAAATAAGAAACGAGCAATTGAGACTGAGCATGACTCGCTGAATAAAATAAATATTTTATAGTACACACCTCAAAATATTATCCGAGAAGGATATATGTGGGTGTTCGTACGAAAAACGAGTAATAATGTGGTGAGATATAAAAGCGAGATTAGTTGCTCAAGAGTTTTTCGAAGAAACTCGATGTTAATCAAATATTTTGAAAGATGACATTAAGTTCCGCTACTTAATATTTATGGCAGCAACAACGATAGATATATGCATCGAATGTATGATCTGACCATGTAGAAGTCATTAGAAAGATACATACATGAAAATCCTGGATGGATTTTAAGATTTCTGAAATGAAAGGAAATGAAAATCAGAACATGTACAATATCATATTACATATGTCATTATGGACAAAAATGATATGGAAGACAAGGTCCCGAAGACCAGTGATTGTACTCTTTTTCCTTCTACTAAGTTTTTCCCACAGGGTTTTCTTAGTTAAAGGTTTTTAACAAGACAATCACCACAATATAAATGTAATGTCATGTACTCTTTTCCTCGAGTATTTTTTCCTACAAAGTTTTATAACGAGGTTTTTAACGAGGCATGTATATCACTTGATATGAGTTTGTTTTAGAAATAAACTGAGATATTGAACCTGAAGTTCAAAAGTAAAATATAATCTTCTAGATGATTGTGAATTGAAGTTCACATTATTCATTTGTGAAGGATTGTATATTCGACATTAGACGCATCTAAAATACTCCAGAAGAGTTACTGGCCGGTTATAGCAATTGTGAATGCTCTTGTCAATATAGATGTCTGGTAAAGGCATGTCCCTGAAGGACGAAAAATATACAATAATACAAATGAATATGAAACTCGACAACTCGAAGGTTGGGTCCTGAAGACCAAAATTTATATTTGAATAACTAAGTTTTTCCTATATGGTTTTATTAGTTACAGGTTTTAATGAGACTGGTTGATCACAAATATTTACTTTCAAGAAGTCAAAGATCTTCGGTGATTACAATCAGGGGGAGCAAGCTGTACTCTTTTTCCTTCGCTCAGGTTTTGTCCCACTGGGTTTTCCTGGCAAGGTTTTAACGAGGCAACAATCCTGTAAATAGTCATTCAAGGGGGAGTGTTATGAATATTATTAATTAGTGAATGACTAGTTTACCCTTTCTTGATAAACAAGACAGAAACCCTACTTTGTATCCTATATAAAAGGGTCTCCCATAACAATTCATAACAATTCTATTCTCCTATCATATTGTCTCTCTTTTTACTCTATTATTCTCTCTCAATTCTATTGAGTTTATAATACTAAAAAAAATTAAAAACAAATTTTAATATAAAAATAAAATAAATGTATAATGAATAAAACGTATATAAATCTTAATAGAAAAAGAAAATATTTAATTTTGAACTTTTGAATAAAAAAAATAAGAATGAAATTCAATCAAAAAAGAAGTAACGCCATCGACTAGCAACCCGTAATACATCACTATGACAACCACCACGTGGCCATAGAAAACCCATCTCTCCTGTAGTCTCCGCAAGCAATCATGTGAGAAGGGGCAATCAGAGAAAAGGTGGGAGTGTGTCTCAGCGCTCTCCCTACCACATAGCACACGCGAGTCATCCCCCATAATAATCCAACGCTTATCTCGAGTCGGCAACCGACCTCGGATGGTCATCCAAAGTATGAAACAATGTCGTGGGATACGTCTTGGTCCGGTCAAAAGTGCAGCCCACGGCACCCTGGGACCCTCCGAGAGGAAAAGAGTATATGCCGAGTCAGAGGTGTAGGTCCCTGATCGATGCAATGTCCACCGCAATGTATATGTCCTCACATCTATACTCGGCAAGCCATCTATAAAATCAAAGAACTCCGTCGCAAAGTCTGCTGGCCACCTCCACACCCTATCAACAATGACCATACTCAACGACGCAACCCTAGGTAGACTCGTAAGCCGTGGTCCCAACAGACACATCTCTTTCAATCGACCGAGGGGTGCCACGGGTCCCTCCAAAGGTAAAACTGCAATCCATCTCCGACCTGAATCTATATAGTTGATAACACAGTCGGGCGTAGCTTTAGAAGTTTTCGCCAACTCCAAGAGCATACCCTAGACATCTTAGCACTCCAAATATAATGTCTCCTCAGTCGATTCTCTCGAATCCAAATGACCCAAACAGATTCCGGGTCCTGACTCAGAATAGCCCAGATGTGTCTGGTCATAAGGGCCCGATTCTGGACAGTAAGATCACGGATACCCAATTCATCCTCACTGGTAGGGGCAAATATTAACCCATCGGACCTTGGCATACCCCTTGTTGCCCAACTCAAACCAAAGAAATCTCCTCAGCCTCTTCTCAATCTCCTCACTAATTCTCTGGGGTAGTGTCAAAGTTGGGTCAATAACACATTAAGAGGCCTTGTTAAGGTATTAAGGTTGTCCAACTTATATTTGAGCTTTAGGATCTATATTCAACCGATGTAGGATACTTAACACGCCCCCTCACGAGTAGGCTCAGTTTTTGTCGGCTCTACTCATGGATATAGTGCCATCTTTGGTCAAGCCGGAAATGGCTGGGGCTCCATCATCGTGTTGAGCCTGCTCTGATACCATATCAAAGTTGAGTCAATAACACCTTAAAAGACATTGTTAAGGTATTAAGGTTGTCCAACTTATATTTGAGTTTTAGGATCTATATCCAACCGACGTGGGATACTTAACAGGTAGCATGACCACACTGGCCCAGTAAATATGTATAGTACCAAGAACTGATCGGATAAGCTGCAATCGTCCTGCATAAGATAGGGTACGAGAAGTCCAAGAACCCAGTCTAGCATCAATCCTCTGTAGCAGGGGCACAATCCCTCAAACTCAACTGAGAAGATATCAAAGGAATTCCCAAATAATGCACCGAAAACCTACTAACCGATAATGATAACGCACCCAAATTATACATTGTTTTATTGTGAAACTATGTGTAAAACTAATGATGTAACTATTTATAAAACTATTTTTGTTTTTAAATTGTCCCTTAAAAATTCTAGATTCAGATACATAATTTTATTATATCAAAATTAAAACTCATTTGTCTGATAATTAAGATGAGATTGAGAGATCAAGATTGTCATTAATGGAGGTGTATTGGTTTATGAGTTTGTAGGATTTTAATTGACTTTAAAAAGTATATGGATTTGTAAGATCTATAGACTTTATGCAGAGTTTCACTGACTTTATAATTGATATTCATAGATTTTAATTGATTTCAAAAAATTGTAAAATATATTTTTATTGATTTACTAAACTTTCAAAGATTTCAAATACAAATTTATATATAAACATATTTTTATATAAAAAAACAATTTTTTAGAAAATAAAATAAAAGAAATTATTTTTTTAATTTTAATTTTTATTACTTTTATACTTGAAACTCATTGTTTATTGTTGAATATAGTTATAATTTTTAAAAACAATTCATTAAATTACACAAAGTATTAAAATCTATTAAAATCTGTTGAATACATATGGATTTTTTTAAGAGTTTTTAACATCCTAATTAAATACTTCATTTTAATGGACTTTTAAAAATTTTAATTGAATATCCCTTAGATTTTAAAAGTCATTAAAATCTTACATACTATTGAACGAACTAGTTCGCACGCATCAAACAAAGTTTTAATATTTTATTGATTTTATTTTTCAACTCTCTTTCTCTCTATATCTCTATCCTAAATTCTTGCTATATTTAATTCAATGAGTTGGTAATTAATCTAGGAAACTATTCTTTTGTTGTACAAATTCAATATATGCGTAATTGAAACCTCATTGAATTTGTACGGAGAAATTTACGGTACATTTTTTATATTTAAAAGTATGGTACATTTTTTTAGTAGCCAATATATTGTTGACACCTCATTTAATAATTGTGCACATGATTACACATAATTGAAACCTATAATAAACAAGTTATCTCTATTTGTATATTTAATTTTCAATATTATATAATTATATAAATTATATAAAATATACATTTTTATAAAATATCTATATATAATTAACATTAAGTTAAATTAAATTAAATTATTAAACATTATTGAATAAGTATATATATTATAATAATTTTAATTAAAAATTAAATAATTAATTGAAATAAAAAAAATAATATTGATGCACATTCATATTCTTTTTTTATAAAATGAAATAAACTATAGAAAAATTGTTAAAATTTCAAAAATCATTATCATGTCAAATCCAAACCAAATTGTAATGAAATCAATCAAGTGATCACAATAAATTAATGAGTTGTATGTTAATTTATTTTTGTAAACCATTTAAAAATAATGATGAAAATTACTTTAAAAAATGAAACTTTTTAATAAATTATTTTAAAAAATAATACGCATGAGTTAAAATTTTATTTTAGTAAAACCTTTCAATATGATATTTTTCTTTATTCACTTGATTTTTTTTAATTATTTAAAAAATTATTGACAAAATAAATATTTATCAAAATTTTAATTAATAAATGTCTATTGTTGCAATGAAAGTTTAGTTACTTATATAAAACTATTGTTTTTTTTCTTAAATGATTATATTTTAAAATTGAAGATAAAAAAGTACTACATTTGCTTTATAAATAATATACTATAATACATTTTTTTTATAATTTATTACAATATTTATTTATTTTATTAAAATTAAATACAAAATATTAAATAAGTTAATTTCAATGAGAGTAAATAGAATAAAAATGATTTATTTTTTGATAATATTGAAAAATTAAATTATTAATTTTATTTTATTGATAAAAAAAAAGTAAAAAAAAATATACTCCATTAATACCAATAACAAAAAGAAAATTATATTATATAAAAATAAAATATTTTTTGTAAATAAAAAAGTATTGTGATATAAAATTAATTAATTAATTGTATTAAATAATTTTATATTATTAATTACTTTATATAATTTTATTTTTATCAAAATATTTTATTTATTAGTTATGAATTAGGAAATAAAATTTTAGATATAACAAATCATTATTGAATTAGTTTTTTTAACATTCCCTTCGTTGATTTAAAAAAACTATTGAATTAAATAAAATGATAAATATATAAAGTTTTAATCATATGTATTACACCACAATTTAATAACATGTTCTCTACTTAGATCTAATGGTCAACAATTCATTTCAGTGGGAATACCACTTTTCATACACAAATATAAAATATCTACTCTTTTTGAACTCACATATAAAACTACACTCATTCTACACAAAATGAAAAGAAAAAGTCCTATATACCCTTGCTTTTCTTTTCTCTCTTTTAATAACATAAAAAACAATAAAAATACATTAAAAAAACAAAAAAGAATTTATTTGGGGCCCACTAATAATGTGAGGTTGGTGGGGTGTAAATGCATGTATGAATGCATATCTTCTCTACCACCTCCATAACTCAAACCCATTTAAAAAAAAAAAACTTTTCTCAAAAAACACCCTCTCTACATGAAAAGCTAGGTCGGATTATGCGTGGAAAGAGATAGATTTCGACGGGAAAAAGGTACGTTGCACGGGACCATGCCTCCGTCGTTTTTTTTTTTAATTTTCGGACTGAAAAATCGGCACTCAGTCGAAGCACTCAGTCGAAAATATGACTGAGTGCTCGACCAAGTGCTGTTGGGTTCTTGGGCACTCGGTCGAAAAAAATGGCCAAGTGCACTTGGTCAACCGACCAAGTGACCGAGCAAGTGACCGACCAAGTGACCGAGCAAGTGACCGACTAAGTGACCGAGCGCTCGGCCAAGTGACCGGATAGTACTCGGTCACTCGGTCACTTGGTCGACTGAGTGCACTCAGTCAAAATAATTGAGTGCAGAAACTGATTTTTTTTTTAATTTGTATATTAATGGCTTGTTTTATAAGATTGTTTGGATGCATATTTTTGATTTCCTAATTTAATTCAATTGTTATTTGTAATTGTAGATGTCGAATCAACGAATTACGGTAGTTGGGATCGAGAGGGCTACGTTGACGGAGTAGATATGTGTCTCTTCTTTCGTAGGGAATAAATTACACTCGACACACTCGTGAGCCAGATTCGTGCGGTTTTGCGCCCTCCGCCCAATGTCGAGTATTTGTTTTTATTTTATAAACCAAATTAAACAAATATATGAATTTATAAAAAAAATATTTTATAAAAAATATATAAATTAAGTATATAAAAAAGATAAAAAAATATAATTAAATTAAGTATATAAAAAATATAATTAAATTAAGTATATAAAAAATATAATTAAATTAATTATATAATTAAATTGAGTATTTTTAAAAAAAAAATCTTCACTTGGTGGCTGGACTTGGTGGCCCACCAAGTCCACTTGGTGGCGCCACCAAGTCCACTTGTTGGCTCCACCAAGTCCACTTGGTGGATGGAGAAAAATAAAAATATTTTTTAATTCAGAACTTGGTGGTGCACTTGGTCACTGTGGTCTGTGACCAAGTGCACTAGAATAATTTTTTTTTAAATTAATTTTAGGCCAATAAAGTGTTGTTAATTTGTTATGTTGACATTAAAGATCATTTTGGATCCTATAAACATCGAATAAAAATGAAAACAAAGCCGAATTAGTACTATTAAGATGAAACGTATAAGTTTGACTATTTTTTGAACTAACTAGTAATATTGTTACAAAGTTATCTACATACTTACCAAATTGTTCATGATCCGCATGCGTAATCACTTAATTCACCAATTTCAAAGGTTGATCATGTTTTTTGAATTATTTTGACTATGAAATTGATGTTTCATGTAACATAACAACTTTACAATTGAAAAAAATACATTAAAATCAATTAAAATGTAATTATGTTCTAAAGCACTTGGTGGGGGCATTTGGTGGGGTACTTGGTGGCCTGTGCACTTGGTCACCACCAAGTGCACTTGGTCACAGTGACCAAGTGCATCGAGCAAGTGCCGAATTAAAAAATATTTTTATTTTCCCCAGCCACCAAGTGCACTTGGTGGCGCCACCAAGTCCAGCCACCAAGTGCAGATTTTTTTTTAAATACTCAATTTAATTATATAATTAATTTAATTATATTTTTTATATACTTAATTTAATTATATTTTTTATATACTTAATTTAATTATATTTTTATCTTTTTTATATACTTAATTTAAATATTTTTTATAAAATATTTTTTTATAAATTCATATATTTGTTTAATTTGGTTTATAAAATAAAAACAAATACTCGACATTGGGCGGAGGGCGCAAAACCGCACGAATCCGGCTCACGAGAGTGTCGAGTGTAATTTCTTCCCTACGAAAGAAGAGACACATATCTACTACGTCAACGTAGCCCTCTCGATCCCAACAACTACCGTAACGTACCGTAATTCGTTGATTCGACATCTACAATTACAAATAACAATTGAATTAAATTAGGATATCAAAAATATGCATCCTAACAATCTTATAAAACAAGCCATTAATATACAAATTTTTTTTAAAAAAAATTAAAAAAAATCAGTTTCTGCACTCAGTCATTTTGACTAAGTGCACTCAGTCGACCAAGTGACCGAGTGACCGAGTACTATCCGGTCACTTGGCCGAGCGCTCGGTCACTTGGTCGGTTGACCAAGTGCACTTGGCCATTTTTTTCGACCGAGTGCCCAAGAACCCAACAGCACTTGGTCGAGCACTCAGTCATATTTTCGACTGAGTGCTTTGACTGAGTGCCGATTTTCAGTCCGAAAATTTAAAAAAAAAAACGACGGAGGCATGGTCCCGTGCAACGTACCTTTTTCCCGTCGAAATCTAGCTCTTTCCACGCATAATCCGACCTAGCTTTTCATGTAGAGAGGGTGTTTTTTTGAGAAAAGTTTTTTTTTTTTTTTTTGAAATGGGTTTGAGTTATGGAGGTGGTAGAGAAGATATGCATTCATGCATGCATTTACACCCCACCAACCTCACAAAAATCTAATTTTTGTTATTAGTGGGCCCACATAAATTCTTTTTGTTTTTTTAATGTATTTTTATTGTTTTTTATGTTATTAAAAGAGAGAAAAAAAAAGTATGGGTATATAAGACTTTTCCTTTTTCATTTGTGTAGAATGGGTGTAGTTTTATATGAGGGTTCATAATGGGTAGGTGTTTTATATTTGTAACCATTTAAAATTTTCTCTCTTCATTTTAAGATACAATGGTTAAAATTAAAAATAAGTATCATAGCTTAAATGCACCGTAAAATCTCTCTCTATATATGTTGGGTAGTATTCGCACCCCCAAAACTTCTAAGTACATCCCTACTTATTTATAATTTTAATTAATTAATATTTTTTATTAGAGAATTTTAGAGAAAAAAATACTTTAGGTATTCATACTATAATAAAAGACTAGTTTTGAATAATTTTAAGTAATGTATATTATATTACTCAATACCTCAATTTAATTGACTTTAAAGACTAATAATTATAATTGAAGTATCTTTTCAAAATTCAAAATGTCCTAAATATCATTTATGTGTTATCAATTATGTCTAATTTAATCTACGTCTAAAACCTTTTAGAATCTCAGCTATTTTGGACAGGATACTCTAAATATTCCAGCTACGGAAAGATTTTTCTTTTTGAATTTCTGAAATTCCCAAGTGACGTTTAAATGAATACGGTTGTGAAGATTTAATTTCAAAAATATCGTTGCTGATCCTTTTTCGGAAAATAAGATCAAAGAAACTAACCCTTCTCTTTACCGATTTCAACCACGGAAGAATCAAGGCAAGTAATTCATGTTTTGTTTCGATTTGTACTTTAAATGAAAATGCCCGATCATGTTTACGTTTCGATTTTCGCTTGAAACTGCTGAAGAATCCAATATCAAACACACCCTTTATTCATTTTGTTTTCACGATTATCATGTTTTTAGGTTTTTCTTTAATGCCCATTATCTGTAGGATTAGCAATGTATTGTTCTGACTTTTATAGATTACGTACTTTTATTGGTTTTCCACTTTTAGGTTGTTAACATCATACTTATTATCACAGGAACTATGTCACATTATATTTCGAAAATCTTGCATAATGGAGAAGGTGCGTCGATCTCATTCGGGGACGAGTACTCATACACAGAGCTTCGCGAGGATATACGCACACGGTTTCCTGAATTGAAAGACAAATCAGTGTCCAACTTCCTCTTTAAAGAACGAGAGCATTCAACACGTGCTTCCAACATAATTTTTCGAGTCTCGGATCGTGTGGATGGACTCATTTTTTGTTGTACCTAAGATTATCTGTCAAGGAGCAGCAATGTTAAGACAATTACTAACACTACTTACTACCACTAAACATATACATTATAGATACATGAGTTTATCTAAAGGATGATGTGTATCTAAACGAGATTTCCAACTCCATAAGTAAAGATATTTTATAGATAACATATATCTATACAAGATCACCAATTCATGAATGTCGATATGTTTTTCAACCGTGAACAGGCATCTTAACAAGGCAAACATGTAGAATATATACTGTGTAGTAGCAAGGTGGCAAATCATGAGTGGTAACTAGACTGACAAGTAATGAGTGGTTACGCCAAGCCAGTTTTCTCCTAAGCACTAGAACTCGACTCTCCAATTCAAACCCAAGAAGTTATTAGATGCAAGTAATCCCAAATATATGTTGTAGTTAGTGCAACACTAGTAAACTAGCCATGTGCGAAAAGAGATAAAAACACTCATGAACCTCCAGTACCATGATCAAGTATGGATTTTTTTACTGCCTTAATGCCTAATAAATACACGTAACTGATTAATTGAGTAATCAAATTGCTTCAGCCATAGTGACTCTGAATAGAAGTTAACTGAGTAAAAAGCTAATCTACAACATCAATGAGAAAATGGAAAATAAATCTACCAGACTTTTCATTTTCTATTCAACTCTTCGTACAGATGATATGGACATCCTGAGACATTTCCTCAAGGAGAAGCTCTATTGAGTAAATTGAATATATGTGCTGTAACGCCCCGACCCGTTGAGGGGTCGAAGCCCGACCCTAATGGGCCGGCTCGGTTACCAATGACTGCCTTCGGGAGTGATATCCTGACCCCACTGTACCAACACTTGTCTTTTCCAGCGCACTTTGTCCTCACTCGTGCGCACCCGAGAGACTTCCCAGGGGGTCACCCATCCTAGAACTACTCCAGAGCCAGCACGCTTAACTTTGGAGTTCTTATAGGAGGATGCCCAGAAAAGAAGATGCATCTGTTGGTATGAGTAGCATATTCAATCCTTTTAAGCCTTTGAATTTTCTGGGGCGTTACAATCACCCCACCTTTTTATGCACAACGTCCTCGTTGTGCGCCTTACTTGCCATACTTGCCCAGGACCAACCATCCGTGCAGGAATGCCCCTTACGGGTACTCTCACCAACTTCTGGGTGGAGCACTTGGCCCCGCAAGACACTTAGTTCCCACAATTCCGATCGGCACCGGCTCTGATACCATTTGTAACGCCCCGACCCGTTGAGGGGTCGAAGCCCGACCCTAATGGGCCGGCTGCCTTCGGGAGTGATATCCTGACCCCACTGTACCAACACTTGTCTTTTCCAGCGCACTTTGTCCTCACTCGTGCGCACCCGAGAGACTTCCCAGGGGGTCACCCATCCTAGAACTACTCCAGAGCCAGCACGCTTAACTTTGGAGTTCTTATAGGAGGATGCCCAGAAAAGAAGATGCATCTGTTGGTATGAGTAGCATATTCAATCCTTTTAAGCCTTTGAATTTTCTGGGGCGTTACATGTGCACTAGAAGCTCATTGTGTACAAATACACTTCAGAGAGTGAGCACATCTGAATCAGGATGGACCATGAATCTATACCTTATCTGGAAATAATACTCATCTCTTTTGGTTCTCTAAAACTATGTTTATCAAATGCTATATTTTCTGGGACTGGAACTATAAAAGATTATTCATCCGGTAGAACTGAAGGAATAACAAGATATACTATCTCACTTTAAAAGTTGAGAAATCAGCTTTATTTAACCAACTCTTGTTATCCAGAAACTGGTGGGTGCTTGGATGATTTCTTTCTGCTGTCGATATTTTGCTTGGGCTAATAATAATAGATCCAACCAAAAATCCTTGGACCATAAATCAAACTATTAAAGCATAAAATTTCATTATACATCGTACTGGGAAACATTTAAACAGACATTAGGTTTACTAACTACTTGACCTTTTTAGGCATTGGGCTACTAGACTCCATAATTTTCTTTTATATTTTACACTAGTAAATTATAGATACATTACATTATCTATATGTTATCTATACATTATCTATATGTTATAGACTCCACTGAACATATACATTACAGATACATGAGTTTATCGAAACGAGATTTCCAACTCCATAATTAAATACTCATCTAATAGATGGAATTATGCAATTAGATAAAACACACACGCTCGGGTGCTACACATTCTATATCTTAATCTAAACTTGTTAAGGAACTAAATAAATTTCAGCATCTAATTATGAATATTCTGTATAGAAAATTGGAAAACTATGTTTCAAACAGAAAGTACAAGTAAATTACAAGATCTATACAACTTAGCAATTTTGGAAAATAGTTTGTAAATAAATATCTGTAAATAGAAAACTTCTCAAAAACAGTTTCAAATAAGTATAAACACATTAATGTGGTCATATTGGAACTATTTCAAATAGCTAAAACTGGAACTGTAGATATATAACTTAAACCATTTTAATAAACAAGATCCATTACAGGATCTATTTTATAATATAAATCTTTACAAATAAACGTTTCAAACAAAAATTTAAAACTAGATACCAAGAGTATATACAACATAACAACTTTTGAAAATAGTTTGTAAATAAATTTATGTACATAGAAAATATTATCAAAAACAGTTTCAATTAAGCATAAAAACATTATTGTTGTGATATTGGCACTAAACCTGTTTTGGGAACTACATACCACACCTACACTTCATTATTTTAAGGTCATTAATCAAAAACTAACAAAACAGTTCACTACTTATAAGATAGTGATAATTTGTATTTTTTTATCAAGAATCCTACATCCAACTACAAAACATGTATTGAAACAATTTCACATAATTTAATTTATATATTCAATGCCACATGAACAGTGTTGGGAACTACATAGAATTCTACAAAACCTGATCAACTGATAACATACTTGGAACTAGAATTGTGAAAACATAAGCATTTATTAAAATAGACATCAGAAACAGTTAGTCAATCTAGCAGACACACACATTTCAGGATCTAACACTTGAGCCTAGTGTTTTACTATATGTAAATACTAAAACACTTGAGCCTCACGGAGACGAATCAAGGTAGAAGAGAATACTCAACCAGCTGGGAAGACAACATTTTCCAAAACAGATGGGAAGACAATACTTTTTAATTAAAAGTTTCAATTCAGCATTTAAACATTATTGTTGTGATATTGGCACTAGAACTATTTTTGTAGTGTCTATATACAACACCTAACCACCCTTTATTATTTAGTGCCACAGGAACAGTGTTGAGAACTAAGTAAAGATCAACATAACCTGATCAAATGATAACATATGTGGATGCACATTTGTAAAAAAACAAGCCTTTATCAAAAAGAGATTTCATGAAAACAGTCAGTGAATCAAGTAGACAAACACAACTCAATATTTATACACATCTCAGGATCTAGCATATAATATGACCTAAAGTAGTGAACTGTAAAAAAAAATCAAAATTCAGTTTCTCAAACCAGAAAGAAGCTTCAAAAGAAGGTAACACGGAAATTCAGTTTCCCAAACCAGAAATAAATTCAGTAGCAGGGTTATCAGTTCCAGGTTTATCAAAATCAAATTTCAGTTTCTCAAACTAAAAATAAATTCACCACATAAAGAAGCTTCAAAAGTAGTTCTCTGTAGTTCCAGGTTAGAAGAAACTGAAATACGTAAATAAAGTTGAAAAATCTGATAATTCCCCAAAAAAATAGTGCCAAATTTGATAAATTAAATACTTGAATGTCTCCAATTCTTCGAAATTCGACTCAGGTCCAAAATAGTATGCAAAAATTTCTACAAGGTAACACAAAAGACGAGAAACTTACATGTTCTTTGGTTGAGAGAAAATCACTCGGGATCTCCTTCAAGAGGGTGATACAGTGATTGGGGGTTTCGGGTGATTCAGTTCATCTCAAGCAGCAGTAACAGTATGATATGAAATTCAATGTCCGGAGTTTTGCTTAGGGTTCAGATTTTGTAATGCGGAACGGAGAAACTAATTTAAGAGATGATGCGATAATTATTTGGGTATTTCACGAAGCTTGTGTAGTTACGTATATATTATATGAGAATTATATAATTGGAAGATTGTGATTGTTAATAAATAAAAAAATACACAAAAAGGGTAATTCTAGCCGTTTTGATTATTTTACAATTACACGAAAGATTAGTATTTACATATAATAAAACACTAAGACTTACTCTTATTATGAAACCTCATTTTTATTAATACACCCCTTATTTTTCCTACATTACCCTTTCTAATTAACAATAAAAAATTTATTAAAATAAATAAGTTTATATCGTGCATAAGCAAAAGAATGAAGAAATGGACCTAATCTTCGTCGGAGGCGAATGAGGTGATTGCGGAGGAGAAGTTTTCTATTTGGTGGGGGCGTGTGAAGTCGACAGCGGGCCGGGTCGGCGAAGCAATATACCGTAGGGGTCGGCGAGAGAATCTGAGGAAATATTAAACAATGGGGTTGCCATTAGGGCAATCGATTCGATTAGAACAGTGGGGAGCCGCGCCACCGCGTCCATAGCCACGGGGGCGGTGAGATTGAACTAATTAATTGATTAGTTTTAGCCTTTGAAAATCAAACCCACTTCAAATACGAGGATTTCAACAACAAGCCACCATCTTGACGAGGAAGGGGACGAAAGGAGCTCTACAAGAGCATCAACCCCGACCCATACGAAGCTGCTGGGATTCGATGTCCCGGGCTATCAAAATTGCGGAACCGATAACCCGATCAAAACCCTCAATCGCCGAAGACTGAATCCCGACTCATCCGCAGGAGTCCGACCTTTGGAGACTACGCGCCCGAAGACACGCAGCCCGCCCCCAGCCGATTTTCTCCCGCGAGTCGGATCCACGAACGCGAACCACCTCACGAGCCGGGGCCCGACCAAATGCCCAGCGAAGCCCGAAGGCTGCGTGCGCCCAGCCGAGCCCCCGCGAGGGGCTCGCGATCGTCCTCGACGATCGCTGGGATCGCTCGTAGCGATCCCCGGGGCTGCTCGTAGCAGCCCGCAGCGAGTCGCGGACTCGCTGCTCCAGCGCACGGGATCACCCCGTGCGAGCCGCTACGGGCGAACCCGTAGCACGCACGGGGTCGCTGCGAGTCACCTCGCAGCTGACCCGCGATCGATCCGAAGACTGCGAGTCACCACTCAGTACTAAGGCAAATCGTTTAGAATTGTTATGTCACCGCAAGCCACGTTCGTGTGTACGTTTACGATAACTCGCAATCCCTCACAATCTCCTATAACTGTCTACATCAATTATTCTAAAATCCCTTTCAGTATAGCAAGCCACGTTCGTGTGGACGTTTACTATACCAAATAGATTTATATAATTGAAATCCAATTACTTGATTCATTTGATTTCGTAAATCAAGACTCGGAGAATCATAAGTGAAACTCGAAGTTTCTAACCAGTGATTCACCATGCGAACGACCCTATCTCTCATAAATGAGGGAGCCGAGCAGACAATCGATCCATCTATCAAAGAATGGTACGAAGGTCTCTAATTTGTGTCCTCTACATGACCAAGTGGCTCTGGCTCCATTCCACTCCCCGGGGTGAGAATGAGTCGACTTGAAATCAGTTTTGGAAAGACAAATTAGGCATTGTTTGATAAACTTGATCAATGTTTCTTGTAAAAGGAATTACAAGAATTCTCCTCCAATGACTTGTCTATATGAACTTCAAAAGTCCATAAAAGTCACCAAGAGAACAGTGATGGAGACCATGGGAATGTTTCCATCCCCTCTCCCACTTAGCTTTTTACAATAAAGGGATACGCTATCTAGTGCATAAAAATAAACACATATAGCATGCATGAAAGCAATAAAGCACATAGATCACATAGTCAAAATAATGCTAGAGAAATTATTTTCCCGACTATCATGGCTTTATCTTCATATGCATCCTCTAGTCTTCAGTCTTCGTTTCTTGAATGCTCCATGTGACGAGAATATTAATTTCCAATATTTAAATCTATTTATTTTCAATTAATCCAAAAGTTACTTAATTCGAAAATTAAGTCAATTGAATATATCAAAAATAAAATTAAATATTATTAATATTTTTATTTATTTATTTTCCTATCCAGTTCTTATTAAATCTTTAGAATAATCTATCCAAATAAAATTTGGAATATTCTAGAAGACATCTATAATAGAACAAGGAAATAAAATAAATAAATTAAGACTTACTACTTTCCAAATTTATTTTTATTCCTAATCCATGAATATTCCCATGAGTAGGAATAATCAAATAGGAAAAATAAATTTAATACTAAATTAATTAAATTTCTAATCTATGAATATTTCCATGAAGGAAATAAATCAATAGAAAATAAAATTAATTTAAATTAATTCTTTTCCTAATCCATGAGAGTTTCCTAAAAGGAAAGTACTCAAATAGGAAACCCGAATTAACTGGGAAAGTAGATCTTGGTAGGAGTAGCATGGGATTGGGAGATCCCACGCCATCCCCACCATGTGATGGATCGGCCAGCCACTCGGGGAGGAGCGCCGCCGCCGCCTAGCCACGCCGGCTAGGCCATGGGTCGATCACCATGTGATCGATCCCAAGCCCTTCCCTCTTCGTCACTTCTTCGTCTTCCGGCGATCGTCTCATCATCGAACCAACGTAAATAATTTACAAAAATTAAATTACAATTCCGGTATCGATTCTATACATGAAATCGACCCTATACATTTTCCGGAAAATAAAGTGCGTAATAATAAATCCTAAATTCGGTCAACCCCCGAATTTTTACTATTACAAACATTCAACCACACAAAAACGAATCTCGACATGTCCGAGAGTTTAATAATCATGATAATAAAATTAACAATAATTAAATTAACCATGATAGCCGGAAATCCTGCAAGGTAGAACAATAATCGAATACATACATGAACACGAAACCAAACGCTCTGATACCATTTGCTGGGATTCGATGTCCCGGGCTATCAAAATTGCGGAACCGATAACCCGATCAAAACCCTCAATCACCGAAGACTGAATCCCGACTCATCCGCAGGAGTCCGACCTTTGGAGACTACGCGCCCGAAGACACGCAGCCCGCCCCCAGCCGATTTTCTCCCGCGAGTCGGATCCACGAACGCGAACCACCTCACGAGCCGGGGCCCGACCGAATGCCCAGCGAAGCCCGAAGGCTGCGTGCGCCCAGCCGAGCCCCCGCGAGGGGCTCGCGATCGTCCTCGACGATCGCTGGGATCGCTCGTAGCGATCCCCGGGGCTGCTCGTAGCAGCCCGCAGCGAGTCGCGGACTCGCTGCTCCAGCGCACGGGATCACCCCGTGCGAGCCGCTACGGGCGAACCCGTAGCACGCACGGGGTCGCTGCGAGTCACCTCGCAGCTGACCCGCGATCGATCCGAAGATCGATCGCATCCCTCGGCTTCGGCCGAGGGCTTCCCGTATCCGCGCCGGCGGCGATGAGGGCGGGGGGATCCGCCGTGGCACCAGCCCACGGCATCCCCGGCGATCGACCGAAGTCGATCGCATGCCCCGGCGTCCAGCCGGGCTCGCCCCTTATCGCGCGATGCGGCGGTCCGAACCCTAGGGTTCGGCCGCACCTTCGATCCTCGCCGGGGATCTCGAATCCCCGTCCCTGAGGTTCGTCGTTTTCCCGGATCGCATGTTCATGTATATATCACAATTATTCAACGCACATAATCAAAGAAGGGGGTTCTCGATTATTACCTTGATTCGTTGTACGGAGAAACGAATCGTTGATGACCTCGTGATCTTCCCGCGTATTCCTTGCACTTCCGTTCGAACGTCGGGTGGGCGACGAGCTATCGAACTCTATGGATCTTCCTCACTCTCCAAGACTTTTAGTTGGCGTAACTTAGGTTGTGAAAAGTGAAGACCATGTAGTGCTTATATAGGCTACGTAGGGGATCATAAGGAGAATAAATATTGGGCTTCTAAATATTGAAAATTAAATTGGGTCCAACCCAAATCTATTAATTCTTATCAATATTAAATTTTATTTATTTTCCACTATATAAATAAAATTGCACTCCCAATATTATTCCATATTATATCAAATAATATTTCTCCATCTTAGTATTATTTATTCCGTGTATTTAAGATTTAAATATCCATGAATAAATTTATTTATTGCTCAATAAATAATATTCATCTCTTATATCCGAGACTAGTACCGTTCAACCTTTATTATTGTGCGGAACGAATCCACTCATGAGGTTTACACAATAATTCCTTATGAACTCATCTCGGGGATATTATCAACCCTTCCGGGATACACTTTCCCGTCAAGTATTCACGGCATGTCATATATAAAATATAGCGACCCAATTTTACCGGTAATTAACCCAATAATTAAATCGGTTAATTCCTTTGGAAAATCAAAGTCTCTAATATTAAATATACACACCCGCAATAATATCAGGGATTAAGAATAAAATACTCCAAGATTTAAATTGATTATCTTAGGCAATCCTAATCAATAAATCTCAAGCTGATCCGCCCAATACACCAAGTGTACAAGTGTGATAAAATAATTAAGACAAATTATTTTTTCTCTCACACAACGACTATACCGATGGATTGGTCCGTGTCCATCTAGGTCGTGAGCAACTGTTTGATTAAATACGAGTAACCGATAGTATGATCTTCTGTGTGGGCCCGACACACCATACTAACTACAACGTATAAAATCCAGGACTATATTTTGCATAATTAATTAATAATAATTAATTTCAAATAATTGTTTATTAATTAAATAGGTTAAATGCTATGACCGGGAGTTTACCGATACTTAAATCTAGACATTAAGTACACAACTCCAACAGAAGCCACTGTCTAGGCCCTCTGTTCCTCAGCCTTGAGGGCCGACGGAGTCTTGACGAGGAAGACGACCATACAAGGAGTAACGTTTCTGGTGAATAAAAAAAGATTTGTATCCTTAATTGAAAAAGGCAAATTAGGAAGATTAAGAGGTGTATTCAGAAAAAAAAAATTAATTAATTAATATTATAAATAAGTAGGGGTGTATTTAGAGGTTTTGGGAGTGCGAATAGCCGCTGCTCATATATATTTGTGTGTTGTAATTTAATGAAACTAGTAAAATCTGCCCGTGCGATGCACGATAATATTTAATGTAATTTATTTAATACTAAATAAAACTTAAATAATTGAATTATAAATATTATCATAAAAATTATAAATTTTATACTAATATTCATTACAAATAATTTTTTTTAATTAGTTAACTATTAACTATGATAAGAGTTCAAATAAATATTAATTATTATTGTAAAAATATATTTTTTTAAATTTTTTATTATAATTAGTTAAATATTTATATGAAACGCAAAACAAAATAGAAAATTTGTTTTAGTAACTTATTAATTTAAGGTTATAATCTAAAATATTTATATGAAACGCAAAACAAAATAGAAAATTGATTTTTTTTTTCCAACAATTACATATTTAATGAATAAATATTGAATTTAATATGTCTTGAGAATGTTTTCAAATATTAATTTACAACATTTTTTTCATTTCCTTGAAACATATATTTCATGTAAATTATAAAAGAATTGTATTGTTAATAAAATTAAACCGTAAAATTAATTCTTTTGTTTATATTATCAATTTTTTTAGAATGATAAACAAAACGAAAATTTGAAAATGTTATTCAATAATATTTTTTAATGTTTTCATTTATCTTTTAAATTACATGACCCTTGTAAATTATGAATTGTAAATAGTTGAATATTTAAAAAATTAAAATTTTAAATAATTTTTTTTTTGTATTCCAACTATCTAGTTTTTTTTTTTTTTTTTATTCAAACTTTCAAAAGTTTATGAATCGAATCTAACAAAATTAAATTGATAAATAACTCGTTTTTTGTGTTTGAAACTATATCTTATTTTCCATGAAATTACAAAAATAATATATAAAATATCAAGTACGAATTAAATACATGTTCTTTTGGACTCAAAATTGTTGAACTAAACTGAACTAAACTTAATAGGTTTGAACTGAACTTAATAGGACTGAACTGAACTAATCTAAACTAAACTTAATAGGTCTGAACTGAAATAAAATTAAGTTCATTTGAATTTAATTTTAAAATATTAAAATAAATAAATAAATAAATGATTGAACTAAACTGAAGTAAACTTAATGGTCTAAAATAAAGCGAACTAATAATAAGTCTCAAAGAACATGTCATAAATCATTATCAAACATTAAGTATCTGCTCTTTTGGACTGAAACTGACTGGACTGAAGTGAACTGAACCTAATAGGTCTGAACTGAACTGAAATTAAGTTCAATTTTATTTAATTTTAAAATATTGAAATAATAATAATAATTAAAATAATAAAATAAATAAATAATTAAATTTATAAACTTAACTTAATAGATTTGAACTGAACTTAATATATCTGAACTAAACTTAATGAGTCTGAAAATAATTCTTAAATGATGCTAAAAAAAATACTTTATTCATGTGTGTAAAATTAAAAAAATATTTTGGACTAAAGATTTGTTCTTTTTTCTTAAGTGATACTAAAAAAAAATACTTTATTCATGTGTGTAAAATTAAAAAAATATTTTGGACTAAAGACTTGTTCTTTTGGAATGAAACTGAATGAACTAACGGAGAGAGCTGTAAAAAAAAACATTGCATCATAAAAATGTGTAAAAAATACATATAAATTAAACAAATTGTGATTTTAAGATGGTTAATAAATTATTTACCTCATGAATACTATATGAGGACTGCAAAAAAAAATAAAAAAAAAACAAATAGAGAGAATATATAAAATGAAGGTGAGAATGAAGAAGAAAGAAACCATTTAAATAGATTTTCAAATGCGTGAACAATAAATTAAATTATTATATTAATATTTGCTAATTAATTTTGTAAAGATTAAAGGGATTGATTTCTTTATTATGTATAAATGATTTTTTCTATATTGTTATTTTTCTATATGGTAAGAGATAATTTATAGTAAATGGTCAACTAATATAATTGATAAAATTAAGGAATTGATATGGAATTAATATGAAAATCACAATTAAAGAATTATATATATGGAATACTTGAGATGGGGGAATAATATAAATGAGATAGAACATACGGTAATTTTTTATTTATCAAAAACCGATTCATATACCATCATTATTAAGAATTAATTGTAATTTTATGTGGATAATTTAATTCAATGTGGATATATATGGAAGTATTACATGGCCAACCAATATTTATTGATGGAATATGAAATTTTTACTTAAATATGAAATTATTATGTAAATAATTAAATTAAAAGCCACGTGATAAATAATAAAGAAACCACATAAGAATAATAGAACCACATAAGCAATGAAAGTTTTGGTTGTGCACGTAGTGTGAACATGCTCATTTAATTTTTTATGTTCACACTGGCCACGTGGGATCAGAAAAGTCTGAATTTATATATTAAATAGATTATAAATTTATTCTAAGAAAATATAATTGTACTAACCCATAAAAATAAAAGTTCAACTCATATTAAAAGAAATATTTAATCCCAACAAATAGAATACTAAACCCATCCAAGGGACTATTTAACTAAAATAATGTTTATTGTAAATTTTAGGGTTGTTCTATTATATATTTGCATTCAAAAGTATTTTTCAACTAACTAACTTTAATTATTTATTTTTAAATAAAATTGATTTTTTTTACAAAATGAGTGATTATAAATTATCTAGATAAAATTTACATCAATTAATTTAAACATGAATTAATTATTTAATCATTAAAATTAATCAAATCATGTTATTAATATTCATATTTTATTCTAATTTTGTACCTTTTTTTTTTTTTAATTTATTCTAAATTTGCACAATTCTACATGACATGTTTATTTATTTATTCAAAATCTATACAATTCTACATACATGGTAACCGGTAAGTAATTAGTATATAAAATCAAGTTATATATAGAAAATTAATAAATAATTATCGCGCGTCATTATACACAATTGTTTATTAAAGAGCCTTTACAAAAATAAAACTCAATTAAAATCCTACAAATCATATTAATACATTCTCATCAACATCCCTATATATATTGTACATACATCCTATTAAAAACAAACTCATTTGTGTAATGAGAAAAACTATTAGAGAGAAGTTAATTCTAGCTTACATCGTAAACGATTCGAATAGAAAGAAGTTTTCGTGTCGTTTACAATGTAAGCTAGAGTTTGCTTTCTTTCTCAAATGTATGACTTTGTTCGAACTATAGGTAGAGCTGGGAATTTCAGCTCGATCCGATTGGGTCAGTCCGGCCGGCCCCACCAATGGGTTAGGTTGGGCTAGACAATTTAAGACTCAAAAAAATTCGAGCCTTTTTGGCCCGGCCCGATGAGCTGATAGGTCGAATAGGCTAGCCCCAATTTTAGTCCAATGGTTGGGCGGTACGATTTTTTTTTTATTTTAATATTTATATTTTTTAAAATATTCTTATTAATATATTAATTTAATATTAATTCTACAACTAATTTTAACTAATATTATAGTTATTTTTATTAATTTTGTATAAAAAAAATTATTGTACATTTATTTTATATTTTTAATAAGATTATTAATTAATTTAGGTTAAAATATAAATAATATTTTTTAATAATAAATAAATTATTTTTTATTTAAAAATATCGGGTCATTTTGACTCGGTGGCCCAGCACGGGCTGGACTTTGAAAATTCAGGCCCAAAATATTTAGAGTCAGGGGGCTCATATAGGTGTGTTGGTCCAGCGGTCCGGGTGGGGCTAGAACGGCTCTATCCAAGTTTCAAATCTAATTACAGTAGAAACTCTATATAGTAATACTTTATATAGGAATAAACTCCCTATAGTAATAAAAAATGCAAGTCCCAACTTGGGACCAGTTATAAATAAGAATAAACTCCACATTATCATAAGTCATACATTTTTTAGGTCCCGTCTTAAGAATTTATACCTCTATATAAGAATAAATAATTAATATATAATAAAAATATTTATTAATAATGTTTTTATTTATGAAAATCAATAACATGTTTAAGATGACTTGAAATATTTATGAAAATCAATAACATATCGTATATGATCAAAGTTTATAGTCCTTAGATTCATTAATATTTTATTTAATTTGTATGTTAAACACAATTTTTACACATATATAGTCAAAATTTATTATTCAAAACTATTAAATTGATTTTGTGAATTTAAAGATAGATAATATTGTATGTATATTATTTTTATATTTATATTTTTTTTTTATAAAAAAATTTATTTTTATTTTCTAAAACCCTATATAAGAATAACTCTCTATAGTAATATTTTTTCCCGGTCCCAACGATATGACTGTACGGAGTTTCTACTGTATAATTAAGAAGTATTTAGAAAAAAGGGTATTGTAATTTATTAATTTATATTTCAAACTACATAAAATACACTTTCAAATTAAAGGTAATATTTTATTACTTTTTCTTTAATTAAGGTACTATTAATTTTATAATTATAAAAAAAATAAAAAATTACAAAAATACCATTGGCGGTTATTAAATAACCACCCTTCCATCTATAATAAGAAAATGTATTTTTACAAGTTACTCAAATTTATAATTAAGAAAAATTAATATATTTAATTATAAACAATTATTTAAATTTACACTTTTACCAAAATCTCTATTATAATTATTAGTATATATTTTAATATTATTTGTTTTCATTTTGTGCAATGTTGATTAAAAAATTACAATATTATTTTGTTAATAATATTTATTTATATACTCAACATTATTTATAATTTTTCTATTATTTTATTGATATTTTTGTCTATCATATTTATTATTTGGTGCTGAAATATAAATTTAAAAGTTACTAATTAATCTTATATATTTCTATAGTTTTTTAATTTTAAATTATTTGTCTTTTTTATTTTGTTAGATATTTAATTTGCTTGTAAAAAACTCTTTTCAAATATAAGTCATGAATAATTTTATCACTTTAATAAGACATTTTAAGATGTTCAAATATAAGTCATGAACAATTTTATCACTTTAATAAGATATTTTAAGATGTATATTAACTCAACTTTAATAAAGTATTAGAGCAGCTAGCCCAAGACGGTGATAGGTGATCAATCGATGAAATTTTTAGTTTGCTAAAAAATAAAATATAAGTTCATTAGTAAAGCCGACAAAATTGAACCTACTCGTGAAAAAGCGTGTTAAATTTACCACATTATTTGTGGGAAAATATTTGAACTCAAATATAACCAAGACAACCATGTCTGCTTAATAAAGTTTTTTAAAGTGTATATTGATTTTAGGGCTAAATACACTTTGCCACCCCAGTATATGAGGTTTTTACACTTTGCAACCTAGTTGGAAAACTTTTACCGATTACAATTTGCAACTTGCCGGCTGCAAGATCGGAATATTCCATGGAATATTCCTATCATGTGCAATTCATGTGACCTAATTAATGATAGATTACAAGTTTACCTCAACTTTTCATTTTTATATTAAATAATAATAATAATAATAATAAAAAAAAGAAAAAAGTTTTTCATTTTATTTTTTTCTTATTAATACAGATTGAAAAACCCAGATCGACACCCATAAATATGAACCAGTTCTTCCGGCGTTCGATGGCGTACAAGCTGAACGAGATCGACAGGGCATAGGGCAGCCCTTCAAAGCGGAGTTCAGGTGATGGAGACACAACAACAAGGAGCGTTGGTCATCTTCTCGGGACGAGATCGCGGGTGCTTCGAAATTTCTTTTTTGGGTTTGGTAATGGATCTCGTCGGAAGGTGGTGTCGGTTTTGCAGAACAGTGTGGTATCGATATGATTTTGCCGCTGGTGGGTTTTCGATGGAGCGTTTATGATTTGTTGGAATTGGAGGTTAGGGTTTTTTTTTCTGGAATGAGGGATTTCGATCGATTTTTCTCGCCCTTTATCCTATATATCTGTGTATACGCCCTTCGATTCGAGCTGTATTCGAGCTGTATGGATATTGGGCTCGTGAAAAGTGGTTTTAATTTCACCAGAAGAAAAAAGAGATGATTATTTTAATGGGTTTGGTTGGGTTCTTCATATACGATTATTTTAATCGTTTCCAGCTTACGAATTTGCAGAGATTTTTAGCTTACAATTTGGGAAGAAGATGATGTTTTTAATTAGTTTTTTATTTTTATTTTTGTTTAATATTAAAAAATGTAAAATATACTTAAATGACGAATTTATCCTCACATGACAAGAATATTCCATGGAATATTCCGATCCGGCAGCCGGCAGGTTGCAAATTGTAATATTGCTTATCCTGTAGTACTGATCGGTAAAAGTTTTCCGACTAAGTTGCAAAGTGTAAAAACCCCATTTCCTGGGGTGGCAAAATGTATTTAGCCCTTGATTTTAACCTAAAAACTTATATTTACTCAACTTTATTATATTTTATTTATAATTGTGTTTCGCTAAAATGTGTTATCTCGTTTTATAAACCCGTGTGTCATTCTCGAGCGGAGCGGAGTAATACTATTGGCGAGTGTAGTGAATTTCTATTTATTGTCAAAAAAAAAAAAAAAAACAAGTATGTCATGTAGTAGCCAAATGGGGTTTTTTCAAGATTTGAGAATTAAAGTATTAATAAGAATTAAACGAGCAATAAAAAGGTGAGCAAACAAGTTCTTATCAAAAGGGAAGAATAGTTAGGGATGGGGTCATATTAATCGAAGTGGGGAACGAGACTCTTGCATGAAGGGTTGTTGAGATAAGTGTGTGCCTCTCGTGTTCGACCTCGGTTATACCCGACCGAGATTCAAACTTCGGTCTAGCAACGAGATTCCCACTGCTTATCCAAAAACGCGCCCTATCGATTGCTAGAGGCAAAACAATAGAGCCGGTCACGCACGACCGTGATTAGACCTAGGGGTAATCGACTTGGCCAAACAAATAAAAACGATAAATGAATCTACCGAGTAAAAGTGACTTGATCCATCTCTTCCTCAAAGAAAATATCGATTATCCCATATTTTCATGCAAAAATCCCAATCCCACAACTATTAATATTCACCCATCCCTAACATGATATTTAGCTAACAAGCATCATCAAAAACACATAAATATCAAAAGATAAAAACATGCTCAAGCCAAATAAAAACATATAATCAAAAGTGATCGGATCAGAAAATAGATTGTACCACAATGATCTCATAATCAACACGAACGACATTTCTACTTGGCTCGAATAGAGATTCTCGATGCAAGATGGAGAGCAAAATATCAAGTACAATAAAACCCTCAAAAATCTCAAGAACAAGAGAGAGAGAGAGAAAAATAAAAATGGTGTTTTGTTTCTTGGTAGATAGAAGTGTGATGGAGAGTGGGTCCCTTGTCCCTCTAAAAATTGTTAGAATATATTAGTTATTATATTTATAGGATTAGGTTTACCTTTTGTTTATAGGATTAGGGTTTACCTTTTGTTTTGGCTATATAAAGCCTCTCTCTTGTATATTTTAGATCACGCTTATAAACGCTTATTTTGTTCTAATAACACAAGTTTTCTACGTTTATCTTTTCCTTTCCTTTAATCCTTGTTTGATTATATAAATCCTAACATGGTAGCAGAGCCAGGTTGAATAAAAAAATCTCCTTGTTCGCGTTCTTCGTCCGAGGTGTTCGTTTTGGTTCGTGTTCTTCGTCCGAGGTGTTCGTTTTGGTTCGTGTTCTTCGTCCGAGGTACATTGACATGGGCTCGTTTGGGTTAATTTTTTTTTTTTTTCTGTTCGTTTTGATTGTTGGCGTTTTCGGTTTCGCCAGGCAATTGGTGTTCGTTTTGGTTAATTTTTTCTGTTCGTTTTGGTTGTTGGCGTTTTCGGTTTCGCCAGTCAATTGTTGTTCGTTTTGGTTAATTTTTTCTGTTCGTTTTGGTTGTTGGCGTTTTCGGTTTCGCCAGTCAATTGGTGTTCGTTTTGGTTGTTGGCGTTTTCGGTTTCGCCAGTCAATTTTGGTTCGTTTTGGTTAATTGGTTAATTTTGGTTCGTTTTGGATAATTGGTTCGTTTTGGTTGTTGGTTAATTTTAGTTCGCTTTGGTCAATTGGCGTTTTCGGTTTCGCTTGTTTTCCAATGGCTCCTACTGAGGACTCGTTGCAGTCAATTGGTGTTCGTTTGGATGTGGCTTCAGAGTCTTTTGTTTCCATCCACCGAGGCAGAGTATCGTGCTATGGCTCCCACTACGGCTGAAATTATATGGTTGCGCTTATAGATTTTTCGTTGACAAACTCTCGATGCTTCTTGCTATACCATCGTGAGTTTGAGAGGGGGTGTTAGAATATATTAGTTATTATATTTATATGATTAGGTTTACCTTTTGTTTATAGGATTAGGGTTTACCTTTTGTTTTGGCTATATAAAGCCTCTCTCTTGTATATTTTAGATCACGCTTATAAACGCTTATTTTGTTTTAATAACACAAGTTTTCTACGTTTATCTTTTCCTTTCCTTTAATCCTTGTTTGATTATATAAATCCTAACAAAAATGTGCTCCAAATGAGGGTCAAAGATGGAGTCCACGCAGTCAACATTTTCTGGGAGTGGCACGAACGTGCTGACCTGTCTGAAGTTTGATGGGAAGGACTGGATTTGGCATGAACGTGCCAATTCCAGAAATGTCTTGCGACGTCATCACCCCGCTTCGTTCCGGCTCTATTTTTCGCCCGTTTGGCCCCAATTTTGTTCGTTTTGCTCCCCGTCTTGCCTACTCATGTCCAGACAACAAAAATAACTAAAACAAATAGAAAAAACAAAAAACGATAAAAGACACAAACATAAAACGACGATAAATACGAAAACAAACATAACAAAAACGGTTCAAACAAATTGCATTTATAATTTTTTGTTTTTTCAAGCTTTCCTAAATTTTAAATATATTTTATGATTTATGGGTAGATAAATAATTCATTTGTCAAAATATTATATTTATGAGAAATAATAATAGTTGGTCGTAATTTGAGTGGTTTTACTTGTAAAGAATTGATGAATCTCGGTTATTATTCGTTGTAAATTCAGTTTCTCAAATTTTTAGTAAAAATTGGTTGTCAAATATTTCAAAAGACAAGCAAACATATATTTTCGAGATAATAGTTTTGTTGGTTTATCAAAAGAGGTCAAGTCCCGATTTATTCCATTAAAAATAATTAGTTACAATTTAATCCTTTTAAACCGCAAAAATATAGACAAATTAGTCTAATTTAATCGAAAAAATTAAATTTTCGTTGGAAAAAGACACGCAGACTTCTTTTAGACAAATTTTGATTACTAGGCGCCACGTGGATTTGTCACGTGAGCATTAACTTGACCGATTTGGTCCACTAAAAGAGATCGATTTCAATTTAATCCCTTAAATCACAAAAATGTAGTCAATTTAGTCTAATTTGATAAAAAAAAAATCAACTTTTCACTTGAAAAATATAATGTATTCGTGGAGGATCGTATTAAGAATCAACTATAACCCAACACTAGCCCATTACATGCCAAAGCCCAAGACTATTGTTTGAGCCCAATAACCTCACATGCACACGTATAGCTGATACTACTCCCGTCCCATATTAATAGTCACACTTCCATTGTTATTTGTGAAGAAAGTGTGACTATTGCCTTGGGATAGAGGTAGTATATCATATTTATATCCATTTTATTTTTCTTATGTTAGTGTTGAGTAATTTGTTGACACTTAGGCATCCTCTTACACAGTTATAGTTAGAGTTTATCTTTTTGTGGCTATTTATTAACTATACGAGTCTTAATTTGAATTTTTTAAATCAAATTGGATTAAATTGAATATATTTTTGTAATTTAAGGAATTAAATTGAATCTGATCCCTTTTAGTGGACCAAATTGGTCAAGTTGATGCTTACGTGGTAGATTTACGTGACGCCTAATTAGCAAAATTCGCTTGAAAGAAGTTTATGTGTCTTTTTTCGTCGAAAAATTGAATTTTCCAATTATATAATTTTCCAATTATATATTCAAATTTCACGCAACAATATTTCTCAAAATAAATTATATAACTCAAACTATTGAGTTTGATCTTAATACCATCATTTTGATGACGATTATTATCTACATCACGGAACATAATGTACTCGTTACCCTACATTTTACTATATCATCTAGACCTGGGATTTGGGCTGAGCTAGGTCAGGCCGCCTAGCCCAGTCTGACCCACCGACTCATATCATTTATTTGGGTTCAACTTGGCCTGGTCTGAAATTTCGTGCTTGGATTTTCGTGGCCCAGTTCCAGTTTGGCCACCGGGCATCGGGCCATTTTTGCCCGATATTTTTAAATAATTAAATAAATATTTAATTATTAAAAGATAATATTTATTATATTTTTTGGTCCATCGAATCGGCCAAACAGGTCGAGGGTTTTTTGTGTGGCCCAATCTGGCCCATTGATCAGACCGAAAATAACATCTATAACTATATGTTATCGTAATATAATATTATAGTTACTTGTTATATCATATATATATTTAATGCTACTATTGAATTCATCATATTGCAACAATCTCTTTATCAAATTTTTAATCTTGTTGAAAAAAAAAGTAACTTCAATTTCTCGCACAATAAAACAAAAACAAAATTATAAATTGAAATTTATTTATTTTTGACGAGTCTTGACCTCATGCGTAAATTTCAAATTTTATTTAAATTAATTCTATGTTTAAAAAGAAAAATCGATTTTGTAATAATATGTTTAAAAAAAATTAATTCTATGTTTAAAAAATAAATTAGTTTAATTGACTAATCAATTTTTAATTCAAAAATCGTACTTTTTGTATCAATATGTCTATTTATCAAAATTTTACAATTAAGGCCTGAATCGAATAAAAATAAATTGAGCAGAATCTAACACTACTTTAGCTCTTTCAATTTGGATAAAATTTAAATAATTTATAAATAAATTGATATATTAAAAAGATAATATAAGTATTTTTATAATATTATTTAAAATATAATGAAAATTAATAAAAAATTGTGTAGACTAAAAATGAAAATGTAAATATATATTGGATAGAATAATTGAGTAAAAAATTGTCTCTTTATTTGAATAGAATAATTATATATTGGACTTGAAGATTTTTTTTTTTAAGGTCAATCAAATAAAAAAAATGTAATAATACAGTACAACGCATGGGGAATGAAAACCCCACCGCATCACCGAACTAACAGACTAATTCTCCAACCAACTAATCTAAACATATAACACTAAAAAATACATACACAACACCAGACTATATGTCAAACTCGGTTTAGAGCAAGTGCCTGGAGAGAATCAGGAAGTCGTAACGAACGGATCCTGTCCTGTATGATAGAGATCGCCTGAGATGTTACCACTCCAGGCTACACCGAACGAGCCTCGTGAATCCTCGTGTTCCTCTCGAGCCAAATAAAGTAGATCAGAGCAGCGAGAAGTACACGATACGCGCAAGACATCAAGTGCTTCCCACGCCATCGACTAAAAGCACGTAATACAAAACTATGCCAACTACCCCGTGGCCATAGAAATCCCACCTCCACCTTTAATCTCAAAAGCAATCTCGTCAGAAGGGACACTCAAAGAAAAGGTGAGAGTGTGTCTCAGCGCTCTCCCCACCACATAGCACACACGAGTCATCCCCTCGACCAATCCAACGCTTATCCCTAGGCGGCAACCGACCTCGGATAGCCATCCAAAGAATGAAGCAATGTCGTGGTATACGTCCTGGTCCATTCAAAAGGGCAGCCCACGGCACTTTGGGACCCTCCGGGCGGGAAAGAGTATATGTCGAATCGGAGGTGTAGGTCCCTGATCGATGCAATGTCCACCTCACTGTATCTGTCCTCACATCTATACTCGGCAAGTCATCCATAATATAAACAAACTCCGCCGCAAAGTCTGTTGGCCACCGCCATACCCCATCTACAATGACCATACTCAACGACGCAGCCCTAGGAAGTCTCCTAAGCCACGATCCCAACTGACACACCTCCTCCAAACGGCCAAGGGGATGCCACGGGTCCCTCCAAAGGTAAAACTGCGATCCATCTCCGACCCGCATTTGTATAGCATGTAACACAACTGGGCGTAGTTTAAGAAGCTGACGCCGACTCCAAGAGCATGTCCTCGGCACCTTAGCACTCCAAAAGGAATGTCTCCTTAGTCGATTCTCCTAAATCCTACCCTAACAGATTTCGGATTCTGACTCAGAATAGCCCAGATGTGTCTGATCATAAGGGCTCGATTCTGAGTAGTGAGGTCACGGATACCCAGTCCACCCTCACTAGCAGGCCTGCAAATATCAACCCATCGAACCTTGGCATAACCCTTGTTGCTCAACCAAAACCAAGGAAATCTCCTCGGGCTCTTCTCAATTTTTTCGATAATCCCCTGGGGAAGTATGAACACACTAGCCCAATAGATATGTAACATACCAAGAACTGAACGTATCAGCTGTAAACGCCATGCATAAGATAAGGTACGAGAGGTCCAAGAACCCAGTCTAGCATCAATCCTCTATAGCAGGGGGGCACAAGCACACAGACTCAACTGAGAAGAGATCAGAGGAACTCCCAGATAACGCACCAGAAGGGTCCCGACCGGGAAATCAAAAATAGGCTGGAGTATTGAAACATCATCATGCGCCTGGAGGGAGAGATAGATATTACTCTTATCTACATTCGCATGTAGACCCGAGTAAAGCTACACTCCTTGTCTGAGTGTAGTGATGGACACATGATCGACGTGATAGGCAAGTAGTAGGTCATCAGCAAAACTCAGCATATATGTTTGGGACCTCTCGCATCTCCAATCATACTGGAACTCTGGCTCATCCTGAATATGGCACTCCAAGATCCCATATAAGACCTCCATCACAAGGACAAACAGAAAGGGTGACATCGAGTCCCCCTGCCTCAATCCCCGAGCACCTCTGAAATAACCCTTAGCCGAACCATTGATGTTCACCGAGTAGGCCAGAGTAGTAAGGCACTCCATAATCCAACCGATAAACACCTGATAGAATCCCATGGTCTCCAACGTCGCCCTCAAAAAGCTCCACCCAACCGTGTCATAAGCCTTCATTAGATCAACTTTCAGCACACATCTAGCTGGAAGTCGTCTCTGACCATACCCCTGCAGTAGATCCTGAGCAAGGAGGATATTATCCCCAATGCGTCTGCCAGGGACGAAGGTAGTCTGAGATCTGTCAACCAATAAAGCCATACTGGCACTCATCTGATTCGAAATAATTTTCGCTCTCACCTTGCAACACGAGATGGGCCGAAAATCCTTAGGGTGCTTTGGGGCAGCAACCTTCGGAATAAGCGAATGAATCATTGAGTTGACCTCTCTAACAAGCTTCCCGGTACGGAAGAAATCTGAAATAGCCACGAGACTCTCAAATTTAATAACCGGCCAAGCTTGTTTGAAGAACGCCGAGGAGTATCCATCAGGACCCAGGGCTCTATCATCATCAAAAGAAAAAAGAAAACTCTGAATCTCCGCTGCAGTCACCAGCCGAATCATATGCTCAACCATCTCCCCTGTCAATCTCTTCGTCACGAAAGGACGTAAGTGTCCTACCACAGGATGGGTAGACGTGCCCAATAGCCCCTGAAAGAACGTCATTATAGTACTGCTAATCTGGGATGAGTCATGGACAAGCTCCCCGGTAGCCGTCTCAACCTGTAGTATACGCGACCGAGTCCGTCGAGCCGCTATACTACTGAAGAAAAAGGCAGTACACTGATCACCGTATCGTAACCATGACGTCTTCGCCCTCTGGCATAAGTAAACTTACTCCGACTCAACTACCCGTGCATACAGTCGGCGGCATATGCCATCCAACACCAGTAATAGCTCGAATGTGGGATTTGTACTCAAATACGTCTGGACGGTGAGCAAGAACTCCCTTGCCCTCGTCACATTCGCTCCAAGATGCCCCTCTCTCCTCCTCATCTGCCTGAAAACACCCTTAAGAAGCTTAAACTTCTTAACTACTAAATACATAAGCAATTCATATATCGGGTAATCCCAAATACTCATCGGGAGGGATGAAGTCCTCCATATCAGTAATGTGGTTATCGAAACGAAACCACGCTTTGTATCCCTGACTAGCTATCACCGGATCCAAAAGCAGTGTGGAGCATGATCTGAGGTCCGGGACGGCAAAATGTGATAAATGGTGTCCGCACGATGCACTAACCAGGAAGGATTAGCCACCACTCTATCCAGACGTCGCCACTTCCGGTCATTCTCCTGCTGATTATGTCACGCGTACCACAGTCCGACCGTCGGTAGGGTGATCAAATCAGCAGCCGTCAGACAAGCCTGGAACTCATCATCAGTCCCCATAGCCGCTCTACCTCCCAGAGCCTCACTCTCATCCACTATGCTTTTGAAATCCCCCAACACCACCCAATCAGAGTCCTGCAAGTGCTCAGAGGTGGAAACAAGATAATCCCATAATCCTCGCCTCTCAATAACCGTATTGTGGCCGTAAACAAAGGTGTAAAATCGTATGACCGTTGTCCTGAGCTCAGTGACTCGACAATGAACTCACTAGTCAGACATATGAATCATCTGTACATCCACTAAACTCTGGTCTCATCCGACCCAGATGCGCTTACTCGGTCCGTCAACATAATCCATGAATCTACTCTATGATGAAAAAACCAAATCAACTACAAACGAAGATCTACTTGAAGATTTGTTTGTGAGACTCCCAATGTAATAAATCCTTTGTAACCACATCAATTTGATTAGAGTATTGATTTCAAATGGCAACTCAATCATAAAATTGCGACAAAACAAAACAAGTACGCTTAACTATGAAGTTTTTATTAATAGATGTCAAGAAAAAAGTATCATATTTGTTTGATTAACATATTTAAGTTCGTTAGAATCACCTCACTTTTCAATGTTCAACATTCTCATTGTGCACCTTTTAATTTTTTTTAATTAATGAATGAGAAAAATGTAAAATACTCGAGCGTAAAAATGTAAAAATGAACATTCTAATGTTCGTTAGAATTAGTCACACTTTTTTTATAATTTACAAAAAAAGTGTGACCACTTTTTTAAGTGGCAGGAAATATATACTCGAGCGTGATTGCTCGAGTGTAAAACTGAAAAATAATGTATATTATTGTATAAAATAAGTTAATGTACTTAAAATTATTTGATGTAATATTATTAATGTAATTATAAATGGAATATATTTAAGTCTTACAATAAACAAAAAATATATATATATGTCATATTATAATTAGTAATTTAGTACTGTAATTACAATTCCATATATATATAGAAGGTAAGTACTTGTATAAAATCCAAACTATATACAAGTAGATCCTAAAATAATATTGCTTATTTAACATTTATACAATTTTGACATGTAAAATCCTAAAATTAAATATTAGTTTTGGCATAGTGGGTAAGTAATTATTATATACAAGAAATATAAAAAATAAATATTGGTATTTTCACATACAAGGTCAGTAATTATTATTACTATATATATAAATTTCCAAAAAAGAAATATTGGTCCGTACTTATTACATAAAATCCAAATGAAATACTGTATAATTACTAGGACAAATCAGCATCCAATGTTGAACAGCTAAGCCAATTAAAATCAACAATTAAAATATCTATATAAACACACACATTACCACAACAAAACATACACACAACAAAATTAATAATAATAATAAGACAAAATAAAATAAAATGACAAGAAGGAAGGTAACCCTAGCCTACATTGCAAACGACTCGGAAAGGAAAGCCTCCTTCCGGAAAAGAAGGAAGGGTCTGATGAAGAAGGTGAAGGAGATAAGCACCCTTTGCGACGTGGACGCGTGCGCCATCATCTACGGGCCCAACGACACCGAGCCCGAGGTGTGGCCGTCGAGGGAGGGGGCCCTCGCCGTGCTCGACCGTTTCTACTCGCTGCCCGAGTACGAGCGGACCCGCAAGATGGTCAACCAGGAGAGCTTCACCCGAATGCGGGCCAAGAAGACGCGGGACCAGCTTGCCCGAATCCGAAGGGAGAACACTCGGGCAGAGGTGGAGAATTTCGTGTATCGGTGTCGGGCGGGTGGGGCCAGCCTCGACCAGTTCGACATGGGCCGAAAGGACGAGATGGGGTGGGTCCTCAACCAGATCCTGAGGGATCTCAAGTCCAGGATTGACGGCCTCCAGAAGTCCGGCCTTGCTTAGGTAGAACGTAGAATGTAGAATGCAAGATTGGGAATCCATTAAACAATAACATGTTGAGTCATATTTGATCCTTTTTTTTTTCTTTTAATTTCATATTTAACCATATTTTTCAAGAGGAAAATATATAAACAATTTGAAAAATGAATTGAGAATGATGTGTTTTTTTTTTTTTTTTTTTGAAAATTGATTTTTATTTACATATGATTATTTTGAGGTGAAATAATTTCATATTTAACCATTTTTGAGGATGTTTTTAATATTTTTTTAAACATTAAAATAATAAAATCAATTATACTTACATTAATTAATTAGTTTTAAGACAACAACAATCATAATTTAATCTTGAATTTGAAATCAATTTTGAATTTGAAATATAAATTGTTCTCATTTTTATTGTACGAATATGAAATTAATATATTTCAAATTTAATATTCTCATAAATATGGGTTCATTTAGGGGTCCAACTGGATACATTTTCACCGTTAGATTACACATTAAACAATGGTGAAAAATATATAAAAATTTTGCTTGCCTTTGATGTGTTTAACATATTTAATTATGCTAATATACTTTTAAAAAATATACTTTATATATATTTGAATGATAATATTTTAATACAATATAATAAATAATATATAATACTAATAATTTTTTGAAATTATTTAATACAATATGTTTTAATTAATTAATATATTAATTATCAATTACAATATTTTATATTAAATATATATTTTATAATAAGGTTAGTTTTATAATATTTTAAAATTATATATGATATTTTTAATCGGAGTTTAGAAATATAATTTATAATTATTAAATTTATTACATTTGATTTTTTTTTACTATAAATAAATATATAAAGATTTATGTATAATTTATTTTGTTATTTTTGTTTATATTTGTTTTTTTAAATATTATTTACTTTTTGTACTAACCCTTTTAAATAATTGCTGTAATTCAATGTAGAATTGAGAAATTTATTAATTGTACCTCATTCCAAGATATTGATCTTACTCTCGATCAACATCATATAACTCTTGGTCAATTCATTTTAAGATTTTTTTTTTTCCTTTATTATTTTGGGTATTATTTTATGAGGGCAACTGGGCAAGTATAATAGTGAAATTATAGAACCCTCCCAAACTTTTCACTCATTCCAAATAAAGGCTCACGTCCAATATTACCCTTCTATAAAACCACCTCCTATAACCTTTTCCCGGATCACAAATCTCAACACAATCAACACACAATCAATACAATCAATAATGATTTCAAATATATATATATATATATATATATATATATATATATATATATATATATATATATATATATATATATATATATATATATATATATATATATATATATATATATATATATATATATATATATATATTCTAATATTATCATTATTACTAATTAATTAATTTCAATAGTCGGAAATAAATATAAATTAAATCAATACATTTTTCATGAATCATAGACAAATGGGTAAAATTGTCTTTATACCTTACATAAACTCTCCCTAACACTTATTTAAATTCACTTAACGCCTGATTACGCAAAAACAAAATAAAATACATGCCCTAGAAAATTAATAAAAATAGATTGAGAGTTACATTTAATATAATAAAGTAAGAGCCCCTTTCATCTAAAATTACCATTTTTTTTCTCTCCTTCACTTTCTCTCTCTTCTCCAGCGCGATTTTTTTTCCTTCTCTGTCTTCCTCCATGTTCCATCGTCCGCGTCCGTCATCCACCTTCCATCAACCGTCGCCGTTTACCGCCGTTCACGTCGGTGTCTTCAATTCCACGATTGACCGCGTTGTTCCCCACAACGTAATTGCTAGGGTTTGCCAACAACACGTCCTGCGCCAAATCGATGGCGATCACCTCCACGCTTCAGCCCATCCCCCTAAATTGAAGCTCAGGATGCTCCCCCGCATTTTGCAGTGGTTGATTACCATGGCGAAGAGCGACGGCGTAGGGTTGAGGAGGCTGCAGTTAAGCACGAGCAGCCCGACGTCTTTCGACCAGACTCTTGATTTCTCGAAGAGTTCGTCCAACACCCTGAAGATCAAGGTAGAGGCCTCGACCCGTCCCTCTTTCGCGTTTGTGGTGTTTCCAGCGAGCCGATCGATTTGGGGACGTAGGTCTCCTCGGGCATTGCCCGATAAATGTTCGACGAAATGGGTGTGACACCATTCCAAGCTCCTTTGAGCATAAACCCGAGGGAGAGATCGATGAGACCACCACTCTTAAGGACCTTGACCTAAATTTTGTATTTCGGCTGCAAAGCAATTGGTATCAAAAATTGATCAAGTTAGTATTTTTATGTTTCTCTAGAATCTATGTTATATGATCTATGATATTTTATCATTTTACTGATTTTTCATTATATGTCTCTAGACAAATTGATCGTGACTGTGAATTCTTGGAGGCAGAGAAGATTATGGATTATAGTCTCTTAGTAGGCTGTAGGCCTTCACTTCCGAGACGATACTAATACTGGGGACAAAATTGGGTTGTCGTCTTTTTTGTTGCGTACATGTATATACATATATATTATGGATGTCATGCAAACGCATAGAAATTTAGTTTGTGGCATTTTGAAAATCACTTATATTGTGCACTTTTTTATGTATTTCAGGGAAGGATCGTTCATATCAAAGTGAAAAGTTCATAAGTGGGTGTCGATTCCTTGAAGCGGAACTGCAAGATATGGATCGGGTTTTAGCTGGCAGGTTTGTTCAAGCGACATTTATTTAGTTTATCATATACATCCATAAGTGTTTTTTTTATGTGGTGATGGTTACATTCTGAGGTTAAATGTATCAGGAAACCACTTACAGTATAAGATTAGGTGTCAACATGCTCGCACGGGCCGAGCGGGTAGCCCGAAGAAGCAAATTTGATCACTCCACCCTGGGCGGGTTTAACAACATGAGGCCCTCACGCAGCGGTGAAACCTACCAAGTATTCCTCTACTTCGGGATCATCGACATCTTAAAAGACTACGGCATCAGCAAGAAGCTCGACTGCTCGAGCACGCGTACAAATCCTTGCAGGTGGACGCCGCCTCGATTTCTGCAGTCGACCCGAAAATGTAGAAATCATTTTAAAATGCAGGATAATGTTAATTAAAATGAAGAATGATGTTAATAAAAATAAAGATTGATGTTTCTCTGAAAAGAGTAATGTGTTTATATAATTATGAATCTATCATTAATTCTATTAAATTATTGGTTTAAATTTTATGTGAAATTTATGTATTTATTTATTGTGTTCAAATCATTTTATGATTTTTATTGGACTTGTCTAGATAGTTTGATTTGATTTTTTTTCCCCTTGTGATATAGGAGTATGTAGTATTTTCGTTGTATAGGTTAGGATATGATAATAGTTGATTAATAGAGTAGTAAAAAATTGAAAAGTTCACTTTAAAAATAATGAAATATGGTATTAAAACAAATGAAGAATGATGTTAATTAAAATAAAGATTGGTATTTTTTGAGAAATGTATAATGATGAATTTATCATTATACAAGACCCCTCTTGATCTGACTTTATAAACTACTGGAGCTAACTAAGAAATTATTCTATAATACTACCTCTGTCCCAACACAACAGCCACACTTCTTTTGTAATTTACAAATAAAGTGTGACTATTGTGTTGGGATAGAGGTAGTATATTAAAATGAGGATGCTTTAGTTTCAAAAGTATACTCCTTCATTTGCATGCTTGTGATACTTAAATTAGCAGATTATTAACTTTCATTTTTGTTTTGAACAAACATGCAATTACTCGAGTGTTTTAGAAGAATTCCTGAATCATCCACCATGAAACAAGACCTTTCGATACAAGATATTTTGATACAAGACCCCCCTTGTTTGGACTTTATAAACCCCCGGAGCTGCCAAAGGCGGCCCCGATCGTTTGTCGCCCTCGATTCTAGATTGTCGACCTAGAAAATCATTCGCTGCCCCTCCTCTAAGATCACCGCTTCGATACAAGACCTTTTTCGATACAATGCTCCTCTTGATGAACGTATCAACCTCTCGCTGGTTTAGGGTTTAAGCAAGAAATTATTCTATTACATGTCAAAATGAGGATTCTTTAGTTTCAAAAGTATTATCCTTCATTTTCAAGCTTGTGATACTGCAATTTGCAGATTATTAACCTTCATTTTTATTTTGAACAAAAGTGCAATTATTTAAGTGTTTTAGAAGAATTCCTGAATCATCCAACATTCATCAAAAAATCATGAAACAATACAATTATTCACCAAATATCATTCACCAATCATAAACAAATCATCAATATATCATCTACCAATATCATTCACCAAATATCTAAAAATCATCTACCATTAGTTATCAGTATTTTACAAATAATCTACCATTTATCAACAATATATATATCATTCAACCATCAATCATCTACCACATGCACCAATTCTATATAACAGTCATCCACCATTCCTCAACAATATATCAATCGCCGTTCATCAAGACTGTTGTGAATTTTTTTTCTTTGTCCAGTACTTCAGTTTTGATTTCATTACAGTCCATCATTATTATAGAAGTTGCATATCTGACTCTGAGTTCTTTCAAGAAAGTAAAGTCCTGCAAAAAAATACAAACCATAGTTATACAAAGGTTTAAATACTAATTGTTTAAACCATAGAAATCGTATTTTTCAACGTTTCCGTAGTCTTCTCCTCCTGTGTAATGATATTAAAACTTTCAGTCTATTTTTTGGAATGCTTCAAAATGAAAGAAATAAAATAAACTTTATCGACTAAGAGGAAGTAACATGTGGTGTATTAAGAATAGAAGTTTATGAGGCCTTTGATCCTTTAATTTCCTCTGTTTGTATATGTCTCTTCTTATGCAGTCTTTTGTAAGAAATTTTTCTTCCTACTGAAAAAATTAATAATAACAGTTTAAAATGAAGGATGAAGTCTATTCATTATGAAAGATTGCGCAATATAGAGATGAATTATGAGATAAATTCAGTTAAGTGCATATTTATGACGAAAAATCAGATGTATTTACCGATTTTTGTGGAGATTGTTTCTTTTCTAAGGTCTTTTTTGCTTGAAGTTGTATAATTTTCTGAAGAACAAACAATATCTTTTTAGAACTATAACAATCAATTAAGAAAATTCATAATATTTTTTAATAATAAAAACTTTACTTGTCGATATTTTCATGATGGATCCATTTTCAGCTATTCTCTTACTACTCCTTTTGTCCCCACCAAAATTTTCAGCAGATGTACTCTTTAATGATGAAGTGGCATCGTTAACAGGTTTGATATCCGAGGAAGAAGTACTTCCACTATGGGACGGCTCTAATTTCTTCTTGAGAGATGAAACTCCTTTATTCTGTTTGAGCACTTGCATAGTGTTACCATTGGAAGCAGGAGCATATTTTTTGTCAAACGTAGTACTCCTGGAGCTCATAGCCTCTGAATCAAGTACCTGATTCAGAAAAGGTCAAAAGGTTAATAATGAGTGCATAGCTAGAATTAAATAAGAAGAAAATATCTGCTCAGTATCAGGAAATTTATTATTTGCAAAAACTGATCTGACAACACTAGCAATATAGAAATCCATGGCATACATAATCATAGTTAATCAATAATCAATGCAATCTAGAAGTTGAAAGAAAGACATAAAAAAATAAAAATTAAAAGTATACCAGTAGATGGCGATTCGGACCACATGGTCCCTCATCCTGACATGACCATGTTAAATGTTTATCCACCTAAAGGGACAAAAAAATATGTCTCAAGGAGCCTATCAAACACTGATTAAAACTATGGCAAATATCTCCTGAGATAATCAACTTACAGGAAGGCAAGATCCTGAGAGCACCCATGTAGTCTACAATAAAAAATCTGCCACGTAAATAGAAGTGATTTGGAATGAAGGTTTTGTATAACAAAAAGAAATGATAAAATTGAAATTGCAAGTTCCTTAGAACATACAAGCACGAAGAAGAGAAAGAACAAATATAGTATTTGATGCTTACTAGACACCAGCGAGAAAACAGATTATCAAAAGAATCTAGAGCCGAAAACAATTAACTACATGATCTTCCAAATAAAAGGCAGGAAATCAGAAATCGAAAATCACTCGGGTAGTATATTTAACAACATGATGCAATACCGATATCAGCTAAATAAATAAAGAACAACGATTACGATATACATGTTAAATGATAGTATCTCAATGTTAATTGCTCGACTCCCTACCATTCTTACCAAAAGCATCTGAAGTAATTATTAAGTGAAGAAGAAGTTAATGAAGATTGATTCGCTGTGAAATAAACAAAAATACCTAATAGCTTAAATCTCACCAATCACATATAAGAACCTATACTGTGGATGGACATATAAGAAGGAAGGGGGAAAATCTCTAATCCCAAAACCTAACCCACCGAACCAAATCAATTTGATGGTTCAACATTTACACGGAGAAAATACTATGATTTTCAGAATTTTAATTTTTACCAAGGGTTTGTATAATCGAATTTCGATCGATTAGTTTCTTTCGCGATGCTTGAAGGATAGACGGTAGTGACTTGGAGACGACCCGATAGCGAAACTTGGAGACGGGGAGGAAGAAGGCGGCGAGAATCGACGCCGAGAATTGGCTTGAAGGAGTGAAGATACATAAAGTCGATGAATCGAGAGAGTGAATTGAATGTTGGGATGTGATGAGTGTGATGTCGTAAGAACAGTAAGCATAAGTAATTGGGCTGAGTCAAGTTTTTTTTATATGTTGGGCTTGGAGTAAAATGAACATCTTGCTCCTATGGTGTAAGATATACTAACTCGTAGAATTGTAATTGGTTATATAATTATTATAAATTTTGCATATAAACGTTGTGAAAATTTAACTATTGCAAATTTTTATTGATATAAATAATTTTTGAATATAAATTATTTATAAATTATTATGAATATTACTAATTAGTGAATGATTAATTTACCATTTCTTGGTTAACAAGACAGAAACCCTACTTTGTATCTTATATAAAGGGGTTTCTCATATGAATAAATAAGAATTCATAACAATTCTATTCTTCTCTCATATTGTCTCTCTTTCTAATTTATAATTCTCTCTCAATTCTCTTTACTTTATAACATAAATACAATAGTATTAATAACTTTACATAGTAAAATAGTATGCAATATAAAAATACTAACGTAAAATTAAAATTATTAAGAAAAAAATATATTCCTTATAATATTTAAAAATAATTTTATTTTTATAAATAATTCTACACATAAAAATAATAAATAAAAAAGTACATCATTAAAAATAGTCAAAGTCAATATAGGAAAATTTATAGAAGTGCTAAAAAGTGAAGATAATTTAATCAATTTAATTAAAAATGAATATTTTTTTACATGGGTATTTTCATTTTTGTATTAAAAAAGTGAGTATTTTTATCAATTAACTCTAATATATAAGATAATAAATCGAGTGATGAAATTACAAATTTAACACCCTTGTATGATTTATTTTTTTTATTTTTCATAATTTTATCTCTATTTTTCAAGATTCAAATTTATGACTGTTTTTTACTAAAAATTAAATTACTATATTAATTTGTTAATTTGTTTTTGCAATTCTGACAAAGTAAGATTATTATTAAAATGAAATTAATATATCTAATTATTTTTAAATATATATAAATAAATAAATATTCTTAAAAATAAGTATACCTATTACAACAAAACTAACACAACAAAGAAACATACATAGCTCGTTGATGCGGTAGGTTCTCACTACTGTATCTCCAAACTCTTTTATTTTTTCTTTTATATGATATTGACTGTTAACCAAACTCTTTTATTTTTTCTTTTATATGATATTGACTGTTAACCAAAGAACATACAATAAAAAAAGTTTTTTTTTTAAATAAATTTAACATAATTTACTTAATTTTATCATAAATTATTGGAAATTTGAGTATTTATGCCAAATTTTAATTAAGAAAACACACACAAAATTAAAACAAAAACTTTATCTCAAATTGCATAATCATAAAATGAAACAAAAAATAGATCATTTAAAAAGATTAAAAAAAAAACAACAACTTACCGTTTAATCATCAATCATTTTTTGTACCATTTAAACAACCTACCTATATGTTACATAGCAGTTGTCTTCTATGTAAATACACAAAACTAAATATTGGAGAGAGATAGTATTTTTATTATCATTTATTTTGTTATTTAAGTGCCACAACGAGGTGGAGGCCAAAGATAAAGGAGAATTTAACATGAGTAACTTTGTCATATGTGAATGAGATGAGAGGAGTTCTGAATATGGCCGGGTTTAACGAGATGATAATACCTGTATGACTTTTTATAAACAGTCCATAACAGTCTGTTACATTAATGTATATGTAGACCCTTTTAAAAAAAAATTGAATTATTTCTATTCAACTTTTTTTTTAATTCAACCAATTTATACTAATTCAAACAACTTTTCAATTTGGTTTTGAAAAAATGTGAAAGTGTGCACAAAGGTTGTATAGATTAGAAGGTCAAATCTCGTCGAAATAAATCTCCCATTTGTATTTTTTTAAGACTTTTGTAAATATTTCGGGCAAAAATTTGAGGGCGACTTCTTTTTCGAATGATATTGAAAATTTGAGAGTCACTCTGTTGTGAATACATGACAAGTTAAATGGTTTCAGTGTGAAAATTATCATCCTTAAATATATATGACTTTTAATTAATTAACTGAAAATTAAACAATAATATTCAAAATCTAACTATCTGCTAGGCAAATAATCAAACGGCAAAACACAAAACATAAAAACAAAGTAAAGTAGATAAAAATGAGTACTGTATATGCCAGTGAAAATACTCTACAAATTAACATGTACACATAAACACACCCTTTAATTCATAAAATGACAATTAATATATATATAAATATGTATCAAGAAGCTAGCTTACAAAAAAAAAAGCTAGCTTACAAAGTTAGTTTAATTTGTTTGAGTTTGATGTTAATTCTGTCGCAATCGTGTTACCGTTTTATGATTTAACCATATATATATATAGATATAGAGCTAGCCTTAACTAGTATATATTGCGCGTTTAGGAAAAACTAAATGAATCTCGTTAATTTCATTCGATCTAAGATATCCCGTTATCAAATTGTCCAAAATCTGCCGACCAACGTGAGTTGGAGACTCTTCATTCACTCGCAAGTTAGGTTTAATTTCTCTTAAACTACCATACCGCACTAGCTACGCATATATATATGGGAGAACACTGTTAGGGCATGGTCGTAAATGCTTTGTGAAGTAGTTAGTGTCAATTAAGACCCGTACGAGGTGTGTTAACGCACGTGTCACGACATGTTAAATGTAATTATTAACCTAGCTCAAACTGAGTGCTTAACATCGTCGGCCCTTACACATTAGCTAGTGTCAATTAAGACCCGTACGAGGTGTGTTAACGCACGTGTCACGACATTATTAATGTAATTATTAACCTAGCTCAATCTGAGAGTGCTTAACATCATCGGCCCTTACACATTATCTAGTGTCAATTAAGACCCGTACGAGGTGAGTTAACGCACGTGTCACGACATATTAATGTAACCTACTCAAACTGACTGCTTAGCATCGTCAAGTATCCTGCCCCTTACACAGATGCAGCAGAGATGGGTGGTGCGAATACGTTGATGCTCATACACAGGTAGACTAGTGTACAACAAATATTGCTAGCTGATGGTACTTGTTTGGTATAGTTAATTAACTTGATTATATTGTAATTATTCTTGAATTTTAAAAATTAAAATATTGACAAACAAATTTAAAAAAAAATGAGGGAGCGTATTATTATTAATTATTATTTAAAATTCGAAAATAAGCAGTCCAGCAATGAAATCCAAGCCATATAATTAGAAATCGGAATATTAAATATTGGTTAATCTTCACGTATATACACGGTAAGTACGATGGAGAGTAATAATTACATATGTATATATTTGTGTGTGTGCGTGTTCTCCACAATAATTACACCCCCCCACCAAACCCAAACCGTTGAAAAACAGCTAATACAATACTACTAACCTAATTTAAAATCCAACAAATCCACACTAATCCTATCTATATAAACCCGCATAATTCTCTCTTCTTACCACACCACTACACACAACAACAACAACAAAAAAAAAAAAAAAAAAATGGCAAGAAGGAAGGTAACCCTAGCCTACATCACCAACGATGCCGAGCGCAAGGCCTCCTTCCGCAAACGTAAGAAGGGCGTCATCAACAAGGTCAAAGAAATTAGCACTCTATGCGACGTCGACGCATGTGCGATAATCTACGGGCCGGACGAGACCGAGCCCGAGGTGTGGCCATCCAAAGAAGGCGCCCTGGCCGTGCTGGCCCGCTTCTACGCTCTCCCGGAGTACGAGCGGTCCCGCAAGATGGTGAACCACGAAGAGTTCACGAGGATGCGGTCCAAGAAGATGCGGGCCCAGATCGACCGCCTGAAGAAGGACAACGGGCGGACCGAGGCGGCCAACTTCATCTACCGGTGCCGGGCCGGGGCCGCCAACCTGGGCCAGCTCGACATGGGCCGAAAGGCCGAGGTGGGTTGGGTCGTAAACCAGATCATGAGGGATCTGGCCGCCAGGATCGAGGAGAAGAAGGCTGAGCGGGCTGGTGGGGCCTCTGGGTCTGGGGCGGCGTGGGCTGGGGCGCTGGAGGAGCGGCCCATGGAGGCGGCGGTGCCGCCGGTGGATGAGGAGGCGTGGGACAACCTGCTGCGGGATGTGCACACCGAGCCGGGATGGTTCAAGCCGGGCCCGGGACCCGAGGAGTGATGATTTTAATTATCATCAACTGTTTGTTTGTTTGTTTCTTGAATTTTTTTTTTTTTAATTTGCTGCGTTGTTGTTTTTGATTTTTAGTTAAATGTTTGATTTGTGTGTGTTGTTTGTTCTTATTGAAATGTTTTTTTTTTATTTATATTTTTAATTTTATAGATTTGTTTTTTGTTTTTGTTTTAACAAACGAATACTCTTAATTAATTAAAAATAATTATCATAACCTACCCGATAATAATGATTAATTTAAGTAATACTCATCTGTACAAATTAAGTATTTTCTCCCGAGATTTGTAATTTCATTTGTAAAATGATCACTGAAACGAAACAAGATATATATCGACAAAAGACGAGTATATATGATTTGAAAATGATGTTGGTCATAATTCTTTGATCGTTGTGTGTATATGTTTGTGTTTGGTGTTTTGATAGATTTGTTTTGATTTTCAATTAGCTAGCTGCTAGCTAGATTATCAAACCAAATTGTTAATATTTTATTACTCAAAACTAAGTAATTTTTATTCTAATATAAAAGACTTCATAATATTGGATCATTTCATTAATTCTGAAATACTTACTCTCTGTCTTGTAAATTTATACATTAATATTTTTTAATTTAAAAATGATATGTATAATTCTCTGAGATACATACACATATTTTAGAAGAAGTTAAAAGATAAGATAAATATATATATCTAAAGAAATTAAAAGTTAAAAGTTAAGATAAATTAAAAAGAAAATACGATGAAAACATTTTTTCTAAGAGGGCTTAAGCCCCCGTAGCACCAATGGCTCCGCCATAAGCACTAAAGAAATGTGGAGGCCTCAACTATATAACTAATTATATGAGAGTAAATATATTTAAAAATTAAAATTCTAAAATAAAACTCTTTTGACATTTCATATGTATTGAATGAAATAAAAACTTTTGCATTATTTTTTGAGAAGCCAATCATATATTTTCTGGAGGCCTCAACTATATATATATATACAGTATAACTAATTATATGAGTCAATATATTTAAAATTTAAAATTCTAAAATATAATTCTTTGACATTTCATATGTATTGAATAAAATGAAAAATTTTGCATTATTATTTGAGAAGCCAAATCATATATTTTTTCTTTTTGAACTTTTATTGTACAATATATACAAAGATAATAGTAGTGTCTGTATATAAAAACCTATGATCTAGAGCATAAATCATTGAATAAAACATTAAATATATGTATGTTCTTTGAGGTAAAATATATAGCAACTATACGTACATATTAATTAAATTTAAATGTTATGTTTGTCGTCATTGCAACTGATAGAAATGTCGAATAGTAAAATTTATTAACATTTTGACGTGCACGACATGTATGATGCAATTTGAAGCTAAAAGGCGAAAGAGATATAAAAACTAAAACAATTATAATCATATATCGCTCAATACCATACATGTATTCTCATTAAATGTTCATCATAAAAGCTGCAATGTTACATATAGGAATACATATATTGACTCATAGCTAACCCTAACTAACAATCAGATGACAAAGAGTAAGCTACGTGTACGAAATCTAGCATAGGTTGGAACATGAGGATTTAACTGTACGTACGTGGTCTTTCCAACATGAGAGATAATCATACTTGAACCATTTGCTACATGAACTTGTTGCTTCCATTGTATTCTAATGCAGTGTTGAGATTGCTCATTTCATTAGTTAGATGATTTGTGACTCGTTCTAGAATCATCATACCAATGGCCTTTTGCATCATCTTCAAAGTAGTTGTATCGAGAGCCAACATTGTAAGTAGTGATGTTTTGTGTGTTAGAGGTGGTTCTTTTTGAGTCAGCTGAAGGACCATAGGACAAATCAAACATGTAATAACATCTATATATCAACAGTGTGATTAGAATAATTGCAAATTTGACACCCTCTTGATCCTCTATTGATGTTGTTGCCTCTTTCTCTTGAAAGTGATTTGTCTCTCCCTCTATTGTTACCTCAGCCTCTAGCAATTTTAGTTATATAGACTGGATGTTAAACTTCTTTTGAAACTGAGTAGCATTAGCAAAAGGTGTTGATCTATCAACATTGACAGAGGCCAGATTAATGCTTTCTAATCTAGTCTCATAACTCATAAGCATAAAGTAAACTTTCCTTAACTTGCATCTCTCTTATATTGAGGTGATTGCAACAACAATAGGGTCATAGTCATTGCATAATCCATCTAAGATCTGAAGTATTTGATCTTCTTCAGAGATGGGGTAGCCATCAGAATGCAAGAGATCACAACATGTCTTTACTTTATTGAAGTAATCTCTCATAGATAGGGACTTTTTTTAATAGAGCTCAATTGAAACTTATATTGCATTTTCTTTGCAGATGGCTGAGAGTTAACATTCAGATCTATGGCTTCCCATTTTTTAGATGAGGTTTCCAAACCAACCATAATGATTAGTAAGCTCTATTTGAGAGAGGAGCATCCGTAAAGCCAATTGATGATTTTTGAGATGAGTTTTCCCGACCAACCATAATGATTAGTAAACTCTATGTGAGCGAGGAGCATCTATATTTAAATCCAATCGATGGTTTTGTCTGCACCAATGAAGGTAATTCGAATTTGACTCCAGCTTGTTGGTGCTCGAATTGAAGATGTGTTTTTCAGGAGCTCCATGAGACTGCAGAAAGCTCTTCGGTCCATAACCTCAATGGTTGTTGAGATTTTGCATTTTTCAAATCAAATAATTATAAGATTAGGTTGTGTAGTTAGAGATGACTTTGGTCTTTAGCTAAGTGTAACACCTATATATATATATATATATATATATATATATATATATATATATATATATATATATATATATATATATATATAATATTAGTTGTATGTTTGATGTGTCTACCAATATGAAATTCATTTTATTTTTTTTGAAATTTTAAGCTTTATATTTCTCATGATCTTGGTTTAAAAGAGAATATTAATCTTCTTCCTATTGTAGTAGATTTTTATCTATTTCTGTAAATGTTGATTTTGGCGACAACGTTTTTGTGCTTGTGTTTTTGTTGATTTTCAGGTTTGCAGGTGCATGGAAAAGGAGACTAGAGTCTCCGGTTTTGGCACGATAGAATGTGCATGGAACGGCGACAGGAGTCGCCGATTTTGGCATGACAGGAACGGCGACAGGAGTCGCCGGTTTTGGTCACGCATGGAAACGAAGTGGAACGGCGACTGGCGTCGCCGATTTTGATGCGAGACATGGAACGGAGACTGCAGTCTCCGCTTTTGGCAATGACATAGGAACGGCGACTGGCGTCGCCGTTTTTGGCATTCTTTGGAATGGCGACTGGAGTCGCCGTTTGTGGCATTTGACATTGTCATGGAATCGGCGACTCCTGTCGCCGGTTTTGGCATATGGCAATGTCATGGAATCGGCGACTCCTGTCGCCGGTTTTGGCTATGGCACGGTTTCGTTGACGCGTGTCCTCAAGGCACGGTGCCAGCGACTATGACATTCTTCAACGACGATTTTTCACTAAGTACTTTCAACGTGATTTCTTTCACCAAGTACTCATATCAAGGAATGAAGAATGGTTCCGTGGTTTTCTACTTCAATGATATCGACGACCATGAAGACGATGAAATTCCGAGGCTTCAACACTTAGAGTTTTTCACGAGAGTTTTGAAGATGAAGAATTGAGATCGACGGAGTCAAGATTGAATTGAAGTTCTGACTTTGAAATTGAAGATTCAAGATTCGAAGATTCAAGATTCCAAGATTCAAGAATCCAAGTTCTACAAGAGTGATGTCATCCATGGAGAAGTGACATCAGCCAAGCATGTGACGAATGAGATTGTGCCACGTCATCACCTCACATGTGCGGGCTGCCTATATAAACCCATGGATTTCGATTTCACCTTTGACGATTTTGAGAGAACGAAATCTGATTTTTAGAATCGTGACCGACAGCTTCGAGCTTCGAGTTTGTGTAGTAGCATTTGCGCCTTGTGCCAAGATTAGAGTTAGGAGATTTAGCTCTAGGTACTTGTGTGCTAGATTGCAAGTTAGTGGGAGTTGTTGCGACACTCGGGAAACTTCTTGTAATCGTTTTGCCTACCATACTCAGTGTAATAGTTTAGTTTCGTTGTTTCAATGGAATGAAAACATATTACATAACTTTGTCTTTGTCTTCCGTCTTTCATTCCACGAACTTGTGTGACTGTTACCTTGACTGAAGCTGGTGTTCGTTGTTTAAGTCCAACTTCGCGAAAAGTTGGTATCATACGTCGAAGACGTAATTTCAATTGGTATCAGAGCGGGACGTCATACGTATAAGACGTGATCCGTTACTTGACTTCATAATTCCGCTACAATGGAGTCGTCCATGTTTGTCCAGAAACCGATTATGCTCACTCATCAGAACTACTCAAACTGGAAGGCCAAAGTTTCTGCTAGGATTAAGGGTTTTGATTCCAGATCTTGGATGGCAGTGTTAGAAGGATGGGAACGCCCATATACGGAAGACGCCGATGGCGTGAGAATTCCGAAACCGGAGCGTAGTTGGACAAGAGAGGAACATGACTTGTCCACGGCTAACAGCAAAGCCTTACTTATTATTTGTGAATGGCTGGATCTCAGTATGTATCAGCTGGTCAAGAATTGCACATCTGCCAGAGATGCATGGGAAACTTTACAAAGAACTTGTGAGGGAAGTCATGCTGTCAAGCGATCGAAAATCCGAACTATCACTGCTCAATTCCATCAACTCCGGATGAGGGAAGATGAAGATATTAATGACTACTTGGACAAGATCATGAGATATGTAAATGAAGCTTTTGAACTTGGTGAAATTTTTCCTGCTCCCATGGTATATGAGAAAGTTCTCTCCAGTGTTAGCACTAGGTTCGAAAGCAAGGTGCTGACTATCGAAGCACGAAATGACGAGAATCAAAACTGGGACTATGCCGACTTGATGGCTGATTTGAGAAACTATGACCTGACTCTCAAAGTTCGAAGCAACCCAGACATGTCTCTTGTCTACGAACCGATGACTGCTCTCAAAATTTCAGAGAAATGAAAAAGTTCAAGAAGCTCTAACTCTCGAAAGACTCATTCGAAAAATGAGAAAACTGAAAGTAGTTTTTCTGCTGATCTGGGTGAATCTGATGATGAGGAAGCTGAAGAAATTGAAAAACTGATGAACTCTAATAATCCGGACAAACTGGCTGCACTGACTGAGATAGTCACTTACCTTGTGAAACAAGAATTTAAGAGAAAGAACCGTGCACGAAATTTTCGAAAATTTCAGAAAAGTTCTAACTCATATCCAAATACTCCTGACAACCGAAATCAGGGATCGTCGTCTGACAAAAAGTTCAAGGGGACTAAACTTTCGCCGTACTCCTCTGCGAGCAAAGATGTTTCTAAAATGCAATGCTACGAGTGCAAAGGATATGGGCACGTCAAAAACGAATGCCCGAACTTACATCGAAAGAAGAAGCTACCAGTTAGCTATGTTGTGATTGACGATGAGGATGTCATTTCTGAGAACGACGAGTCTGAGGACAACAATTCTGACGATGATGAAGACAACGCTCTAGTTGTCACTTTTGGTGAATCGTTTGATCTCGAAAATGTGGAGGTCGAAAACTTTGTTTTTGATGCATTTCTGAAAGACACTGCAACTGCAGACAACATTTTCCGTGTGGCATCGACAAACCGAAATTTTTGTGATGATAACATCTTCTCGGATGATGAATCTGAGTCTGAAGCCGAAAGGGAAGAGATGACATCTGATGTCCATCAAAGTGTGACCGAGTCCACTGAACTGGTTGATCTGAAAGAGAGTTATTCTAAACTCGAAAAATTGTGTGACACAGCTATCACTGAGAATAGCACACTTGAAGTCTCTCTGAAGTGCTTGACTGAATCTTTTAATGAACTCTCGAATGAACAACTCAAGATGTGTGATGAAGTGGTAGTATTGAGAAACTCAGTTGAGAAGACTGAAGATGAGAAGAAGAAGTTGAACAATTCCTTGACAATTCTCAAAGTAAAATTTGATGACCTTTTCGAGGAAAAACATAAGTATTTCAAGGAAGTTGTCGAACTGAGAGAGATGTGTGACAAAATGAGTTCTGAAAACTCTAAACTGAAGATGTCACTGAAAAAGGAGTCAACTGAAGTTAAGAAGCTGCAGACTCTGTTTAAAAACTCGGATGCTGAGAATGATGAACTGAAGTCATCACTGATGAAAACTCAAACTGACCTTGCCATGACTGACAAGGAACGATATGCGTTGATAGAAAAACTTCATATGACTGACGAGCTGTTGAGGAAAATGAACACGAATTCTTCCGTGTTTGACAATGCTGCTTCATATATGAATCCTAATCGTTACGGTCTTGGATTCCAAAAAGTTTTTGAGTCTATATACTCGACACCTGAAAGGAAGAAGGAGGTGAGTTTTGTTAAGGCATCGGGTGATCAACCTGAGGATAAAAGCAAGGATGATGTTGAATCATCTAAACGGAAGGAGATTGCTGAAGGGAAAAAGATTGCTAAGTCTCCAGAACCTAAAACTCAAAAGTCGTTCTCGACTTCAAAAATTGAGACATATCAATTCCCGAAGAATATTGTCAAACATCCTCGTGGTATCCTACCTTATGAGAAGACGTTGCTGAAGAACTTAGGGAAATCTCAGAACGTGAAGAAAAATGGACAAACCTCTAGCACTAAAACCGTTTTGGTCAAGACGTCCACGAAGGTTGAAACTCGTCAAAGGAGAAAGTATGTATGTCACTACTGTGACCAACCTGGACACATTCGACCATTTTGTTATAAGATGAAGGATGACGCGAACAGAGAGTTGATGACCCTGAAGAAAAAGTCCGAAGTGGCTAAGGAAATGAAGAAACCCATTTCTCCAAATCCGAAAGCTAAGACAACTCTGAAAGCTGTGACTGAGAGACATGTCCAAATGAATGGAAAGAAGAAATGGGTGCCTAAGTCTCAAAAGAGTAAAGTTGAACTTAACTCTACAACCAGTAGTTGGCAACCAAGAGAACTGATTTTCTGCAATGTTGCACTGAATGCGTCTGAAGCTGGCAACAAAGGCATTTGGTACTTTGATAGTGGCTGCTCCCGACATATGACCGGCACAAAGAAATTCTTGAAAGAATATGAGCCGATGACTGGTTCCCCCGTGGTGTTTGGAGGGGGAGCAAAAGGTGTTGTCAAGGGAAAGGGGACGCTTCAAATCAAAGGATTGCCTCCAATCAGAAATGTTGTCCATGTCAAGGGACTTGTTGCAAATCTTATCTCTATCAGTCAGCTTTGTGATGAAGGTTTTAATGTTAGCTTTGATAAGGAATCTTGCCGAGTTTATGATGCTGAGGGTAAATGCATCATGGAAGGTCCACGTGCCAAAAACAATTGTTATACAACTGAGTATAGTTGCTTCTCCGTGACCGTTCCCGATGAAGTTGATTTGTGGCACCAACGACTTGGCCACACTAGCACTCGCAATCTGAGCAAACTGGTTAAGGGGGAGATAGTTCGAGGAATCTCTCAACTCCCCAAAATTGAGAAAAGAGTGTGTGGCGACTGTCAGAAGGGCAAGTTAACGAGAACTCCTCATCCAGCACTTCCGACACTCATGAGTACTTCTGCTCCCTTCGAACTTCTACATATGGACTTGATGGGTCCAATGGAGGTGAAGAGCATAGCTAAGAAAGAATACGTGTTGGTTGTTGTCGATGATTTTTCTAGATATACTTGGACAAGATTTCTGGCATCCAAGGATGAAACTTTCAATGCCTTTAAGGGTATTGTAAAATGGATACGAACAAATCATGAAGCTAAGGTTAAAAGGATCAGGAGTGATCATGGAACCGAATTTGAAAATTCCAGCTTCAATGAATTTTGTATGATGAAGGGAATTCATCATGAATACTCGGCCCCAAAAACGCCTCAACAAAATGGGATTGCCGAACGAAAGAATCGAACACTGCAAGAGATGGCGCGCGTGATGTTAATTTCAAAAAATCTTGCCCGAACTTTTTGGGCAGAAGCCGTCTCTACAGCTGGTTACATTTTGAATCGAATAAGTATTCGATCTGGCACTACTGCTACTGCATATGAACTTGTCAATGGCAAGAAACCTTCGGTGGCACACTTTCGTGTATTTGGCTGTACTTGCTATATTTTGAAGGATCGTGATCCTCTAAAGAAATTTGAAGCCAAAGCAGATCGTGGAATTTTCGTTGGCTATAGCCAAAATAGTCATGCCTACCGTGCGTACAATCTATGAACGAGGAAAGTCATAGAAACTGTCAACATCAATTTTGATGAACAAGACTTCCTAGGAAAAGATGCAGAGGCTGATTGGGTTAAGGAAGGAATTCTTGAAGTTCGAACATTTCCTTCAACACCCACTAATGTGACTTCCGAAAATGCTACTCCTAATACTTCACCTGAAATTGGAGAGTCTAGCAACCGAAACGATGACACTTCGGTAACTGAGGATGACGATGATGATCAAGTTGAAAACCCAGCTGACGCTCCGAGAGAGGCACCTGGTCATATTCAAAAACGTCACCCACCGAACCAAATGATCGGAAGTTTGAATGAGCGAACTACGCGCTCAAAGAAACCAATGAACTCTCCCGACGAACTCTACAACATTTGTACTTCTGCTGTGTGTAATGAAATCGGCATCACTTGCTTTCTCTCCGAAAATGAGCCGAAAAATTACAAGGAAGCCATGCAAGATGATTTTTGGATCATGGCCATGCAAGAAGAACTAAATGAGTTCACGCGGAATAATGTTTGGTCTTTAGTTCCCCGAACTTCAAACATCAATGTTGTTGGAACTAAATGGATTTTCAAGAATAAAACAGATGAGCATAACCAAGTTGTCCGAAACAAAGCTCGTCTTGTTGCCCAAGGATATGCCCAGGTGGAAGGCATAGATTTTGATGAAACCTTTGCTCCGGTCGCACGAATTGAGTCCATCCGACTCTTAATAGCTATTGCATGCCATCTTGGCATCAAACTTCGACAGATGGACGTCAAAGCTGCTTTCTTAAACGGTGTTCTGGAAGAAGAAGTCTACGTTGCCCAACCTAAGGGTTTTGAGGATCCGAAAAAGCCAAACCATGTCTACAAGCTACACAAAGCTCTCTATGGCTTGAAACAAGCGCCTCGCGCCTGGTACGGATGTCTTACGGATTTTCTTCTAAAATTCGGCTTTGAGCGTGGATCGGTGGACAAAACCTTGTTCATCAAGCGAGAAGGCAAACACATGATTGTTGCCCAAATTTACGTTGACGACATTGTCTTCGGAGCGACTTGTTCCAAACTCGTGACTTCATTCACAGAAGCTATGTCCTCGACCTTTCAGATGAGCCTTGAAGGAGAGCTGCACCAATTTCTTGGCCTTCAGATTTCTCAACGACCAAATGGGATATTTGTATCTCAAAGTAAGTATGCCAAAAACATGGTTGAGAGGTTTGAAATGCATCATGCCAAGCCAGCTAACACTCCTATGGCGACTACGGAACGCTTGTCAATGTCAACAAAAAGTCGGAGTGTAAACCAAACTCTTTATCGTTCCATGATTGGGAGTTTACTTTATTTAACTGCCACTCGTCCTGACATTATGTTTAGTGTTTGTATGTGTGCCAGGTACCAAGCTGATCCAAAGGAGGACCATCTAAGAGCTGTGAAACGGATTCTCCGCTACATCTCTGTAACTTCTCAGCTAGGTCTATGGTATGCGCGCGACACTTCATCCAACCTTGTTGGCTTTTCTGATGCCGACTGGGCGACGGACACGGACGAACGAAAGAGTACCTCTGGCTGCTGTTGCTTCCTTGGCAATAACATTGTGTCTTGGCATAGTCGCAAGCAAAACTGTATCGCACTGTCCACTGCCGAGTCCGAGTACGTTGCGGCTGGAAGTTGTTGCACTCAACTACTTTGGTTGAAACAAATGTTGAATGACTATCTCCTTGAGAGTGCTCCATTAGTGTTGTATTGTGATAACCAGAGTGCTATCAAAATCAGCGAAAATCCTGTCCAGCATTCAAGAACTAAACATATCGACATTCGGCATCATTTCATTAGAGATTTGGTTGATCGTGATATAGTCAGTCTACAGCATATTTCAACGGAAAAACAGCTTGCTGACATCTTTACCAAACCTCTTGACTTTGAGAGATTCAAAACCTTAAGGAATTCTCTCTGCATGTGTTCTCTCTAAGAGTTCACGAAAAATTTTGAAGTCTGAAAGAGTAGTTTCTTTACTTCTGAATATGCACTCGGAACCGTCGTGGATTAGTCTAGTCAGACAAACATGGATTCGAGGCCGCTTCTAGTCTTCGGACACAAGAGTATTTATTCCGCTGAATGCGAACATGTGAACATGGCTTAAACTCCTCGCTTCATTTGCATAGATCCATAAAGCCAAGTAACGGAGGACGCCGGTTCCCCCGGCTCCCCTCTTCGAAAGGTTGTACATGGACGCTGAACTTTAAGACACTCTCCTATCACACTTTGGAGGACGAAAGTGAACCTTGCTCCCCTCTGACTGCTGTAATGAGTGTCTGTTGCATTTCATCTAAAGCTAAAAACTCGTCTGGAGGACGCCGGTTACCCCGGCTCCCCTCTGATTGAAGTAATGCTAGTTCCTGATCGGAGTGCCTTAAGTGTTCACCTTGCATTCATGAATTAAAATCTCTTGTGCGGTGCTAACTCTGCCAATATGTTTCGACGAAACACGACTGCTTCCTTGTGACTGAGACGAAGGACAAGTAAACATGTCTATCACATACTTCGGTCCATCTCACCGGTTTTTAATATGAGAGATTTTTCATTAACTCAAAGTTCTATTCACCTCGTGTGAAATTTTTGGTTTTGAAAAAATGATGGAAGTGTCTCTTTTCTGGGAAAATATTTGCTCTTCATTGCCTAATATCACCCCTCGAATCTCCACTAAAATGTGTTTGAATGTTTGCGTGTGTTGAACTCTTGAATGACTAACTCGGGATGTGTTGTTTTTGTTTTGGCATTTCTGTAGTTCATATACAGGGCTATGTGGTTTATCATCTCGGAAGTCTAAACATTGGGTGCAGCGACAACAAAGTTCAAATGTTGGCGAAATTGGAAATTCAAATCGGAGACCCCATTCTCCAAAAACGGAGACTCAACTTGTTCCATTTCCGGAGATTTCTGTCGCCGAAAAACCGGCGACTCATGTCAATGACAAAAACGGAGACTTGCCAATGACAAAAACGGAGACTGGCCCATGACAAAACCGGAGACTTGCCCATGACAAAACCGGAGACTCATGCCCATTGCCAGACCCGGAGACTGCTGTCGCTGACAAAAACGGAGACTCTAGTCGCCGAAAAAGCGGCGACTACACTCTGTGTATCAAAACCGGCGACACCCATTTCCGGAAACCCGTACCTATGGCACTGAACTCCGTCATTCCAACCTTCGGTTTGATCTTCGGTTTTTCATATTTTTAATTATTTATTTTTATTTATTATATTTGAAAATTATTATTTTAATAATATTTTCAAATTAATAAAATTTTGTTCGTCTAATGGGCTATAATTTTCTTCTTGAGATGGGCTTTTTACAGGTCTTGAGCTGTGTATTTTAAATCCGGACGGGCGGCCCAAAATTTTCCTATATATAGCCCCTGGGGTGATTCTATCTTGGTTACGCTTACATCGCAATTTAGTACTCTCGAACTCTCGACTCTCAGCTGCTGACTGCTTGTCCGACGTTTCTAGATTCTAAGTTTTTCCATACTCCGTTGCATCCGGCAACTCTAGCTTTGCGCACCCGGCGCCCCGTCCTCGTTTCCGTGGTTGATATTTCTTAAGTGTTAGAATTTTTCCTTGTTTTCGAAATGTCTGCAGCAAAGAACCTTGATGACATGTTGGCTGACATGACTGTATACTTGAACGAACAATTTGAGCAAGCTCCGTCGCCAACGTCCAAGAAAGCGGCGTATGAGGAACTCAAGGCTCACTTAGAAAAAGTTGAGAAACGCAAGGCTGCGTCTACTGTACCGTCCATCGACCTGACCACTACTGCCAAACCGGCACACTCATCTGCCCGTCAGCCGGGCAAAGAACCTAAGTCCGGGAAAACTAAATTCCAAGATGCTTCCTTCCGCATCTATAGTGGGGTCGTACCCAAGGCTGAATACCATCGGTTGCTCGCGGCTGGCGAGATAACTAAGGATGGCAAAAAGGTTGTCAAAATACCTTCCACAGTGACTGTGACTGCTGGCACAGATCCAAAACTTTTGTCGCCGTCAGGGTCGGGAAAGAAATCGGTGACTCCAGCTGGGAGTGCCGAAGGCAAGAAACCATCCGCCAGTGGAGGTGGTGTGAAAAACTCCACTCCGAAAAACTCTGGTGAACAAGTCACCAAGTCTCGAACTCACAGTTCGCAGAAACCGCCACTTTCTTCGGGGTCAGCTGGATCCCAACGGTCGACTGATACCTTCAAGTATATCTCGGAATTTTCCGAGTGTCCTAAACCACATTCTCGTGACTTCTTCACTGCGACTGCTGAACGTCGCCACAAAATCATCCAGACTCTACCGATCCTTACCGATCGAACTATCCTGAAGGAAGACTATGACCGTCACGGCATAACTGATTTCCTGTCAAAGATGCATATGCTCAAATCTGTGAGCTTGACTTACCGCTATTCCATTCCCATCCTTAACAAGTTCTACGCCAGCCTGTCTCCTGACTTTGCAAACCCGAAGAGCCGTCTGTATGGCTGTTTTGTTTTCCGTGAGAAGTTATACAAATTCCGCCCCTTCTCCATTAACAAATTTCTAGAGAGGTTGGAAGTTAATTCTAACTGGACCTCGCCCTCAGCTGAGGAACGGGCCGAGGACCTTACCATCGGCACTTTCGTTACTCAAAAGAAAGTTAAGTCCGAACTGCCGCCGCCGAACAAACTGTCTGCCTTTTACGGCATCCTGCAGCGACTTGGCATGTCCAACTGGACAGCATACAAAGACGAGTCTGTCTTGACTCCGGAACTGATGCACATTATCTTTCGCCTTGGCTGTGGCGAGCAAATCAATCTTGGCAAAATTATTTTCAATGACTTATGCAAGATTGCCAGGACGACGGATGAGACCATTCTTCGCCAAGCTGACTGGCCAGAGGCTAAGAAACTTCAACTCACGCATCCGTGCCTGATCTACGGCATGCTTCATGCTCAAGGTTTTACACCTGATGATGACTTTGAGAAAAAGTTAAAGAAAAATGGCGCCGTCAAGATCACTGGCACGTACCTCAATCCGTCCAAACGTGTCATCGATCTTCCTTGGTTTGATTTTGTTAACAGAAATGCTCTTCCTGAAATTCTCACTCCTCCGCCATCTCCACTGAAAAGGAAGAGAAAGTCGATCGCCAAGAAAGACAAGTCCCCCTCGGCCAAGAGGCAGAAAAATGAATCCACAGCTGCAGCTGATGAGCCGGAACCTCAAACCAAACAACCGCCCAGAGTCGTTCCTCGCGAATTTGGGCCTTACTCAAACGTTCCGTCTTACAAAAATCCTCATCACCCGTTCCACAGTCATCGTGCTGTGGTGCCGTCAGCTTGCGTCCAGGAATTTTACGCTGACACAATGGCTCTGGAAAAGGCTCAGGAAGAACATGCCTATGCCTACAACAAAATGATTGACGCTCAGAAAAAGCAGAAGTTATCTTTCGAAAAACTTAAACGAGAGATCCAACAAGGGGGAGGACTCGGTGATGTTGGAGCCCCCGATGCAAGTTTGAAAGATACTTTCATTTTGAAAATGGTAAGGGATGCGATCCAAGAGGCGCACGTGCAGCTGGCGAAAGGAAACAACATAGCTGTTGAACAGGTGGACAGAGAGGTTGATGATGGAGAGAAAACTGATGATGATATTTTTGAAGGAGCGATGGATATCCGTGATAAGGGCAAGGCGAAGGTTGGCGAATCTTCGAGGGCGATGCCGTCTGGTGGACTGAAAGACCAGGATGATGATGTTAACATTCTTGACGTCGAAGATGAAGGTGGTAACGACTTCGGCGAGTACGAGATCTTTGGTCTGGGTGGTGAGACCGACGATGACGAGAAAGAGGACTCCAGTTCTGATGACGGCTTCATCTATGGCGAAGATGAAGAAGACGTGATCGAGAGTCCGGAACGTGAACCCACTCCAGCTGGCTCGCCAAAGGAATGAAGGATTGAAGATCTTAAGTTCCACATTCCAAGTTCAAGTTTTTATCCCAAGTTTTTATTTCTGTTTTTCATAACTCTGAAACTCGTTTTTCATATTGTGTTTATGCATGCATCAAACTCTAAATTCGTCCATGCATTGTTTTTCATTTTTTGGCTATCTCTGGATAATGTTTTTGTGTTGAAAATTTATCTAAGTTTTTTTTATCTTTTGGTTTGTGATTTATGGCTAAGTCTTTTATGGTTTTTCATTGATTGTATGATTGTTGTTTTTCCATCTTTTACTTAGCTTATTTTCGTTGGTTTATTCGATTGAGGGGGAGATACTATATCTCTTTTTACTTAACTTCGTTTTCATTGGTTGTGCCAAAAAAGGGGGAGATTGTAAATGTTGATTTTGGCGACAACGTTTTTGTGCTTGTGTTTTTGTTGATTTTCAGGTTTGCAGGTGCATGGAAAAGGAGACTAGAGTCTCCGGTTTTGGCACGATGGAATGTGCATGGAACGGCGACAGGAGTCGCCGATTTTGGCATGACAGGAACGGCGACAGGAGTCGCCGGTTTTGGTCACGCATGGAAACGAAGTGGAACGGCGAATGGCGTCGCCGATTTTGATGCGAGACATGGAACGGAGACTGCAGTCTCCGCTTTTGGCAATGACATAGGAACGGCGACTGGCGTCGCCGTTTTTGGCATTCTTTGGAATGGCGACTGGAGTCGCCGTTTGTGGCATTTGACATTGTCATGGAATCGGCGACTCCTGTCGCCGGTTTTGGCATATGGCAATGTCATGGAATCGGCGACTCCTGTCGCCGGTTTTGGCTATGGCACGGTTTCGTTGACGCGTGTCCTCAAGGCACGGTGCCAGCGACTATGACATTCTTCAACGACGATTTTTCACTAAGTACTTTCAACGTGATTTCTTTCACCAAGTACTCATATCAAGGAATGAAGAATGGTTCCGTGGTTTTCTACTTCAATGATATCGACGACCATGAAGACGATGAAATTCCGAGGCTTCAACACTTAGAGTTTTTCACGAGAGTTTTGAAGATGAAGAATTGAGATCGACGGAGTCAAGATTGAATTGAAGTTCTGACTTTGAAATTGAAGATTCAAGATTCGAAGATTCAAGAATCGAAGATTCAAGATTCCAAGATTCAAGAATCCAAGTTCTACAAGAGTGATGTCATCCATGGAGAAGTGACATCAGCCAAGCATGTGACGAATGAGATTGTGCCACGTCATCACCTCACATGTGCGGGCTGCCTATATAAACCCATGGATTTCGATTTCACCTTTGACGATTTTGAGAGAACGAAATCTGATTTTTAGAATCGTGACCGACAGCTTCGAGCTTCGAGTTTGTGTAGTAGCATTTGCGCCTTGTGCCAAGATTAGAGTTAGGAGATTTAGCTCTAGGTACTTGTGTGCTAGATTGCAAGTTAGTGGGAGTTGTTGCGACACTCGGGAAACTTCTTGTAATCGTTTTGCCTACCATACTCAGTGTAATAGTTTAGTTTCGTTGTTTCAATGGAATGAAAACATATTACATAACTTTGTCTTTGTCTTCCGTCTTTCATTCCACGAACTTGTGTGACTGTTACCTTGACTGAAGCTGGTGTTCGTTGTTTAAGTCCAACTTCGCGAAAAGTTGGTATCATACGTCGAAGACGTAATTTCAATTTCCCTTAAAACTACTTCCAATAGTGTAAAATTTTGTATGAAAATGAGTTTGTTGTAAGATTTGAATATCAAGTGCATAGTTAGCGTGGATATTACTTTTGTTAATGTTAAGTTTAACATTAACATGCACATCCCTTAATAATATTAAGATTAATATATGTTACGTTTTTCGTCATTTTATCAATGTTAATTGATCACCGTTTTTCTTGTCTCTGTATCATTACTTTATCTGAATATTAAATTTTACGAGCATCAAAAGATACGTGTATAACATGTATACGTATAATGAGTAGTTCATATAGAAAAAATTGTTTTAGGATTAATTTATATATATGTCAATGATTTGATAAAGTAATCAATGTGACTTTTACCAAGTTATTGCATTTTAAGTTTGTTTCCTCAAGTGATTGAGATTGACTATGTAATTTTGATATATTGATCATGCGTTTGATATTAACTAAGAATATCTAAACAATTTTTGTCATTAGAACTTCAAACCTTGACAATTTCATATGTGCCTACTCAAGACTAAAAATGTAAACCTTCTAATTATCGTTCTTCGGACAAGGATCATATGCTATCTCTTTCTAACCTTTTTTCCACGTGTACGCACGACGTGAAAGTATACATAACAAGTAGTTCGTAAATAGAAAATAACTTTTATGCGTAATTTGACGTCGATTATTGAACAAAATACTTGAATGTCAACTTCCAAATAAAATATATAGATGTTAAGTAGTCACTAAAATATTGCAATGTCAAAGTTATTGTAGCTTGACAGAGTCTAACTATTTGATTTGGTTATGGAATATAAGGGTATACTCCTATATCAATAGCAAGAATGTACAACCACCTCAAACTTCAAAAGATTCGATAAGAACTTAGATCGATCTGAATCTAATTCATTCATGGTGGTGTCGATCCGTAACATCAAAGTTTGGATCGAGAATAGCATATATATATAACAGCAAGAGGGCTCTGGGATGAGTTGGAGGAGCAACTTTTAATTTTTTATTGAAAAGATAATTGAAAACAACAGCAAGATCATCGAACAACACACGAAAACGAAATTTAAAAACTTAAATCGATTGCCCCCCATCCCCCGACTCCGTTCACTTAGTCATACTGATACCGCAGATATGCTCCAACAGGTAACCACTCGACGAGCTCTCCTCACCCATCACCGGCACCACCGCAGGAGGAGGAGCGGGCTTATCCTGGCCGTTGATCTTGAGAGTTTCCATCCTGGCCGTTATGTCCCTGAGCGCCTGGTTGACCACCAGCCCCATCTCCGCCGAGTCGCGGAGGTCAAAGTTCTGCAGGCTGTCCACGCGGGCCATGCACCTGAACATGAAGTTCTCGAGCTCGAGCCGCTTGTTCTCCCTGCGGGTGCGGAGGAGCTGGTCCTCGGCCTTCTTGATCCGCTGCATCGTGAAGCTCTCCTGGTTCACAGCCTTCATGGACCTCTCGACGTCGGAGAGCCGCCGGAAGCGGGCCAGAACCGCCAGCGTCCCGGCCCGAGAAGGCCAGACTTCGGGCTCCGGGTCGTACGGGCTGTAGATGATGGCGCAGGCTTGGATGCCGCACAGGATGCTCAGCTCACGAACTTTCTTCATCATGCCCTTCTTTCGCTTTCTGTACGACGCCTTCCTCTCCACCTCGTTGCTAATGTACGCCAGGGTTACTCTCTTTCGAGTCATTTTTTTTTTTTTTTTTTTCTCTTTTCTTTTTTGTTTTTGATGTATATACCACGGTGCATTTGCGTGTATATATAATATTTGTGGAGTTTTTTGAATAGTATTTTGTTGTGCAGTATTTAATGTGCCCATTGGATGCCAGTTTTAATATTTATTGATTCGGTAGTAATTATTATTTTCCAAACAATGGACACGAGAGTCAGTGGTGTGGATTGTAGTTTCTTTTTAATGGAAACTACTTACCTTACATTAGGGTATTAGAGATTAAAACAACATTCAATTTATTTTGATTTTCAAAAATTATGTATGATCTCCTAATAATTAAGAAATATGTACTCTTTTCGTTCCATCATAATGGTCACACTTCCGTACTAGTCTAATTATGAGACTCGTTCCATCATAATGGTTACACTTCCGTACTAGTCTAATTATGAGACAGACGTACTACAATATTTTATTGATGATATCGTTTGTGTGATTGTAATAAATACGTGTCGGCGTAATTATTTGATAATAAAAAGTTATATTGTTAATTTTTAATATAGTTTTTGTCGTTTATGTAATTTCTTTTTCAAGTTTTGACACGAGAAGATAATCGGGTATTAGTCTTACTATATTCGTCTCGTCTCAATTATTTATAACTGGTTGATGGACAAGTAGATTAAACAATGTTATTTTTTGAGAGAAAAATAAAAAGTAAATATGTATTTATAAATTAAAAAGTAAAATAATTATGAATAAAATTTTAATAGTAAAAGAATAAAGTAAGAGTAAAATTATATTTTGGAAGGTGTATTCAATTCAAATTTTATTGGTTTTTATGGATTATAAAAAGTAAGTAAATTTTGAAAATTCATATAGCATTTGCAGAGTCTTACTTTTTTTTATTAATTTATATAGAATTTTATACACTTTAAAAAAATTTGAAACACTCCAATTACACACAAATTTGTGTGTAAAAAAAATTATTCAAATTGTTCAAATTATTATTATTATTATTATTATTATTAGTAGTAGTAGCAGTAGCAGTATTATTATCCTTTATTTACATTACTAAAAGTTTTTGAAATGTCTCTAATTATTATTTTCCAAATAATGGACACGAGAGTCAGTGGTGTGGATTGTAGTTTCTTTTTAATGGAAACCACTTACCTTACATTACGCGTATTAGAGATTAAAACACATTCAAATTATTTTGATTTTCAAAAATTATGTATGATCTCCTATTAATTAATAAATATGTACCCTTTTCGTTCCATCAGAATAATCACACTTCCGTACTAGTCTAATTATGAAACAAATACTACTATATTTTATTGATGATGTCGTTTGTGTGATTGTAATAAATACGTGTCGGCGTAATTATTTGATAACAAGAAGTTAAATTGTCCACATTTTAATATAGTGTTTATCGTTTATGTAATTTCTTTTTCAAGTTTTGACACGAGAAGATATCGGGTATTAGTCTTACTATATTCGTCTCGTTTCAATTATTTATAACTGGTTGATGGACAAGTAGATTAAACAATGTTATTTTTGAGAGAAAAATAAAAAACAAAAATGTATTTATAAATTAAAAAGTAAAATAATTGTGATTAAAATTTTAATAGTAATAGAATAAAATAAGAGTAAAATTATATTTTGGAGGTGTATTCAATTCAAATTTTATTGGTTTTTATGGATTATAAAAAGTAAGTAAATTTTGAAAATTTATATAGCAATTTGATTGATTTGTTTTATTGATTTATATGCAATTTTATAAACTTTAAAAAGTTGTGAAACACTCCATACACTTCGCATGATTGATACAAACGTATATGAAACAATTTTGTGTATTATTATCCAAATTTATCCAAATTGTTAAAAAAATATTATTATTATTATTATTATTATTATTATTATTATTAAAATATCTCTAATTATTTTTTTCAATGGTAATTTTAAAAAAAATTATTATTGGTTGAAAAATGGTTGTTATTTAAAATGTTAAAATAATTCAAATTAATATTTATTTTAAATAAAATACTATATTTTTCATACTTTGTTTTTTTCTATTTATAATAGGCACATCATTAAAAAAATAAAATTTAAGATTTTTTAAAATTTATGTTGAATAACTCATAATTTTAATAAACTTTTTAAAATCTTGATTAAATAACTTGTAATTTTAAAAGTCTAAAAAATTTCAATAAATCTAAAATCAATACATCCTCCTCTTCTCCTAAAGTAAAAAAAATAAAAATAATTTTTTTTTTAATAATATGCTTATTAAAATGAGATATTAAAAAAATACATAATTAATTTAGATAGAGAATAAATTTTAAGAGTTGTGGTGCAAGAGAAAGTATACGAGATGTCATGGTGTTGCCCGATGGCGACAACAAGATTATTCCGACGGAGCGTAAGGCACTGGACAGACATTAAGGCGCATCCACGCTGTCTCCGAAAGGCAAGCCAAGGTGACTAAAGAGATGCAACAAAGTAGGCAGGGATTCTTAGCAATATTTCCTGAGAGAAACCGAGACACGGGTACTTTCAAGGATCACGTGTATGGGTCCGAACGGAGGCAATCCGAGGCACGACAAAGTGACTCGACAGACCACGTGTATGGGTGGTCCGAGAAAAAGCGAGCCGAGCCACAACAAAATGCATCAAGACATCCAACAAGGCGCGAAGGATCGAGGCTCGTTGTGGATCGATGGCTCGATGACCATGTCAAGTATCAAAACTTCACTGGGGAGCGTGACCACGGATATACTCGGCGGAGCAAGAGGTACGAGGCACGGGACAGAGATGTTGAGTACCGACGAAGTCTGGAACACTCTAGACTTAGTCATAGATACTCAAGAGTGCACGAGAGACGTACAACCCAAGGGACAAGAGACCCGTACGGTCAACGACTCTCTACAAAGGCGTGTGACGAAGGTGACGAAGGCTTCAAAGCTCTACGAGTAATTCGTTTAAAGAGCGAATCTTCAAAACCTTTGGAACCATGGTGTCCGAGAAGAAAGACTTGCGACGAGATGAGTTGGACAATCACATCCAACATGACTCATGCGTCAAGTATCGGGCCGAGACAAAACCCATGAACCAAGACAAGTTGGAAAACCATATCCAACGAAACATTGGTTGCGTGTGGAGGAAACCAAGGTGAAACTCGAAGTTGCCAGGACGCAAGACCTGGGTGACCAAAAAGTTTCGACCAAGGTTGGGGCTCGAGCTAAGTTGGAATTCTTATCCAACCGAACTCCTGCAAAGACGACAAGCGGCAAGTGCACGAGTCACTTGAGCGCATCAACGGACCCGAGTCCACGACGCGTACAAAGTGCACAGCTCCGAATCAAAAGGTATGTGATTTAAGCGCAACATTGAATCCGCAAGGGCGCAACAAGTGCAGAGAAGGGGGGGGCGCAACCACGAGGATGAAGCAATTCGAACCAAGGCATCAACAAGCCGAAGCTCGAACTTCCACAAAGCAACTGGGGCGTTTCGTTGAATTCCCGCAGAGATAATATCCTTGAGGCAAGGATACTTTTAAAGGAAGAGAGAATGATGGGAACGCTAGTATGGATCCCCGTATTGAGTACGATTCATCGCACGACTCATACAAGTCATCACCAGAGGAAACATTGAGCGAGTCTTCAATCAAAACACCGAATGAATCACCATTCGAGACATGCGAAGCATCGATCAAGGCCAGGATCAGCGAGCCACGAGACTCGACAACCAGCGGAGGCGTACTCAAGAAAGGCTCGAGTCACTTGACGCGGAGATACTCGCGTCAGCTAAAGACTCGAGAGTTCAAGCCCCTCGTTTGTCTTTTGCGGTCTTTAAGAGTTCAAGCCTCTTAGCCTTCCTTAGACTTGATTTTTGGACCAATCTTCGGACCCTCGAATAGTGGGACTCGAAAGTACAAGCCTTTTGATCGATTATCGGCGGAAAAACTACAATGCCGTGAATCAGTTCGGGGAGACTTACTTTGAAGACTCCAAAAGATAGAGCTCTCAAACTATACTCAAAATGTTTTTTTGATAAATTATGATATAATTACAAATGAAGGGAGGGCTCTTATACAGGCCACAATACCTTGGTTTCCAAGTTGAAACCCTACCAAAATAACAATTCAAGATCAATTCTAATCAATCTATCATAATTTAACTTAATCAAATCAAAACTTATGAAAAACAAATAAAATCTAAGTATTTCCAAAATACTTATTTATTTGTTTTATTTATTAATTAGATTATGAAGGCTTCTAGAAGCATCTCGGGAGCCTTCCACCAAGTGACGCCCTTCGTCCGCCTCTCGCCGCCACGGTCACCGCCCTACTCGCCGCCGTCCTCCGGCATCTTGAACCTCTCTTCGACGCTAGGTAGGACATGCACAACTCCCCGTGGTGGCTCGTTGTTTTGGGGTCCAAGTGCATGACTTGCAGCATCACTAAGTAGTTGCCCAGGTGACTCGGGCATCGCTTCGGGCGCTGTCCAAAATGGGGACTCGTTGCTTTCGATCACATCACTTCCCGACCCAATGAACGCCTCGAGCACCGCGTCGAAGTCGTCATCAAAACTTAGGCCCACCTGCTCCAGGTTATCGTCGGGAACCATCTCCTCCAGTGGCTTGTAAGCATCGGACTTGAACGAGGCCTCGTATCCTCTCGCATCATCCGCGTCAAACACCTTTAGCAAGGATGCTTGGAACTCCAAGTCTTGAGTCTCATTGACAATGGGCCCTAGTTCGTTGTCCAACTCGAATTCCACTAACGGGTAACGTGGTGATTCGAGTGCTTCGTCTCGAGCAACAGGCACAAGTACAGGGCCAGAGTTACGGGTCCCATCATTTCCCCCTCCTTTAAAATTTTCCTTGACCTCAAAGATACTTTCAGCAAGAGGTCTCTTTTGCTCGTCCCGACCGCTCTCGGGGATTCCACCCCTTTGTCGCTTTGCGACTCGTCTCTCACGGTGTCTCGATCCTCGCCTTCTTTTACAGGGCTCGCACACCTCCCTCTTTGGGTTGTTGGCTTTGTACATGATGGCACTGTCCTCGCCCTTCGCAGAAGTGACCTCTACGCCACTGTTTAAGGTATCTGAAGCATAATTTGCGCCTCTGCAAGTCTAGGACCTCGGCTCCGCTTAGCACTCTTCCCTTATGCTTGCGCAAAGATTTCCCACCTCATGCTCGGATGACTTTAAGTGCCTCACCAAGTTACTCAGAGAAGGGCGGCCAAAGAAGGCGACTCCTTAGATCAACAACTCTCGACAAGAAAAGAAAAAGAGAGGCGAGACAAGTTGGATACTTCTGTCCAACATGAATCAAGGAAAGGAAAGGAGCAACTAGGCTCCTATAAAGAGGATCGCTACGGGAACAATGCCAAGGACGAGGCGCTTAAATCGTACGGGCAGCGGCACGGTAGCAAGGGAAAGGGACGAGTCGACGTGGGATTCATCACCCGCTATACTTAGGGAAAACGCTGGAGCAACAAGGATCCAAGGGAAAGAGGTATAGCCGGCCACAAGGCTACCATTGAATCACTTAACCCAAGTGATTCGCACAAGGCGGTACTTTGTGCAATGATCGAAGCGTCTGTTGTAGCCAACGGCAGGGAGCGCAGCAAAGAGAGAAGAGGACGCGTGGGGATCAAAGCCTCACCAGACCGAGTCAATTCAAATGACTCGAGGAGCATCGGGGAGCAATGTGTCCGCAAGCCATTAGAACGGGATACAACTCCCAAGCCAAACGAAGGAGTCATACCAAGGTAGCCCGGGCAAAACTCTGAGTAACTTGGTGAGGCACTTAAAGCCATCCGAGCATGAGGTGGGGAAATCATTGGGCAAGCAGAAGCGCAAGCATAAGGGAAGAGTGCTAAGCCGAGCCGAGGTCCTAGACTTGCATAGGCGCGGATTATGCTTCGGATGCCTCAAACAGTGGCGTAGAGGTCACTTCTGCGAGGGCGAGGCATTGCCATCATATACAAAGTCAATAGCCCAGAAAGTGAGGTGCGTGAACCCAGGAAAAGAGGGCGAGGATCGAGACAACGAGAGGGACGAGTCGCAAAGCGACAAAAGGGTGGAATCCCCGAGAGCGGTGGGGGCGAGCAAAAGGGACCCCTTGATGAAAGTATCCTTGAGGTCAAGGAAAATTTTAAAGGGGGGATGATGGGACCCGTGACTGGGGCCCTGTACTTGTGCCCGTTGCTCGAGACGAAGCACTCGAATCACCACATTACCCCATAGTGAAATTCGAGTTGGACAGCGAACTAGGGCTCATTTTCAATGAGACTCAAGACTTGGAGTTCCGAGCATCCTTCCTAAAGGTGTTTGACGCGGATGATGCGAGAGGATACGAGGCCTCGCTCGAGTCTGATGCTTACAAGCCACTGGAGGAGATGGTTCCCGACGATAACCTGGAGCAGCTGGGCCTAAGTTTTGATGACGACTTCGATGCGGTGCTCGAGGCGTTCATTGGGTCGGGAAGTGATGTGGTCGCAAACAACGAGTCCCCGTTTTGGACAGCGCCCGAAGCGATGCCCGAGTCACCTTGGCAACTACTTAGTGATGTTGCGAGTCATGCACTTGGGCCCCAAAACACGACGCCACCACGGGGAGTTGTGCATGTCCTGCCTAGCGTCGAAGAGAGGTTCAAGACGTCGGAGGACGGCGGCGAGTAGGGCGGCTGCCGGTGGTGGCCGTGGCGACGAGAGGCGGCCGAGGGGACGAAGGGCGGCACTCGGTGGAAGGCTCCCGAGAAGCTTCTAAAAGCTTTCATTATCTGGATAATAAATTAATAAATAAAACAAATAAATAAGTATTTTAGAAATTCTTAGATTTTCTTTGTTTTTCATAAGTTTTGATTTGATTAAGTTAAATTAGGCTAGATTGATTAGAATTGATCTCGATGCGTTATTTTTGGGAGGGTTTCAACTTGGAAACCAAGGTATTGTGGCCTATATAAGAGCCTCCCTTCATTTGTAATGGATATCATAATTTATCAAAAACATTTTGAGTATAGCTTAAGAGCTCTATCTTTTGGAGTCTTCAAAGTAAGTCTTCTAGGCCTGATTCACGGCATTGTAGTGTTTCCGCCGATAGTCGATCGAAAGGCTTGTACTTTCGAGTCCCACTATTCGAGGGTCCGAAGATTGGTCCAAAAACCAAGTCTAAGGAAGGCTACGAGGCTTGAACTCGTAAAGACCGCAAAAGACGTACGAGGGGCTTGAACTCTCGAGTCTTTAGCGAGGATTCGAACGTGGAGAATGCCGATATTACTAAGGTTTTGTGATCATAGTAATATCGAAGAAACGCTGTTTTTCAATCCGTTTAAGGTGGCGAGAAGCCGAGAAGTACTAAGTCTTTTTGACTAAGTAGCTTCGATCAAGTGAGAATTATTAAGTCTTTTCGACTAAGTAATTGTCTGTTTCTATCAAGAACACGAGTTTGATCCGTATAATTCGGAAATACTCGTTGTTCATCGAAGAACGATTAAAAACGCTCAAGAACACAAGTTTGATCTGAATAATTCAGAACTACTCGTTGTTTACCCATTTATTGGGTTGCAATTACTAAGTCATTTGGCTAAGTAATTTGGTGGCCATCACCAAGTTGCACACAACTCGTAACTCGATCGAGTCATTATTGACTAAGAGTCGAGGCATGCGGTGCTTAAGGGAACTCAAGCACCTAAACACGAGCTACGAGCGAGACCGCTCAAGCGCCTCGAGCGGATTGGCTTTTTGATCGCGGCACCTTCGATCGGGTCCCCGTCAAACTGTATTATATTGGCTTTAAACTACTCAACTAAATTGATTTATCTTTTTAAAAACAAAAACCCCGATCCCCATCAAACTGTATTATATTGGCTTTAAACTACTCAACTAAATTGATTTATCTTTTTAAAAACAAAAACCGTTAGATTTTTTGTTTAATTGATTTTTCTTTTTCTTTATTAGTTTGTCTTAAAAATAAAATTGCATATATCAAATTGTATTTGGAACTGTGGTTACAATGTCATATGTATCCAAAATATAAATGTTGCAAGCAGAGATTCCTCTGCAAAGTCTACTCAATATAAACCTCTCCTCAATCGAGTTCTACGATTCATCCATGTCCATCGCACTCCATCGACCATGAATCAATGTCACGTCGTTATATCCACACAATCGACCACAGTCGGCTGATATATCACCAACAATGGGGGAATTTATTACATGAATTACTGTAATATACTCCACTGATATAATATCAACAGCGAGGGGATCTATTACATGAATTAATCGGTCTAAACTGCAAAGTTAGCTGCCTCAGGCATCATCAATGCCAGAATTTGAGCTTATGAGGCTACAATGACAACTCTAACAATAATGCTCAGAAATGCATAAACCGAGCACTACGCATTTAAGCTTATTTTCCCCAGGATTCCACAACAAACATGAATCCTGTGTGATTACAGTGATCGATGTTGTTATTGCGAAAATAATATTTAACAATATTCTATTAATTGCGAGACATTGGGTTTGTTCAGAAATAGTTGCAGCATGTAACAGAAAAGGAGCGACGCTTTGACAGTGCTTAACTTAATAATTCATAATTTCACACACATAGTTTTTCATGGTGTTATCCAAACGTGGTTTATAATCCACCAATATCTAACAATATGAAGGAGCAACATATTACATATTTTCTACGTTAAATCTCTTACACATGGCAACTTGTACTTCAAGGCAATGTTGTTAAAAGTGTTATAACTATTTAGGCGGGCTGAGTGTTGCTTAAGGCTTAATTAGGGATTAGGCAGCTTCTCTAAAAGGATAAAATATGTAGGCAGCTGTAACGACTAGGCGAAGATTCTTAGAAGTTCAAACAGTGATAAATAGATCAACACAAAAGAAAATTCCACAATTAACTTGGGTAAATATTTATGATCAACTCAGAAAATTGTTTTCCACAAGTATGTATTTAACCTATTCAATAGTAAAACACTATGAGTAAGCTCGATTAATATATTTTTACAAAATCAACCTATAAGAAAGCAAATCCTTTTAAGACTTACTGATAAATGCAGCGTTGAAGCCCTACGCATCATGCTCGATTTCTTCTTTCACACGTCGCCACAGTGTACTATTTTCCATGTTTCTTTCTCATTCTCTCTAAAACAAAGTCACTTCGAGCTTTGATCCGAGCTTGTTGAGGAGCAGCGTTGACATACTTAAGATGCAAACCATACCCAAACAACGAGCAACCAACAAGGAAGAGTGCCGCTGTTGCTGCCATCTTTTTAGGTGTAGCCTCAAAGCACACCACCATCTCCGATTGTTTATCGAAGTATCTACCTAAAATCCAAAAACAGAGTTTACATAATTAAAATTCAAAGATGAAAAATTCGCCCAAATCATGTTAAAGATGAACCCTAACATTAACAAGATAATAAAAAAGGCAATTTGCCATGGTTATTTCTAACACAACCAAGCCACAAGACGAGATTTAAAAAATAAAATAAAAATGAATTTCACAAATTAATACAGTACAGTATATAAAATTAAATTGCGAATTTTGTTTTAAATCATACTGAATAATTTTTACACAGACTGAATCAAGTAGCAATCGCGATGCAAATGAACTGTACACCATACCTGTCTTATTCAGTCGGAAACGTCGGTGGCGAGCAGCCACGAAACTCGCCGGAACTGTATAGTAATCAGTTAGGCTTCCGAACCCCTATGAAATGCTTGGTCGCTGCGTGATCGGTGATTAGTATGGACTAGCGGGTCGGATCTGGTAAGTGGACTGCTCAAATGTTATTGTTCTATTGGGCTCGATGGACTCTGGTTAAAACTTACTGGACCGGTCCAATGTTATTGGGATATTCGGCTGAAATACTATTCGGTCCAATTAACTGTAGCAAATCATTTTCACAAAATGACAATATTTACACCTCCTTCTTTACTACTGGCACACCCCCCATTTATTTTATTTTATTTTTATATGGTGTGAATTATCTACATTACCCTTTAATTGATAATACAACATCTACGCAAGACGTTATTCAGTTCTATTGATGGATGGCGCAGAGCACCATCGAGATGTTGCATATAGTCGGATCAATCTACAAAAACCTAATCGTCGACGGGAAGACTACTCTACAAGGGTGTGCCGGAGTACAACTCGCGCGGGACGCAAGAATCATCCCGAGAAGCTGGAAGGAGTCGCTGCTTATCACGACCAAGAACATCCCCATGTTGGCCACAGCTGCCGGCTGCCGCCGCCTGGATCCACCACCGCAGCTGATGATCCTCACCACGTTGAAGAAGTACTGGTCCCTTTGCAGAGGAACAAAGGGAAGAAATACCCGAGGACCACGAGGATCAACGCGAAAAGGAGAGCTTTTGGGAGGTTTTTTTTTCGAGTTCTTGATCTCCCCTACGAGCGTACTGATCGAATCCCAGTAGTTCAAGTTCCAGAATAGAGTGTTCCAAGTACAGATTTCAGTCCACGCAGCGGATGTCCCCGACTAGCCATCCAGAGACGGAGCTACATAGGGCTCAGGAGGGGCACTGGGCCCCCATAATGTATAAACTTTACACACACATAAGAGTCAATCGAGACACACATCTATATACACAGTATATAGATAATTTTTTTATTTTAGTTTAACTATAATTTTTTGTTTTATTAAATGATTATTTATGTTGAAAAATAATGGTAATTCAAAATTTTATAATGAATATGTATATATTTGGAAATTAAGTTCTTGAAATATCAAATATTTAATATTTTTTACAATAATTAAATTTAAAATATATTTTTTATAATTAAAATTATTAAAAAAATTATAAAAAAATTTTGATTTGTCCATAAAAAAATTATTAGTGTGGCCTTCAATTTAATATGTACACTTTGATATAATGACCTAAAATAGTTAATTTTTTAAAATGTATTTAAATAAAGTATTGATAAATTTTACATTTTTTAAAGTAAAAATTAAAATAATTGTGGATAGTTAAATTGAGCCGAAAGAATATTCCCTCGGTCTAATATTAGTTGTCGCACTTCTTTTGTAAAGGAGGTGCGACAACTGCCGTGAGACAGAAAGAATAGTAAAAATGGGCTCCCCTAACTCAAATTTCTGTATCCGTCACTGTAGCCATCTCTTGGGCCTTATATATTTTCGGGATCGAGATAAACCCCATCACTATAAACAGAAGGATCGAAAACATTTCGAGAACGATAGCAGCCCCACTGACTATCGTTAAGCCTCTGTAGTTCATCTACGTTAAGACGACGATTACGGCTACAACCCGCTAAAACCCGAGGCAGACGCTTTCCAAAGCAGGCACTGCTTTAAGTATTTATTGTCCAATATAGGAGCTGAAGGAGGAAGGAACACTGACAGTCGCCGTACGTATCTAATGGAGGTGGGTTTCAATTGACGGTCAAGAATATATACAATGAAGAATTGAGATTAAAGTGTAGGGGCAATTTAGATAATTCACACTATATTAATAAATAAAAAAATAAAAGATGGGTGTGCACAGTAAAGAGGGAAGTGTAAATATCACTAGCCATATCGTAATTTATTTACTTTAAAATATAATTTTATTTTATTTATTTTTTCAAATTTGCTAAAAAATATTTTATTTTTATCTTAAAAATGCATTTATATTTTTCACTTGTTAATCAAAAAGTCATAAAGTAATATTTTTCTTACTCTTCTGCCAAAAACAAAATCGTCTTATATTTGAAAAGATTATTTTTAAAAAATTGGTTACACCATTTTGTTCGGTCACAATTACAAGAGATCAACTGCATTTTCAATATTTATAATTACAATAGTATTTTCTAATTATCATAAACGATGATACTCACTCCCCGTTTCATAATAATATTACAACTTTTCTGAAATTGACATTTTAAAATAATAGTATACTCCCAAAAACAATACTCTTATTTTTCCAATTTAAAATACAATTTTATCTATACTTTATACACACATTTTATCAATTTTATTCACAATTACTTTACTTTTTAATTTAAAAATATTGTATATTTATACCATTCACTTTTATCAAAAAATCAAAAAATAATTTTTTTAATCTATTTGTCCGAAAAATGAGTCTTATTTATATAAAATAAAAGGAGTATATTACAAAAAAAATATGACTACTTTTATATAAATTTTTTATGACAACTATATTTATGAGGACTTCAATTTTACAAGACAAATACTAGTAAATTTTTATATAGAAACTACTCCTACTATATAAATGAAAAGCTAAAATTACGAAGAAAATATATTATTTTTTATGAGATAGAGAGAATATTATATGTATAAACTATTGTTACTATATAAATGATTAGATAAAATTTCTTATTTGACCTAATTAAAGACCAAGCAAGTGCGTTAAAAGAAAGGAAACCACAAATATAATATTGAATGAAATTCAAACACAAATTTAGAAAGTTGACTCTTATAGATTTTAAATTAATTAAATTATAATTGAAAAAAAATATCTTTAAAAAGGTAAAAATAGAAAATTTTACCTAAGAACGTGTACGCGAAAGAAACTTCAATCGAATATATAGAATTCATGATTTTTTTATCATGTCAAAATTTACTAAATTAATTCGTCACGAACATATATATATATATATATATATATATATATATATATAACTAATTTATTGGCATGTCTTTTACTTTTAATTACACTTAATTTTAAAAAATAACTAATTTTATTTTTCACGTAAAATAACATTTTATTATTAATTTTAAAAGACGGTACTTGTACTCTTTTCTTATGAATATTATGTTGATTTTATTATAACATATTAATCCAAAACATAGCTTCGATCGATGTCAATTGATCAGTATTCGGTTTCATAGTACACATACATATAGATCGACTGAAAAATTTGAAAATAAAATAAAATTATAAACTAGGAATACTACTGTACTTGGAATTTAAAATGACAAGGACAACAAAATCAATAAATCATAATATCTAGCTATTTTCAATTCTCAATTATAAAATTCTTAATTTGGTATTAGTATTACTATAATGTTTTCATTTCACGGAAACTTACATTCGCAATTCGAATTATCTTCCCAACAAAATCGAAATTAAAGATATATGTTGCGTATCCACATAATTCCTTTTACATCCAAGGAAAGTATTTGAAATACAAAAAATAAAAATCTGAATTACATAATTTCACGCACACGATACATTCAACGGCCAAATTCCAACACCCACGTCACTATATAAACCACACCCCTCTCCTTCCAATTCCACTCCACACACCAACCAATCAAAAAACATGACTCGGAAGAAAGTAACCCTGGCGTACATTAGCAACGACGCCGAGCGGAAGGCTTCGTTCCGAAAGCGAAAGAAGGGTCTGATCAAGAAAGTTCGTGAGCTGAGCACCCTCTGCGACATCCAGGCGTGCGCCATCATCTACAGCCCGTACGACCAGGAGCCCGAGGTCTGGCCCTCCCGGTCGGAGGCGCTGGCGGTCCTGGCCCGGTACCGGAGCCTGTCTGACGTGGACAAGTCGCGGAAGACGGTGAACCAGGAGAGCTTCACCCGCCAGCGCATCAAGAAGGCGGAGGACCAGCTGCGCCGCCTCCGGAGGGAGAACAAGCGCCGGGAGATGGAGAGCTTCATGTTCCGGTGCATGGCCGGAATGGTCAGCCTTCAGGGCTTCGACCTCCGCGACTCGGCCGAGATGGGTTGGGTCGTTGACCAGACGCTCAGGGACATAACGGCCCGGATGGACGCGCTCAAGGTCAACCCTGCTCCTCCTCAGGATGGGCCCGCGGCTCCGGCGGCAGCTCCGGCGGCGGCTCCGGGTGGGGGGAACATGGATGGGTACCTCTTGGACCATATCTGCGGGTTCGGCGGTGGTCATGAGCTTGGGTGGGCTCTGGGCCCGCCGCTGTCGCGTCCGCTTGCCTGCGGCAACGGAAATGCATCGGAGCCCGGCCCGAGTAATTTCCAGATTTGATTTTATTGTTGTTAGTGTAGCAATTCCAATCTCATGAGCGTGTGTGTGTGTGTGTGGGTTTGATTTCGTTGTTGTTGTATCAGTAGTTTGTTGAATTTACGATTGATTAATTTCAAGGATTGTTGCAAGGGTTTTTTAATTTAAAATTCTAGATTCAAATAAATACATGGATTGACTTCGTTCAAACTATTAACAAAACCAACAAATAATATTACAAACAAATTTGGAAAATCATGGTCAATGGTTTGAGTACAATTAACAATTGGTTATGATTATCATTTCATTTAGAATCACCCTCAATATAATTATGATTTTAATTTTAATCAAAATCATTTTTTTTTATAACTTGAAGTAAAATGAATTAAACTTGTTTATTCAAATTTCAAGATCTCGGATTGAATCGTTACCAAGAGTGTATTTTTTTAGTGAAGTCGTTGAGTCAACCGGATTGAAGTAAATATAGTTTTAGAAAGTGGAAATTCTTATTAACTCTGTAAATGACAAAAATAAATGACGCTCGCCGTAAATGCCCAAAACTCTCTACCTCTGCAACGGCCATAATTCAAATTCAAATATGGAAGAATGACAGAGTAATGAATAACACGACATACATACGCGAGATCGAATGAATTCAAACGCGGTAAATCTATGATAATTAAAATCCAAATTTAACGATATATAATTTAGTTAATAAGAGGCATATTTAGATCTTTTTCGGAATACTTGGCAGTGAAAGAGAAGTATAACAATCCAAAACTTTAACAACTTGAAATGAATTAATAATTGTGAAAATTCAAAATCACCTCTTTCAATCATTCACCACACAATTCACCAAAAATATGTTGTGATAATTATAAACTCAAATACGAAGCAACATAACAAAGACAACAACAATTTTATGTGTTTTGATTCTCAAAAAGAGAATCTATGGTCATGGTGTTGGTGTAAGATCAAAGAATACAATTGAGATCATTACAATGTGTTATTTCTAATAAATTTATAAAAACATTTGATAATTATTTTCGATTTCAATTTGTTCTCTTTCTTAGAAGTTCAACTTTAATTATCGCGACAATTACTACTTTCAATGTACATTAGGCTATTCGGGAGAAAGACTTCTTCTTGATCGCTGTGTTAAAATGTGGAGTTCAATTTGAGACGAAAGGAACTTAACAAAGTCAAATATGGTTCAACAGCAGGCATCACTCCGCTAACTTGCGGCAACGCGCTCACATAGGTGAAATACAAATATTTAGCTTGTTTTTAGATTGTTTTTTAGCGTGTCGTTGTATAGTTTTGTTAGAATTAATATGAACTTTGAAAGAAATATATACTTGTTAATATATTGGCGTAGCTTGCCCATGGTATATGTATTTCCGTTTTTAGATGCAGGAAAAACAAAATGACGAAGTCAAATAAAACCGAGCAAGAAGCTCGCGGTGAGAATCGCAGATGGGCGATCCGCGAGTTGCAAAGATTTGTGAAAGAATCCAAGTGGATGGTGGATAAGCAAGACATTTCCAATGCGATGAGAGTTAGACGATTTGCGTGCAACTCGAACTCGAGTGATCATTTTGGAGAAAGTCTACTGATGATTGATGAGGATTTAGAAAACGAGAACGAGTATGCAAAGGGGTCATAGTCCTAACAATGGTGAGAATATTGGAGGGTATATAAATATCGCCGGTAATAAACAATGGACATGCCGGGCTACAGAATGGGATAAAATTAGGTTGGAATCGACCTGCATGATTGTTATACATAATATTTTTATTTTATTTTATTTTTTGTTTTATATAAAATAAAAAATTAATTGTTGAATTAGGCATTTAAAAGATTTTGGATTGAGTTTTTATCATAGTATTAAATTTATTTGAGGTGAGTTTAGATATTGTTTAATGATTTTGGCTGAATTTTTAATGGGGTGAGTTTGTTTACATCTCCAATTTTACTAAACCCACTTCTATATTAATTAAATTATTTAAATTTATTTAAATAATAATTAGAATACCCTTTGAGTCCTCACACCCCTCTTCTGGATATAATTTTGCGAGTCTCTTTTCTCTTTTCTTAAGTTTTATTGCCTGAAGCGCGTGACCAATTCGGCAGCATCTCCATTAATGTCTTCAAAAATCTTTGTTGCGACTTTGTTGATTAGTGCACAAGTGGAGGAACACAACGTAGAGAAGACGTCAGGATACGTAGATCGGTTTTCAAGTCAGGCTAATTAAATCATGAATCGTATACAATTCCTTGCTGTTGGTAATAAGTGATACAAGCTCGACATTGTCATCTTCGTCGCAAACGTGCTTTGCCGAAAGCCAACACCATCGCTTTTTTGTAAATAACTCTAAACAACTTCCTGGTTCAATTCTCATTCTCTATGAGCACACACATATCCAAATTAATGACTGAAATCAATATTCTACTAAGAAGTCAGTAGAAAATAATCTTCAATCTATAATAATCATTTCACATCAACGATCTGAACTCGAATCCACCTAAAACCTGACTCATACAACACGGTATGATCGTCATTTATTTTTTGCATTTATGGAATTCCATCGATCGATGAACGACGATGAACGAAAAGCGTATTGGTGCTGTGTTGGGATTTGTGTTGTAAGAAGTGTCGTTGTTCATAGTGATGTGTAGAATGGCAAACCTTCGGCTGCTCGTGAAGAAATTGGGGACATCAACGTGGAATATGGAAAATTTAGAGGAAGAAGTAATAATATATTGTTTTAAGTAATAAAGGTATTGTTGACATTTTTTTTATAATTTTAATAAATATAAGAAAGTAAATTAATGTAGGGGTGTCTTTAGTAATGTTGGAGAGATATAAATAAACTCAACATTTTTAATAGTGTTGGATTTGAACTAAGATTAAACAATTAGTTTATAAAATTTGGCTTATGATTAAATTATATTGAAATATTTATTAATGGCTTAGGTGGTCTGGAGTGGGCTACGCTAGCGTAGAGCTGCACATCCGGTCATGTTCGACCCGAACCGGCCGGTTCGAAACCGGAACTGGATAAACCTGAATCGGCCGGTTCGGAACCTGAACTTGAATCTTGGATCGGTTTTAACCGGTTCGGATTAGGTTCAAGGCTGATCAAGTCCGGTTCCGAACCTTAACCGGCCGGTTCGGTCCGGATAATTTTATTTTTATTTTTTTTCTAGTATTTTTTATTATTTTTTTATTTTTTATGTATTCATAGATACTAATTAAAAATAAATTTATTTACAATATTCTTAAAAGTTTTAATTTTTAAATTTGAATTTACTAAATATTTGAATTTGAAATTTGAAAAAACTAGCTGTTATTTGATCTTATGGTCTATAGATTCAATCAAAATTGAAAAACTAGCCGGCTAGGTAAGTGAGGTAAGTAAGAATTACGTAGACTTTGATTTCTGAACGAGTATACGTAGACACTTTAATTTGGTATCGAAAAATAAAAAATTTATTTTATTTTTCGATATTAAAATTAAACTCAAGTCTAATTTTTATTTAAATTTTATTTTAAAAACTACTTGGACTTTGATTTCTCAACGAGGATACGTATGCACTTTATTTTTGTATCTAAAACTAAAAAAAAAATTATTTTTCGATATTAAAATTAAACTCAAGTCTAATTTTCATTTAACTTTCATTTTTTCACATTATTTCTAAAAATAAGTTAACTAAATAAATTTGTTTATTTTCTCAAAAATCTTTTTAAAAAAGTTAATTCTCAAAAACCTTTTTAAAAACTTAAAAAAAATCAGTTTCAAGGTTCGGACCTAAACCGATCGGTTCAGAACCTGAACCGGGTTGAACCTGAACCGGGTTGAACCTGAACCTTGAACTTGTTTTCACCGGTTCGGGTTTGGGTTATCGAAACTCCGAACTTGAACCTTATGAACCTGAACCGAATAGCCCGGAACCGGCTAGTTCGGCCCGGATGTGCAGCTCTACGCTAAGGCCAAGTTGTGCGGACAACTGAGCCTGGAAAATTGAATTCATGTACGGCCCGGACCCTAAATGGGCCGTGCAGGCTGGTCTTATTTCAGCCCGGTAATCGAGCGGGCCTGGGCAGGCGAGTCAGATGCACAATGCACAGCCACACCCATTAGAGCTGGCAAAAAGAAACTCAACCCATGGACCGGGCCGACTAGCCCGATCAAATGATGGGTTGGGCCTTAAATATAGAGGCCCAAAAAGAGTTGGACTTTTTTGGTCCAACCCGGACCGATGGGTGAATGGGCCTGAGTCAGGCTTGACCCGACTTTATTGAGCCGACCCGATTTTATTTTTTATTAATTTTTTTAAAATTTTTTTAATAATTACTTTTTTTAAACTAATTATTTTTATATATTTATTCCTATATACTGTATAATTTAAAATCGCAATATTTATTTATTTATAATTTGACTATATAAATATTATTTTTAGTAGGAAAGAAATATCAAATTATTATTTAAAATTATTTTAATGATTTTAAGTTAATTTAATTATTTTTTAAAAATCAAATTTCATAAATTATTATAATTTTTTAATTAATTAAGGTAATTAATAATTTTTATAGTATTAAATCAAAACAAATATATATATATATATATATATATATATATATATATATATATATATATATATATATATTTAATGTTTAATTATGGGTCAAAAAAACCCAACGGCCCGATGACCCGATCAAGGCTGGGTTGGGCTGTTAAAATTTATGGTCCATTAAAAATTGGCCCAACCCGAAAGTCTAATGTGCTTGGGCCGGGCCGGGTCAAGCCCATTTGATATGCCTACCCATAGGCTATAAGTGGGTTTGTCATAAAATTAAATGCACATTCTATACACAACTCTATATGTAAGGTAAGTAATCAATTTAGGAAAAACTGTCTAAATACCAAACTTATTAAGTGACACACAAAATTAATTTGGAAAATATTTATTATATCATACACATGCCAAACATTAAATATTAGACAATTATGAAAATGCAAAATACAAATATTATAATAAGTGATCAAAATTCTTTCTTTCGTAATTTTATTTACATATAAATTATTTAGATTAGATATAACTATAATTTGAAATATATGGTTTATATTGTTGTACTAGTACATATTATATTGTATATGTTACGACACAGTAAGTATATATAAATTCATCATAATAACATCATCTATACGTTTTAAACTTGTACATTACTAGTTTTATACCTTAAGATATTAAAGTTCTTAAAAAAGAAAGGTTAGGCCGACTTTAGAAAGCAACAATCGCTAAGCTCGTATTTTAAGCATGTAATGACATCGTACGTAGTTGTTGAGACCTTACAAAAGAGACCTTACAAAAGTTAATAATTATTCAATTACCAAATAAATATACATGTTTCTTGATTAATTAAATGTTGTAAGTTCAAACAAATGTTTGTTGGAGTGTTTTGATGAAAAATTGAATAGATGATTATCATGCAAGTGTTTGCGAATGACTTTGTGGTTTCATTTCATGATCCATATTAATGATATGTTGAAACGTTAAATCTTAATTTTATCTTTTCAAACTTTGAATTTCATGGATTGACTTCCTTCAAACTATTAACAAAATCAACAAAAGTATTACAAACAATTTTAGAAAATCATGGTCAATGGTTTGAGTACAATTAACAATTGATTATGATTATCATTTCATTTAGAATCACCCTCAATATAATTATGATTTCAATTTTAATCGAAGTCATTTTTGTTATAACTTTTATGTAAAATTAATTAAACTAATTTATTCAAATTTGAAAATCTCGGATTGAATCGTTACCAAGAGTTTATTTTTTGAGTGAGGTCGTTGAGTCAAGCGGATTGAAGTAAATATAGTTTTAGAAAGTGGAAATTTTAATTAACTCTGTAAATGACAAAAATAAATGACGTTCGCTATAAATGTCAAAAATCTCTACCTCTGCAATGACCATAATTCAAATTTAAATATGGAAGAATGACAGGGTAATGAATAACACGACATACATACGCAAAATCGAATCAATTCAAACACGATAAGTCTATGTTAATTATCCAAATTTAAAGATATATAATTTGATATATAATTTAGTTAATAAGAGGCATATTTAGATATTTTTAGGAATACTTGGCAGTGAAAGAGAAGAATAACAATCCAAAACTTTACAAGCTTAATATGAATCAATAATTGTGAAAATTCAAAAATTACATTCAACTTTCAATCATTCACCGCACAATTCACCAAAAATTTGTAGTGATAATTATGAACTCAAATACGAAGCAACATAACAAAGACAAGAACAATTTTATGTGCTTTGATTCTAAAAAAGAGAATCCATGTTCATGGTGTTTGTGTATGATCAAAGAAGACAATTGATCATTACAATGTGTTATTTCTAATAAATTGATAAAAAAAACAAATTGATAATATTTTCGATTTCAATTTGTTCCTTTCTTAGAAGTTCAACTTTAATCATCGCGATAATTACTACTTTCAATGTACATTAGGTTATTCGGCATAAAGACTCTTGTTCTTGATCACTATGTTAAAACGTGGAGTTCAATTTGAGACGAAAGGAACTTAACAAAATCAAATATGGGTCAACACCAGGTATCACTCCGCTAACTGACGGCTACGCGCTCACGTAGCTGAAGTACAAATATTTAGCTTGCTTTTAGAATTTTTTTAGCGTGTGTTTGTATAATTTTGTTAGAACTAATATGAACTTTGAAAGAAATATATACTCTCTCCGTACCATATATAAATGTTTGCCAAGGGGACTTTTCACGTAGTTTAAAAAAATTATTTTTTTTGTGTGAAATATTATAAAGTAGGGGTATATATAATGGGTATTGATTTAATTAATTAATAAAGGTAGTTGAAAAAATAGTGTTATATTTGTAAATAAAGTTGTATAGTAAGAATAGTTAAAGAAAAACTTTGTAGTTTAAGGCGTGAAAACAATCGTGTGACAATTAAAAAAAGAAAGTGTGCAAATATTTTTAAGACGGAGGTTGTACTTGTTAATATCTTGGCGTAGCTTGCATGTGATATATATAGTTACGTTTTTAGTGTTAAAATGCATAAAAGAAAAAATGACGAAGTCAAATGAAACCGAGCAAGAAGCTCGCGGTGAGACTCACGGATGGGCGTTTCTCGATCGAGTTGCAAAGACTTATGAAAGAATCAAAGTGGATGGTGGATAAGCAAGGTATTTTCTTTGTGATGACAGTTAGACGATTCGCATGCAACTCGGGTAATCGTTTTGGAGAAAGTCTACAGATGACGATTAAGAAAACGAGAACGAGTACGCAAAGGAGTCATAGTCCTAACAACGGTGAGAATATTGGAGGGTATTAGAAAATATCTTCGGTAATAAACAATGGACATGCCGGGCTACAAACTGGGATAAAATCAAACTGAAATCGACCTATACGATTGTTATATATTAATTTTTTTTTTTTCAATTTTTTTTATATAAAATAAAATTTAATTGTTGGGTTAGACCATTTAAAAGATTTTGGATTAAGTTTTTATCATAGTATTCAATTTATTTGAGATGAGTTTAGATATTTTTTAATAATTTGGGCAGAACTTTTAATGGTGTGAGTTTATTTACATCTTCAATTTTACTAAACTCACCCTATATTAATTAAATTAATTAAATTTATTTAAATGATAATTAGAATACCCTTAAGACCCTTTTACTCCTCACACCCCTCTTCTGAATATAAATCTGCGAGTCTCTTTTCTCTTTTCTTATGTTTTATTGAATGAGGCGCGTGAACAATTCGGCAGCGATCACCATTAATGTCTTCAAAAATCTTTGCCTCGACTTTGTTGATTAGTGCACAAGTGGGGGAACACAACGTGGAGAAGACATTGGGATATGTAGATCAGTTTCCAGGTCGGGCTAATTAAATCCTGAATCGTATTCGATCACTTGGTGTTGGTAATAAATGATACAAGTTTGACGTTGTCACCTTCGTCGCCGAGAAGGTGCTTTGCCGAAAGCCCACACCATCGATTTTTTGTAAATAACTCTAAACAACTTATTGCTTTAATTCTCATAATCTGTGCGTGCACACGTATTCAAATGATTGAAATCAATATTCTACTAAGAAATCAATAAAAAATAATCATCATTCTATAATAATCATTTCACTCCAACTATCAAATATGAACTCGAATTCACCCAAAACCGACTCATACAACACGGTACGGTCGACATTTATGGAATTCTATCGGTGAACGAAAAGAGTATTGGTGCTGTGTTGAGATTTGTATTGTAAGAGGTGTCGTTGTTCATAGTGGTGTATAGAACGGCGAACCTCCGACTGCTCGTGAAGAAATCGTGGAAATCGACGTGAATTCGGAGAATTCGAAGGAATAAGTAATAATATATTGTTTTTTATTATAAGGGTATTATTGACATTTTTTTGTATAATTTTAATAATTATAAGAGAGTAAATTAATGTAGGGATGTGTTTAATAATGTTGAAGGTATAAATAAATTAATTTTTATTAATGGTGTGTTGGATTTGAACTGAGATTAAACAATTGATATATAAAATTGGGCTTATGATTAAATTAAGTTGAAATGTTTATTAATGGGCTTAGGTGGTATAGAGTGGGCTACGCTAGCGGGCCAGGTTGTGTGGAAAATTGGGCCTGGAAAATTGAATCCAGGTCAGCCTGGACCCTAAATGGGCCGTGCAGGTTGGTCTTATTTCAGCCAATTGGGCGGGCCTGGGCAAGTGGGTCAGCTGCGGCCACACCTATTACTCATAGCCCATAGGCCATAAGTCGGTTTGTCCTGTAATTAAATGCGCCTTCTATACACAACTTTTTTTTTTTTTTGATAAGGAGGAGAGACGAGAAACTCCACCCCACTCGATCGGAGGTCCCTCGATCGGGTAAGATGTAAATCGAGGAATGTGCCCGAGTAGCAGACACCTGTGCGAGAGAGCCAACAGGTCGAACCCCAGGACAAACCTTCATAATATACAACACATATATATATACAACACAAAATTAATTGGAAAAATATTTATTTTATCATACACATGCCCACGGGTAACATTAAATATTAGGCAACTATGAAAATGCAAAATACAAATATTATAATAAGTGATCAAAAAATTTTCTTTAGTAATTTTATTTACATATAAATTATTTAGATTAGATATAATTATAATTTGAAATATATGGCTTATATTGTTGTATATATTACTAATTCTGTCTTATAACTGTCGCACTTCCTTTGTTATTTACAAAAGAACTGCGACAACTAATATGAGACGGATTGATTACATTGTGTATGTTACGACACAGTAAGTATATATAAATTCATCATAATAAAATTATCTATACATTTTAAACTTGTACAGTACTATGTTTTATACCTTAAGATGTTAGAGTTCTTAAAAAAATAAAGGTTAAGGCCGGCTTTAGAAAGCAACCATTGCTAAGCTCGTATTTTTGGAATGTAATGACGTCGTACGCAGTTTTTGAAACCTTACAAAACTTGACATTTATTTAATTACCAAATAATTGTGCAGTGTGGTGTGCGCGGGCATGTACAGTCGAGACTTTTAGATAAGATCATCCATCGTCATTCAATGCATTCAAAAACTTGAACAAATAATAAACGACACGACCTTCATATATTAACAGGATGAGATTGTACACTAAAAAGGAAAACTACACTATCGTCGTGCAATAAATTGATCAATGTATGATGATCAACGTGTAAATCTTATTTTAAGATATACAATTAATTATTTTGGACGAACAAAAAAAGTAGAAACAATCAAGAAATGACATACCATTAATTCTTACAATGACATAGAAGGTAGGTATTTACATTGCAATTAAAAATTAGTACTCCCTCTATCTCGACACAATGATCACAATTCCTTTGTAAATTACAAAGGAAGTGTGATCATTGTGTTGGAACAAATGTAGTATAATTCATAGTCTAAAAGCGTCATAAAACTTTTTAATATTTTTTTTGTACATATTACCGTAAATAGTGATACTCATTTCAATAGTTACTTATTAAATACAAAAAAATTACACATTATCACAAATCACATAAACAGAAAAATTTAGAGTATTATAAAGAGATATCACACATCGATTGGATAAAAGAATATTTTACTCACATATAATTTGGACAACCTTATCAGTTTAACAAGGTCTTTTAAGGTGTTATTGACATAACTTTGATAACAATAATCCTAATTGTAAGAAAGAATGATTAATATTGACAACAATAACCCTAATTGTAAGAGAGAATGAGTAGTATGATAAAAGAGAAAACAAAAATTGATTATTATTATTATTTATTTAATAAATAATGTATTATTGTAATTAATAAATTAATTTTTTTTAATAAATTGGTTAAACGAATTAATTTAGATTGCTCAGGGTCGCCTGCGGTTGACCACTTTGACAATGATAACCATAATTGTAAGAAAGAATAAGTATTATGATAAGAGAGAAAAATTAATCGATTATTATTATTATTATTTATTTAATAAATAATGTACTATTGTAATATAATAAATTAAAATAAATTTAATAAATGAATTAAACGAGTTAATTTTGAGTTCGCAAGTCAACCTGCATTAACCATTTAATAAAAGGGTGGTGAGTTGATCTATTGTTGACCCATTTTTAAATTGTGCGAGGTCAACTCACTTTATTTTGAGCGAATTTCGAATCGTTTTATTGAATCATGTTGAAATTGACAGACCTACTGGTATAGTTCTGGAATTAAATGCATCTTCTATACAAAACTCCATATGCAAGGTATGTACTCAATTCATGAAAAATGTCTAGAATCCAAACTTCACTACAAGAATTTCGCGGAACCCCTACGGGGGTTCCCTACGGCATCCATCCCGTAGGGGTGTCCCTACGGCATCCCCTACGGAAATCCTTTAAAGAAATCCCCTACGGCAACCCCTACCCCCCTTGCCGTAGGGATGAACGCCGTAGGGGGTCTCGTAGGGTTCTACGCGCGCATTTGGCGCGCCTCACTTCCCTCCAAAATTCCCTACGGGTCCCCTACGGGATTTTTGCCCTACGGCGGGTATTCCCGTAGGGAGTGATGATAATAGAGTCCCCTACGGGCAAACTCCCGTAGGGGAAGAATAAATCCCCTACGTGGATGCTTCCCGTAGGGGACCCCTACGGCAAATGCCGTAGGGGATTTTTATTTTTATTTATTTTTTTTATTTTTTATTTTTTATAAATGTTTTATTAGGGGTGGGCATGGGCCGGGATGGGACGGGATTTACCTCATCCCGGTCTCGTCCCATAAATTTTTGAACGGGACGGGATCGGGACGGGATCACACTTTTTAAATATTGATCCCGTGAGCTCGGGATCCCGAAAAAAATGGGACGGGACCGGGATTAAAACGGGATCCCATTTAATTTAACTAATTTCAATAAAAAAATATTATATACTTCTAAAAACAATTTTATACACTTAATTTAATTATTTATTATAAAACATATTATTATCTTTTAATAAAAATCATAATTGTTTGATTTTGTTTAAATTTTAGTATTGTAAAATTTATTTCTTACAATTTATGTAAAATTAAATACATTAGTATATTATAAATAACTAAAAAATGTATTTTTAATATATATAAATATATAATGGGACGGGACGGGATTTTACGGGATTTATTTAACTAATCCCGCTCCCGTCCCATTATTTTAATCCGGGATCGGGACGGTACGGTATTAACACTTTTTATATTTCAATCCCGTCTCGTCCCGTCCCATTATTTTAATCCGGGATCGGGACGGTACGGTATTAACACTTTTTATATTTCAATCCCGTCTCGTCCCGTCACATTTAAGAATGGGATCGGGACGAGATCGGGATTTTGGGACCAAACACCCACCCCTATGTTTTATAATTACGCTAAATGTTTATAATTACGCTAAATGTTTTTTTTTTAATGTTTTATAATTACGCTAATTTTTTTTTAAATGTTTATAATTACGTTAAATTGTTTTAAATGTTTTTTAACTATTATTTCACAAATAATAAAATTATAATTAAAGTTTTTTTAACAATACGCAATTATACAACTATACAATTATAATTTTATAAAAATAATTAATTACAAAAATTATGCAATTACGCAAAACATTACGCAATTTTATAAAAATAATTAAATACAAAAAATATCGCAATTTAATATATTTAAATGCCCTTTTATTTAAAATTAGTTTTTAAATAAAAAAGCATTTATATATATATATATAATTATAAAAGATATCAAGTGTTTTTCACGATATCGATTAGAACCCCGGCACTTGATATGAATACATATATATTATCTTTTAAAAGTTGTACATATAACGAAGATAGCCCAGCGGTTATCTCCTTCATCTTCACTCATATATATATATATATATATATATATACAAAATTAATTTGGAAAATATTTATTATAAACCAATTCGTTCATCATTATACATGCCAATGAGCAACATTAAATATTAGACAACTATGAAAATACAAAATACAACTTTTTTAATTTTATTTACATATAAATTATTTAGATTAGATATAATTATTATAATTTAAAATACGGAGTATATGGTTTATAATGTTGTAATATATATTATATGTACATGTTACGACACAGTATAACATCATCTATGCGATTTTAAACTTGTACAATGTTTTATATCCTAAGATCTTAGAGTTCTTGAAAAAGAAAGGTTCGCAAGTACTAAAGCCAAGGCCGACTTTAGAAGGCAACAATCGCTAAGCTCGTATTTTGGACAAGGAATTGTCGTACGCGGTTGTTGAGACCTTACAAAAGTTGACATTTGGAGACTAATTACCAAATAATTATGCAGTGTCGTGTACGCGCGTGTGTATAGGTTGAAGCTTTTAGATAAGATGATCTATCGTCATTCAATTCATCCAAAAATTTGAACAAATAATCGAGGACATAACCTTCATATATTAACAAGATGAGATTGTAATAACTAAAAAAAGAAAACTACACTATCTTGTTGCAATAAATCGATCAATGTACGACGATCAACGTGTAAATATCTATTTTAAGATGTACAAATAATTATTGTCTACGAACAAAAAAGGTGGAAACAATCAAGAAATGACATAGCACTAATTCCTACAATGACATATTAGGCAAGTACCTTACATTGCAATTAAAACTACAATCCATACTATTGAGTCGCGTTTACAATATATGGAAAATAATAATTATTACCAAATCAGCAAATTAATTAATTAATATTTGACAAGTATATGGAAAAATACATATCAAATTACATATATAAATACCACACACAAACACAGTACCGAATATCAAATCTCAACCAATGACGAGAAAGAAAATAAAGCTGGCGTACATTAGCAACGACTCCGACAGGCGGGCGTCGTACAGGAAGCGAAAGAGGGGCCTGATCAAGAAAGTCGGCGAGCTCAGCACGCTCTGCGACGTTGATGCCTGCGCCATCATCTACGGCCCGTACGACCATAAGCCCGAGGTGTGGCCCTCTCCGGCCGGGGCGGTGGCGGTTCTGGAGCGCTACCGGAGCCTGTCGGACGTGGACCAGTCCCGGAAAATGGTGAACCTGGAGAGCTTCACCCGGCAGCGGGTGAAGAAGGCGGAGGAGCAGCTGGGCCGCCTGCAGAGGGAGAACGCCAGGCGGGAGCTGGAGGGCTTCATGTTCAAGTGCATCTCCGGTTACGCAAATTTGAATGATTTCGATCTTCCGGACATGAACCAGATGAGTTTGGTCGTTGACCAGACTCTCAGGGATATCAAGTCAGCGGAGGTCCACCGTGAGGGTGGTGGGCCCACGGGCACGGTGGAGAAGGGAGACGGATACATGGACGCCGATCTGCTGAGCTATGTCTGTAGCGTCGAGCCTGACCCCTTGGGGTTGGGGCTGCAGACGTGCCCGTATGTCTATTACAACGGGAAAGGAAACGGAGCCCTGCCGGAATAATTTCAATATTTGATTTTCTTGTAAACCAATCTTAAGCATATATATGTGCGAGATTGGTTCGTTTAAGTAATTTGCTTTTTATGTTGTTGTTGTTGTTGAATTTGTGTTGTGTTCACCCTTTAATTTGTCTACCTTGAAATTGAAATTGTTTCTTTATTATGAGGATATGTCTTTAAAATATAGTGGCTTTACTCAATAATGAATACAGTGTGTTTGTCAATTTTATCAACCGTAATATTTACTCTAACCGGAAGGTGCGTGCAGGTCAGTCTTTGACTGGGTGGTCAAGTACATAGAATCCGCTAAAATTTTAAACCATTATACAATTTGTTTTTAAAAATAAAATTGGAATGATACAAATATAGAGACATTGTTTGGAGGGTACGAATCGTTTTTGTTGTGCATCATATATAGAGTTGGGACTTTCAGCCCGGCCCGACCAATGGGCAGGCTGGGCCAAGCAATTTGCAGCCCAAAAAAATCAGGCTTTTTTGGCCAGGCTCGATGGGCCGACGTGCCAAATGGGCCAGACCCGAGTTTAGCTCGATGGGCTGAGCCGGCCCGAATTTTTTTATTTTTTTTATTTTAATATTTATTTATTTATTTATTTTACCTATTATTATAGGTTTTTTTATTATTTTTGTATAAATTTATTTATATTTATCAAAATAAAATTTTATTATACATTTATTTTATAGTTTTAATAAGTTTAGTAATTAATTTATGTTTAAAATATAAAGAATATTAATTTTTAATAATTAATATTTATTTAATTATATAAAAAATACCGGACCATTTTGGCCGGGTGGCCCGGTAGCCCATCTTGGGCTGGGCTGGGTTCAGAAATCACGGGCCCAAATTTTTCGGGCCGGGCTGAATTGGGTCCAATAAATTTGGTTGGCTCGGTGGGCTAGGTCGGGCTGGCCCGGCCCGGTCCAAGTCACTGCTTTAATCATATACAGTAAAATCTCTATAAATTAATAGTACGAGACCATTGAATTTTATTAATTTAGAGAGGTTATTAATTTATTAAGTGTTTTATTTCATTTAAAAGATTAAGTCGAACAGTAAAATTTTATTAATTTAGAGAGATCATTGATTATTAATTTATAGAGATTTTACCATAATTGATAAAGAAAAAAGTTCAGCCCAATCAGATCCAGGATATTTAACTTTGCTTTTAAGGTGAGCTTAATCTTTGATATTTATACTCTATTCAATTAAGATTTTATTGGATTTTAAAAAATTCATATGCTTTTTTGAATTATTTTTTTATTAATTTATGTGAATTTTCATAAACTTTATTTGATTACATAATATTTTTTTATTTTTAATTTACAATGATTTTTATTGAGTTTTGGGCTATAACTATTAATATGTACTGATAGATTTGTGCAGTATAACAATTGATACAAATGTATTTAAACATACTCTAATTAAAAAAAATTATATCATTTTTCTTTTTTTTTTATACATAATTTTTTAAGTTTTATTATTTTTAATAATAATTTCACTAATTAAAAGAAAAAAAAATAAGTATAATTTTTTCATATAATTTTTCAAATCTTATTATTTTTAATAATAATATAGTTTATTTGAAGAAAAATAAATATAAATGTAAATTTTTATATAATGTTTAAAATTTTATTTTAATAATAATTTAATTAATTAAAATGAAATCAGTGATACTGTAATTATTTTTCAGTCCTACTATAGATTATTTTTTATACTTTTCAATTAATATACTTTCAAAATTATCAATAATTTTTTTTAATATATTATTTTATTATATTATTGTGATAATAATATGTTAGATCACAAATGAAAACACCATTGGCGAATTTGTTATGTGGTAACAAAAAAATTGAAATTTTGTCACCTGCAAATAACTTTTAAAAAACATAAATTGAAATTTATATATTTTTATTTTTTATTTTTTTGTTCAATTAATTTTTCAAATTAAAGAATTAAAAAAAAAAAAAAAAACTTCCGTGATTATATTTTGTATGTATTCTTTTCGTCGTCCCGGCCAACGACCGATCAAATTGGTCGCCAATGAGATTAAGAACATGTGTTTTACTGAAAAATAAAAAAAATTATTATTATTGTCTCTATTTTAAAACAATAATCACATTTTCTTTATAAAGTACAAAATATAGGACAATTTGACAACACGAGTACCACTTCCCGTGCAATGCACGTGATTTATTTGTTTGAAATAATTTAAAATTTTATTTAATCTCCAACGTATTTCGCCAAAAATTTATTAATGGACTAAGAAATTATTTTATTTAATAATCGAACTCTCACCTAAATTTGTAAACTCGTATTAATCTTATTATTAATCACCGTTATCTTAATTATGAAAATTTTATTATTTTCAAAAATTACGCATGTTTGATATAATTTATAGTATGTAAGCTTCTTGGTGCATAGCCGAGTGATAAGGTTTGTAGTGATGTTGGTGAAATTCTCCGGCGACGCAGAGTTCGAATCTCGGATATGACAAATTTTAATTGAAATATTATGAAGTTACTCTTGGGATTAGACCTATTGCCTCTCTCTCACATGTGTCTGCTACTCGGGCACATCCCTCGATTTACATCATACTCGATTGAAGAGCCTCTGGTCTGGTGGGAGATTAGTTTCTCGTCTCTGCATTCCGTTTCTCGTCTCTGTATTTCTCGAGTGTCAAACGTATCCAACAAATACCTAAAACCGGTGGGAAAAAATCAAAATAAATGAAAAATAAAAATTATAAAGATGAAAAATAAATAAATAAAAAATTTTGAATTTATTTGGTGAACATAAGGGATGAGATGACATAAATGTAATTATATTAATATAACGTAAGTTAATATATTTAAAAAGTTTGATCAATCATTTTTTTACTCCGGTGGATTAGAGAATATGAGAAGATCGATTTTTATGAGATACGATTAATTGAAATTAAAAAATTAATATTAATGGAATAAAAAAAAACTTTGAGAAGAGAAATAGAAAAGTATATATTTAAGATAATTAATTATTCTTACAAAAAATATATAATTTCAAAGTAGTATTTATAATTTTTATATAATTTAAATATATTTAATAATATTACTATTTAAAATTTATAATTTTTTTATTTATAATTTATAGTGTGAAAACAATATTATTATTGATTTTTTATTGTTACACGGTAGCATTAGTAGATTCAGAAATTATATATGTGCTGCATAATAGAGAATATATATATATATATATATATATATATATATATATATATATATATATATATATATATATATATATATATATATATCATTATATATATAAAGAGAAGGGAAACTAAGGCCACGTCTATCCTTATTTATGTAAGTATATGTGTATCTATTTTGTATCTAAATTTGCTTTTATTAATTAATGTTAAATACATTGATAATACGTGTGCTCAAATTCACAGCAGGAGGGCACGTGTTATTAAGTAACTTTTTTTCCCACAACCTTATCTCTAGCGATAGAAAAAAAAAATTAAAAAAACAGAGCTCTACTTCGTCTTCCAAAAATCGCAATCACCTTCTGCAGAACCTTAAGCTACGATCTATCACCTCAACCGAGTGTAATTAGTAAGTAATTTATATTTATATACTAATTATTACATATCTTAAACAATTTAATAAATTATTACATTATCTTTTCAGCAATTGTTTTTTTTTAGATTTGGCCTTCCTTTTCTTCTTCCGGCTTCTTCTTTTTATATTAAGGTATAATGGGTTCTTAAGACGGCCCTTCCCCCGACGAAATCATCGCCAAACGCCATAAGTTCCTCAACCCCGCCGTCTTCCAGTTCTACCAAAAAAAAAAACAGTAAGATTCAGAGATTCGTAATTTGTGTTTTTTTTATTTATTAATTTTTTATGGATGATTTTTAAATTTTAATATGACCAAAATTGCAATTAACTTTGGTGGACGGGAAGATGCAGTATCTGTTCGACGAAAGGGGTCGGAGACGCTTTTGGTGGTATAGCCACCGTTAGTTGTGGCCGCTGTCATCCTCAAGTGGTTAACGCCATTGTCAATCAGGCCAAGCGCTTGCACCACTCCACTATCCTCTTCCTGAATCCCGCCATAGCCGATTTCGTTGAGGCTCTCGCTGCTAAATGCCCCGGTGATCTCAAGGTATAATTCCCTCTTTTTTATGATGTTAAGGATTTGTGTTTGTAAAATTGAATTGAATGTCGTTCGTATCGCATACTGTCGAAAATTTGTTTCAATTTTTTGGAATTATTACGAAGCAATTATGATTGGTTTCTCAAATGCCTTCTTAAGGTTGGCCCTCAGTTTTTTGTGTATTGTTTTGGTGCAGGTTGTTTTCTTAAAAAATTCTGGGACCGAGGTGAACGAGCTTGCCCTGATGATAGCCCGGTTGTACACTGGTTGCCATGATGTCATCTCCATTAGGAATGGATACCATGTAAACGCACCCGACACAATGGGTGCTACGGCGCAAAGTAGCTACAAATTTAAAGTTGCCCAGGTATATTTATTGTTGGTTGCAAAATTGTTATTTTCCGCTTTGAGAATTAGTCTATACTTGATGAATAATATTGTAAAATTGTGTGTAAACTGTGCTGAAGTGGGATTAGTAGTTTATGTATTTGAAGAATTAGTTAGACGATTCGTGCTTTCTTCTGTGAAAGCCATGCATATTGACAATATCTTGTTACATTGCTCGTCTTTTGTTTGCAAGACTGGTGTCCTTCATGCGCAGAATTGTCGATCAGTACAGAGCATGGCGCATTATAAATACTACTCTAATGGAGGTAGTGATGGAGTCGGAGGTAGTGATGGTGAATCCATGGATGAAGATACCAATCTAGAGGTATCTCTCTTTCTGTAATGCATTTTCATTTTTTTTTTCTCTTAGGCTATATTTGGTGCTTAGGAATTGAAGTCTGATATGTATCATTTTTTGAGGTTTAAGCCTAATAAGAAAAAAATTCAAAATCACAATAGGGACGGGTGTTTTGTTAATCTTAATGGCCCAACCGTGTCTGTAATATTGTTATACATGTTAACAGTGTCTGAAATGTGTCTGTGTCTGATGTTCATTTTTTCTTCACCTTTTAATCTTCTTCCTTTTCACATCCCTATAGGGGACTTCAAATGCAAATAGTTCTTTTCGTGGGCTTAGCAAGGAAGGCAATCAAGATTTCATCATAGTCGACCCTGCAGTCGGGGAGATAATCAAGCCAGCTTGCAAAGACACCATTGAATTGCTAATCATTGAGGTGAGAATCATAAAATAAAATAAAATATTATAGTGTTCTGAATAGGGATTGTTATGTAATTTGACTGTGATATGAATTCGCAGCACATTGGTCTGGGAGGTGAGGGTTGTGAGGTGGGAAATTTCTTATGGAGTTGAGTTTGTGACGAGTGCCTGGACCCTGAGGCGGATACACGTAAATTGTGCATAAGGCGAGAAAAGTTGGATTTACGACGAACATGTTGTATCCTGCAGCTTCAAAGCCAGCGAGACGGAGAAAGTCGTGCTCATTCTCGACAATCAGACATCCAAGAAGAAGAAGGTTCTCTATAGGTTCAAGACCAAGTTCTTCGATTGATTGATCGAACACACACATATCCAGAAGAAGAACAAAGAAGGTTTGTTTGTTCATTGATCACATATTACTATTATTCTTTTTTCTATTTAATACTTGGCATAACTTAAAACTTTAGCTTTAGGTGTTGAAAGGTTTGGAGGAGTTGTGTTAATTTTATATTATATTTTGTTTGTTTTAAATTAGTCGCCTATGTGCATGTCTCTCGTAGTCATACTTATATACTTCAATAAATTATGCTTGATTAAAAATGTTTTATTTTCGAGATCTTAATCCATATTGAAATACAAGCATTTTGTGTTTGTTATTTGTAGTTAGCTCATAATCCCGTGACATGTTTATTTTGTGTTGAGAATAATGTTTCAGGGTTTTATCTTTAACTTTGTTTCTTGTTTGGGTAGCGATGTTTCGTATTGTGAAGTTTTTGTTGTATGGTCAGATCATACACATTCTTCTCAACTTGTATTTTGGCTAAGGTAATGAGTTGTTCATGGAAATGATTTATTTGGTACTTATATATTCTGTGTAATTATATCAAGATGTGGTTAGGGATTTATTGAGTTATTGTTTGAGTTTTGTGACTGATGTTATCATTTAGCTAATGCCATTTAAACATTCTTCTCCACGACTCAGGTACTAAGATATGATGGCGTACATCCTCCAGATTCTTTAGCGATGAAAGGAAAAAGAGGAAACTTGAATGAAGTTCAAGAGTAGCTCCCAAATAGTGTAAATGTAATTTTTAAGTAGACCTCCAACTAAACAATCACGCTTTTTTGCTTTGCCTTGGTTCATACTTTTAATATTTTGAAACATATTTCACATAGTAGGTTTAACGATTCATATGGGCGTTCGTCTTGCACGGCAAGACGATCACCACTAGTATATATATATATATATATATATATATATATATATATATATATATATATATATATATATATATATATATATATATATATATATAACATCGTTAAATTCCCAAGCCAAATTGATCAAAGTTAACATAATAAAAATGTGAAGAAATTATACCTTAATTATTTGGCATGTCTGTCTTATATATATATAACCCATCTATTTTATCTTCAGTAGTACATTACAAAATTATCAATACTTTATGATGATGCTGATGATACATGTCCAAAAAATTAATAGGTTAATGCAACTATTAATTGTGTGCACTTATCCTAAATTTAACATAAGATTCTTGGAAAAGACAAAACAATATACATAAAAATTCCATACAGTCCTAAGATCAAAAAAAATATTACTATATAGAGTTATTCTTATACAGAGTTATACAAAACAAAATTAATTTTTTCGTATAAAATTTAATATATAAATAAAAAAATATTATACATTAAATATTATATATCTTTCCATTCACATAATTTGAATAATGAAAATTTACCATATATGCGTAAAAATTGTGTTTGACATAAAAATTGAATAAAATATTAATAAATTTAAACATTATAAGATTTGACCATATACTATATATTATAAATTTTGATAAATAATTTAAGTCATTTTAAACATGTCATTGATTTTGATAAATAAAAATATTATTAATAATTATTTTTATTATATATTACTCATTTATTCCTATATACAGGTATAAATTTTTAAACCAGACTTTCATGTATGACTTGTGACAATATGGAGTTGATTTCTATTTATAACTAGTTTATTTCTATATAGAGTATTATTGTATAGAGTTTCTACCATATATATATATAGTTAAATTGCAAAAAATTAAATCAAGGAAGATTAAATTATAAAAGTGTCACAAAACTCATCATCATCATAATAATTTTATCCTGCAGCTAGGGATGAGAATGAGCCAGGCTACCCGACAGGGGCCTACGGCTCGGCCTACTAAAGTCCGGCTCGGCTCGGGCTCGTTTATTAAACAAGCCGGGCTCAAACATTTTTTTTGGCCTATTTAATCAAACAGGTCAGGCTTTGAGCTGTTTTTAAGCCTAATAGGCCTATCAGGCCGGGCCTTTTTATATATATATAAATATAAATAAATAAACAATTATAAATATAAAAGCAAACAATGTTTTCAGCTTCTAAATCTTTATTCCAAATCACTAATTATCACTTATCAACTTACATATATTTGAAAAGTTGAACTCCCAAAATACAACTCTTTTCATCATTTATTTGGATGTACTCTTACTCTTCTCTTCTCTAATTTTCATACCCCATAATTTGGTTTAAAACTTTTAAGTGTAAGTTTATTTTTATTTTTATCAATCAAGAATTTATTTATTGATCTACAAAGGCTTTTAAAAGGCTTTCAGGCCTAGGCCTATTTATTAAAAAGGCCGAGCCGAGCCTTTAAGAAAAGCCTTTGACAGGTAATAGGCCGAGCTTGAGCCTAAAAATTTCATATCAGGCTCAAGCCTATTTAAGTAAAGCCCGGCTCGGCTCGGCTCGTTCTCACCCCTACCTGCAGCTGAAACATATCATATCATGTCTCAAAGTCTAAACCTCAAAAATTGTTTCTAATTAGGCAAAACAACAACAACACCACCAATCCCCTCAATCACAATCACAAAACCAAAAAATACAAACAAACAATAACAACAATAATAAAATGACCTAAATTTACAACATAGAAATTAGTTAAGAGAGCTTGTAAAGATCTGACCTTATAAGCTACAGCTAGCCCTAATACGACCGTATAATAATAATAAATTTAATAAATTTAATAAATGAGTTAAACGAGTTAGTTTCGAATTCGCAAGTTGACACGCGGTTGACCCATTTAATAAATGGGTGGTGAGTTGACATGCCGTTGACATACTTTTTAATTGTGCGAGTTCAACTTACTTTATTTCGAGCGAATTTCGAATCGTCTTATTGAATCCTGTCGAAATTGACAGACCTACCGATATAGTCCTAGAATTAAATGCACCTTCTATACACTACTCCATATGTAAAGTAAGTACTCTATATGAAAAATTGTCTAGATTCCAAATATATTAAGTGACACATATATATAAACACAATATTAATTTGGAAAATATTTATTATAACCAATTCGTTCATCATCATACTTGCCAATTATGGGCAACATTAAAGATTAGACAACTATGAAAATACAAATTAAATACAAATATTATAAGTGATCCAAATTCTTTCTTTGTTAATTTTATTTACATATAAATTATATGTAGAATAGATATAATTATTATAATTTGAAATACCGAGTATATGGTTTATAATATTGTATATATTTTATGTACATGTTACGACACAGTATACTGTATATAAATTCATTGTAACATTATCTATACGGTTTTAAACTTGTAGAATATTTTATATCTTAATATCTTAGAATTCTTAAAAAAAAGGTTGACAAGTATTAAAGCCAAGGCCGAGGCCGATTCGTGGTACGCAGTTGTTGAGACCTTAATTACAAAAGTTGACATTTGTCAACTAATTACCAAATAATTATGCAGTGCCGCGTACGCGCACGTGTATAGGTCGGAGCTTATAGATAAGATGATCAATCGTCATTCAATGCATTCAAAAACTTGAACATAATAATCGACGACACAACCTAATTCATATATTAACAAGATGAGATTGTAAGTATAAAAAGGAAAACTACACTATCGTTGTGCAATAAATGGATCATTGTATGACGATCAACGTGTAAATTAATTCTATTTTAAGATATACAAATAATTATTTTCGACGAACATATAAAGTGGAAAGTGGAAACAATCAAGAAATGACATAGCACTAATTCCTACAATGACATATATATAAGGTAAGTACTTACATTGCATACTATTGAGCCGCGTTTACAATATATGGAAAATAATAATTATTACCAAATCAGCAAATGAATTAATTAATATTTGGCAAGTATATAGACCAAATTATATATATAAATACCACACACAAACACACACCGAATATCACATCTCAAACAATGACGAGAAGCAAAATAAGGGTGGCGTACATTAGCAACGACTCCAATAGGCGGGCTTCGTATAGGAAGCGAAAGAGGGGCCTGATCAAGAAAGTCGCCGAGCTCAGCGCGCTCTGCGACGTTGAAGCCTGTGCCATCATCTACGGCCCGTACGACCAGAAGCCCGAGGTCTGGCCGTCTCGGGCCGGGGCGGTGGCGGTTCTGGAGCGATACCGGAGCCTGTCGGACGTTGACCAGTCCCGGAAGATGGTGAACCTGGAGAGCTTCACCCGGCTGCGGGTGAAGAAGGCGGAGGAGCAGCTGGGCCGCCTGCGGAGGGAGAACGACAGGCGGGAGCTGGAGGGGTTCATGTTCAAGTGCATCTCCGGGCACGCCAATTGGAATGATTTCGATCTTCCGGACATGACCCAGATGAGTTTGGTCGTTGACCAGACTCTCAGGGATATCAAGTCGGCGGAGGCTCGTGTGCCCACGGCTGAGGAGAAGGGCCAAGGATGCATGGACGCCGATCTGCTGAACTATATCTGCAGCGACGTCGAGCCTCATAACTGGGGTTTGGGCTTGGGCTTGGGCTTGGGCCCGCAGACGTATGTCTATTACAACGGGAACCAAAACGGAGCCCCCGGCCCGAATAATTTCAATATTTGATTTTCTTCATGTAAACCAATCTTAAGCATATATATATATATATATATATATATATATATATATATGTGTGTGTGTGTGTGCGGATTTGGTTGGTTTAAGTGATTTGCTTTTTATGTTGTTGTTGAATTTATGTTATGTCCACCTTGAAATTGAAATTGAAATTGTTCTTTATCTTTAAAAAAATGTTATTTTTATAATTTTTATTTTTTCTTAATTCATGTTATGAATTAATTAAATTACCATTAATTTATAAAATTGTGTTATTTAATTCTAAATAAACATTAAAAATTACTTTTTATCCAAAATAATCTATTCTATTAACCGCACTCGCTCTTATATCTATTCTAATGGCGTGCAGGTCAGTTTTTGATGGAAGATGCTACTCCAAGTGCAATACACTTGGTGGCATATTAACTATGGATGCATACACTATACACATTGGGTGTGTGTGATTGTATGTATATTGAATATAATAATATTAAATCAACGGTTAAGATCTATATGGTGTACTCCACCGTCCACCGAGTAACATAAATAAAACCGTCAGTACATATAATCCGCCCACAATTTTTTTTTTAAGTTTTAAAATTTTAAACCATTATACAATTTGTTTTTAAAAATAAAATTGGCTGATATACATATTTGTATGATAGTCATTGTGTTTGGAGGGTAAGAATCGTTTTTGTTGTGACTTGTGCACAGAAAAAAGCCCAGGCCTAGTCAACTGCCTTTTTCAGCTGGTAAAAAGCCCAGGCCCAGTAAGGTTCAGGATATTTAATTTCATTTAACGGTGAGATTATGAGGGTGTTTGGCAGAGTTTATAAGCTTTTTTTAAAACAGCTGTGTTTAAAAGCTTATAAACTCTAAAAATAAGTTTGTTTAATTTAAAAAATGTAAAAGGGGTACTTTTTTTTCAACCGTTTATAAGCTCTTGTAACTTAAACAATAAAAGACCAAAATACTCTTAAAATTATTACTCCTCCAATCTTTTTTATTTGTTGTTCTAGTTTTTTTACTTTTTACAATTTAATTGTCGTTTTAAGATTTTTTTCTCTTATATACCCATATACATTAAATACATCATTAATTAATTAAATTTAAAAAAAAATTAAAATTTTAAATATTTAGTGTTGGTTTAGTGTCCTACTCTATTTTTTTATACTATGAAATTTTACAAATCTTCAAGTAAAGAATAAAAAAAATTAATAAAATATTTTTTTTATATGTTGTGAGAGAATTTACGCAATTCATTTTTGAGACTATGTATTTTTAGACTTAAAATTTGATTAAAATAAAAATACTCATATATTTTAATAGTAAAAAAAAAATCTAAAATATTTCTTGTGAAAAAATATACGCAATTCATTTTTCAGACCGCAATTTTAAATTAATATTATGTCAAGAAACTAAATTTAATTTCAATAAAAATACTTATATATTTTAATGGAAAAAAAAAACTTTAAATATTTTATTTATATGTTGTGAAAGAATTTACGCAATTTATTTTTGAGACTACGTAGTTTTAGATTAATATTATGTGAAGAAACTAAATTTGATTTTATTTTAATGTAAAAAAAGAGTTGTGTGAATAAATAAATGAGTAATTATATTAAATATAATTAGCAGAGTTAATGAAGGGTAAGTTGGGTAAAATAAATATTTTTTAATAATTGTGTCAATGCCACAAATAATAAAAATAGGAGGGAGTATCTTTTATATATATACAAAAATTTCAAATTTATTATTTAGTTAATATAAATATTTTTAATTATTTTTTTCATATATAACAATTTATTTTTGATAATTTTATTTATATAAGATCTTAAATTGCCAAATAAATTAACGTTTGTATATTAAGTAAGACATAATGAATTATAAAACGTAATATGCTATAAATTATTTTAAATAAGGTCGCCCAAACTGGTTCTATATATATACTTGAATATTGTAATTATTTTTCAGTCTTATAATAGATTATTTTTTTATATTTTTTAATTAATATACTTCCAAAATTATCAATAATTTTTTAAATATAATAATTTATTATATTATTGTGATAATAATCTGTTAGATCAAAAATGACAACACCGTTGATGAAGTCATAACAAAAATAAGGCTGCTCTGATCTATTTTCTTTGGCTCGAGAGTAATACGAGAATTCATAAAGCTCGTTCGGTGTCGTCTGGAGTGGTGGCCTCTCCGACGATATCTATCATACAAGAGATGATTCGCTCGTTATGATTTCCAAATTATTTTCAAACACGTGCACTGAAAAGGGTATGACATATAGCATGGTTATTGTGTTTATATTTTTTAGTGTTATATGTTTAGTTTGATTGATTGAAGAGGTAGTCTGTTCTTCATCCTCTATGTGCAGTTCTATAGACACTTTTTTTTATATGATTGATTTTTACCCAAAAAAATCATAACAAAAAAATTTAAATTTTGTACATGCAAAACTGCAAATAACTTTTAAAAAACATAAAATTGAAATTTATAATATTTTTGCGAGCTCCGACTTTATCTGCAAACTTTGGAACATATTTTTTATATTTTTGTTCAATTAATTTTCGATTTAAAGAATTGAAAATTTATTCTTCCGTGACTATATTTTTTTATCTACTCTCTTCGTCTCGGCCAATGATCGGTCAAATTTGTCGGCACTGAAATTAAAAACATACTATGTTTGTTTTAGGGAAGAAAAAAAATTCCATGATTATATTTTAATTTGTGATGTACTCGTACTTTTTAGGTCAATATACAATGTGAATAAAAAAATATATAACACCACTAGAATCGATTGGTTTAAATTTTGTTTTCTTAAAATTATATATATATATATATATATATATATATATATATATATATATATATATATATATATATATATATATATATATATATATATATATATATATATATATACTCATCTATTTTAACTTTAGTACATTACATAATTATCAATATTGTTTTTTCAAAATAATCTACTTTATCGTATTACTGACATAGTTAACTTTTAGATGAAAAATCAAAAAACACTACTGAATTTGTCACCTCGGTTCAAAAAAAAAAATTGTCAAATTATCAATCTCGTGTGTATAAGGAATTTACTATCAAATTTTTGTTCTAAATATTTAAAGAGCTCTTTAAATAACATGAAATGAAAATTTATTTATTTTGGTTAACTTCAACTTCATGTGCAAATTTTAAACATATTTTTGAATTCGTCTTTTTGAAATGAAATCAGACCTTAAATTTTAGAATTTATTTTGATTGTTGATTTAATAAAATTGCAATTTATGTCAAATTAAAATAATACTAGCTAGTTTGATAACAAAAAAATATAATTATATACTACTTTTTTTGTCACAAACAATATGCATTAAAAATACAAAAAAGTAGTCTATTGTTTGTGAACATAAAGAATACGGAGTATATGGTAGTAAATTTTAAGTTATTTTGAAATTACATTAAAAAAAAAAATCAAGATCATTTATAATGAAATTGCATGAACTTAAGTGCAACTTATAGGTCATTGAAAATTTTGGTGTCTGATATTAACATAAATTCACAATGCAAATGGTGCAAAAACTGATAATACTACCCTCACACAAATGTAGTAAAATATTATTTTTAAGGTATACCTTTCTCGCTGGGCTAACACATCCGATTCTAAAGTCATTTCATGAAATTAAAAAGAAAAAAAAAACTTGTTTATTGTTTAAGGATGGAATTAATATATATATTTAAATCAAAAAAGGTTTCATCTGTGAATAGTTTATGTTACTAAGTAGCAAAGACAACTCATGTTAATAAAGTAGCTACCTAGCATTATAAACAAATGCAAACAACACAACAGCGCTGGGGAATCTATATGGAGTAATATATATACACAAATTAATTAAGAAGCTTATTAAATATATACAGACCAACTCCAACTGCAACTTGTTACTGCGCGCTGTGGCCTCGACTATCTATGTATATATAAGCATATATATTATATATGTTAGGGAATAGATAAATATGTAGTATTTATTATATATTTCATGTATATCTTTAGATAGAATAGGACCGGCTGTTACGTTAAGTTTGTTGTGTTTTTTGTATATATATTCTGTAACTCACGTTCCTTTCAATCAATCAAGAGAAAATATTTCTTCTCACATGGTATCAGGCTTCTCATCGTAACCCTACATTTTTTTTCTCCTCTCTCTTCACGCCTTTTTTTTTCACGTTCTTCCCGTACGAGCCGGTCCCCCTCGTACCGTACCCCTCAATCGAACTCGTCTCCTTCGATTGCTCTCTCTCATGGCTACCTCAAGTTCTGCCCCTATCTCAACTACCGCCATGATCAACCTTGTCCAGATCAAGCTTTCGTCGGCCACTTTTCTGATGTGGAAACGACAGTTTGTTTCCATGGCCACCACATTCGAGATGCTCGATCTCATCGATGGCACATCACCAGCTCCTTCCTCCACCATCACCACTGACGCAGGAGTTGTCAACACCAACCCTGCCTACACCACTTGGCTCCTACGTGACCAAAAACTACTCGGAGTGCTCTTTGCTACTCTTGACCCGGAGGCCATGGCCGAAGTGCTCGACTGTACATCATCTCGCTCAGCTTGGGTCACCCTCGAGTCCATCTTCGCCAATGCGTCCGCCTCCCGTATCAATCACCTTCGCGAGGCCTTACTATCTCTTCGTCGGGACTCCCTGTCCGTCACTGAATACGGTAAAAAATTCAAGGCTCTTTGCGCTCAACTCTCGGCTATCGGTAAACCCGTGGATGAAGGAGATAAAAGTCACTGGTTTCTTCGGGGCCTTGGCGTCAAATTTGCAAACTTCGCTGACACACGAATGGCCATGACTCCGATTCCGCCCCTCCGTGATCTTCTCCCTCAAGCGGCACAGTTTGAATCAATCATCGCTGCCATGGAAGGCTCAACCCCGTCGCCGGCTGCCTTCGTTGCATCGTCTTCCAGTCCGAATTCGCGCCATCGTAGCCCCCGCACTAACTCGCCTGCTGCCAGCGCCCCACCAGCAAGCTATACTCGCCCAGTTAGCGGTGGTGGTCGTGGTGTAGGTCAGCCCGGTAGGCGCTCCTATGTCCCTCGATGTCAGATTTGTCGTGGCGAGCACTATGCCGACAAGTGCCCTACCTTCTTGCAGCTTCAGCATCGCGCGGGCAGCTCCTCTCACGGGTCATCGATATCTACACCCTCTGCACATCTCGCCGAAGCTTTCAAGGCTGCCTGCTCCGTCTCCGATGCTCCCGCACCCACTACGCCAGATTGGTATGTCGACTCCGGCGCCTCGGCTCACATGACATCTCAGCCGAGACACTTAGACTCTCACATCCCGTACACTGGTAATAGCTCTGTTGTTATTGGTAATGGTCTTGCTCTTCCTATCTCCCATATTGGCTCTCGTCGTCTTGCTCCCAATGTTAATTTATTGGACGTCTTAGTTGTGCCGCATATTACTAAGAATCTATTATCCATTAGCAAATTAACTTCTGATCATGCAGTCGACGTTATATTCTCTGACAAGTCTTTTGTCATTCAGAGTCGGACAACCAAGGCACCACTGGCTCACGGTCGATGTGAAAATGGGCTATATGTTTTGGAGCGTTGTAACTCGGCTCTAGTTGCTGCGCTTAGAGTGAAAGATTTAAAAGCTAGTTATTCTTTATGGCACTTACGCCTTGGTCACGTTTCTTATGATGTTTTATCTTTACTTAATAAATTGGGGCATTTATCTTTAACTTCTTTATTACCGACTCCCGCTATTTGTTCGTCATGTCAGTTGGCTAAAAGTCGAAAGTTATCTTTTCCGTTGAATGAAAAAAGGGCTTCGTTTGTGCTCGATATGGTACATTGTGATCTATGGGGACCTGCTCCTGTTACTTCTAATGCCGGTTATCGTTATTATGCTATATTCGTTGATGACTTCTCTCGATTTTCGTGGCTCTACCCTCTGCATGCCAAGTCCGATTTTTACGACACTTTTGTACGGTTTCACACCTTTGTATGCACCCAGTTCTCTCGAAAACTCAAGATCTTGCAATCTGACGGGGGTACAGAATTTGTCAACAACCGGCTGCGTAAGTTTATGGACACCCACGGTATTCTTCATCGCATATCTTGTCCCCACACTCCACAACAAAATGGTCGCGCCGAACGCAAACACCGTCATGTCACAGAAACCGGGCTTTCCATGCTATTTCATGCCTCTGCACCAGCTTCATACTGGTTTGATGCCTTTGCCACCGCCGTGTTCGTCATCAATCGCCTTCCCTCTACTATTCTGGCCGGTAAATCCCCGTATGAGTTACTATTTCACACTACACCGAGTTATGCAGTTTTTAAACCTTTCGGTTGCCGAGTGTTTCCTTATCTAAGGGACTATGCACCACATAAGTTGTCCCCACGCAGCCGTGCTTGTATATTTTTGGGGTACAGTTCTACACATAAGGGTTTTCGATGTTACGATCCTTCTTCCGCCAAGATATTTGTCACAAGACATGCTCAATTCGATGAGCACTCTTTTCCATTCTCTGGTGGCGTCATCTCCTCGCCCGCAACGTTACCATTTGCGTCCTTCCTCGACGACGCTATTTTGCCATGCTCTCCTGCCCAACAGCCACCATCTCAACCCTCCTCTCGTCCGTTGCATCTGGAGCCTGACTCGGAAGGTCCTCCGACAGCCCTCGCTCCAGCCCTAGAAGTCGCAGCTCCTGCCCGAGCAGCCCTCGAACCTGCCGCAGCAGCCCCTGCGCAATTTCCAACAGCTCCCGAGCATGCTCCAACCGCCAACGAGCCAACCCCAGCAGCTCCCGAGCCTGCCCCGGCAGCACCCGTGGCTCCCATTCCCGCTTCCTCTTCCTCGTCGACTCATCCCATGACCACTCGTGCCCGCTCTGGCATCTTCAAACCGAAGTATCCGGTAAATCTTGCATCCACCGCTCTCCTGGCATCTCTTTCCACCGCATCCGTCCCTAAGGGTTTTCGGTCCGCCTCCAAATTTCCTCATTGGGTTCGCGCCATGCAAGACGAGATCGATGCTCTCAAACATAACTCCACTTGGGATCTGGTTCCATGTCCTCCTAAAACAAATGTTGTTGGTTCCAAATGGGTCTTTCGTACCAAGTTTCTACCCGATGGAACCATTGAGCGTCACAAGGCTCGACTCGTCGCTCAAGGATTTACCCAGGTACCTGGCTCTGATTTTCATCATACTTTCAGTCCTGTTGTGAAAGCTACTACCGTACGCACCATTCTTGCTCTCTCGGTTCACCATAAATGGTCGTTGCATCAGTTGGACGTGAAGAATGCATTTCTTAATGGTATTCTCCCACAGCCCGTCTACATGGCCCAACCACCGGGCTTCGTTGATCCGTACTATCCTAATCACGTATGTCGTCTCAAGAAGGCAATTTATGGTCTTCGGCAGGCCCCTCTTGCTTGGTTTCAGCGATTTAGCTCGTATCTCATGTCCTTGCGATTTCACCAGTCTCGCTCAGACTCTTCTCTTTTCTACTTTATTGAAGGCTCTACGGTTCTATACCTTCTCCTTTATGTCGACGACATTATCCTGACCGGCAATGACCCTTTACTCCTTCGCCGCTTCATCGATCGCACCCACAAAGAATTCGCAATCAAAGACCTCGGAAAATTAACATATTTCTTAGGGCTTGAAATATCCTATACGTCGACTGGTCTCTCTCTTGGTCAAGCAAAATATGCACACGACATTCTCGAGCGTGCTAACCTGCTTGAGTGTAAACCGACCACTACACCACTTGTCCCTGGCTCGTCTCTAGTTCGCACTGGTTCCAGCTTCTCCGACCCGACATTGTATCGCTCCCTCGTCGGTGCCCTTCAGTACCTGACCATCACACGACCGGACATCTCCTATGCCGTCAACACGGTCAGCCAATACCTTCAACAACCCACTGACGATCATTTCTCCGCGGTGAAGCGTATCCTCCGATATGTCAAAGGTACACTACACTACGGCCTCACTTTCACGCACAGCTCTGATCGGTCCCTTATCGCTTATTCAGACGCCGACTGGGCCCGCTGTGTTGACACACGTCGTTCGACCTACGGCTACTCCATTTTCTTGGGAGGAAACCTTGTCTCGTGGAGTGCCAAAAAGCAGCCTACAGTCGCTCGCTCCAGTTGTGAATCCGAATATCGGGCCTTAGCCAACACTGCTTCGGAAACTGTCTGGCTTACTAATTTATTACGCGAACTACATCAGCTTCCGCCAACACGCCCGCTATTGTTGTGCGACAACAAAAGTGCAATCTTTCTCAGTCAAAATCCTATAGCTCACAAGCGCGCTAAACACATCGATCTTGACTATCACTTCGTTCGCGAACTCGTCTCCTCTGGCAAGTTAGCTACTGCCTTTGTTCCTAGCCATCTTCAACTTGCCGATATTTTCACCAAAAGTCTTCCTCGACCCGCATTTGAATCTTTGCGTTCCAAGCTTTGCGTTTGCTTGCATCCCACGCCGCGCTTGACGGGGGGTGTTAGGGAATAGATAAATATGTAGTATTTATTATATATTTCATGTATATCTTTAGATAGAATAGGACCGGCTGTTACGTTAAGTTTGTTGTGTTTTTTGTATATATATTCTGTAACTCACGTTCCTTTCAATCAATCAAGAGAAAATATTTCTTCTCACAATATATATTATATAGATCACTGGAACAGAAGATGATGATAGATGTCCGGAAAATTAATATGATAATGCAACTATTAATTGTGTACACTTATCCTAAATTTAGCATAAGATTCTTGGAAAAGACAAAACAATATAATTATATATATATATACTATAAAGGTCAGATTGCAGAAAATTAAATTAAGAAAAATTAAATTAGTAAAAGTGTCACGAAACTCATTATCATCATCATAATAATTTTATCCTTCAGCTGAAACAAACATATCATATCATGTCTCAAAGTCTAAACCTCAAAAATTATTTCTAATCAGGCAAAACAACAAACAACAACAACAACAACACCAATCCCCTCAATCACAATCACAAAACCAAAAAAAAAAAAAAAACAAACAATAACAACAATAATAAAATGACCTAAATTTACACCATGGAAATTAATTATAAAGAGAGCTTATGATCTGACCTTATAAGCTAGCTAGCCCTAATACGGCGGCCGGCCGCCCGAATTCCCGCCCCATGCCCCCTCCATCGGCGGCATCTGATTGTTCGCCATATTCATCGGCAAGTTGAAAAAGGGAAGACCGAGAGACGACGGATCCGGAAACTGATTGCCGCCCGACATCGCCTGAGATGCCTCCGGCGGCGGCGGCGGCGGCATCTGGAGGCCCCCCTCCTCCTCCTCCTCCAGCGGCAGCCTCTCGTAGGCCACGTTTGTGAACGAGGCCGCTATGATTATGACGGGACCGGAGGCGATCAGCGCCCCGACGACATTCCCGCCGACCACCTGCCCCTGCCCGCCGGCGAGGTAAATCGTCAGGCTGGTGGCGCCCGGCGGAGCCGGTGGCGGGAGGAAGGATCCGGAGAGGGAGAGGATCTCGAAGCGGCCGTGGAGGGTGGCGACGCCCCCAGCGGAGGACGGCTGGCGGAGGGTGACGTTGTTGACGGTGCCGGTGCCGCTGAGGATGCAGATCCCGCGCTGGCGGCGGCGGGCGTAGGCGGCGACGGCCTCGAAGACGTCGGAGCCGGCGCTGACCTCGAGGATGTGGGCCCGGAGGGTGTTGGCGCTCTCGCGGGTGATGATGACAGGGGGCTTGGGCTTGTTCTTGGAGCCGGCGGGGCGGCCGCGGGGCCTGCGGCCGGAGGAGCCGTCGCCGGAGCTGCCGGGGTCGCCGGAGAAATTGTTGTTGGGGTCGTGGTCCTGGAGGTCGTGGGGGCGAGTCTGGAGGTGGAGGTGGGAAGCGAAGTGGGAAGCGGAGCCCAAGTCCAAACCAGCCATACCAATTAACAAATTTAAAATATAAACTAATTTATAATTATTATCTGATCGATCTGAATAGAAAGAAAGATTTAAACTATTTTATTTTTTGGAATAAAGAAATTAAAAGGAGGAACAGTGGAAACCCTAGATGGAGAGAGGAAGAAGAAGAGAGAGAGAGAGTGAATAATCTGAAAAACTATAATTAAAAGTAAACACTATATAATGTAGCACACACATATAGCATATTCAAAGTCTCAAATATGAGAGACTCAGAGGTTTTATTAATATTTAATTTGTATCTGATTACTTTGGTTGTAAATTAATTAAATAAAAATGTAGTAGCTGATTACTTTAGAAAGGAAGGACAAAACACATATGATGAGAATATAGTTTAGATATTTGTATCATATACAATATATATATACCAAAATTAATAGTATATATATGATTAATTATAATTTGTTATGTTTAAATAAAATATTAAATCGTATCTCGTGATAGGTAAAAATATTGTACGTATGATGTTACTTACCATTTGTTTTTTTTCTTTGCCCAATGGCGAAGACTATAGGGACCTGGCTTAGCGGTCATAATTTATCAAAACAAAATTTTGAGTCAACGAAGTGCAAAACAGCACATATGTAGAACTTTCAGCAACGCGTGAGAGAGACGAGGATCAAGTAGAAACGCAAAAAATCGAAGCTGCACGTACAACAAGATTACAAGAAGCTAGCGCTCTTTGATCGATCTCAGTAGTCGATAAAATATATATCTTCAAATTCACTAATAAGAGGAGTATGAAAACAATTAATAATGTTTGATCTAGGCAAAATATACAGGCAAGGTTTCATATACCGCCGCAACCGCTAGTTACAGATTATTTATACAATATATGATTGTTAATTAAAATTAAATAATTGAACGTATTTAAGAAACAGATTTAATAATGCTAATGATAACGATTTCTGTCCTACTCCCCAAACCATACAATATTATACACTACGGAGTATTAATTAATGTTTATTATATTGCAACCCAAATGTGTTATAACCATTTATATTATATTGAAAGTTATACTTAAATATTGCCTTATAACTTAGATTTGCATCGTACATGTACAAATGTTTGTGCATATTTTTAAAGTAATCAAATTAATTATTTAATTTAAAAAATATTTATTAATTATAAATATGTTTAAATTATTAATCTTCAAGCGCGCAATGATATTCTTAAATCATCAATCACGCTTAATTTATTAAAATTGAATATTAGTAACCTAGCGTTAATTAAAAGTCAAAATGTAACATTAAGATTTTTTTTTTCTTTTTGATCAAAATGTAAATGATAAAAACGTACTTTTATGTTAAAAAAATAGTTGTGAATAAAATTTGAAGTACATAAAAAAAAATATAAGTAAAATTGTATTTTAAAGTTAAAAATTAAAATAAAATTATTTTTAAAAGTGTACATATTAGTTTTGTGACATCTCAAAAAGAGAAGTGTGCTTATTAATTAAGACCCGTTGGATGAGCTTATTAAAAAAACTTATAAGATGTTATGTATATTTGTTTTAAGAGCTGTTATATTTTATTTGATAAACAAATTGTCAAACTGTTTGGATAAATAGATATGTAAATTTATAAAATATTAATTTGTTTGAAATTTTAAGATTTTATATAAATAAAATTACAAAATAAAACATGTTATGTAAAAAGAAATTAAAAACTAATTGAATAAAAAAAATAATAAAATTTGTAAAAATTCAGAACAAGACTCAAGAAGATGATAGTTATTAGTTATGCAACAAATGAAAATTTTGGCTTGTCAAAAGATGACACATATATCAACTAGTAGAGTCAACAAAATCAAACCTACTCTTCAACATGTTAGATAATTTACCTAGCTTAAAAAAATAATTCACATCAACTCTTTATTATACAGTGTGTAAGTATGAAGGATTATCTAGCAACAAAAAAGTGGGTGGCTAATAACTATCATTTTGTGAAATAATTTTTTATTGAAATATTATAAAGTTTGTCATGTGGTGAAATATGTTGATTTCTTGCACAATATCTGTTACTCAAGCATATTTCTCAATTTACATCTTATCTGATCGAATGACTACGATCAATGGAGTAGAATTTTTTGTATCTCCTCTTTATAAAAAAAAGAATGATAATCTAGCAACAAAAAGGCGCACAGGTAGAGCTAAATTAGGCATAGTTACGTAGCAAGATATAATGTGACACAATCGGATTCTGTCCAAAACATACAAATTAAAAGTATATGAAGTACATTGTGTCAATACGTAGCATCTCTTCCGGGCGGGGTGGTTGGGTCGTAGAGAGTCACGTGAGGTATTCCAAGTCAAACATAGACTACGTGGCTTTATATTTAGTTTTTTAATATAATTACTCTACTTCATCGGCTCCATCTATTTTGAATTGCTCTTACTCACAATTTTGGATGTTTATATATATATGATTTAAAAAAAAATAATAATAGGGAGTAATAATTTCAGATTGAAAGAAAAGGTAATTTCGAGGCTGATATCGATCTATCTGAGTCTTTCTGACTGGGTAGTGCAAGCAGCTACTCTGAGTCTCTTCTTATAGTGCGTAGTAGTACGTGTACCTTTGGGAAAAATCAGACATTGAAAAAGCTGTGTCAAACCTAAACTCTATAAAAACCTTAAAAAGAGTGTGTTTCCAACCCCACACATACATACACCCCATCAAACCTTAAAAAAAAAAAAAAAAAAAGGAAAAGTTGACCCACACACACACACATGTACACCCCACTCCCACTCCCACTGCCACTTACTACACACCCCCACAAATTCCGGGGCACTAGAACCTATGTTACATAATGCAAGTGCTGCCCTTGTATCGAAGTCATACACCCACCCCTCTCAGACTGAGATGCCCACACCGCAAAAAGAATATGTATCTACTGGTTCTACGTCGTTAAATTAATTAAATTAAAATTTTTAATTGCTGCCATAGATTCAATATGATGTAAATTGAGTATCATACCAGAAGAGAGTCAAAAAATCTCATCTCATACCATAGGTCTTACCATTTGATTATGTTATTGAGTCATTCAATTTTAGAATTGAATTGTACATTTGTACGTATATACTCTCAATCCAATTAATAATAATAATAATAATAATAATAATAATAAAATCCAATTAATGTGGTTACAGAAGATCTGCAACATGTCATCTCTCATGCCATCATATCAATACTGTCTAAAGATAATTAATGTATCACTCTCACTCTCACTGTGTGCTGGGTTTATAATCGTTTCCAAGATGATGTAATTTTGTTTTGACTTGATATGAAATGTTGAAATCATACAACTAGCTCCTTTGAACATTGACCGGATCCGGAATTCATCTACCGAGTATTTATTTAAACATAACAGTACCCCTCTATCTCCATCCCAACTCCACGTTTTAAAAAGTAAAGATTAAACTCGTATTTTTTATTTCAAAATTAAATACCCTAGTTTATTATATAATCTCTCATATGTATAAACAGTGTAAACAATTCCATGTATATTATATACTTGCAATCTTATCAAACTAGTAGATTATTATATAAAAAAGGCTCTAATGATGCAGGCTTAGAGAACCTAATTAAAGTGATCACATTCAATATTCTATAAAACTGATTAATTAGTGAAAAAGAAAATAGTCAATCCTTAATTAAATTTATTAATTAGTGCATACTAATATAAATATCATTTAGGTAGTCAAGATTAATATTCTATGCATGCCTTGGCAATAAATATACATTGTAGTGAATTAAGGGTACACTATAAAGTCGATCTCTTTTTGTTTGAAAATGTGAAACTTCATGCAATATTTCTTTTTTATTTCATTTTTTTCAATATGGTTGACTAAATTGTACCCACCATTTTCTTTGGGATTTTCACTTTGATTCTAAATGAGTGAGAGTACATTTTATTTATACAAACCAAAACTCAAGTCAAATTTGGAATATTAGTAAAATCTGCCCGTGCGATGCACGGTAATATTTAGTATAATTTATTTAGTACTAATATTCACTACAAATAATTTTTTCAAATAGTGTATTTTTAAATAATTTTTTACTTAGTTAACTATTACATTCTAATATGATAAGAGTTCAAATAGATTAATTTCATCCATTAAATTATTTATTTTTTTTAAAAATAAATATTAATTATTATTGTAAAAAATAATATTTTTTAAATTTTTTATTACATTCAGTTAAATATTGATATTTGGATTAGTAACTTATTAATTTAAGGTTATAATCTAAAATATTTATATGAAACGAAAGACTAATTAGAAGATTGAGATTTTTTTTTCAAACAATTACATATTTATTGAATAAATATGTAATTTGATATGTCTTGAAAATGTTTCAAATATTAATTTAGACATTTTTTTAATTTTCTTAAAACATATATTTCATATCAATTATAAAAGATAATTGTATTGTTAATAAAATTAAATTGTTAAAATAATTCTTTTGTCTATATTATCAATTTTTTTATAATGATAAACAAAAAGAAAAACTTGAAAATATTTTTCAATGATATTTTCTAATGTTTTCATTCATCTTTTAAATTATATAACCCGTGTAAATTATAAATGGTAAATAGTTGAATATTTAAAAAAATATAAAATTTTAAATAATTATTTTATTTGTATTTCAACTATTTCTCTTATGTCGAGGGTTGTTAGCTCAGTTGGTTGAGCACTTGAATTGGGGACTTGAGGTCCTTGGTTCGAATCCCAAGACACTGCAATTGACATAGACAAAAAAAAAACAAAAAAAAAAAAACAAAAAAAAAACTATTTCTCTTGTTATTTTTTTTAATTCAAACTTCAAAAGTTTATGAACAATTCTTACAAAATTAAATTGATAAATAATTAATTTTTGTATTTGAAACTATATCTCATTCTCCATGAAATTATGGAAATAATATATAAAATATTAATTACGAATTAAATACATGTTCTTTTGGACCCAAAATTGATGAACTTAACTTAACTAAATTTAATAAGTTAACTAAACTAAGCCAAATTTGTCTAAACTGAAATGAAATTAAGTTCAATTGAATTTAATTTTAAAATATTAAAATAATAATAATAAATAAAATAAAAATAAAAAATTAAATGATTTAACTGAATTAAAGTAAACTTAATGAGTCTAAAATAAAGAGAACTGAGAATAATTTCAAATGTACCGGTTCAGAATCATTATTAACATTATTTTCTGCTCTCTTGAACTAAAACGGACTGAACTTAATTGAACTAAGGTCTGAACAGAACTAAAATTAAGTTCAATTTAATTTAATTTTAAAATATTGAAATAATAATAATTAAAATAATAAAATAAATAAATAATTTAATGAATAAACTTAACTTAATAGATTTGGACTTAACTGAACTTAATTTATCTGAACAAACTTAATGAGTCTGAACTTAACCGAACTTAAGCGAACTTAGAATAAGTCCAAAACAACAGTTTGTAAGTGATCCTAAAAAAATACTTTATTAATGTGTTTACAATTGAAAAATCTTTTGGACTAATGATTTTTTCTTTTGGACTGAAACTAACTGAACTAAACTGAACTGGTCTGAACTGAATTGAATTCAAAAATTCTTAACTAAACTAAACTGAAATTAAGTTCAATTGAATTTAATTATAAAATATTGAAATAATAATAATAATAATAATAATAATAATAATAATAATAATAATAATAATAATAATAATAATAATTAAATGATTGAACTTAATATTTTGAACTAAATCGAAATTAATAGGTCTGAACTAAATGAGTTTGAACTGAACTTAACTTAGCGAACTGAGAATTAACAATCCCAAGTTAAGTAAGTTTAGTTGAGATATATACCTTGTTCTTTTGGACTAAACTTGTTAAATTGAATTGAACTGAACTTATTAAATTCAATTAACAGTACCAAGTTCAGTAAATTTAATTTAAAAATATTGAAAAAAAATGACCGAACGGAACATAACTGGACTTAATAAATTTGAATGAACTTAATGAATCTTAACTGAAGTGAACTTAACTTAATATATACTATGAATTAAGCTGATCTAAACTGAAGCAAACTGATAATAAGTTCAGGTCAGCTCAGTTTAGTTCAGTTCAGTTTTAGCCTGTTTCAGTCCAAAAGAACAGGTTTTAGTGGTGCTAAAAAACACTTTATTGATGTGTGGAAAATTGAAATATTTTTTGTACAAATGATATGTTCTTTTGGACTGAAACTGGTTGAAGTGAATATGACTGAACTTAGCTGAATTGAACTTAATAAGTGTGAACTAAACTGAAATGAATTGAACTTAATATGTATGAACTAAACTGAAAATGAATTTAATAGGTCTGAACTGAATTTAATATGTCTAACTAAACTGAAATGAATTGAATTTAATATGTATGAACTGAAATGAACTCAAATAAATTTAATAGGTCTGAACTCAATTGAACTTAATAGATTTGAACTGAAATGAAATTAAATTCAATTGAATTATATTTTAAGATATTGAAATAATAATAATAATAATAATTAAAATTTTAAAAAATTAAAAATTAAATGACTTAACTTAATAGGTCTAAACTCAACTGAATTGAACTTGATTTAATGTGTCTCAACTGAATTGAAGAGAAATGAGAATAAGTCCAACAAAATAGGTCCTAAATCATTATCAACATTAAGCACCTGCTTTTTTGGACTTATGCTCTGTTCGCTTCTGTTCAGTTCTGAACTATTAAGTTCAGTTCAGTGCTCAACTAAATGAATTGAACTAAACTTGTCTGAAATTGAATTCAACTGAAGTGAATTTTAGAAATTAATAGAATTGTATTAAACTCAACTGAACTTAATAGGTCTGAACTTAACTCAACTGAATTTAATAGGTGAACTTAATAGGTCTGAACTCAACTTAATATAATAGGTCTGAATTGAACTAAAATTAAGTTAAATTGATTTTAATTTAAAAATATCAAAATAATAATAAAAAATGACCCAAATGAATTGAACTTAAGAGGTCTGAACTGAACTAAAATAAACTAAATAGGTCCGAATAAAACTGAACTGAATTGAATGAGTCTAAGCTGAATTTAACTGAGCAAACTGAGAATATGTCCAAATGAACAGGTCTTAAGTTCAAAAATTTTAATTCAGTTAGGTTAATTTCAGTTTAGTTTCAAGACCTTAAACAAAATGGATGGTCTGGACTGAACTGAATTTAATAGGTATGAACTGAAATGAAATGCTATGAATTTAATAGATCTGAACTTAACTGAAATGATCTTAATAGGTCTGAACTTAACTGAATTAAAATTAGGTTTAATTCAATTAAATGTTATGATATTAAAATAATAATAATAAAAATAAAAAATTAAATGACTGAACTGAAATGAACTGAATTTAATAGGTTTGAACTCAACTGAACTGAACTTGACTAAATGAAACAAAATGAAACTGAATTGAACTAAGCGAACTGAGTAAGTCCAAAGAACATTTGTCCTAAGACATGTTCTTTAAGACCAATTAAGTTCTGTTCATTATTGAACTGAACTGGTTTGAATTGAACTGAATCGAAGTAAACTGAACCTAATAGTTCTGAAATTAACTTAACTGAACTTAATATGTCTAAACTTAACTTAAATTAAATTAAGTTCAATTGAATTTAATTTTAAAATATTGAAATAATAATTAATGTAAATAAATGACAAAACTGAACTAAACTTAAGAGGTCTAAACTTAACTTAATAGGTCTAAACAAAACTGAACTAAATAAGTCTGAACTGAACTAAACTAATCGAACTGAGTATAAGCCCAAATGAACATGTATTAAGTTTTGTAAGTTCAGTTCATATATATTAAAGATATGTTCTTTTGGACTGAAACTGACTGAACTGAACTGAAATGATCTGAACTGAACTTGACTCTATAGATCTGAAGTGAACTTATTAAATCTTAATTGAAGTGAACTGAATTGAAAATAAATCAAAAAGAACAGTTCCTAAGTTAAGTTAAGTTCAGTTTACTTTAGTTCAGTTCAGTTGCAATACCTTAAAACAAATTGAACTGATCTGGAATGAACTGAACTTAATAGGTATGAACTGAAATTAAGTTCAATTGAATTTAATTTTAAAATATTCAAATAAAAATAAACAAAAATAAAAAAATTAAGTAATTGATTTGAACTAAACTTAATAGTTTATAAATGAACTAAACTGAACTAAACTAAACTGAACTAAATGAGCCTGAACTGAATTGAATTGAAAGGATCAAAATGAGAATTAAAAGCCCCTAAGTTCAATAAGTTCAGTTCAAACCTATTTTGTATTTATTCTTTTGGACTAAAACTTGCTGAAATGATGTGAACGAAGTTAATAGGACTTAACTGAACTGAAATAATGTTCAATTTAATTTAATTTTAAAATATTGAAATAATGAAAAAAATAAACTGAAATGAATTGAACTCAATATGTATGAACTGCACTAAACTAAAATTAATTTAATAGGTCTGAATTGAACTGAACTAAATTGAATTTTTATAGATCTGAACTGAAATGAAATTAAGTTCAATTGAATTATATTTTAAGATAATGAAATAATAAGAATAATAATAAAAATTAAAAATTAAAAAATTTAAAAATTTAAAAATTAAATGACTGAAGTTAATAGGTCTAAACTCAACTTGAACTGAATTTGATTTACTGAGTCTGAATTGAAAAGAAGCGAAACTGAGAATAAGTCCAAAAGAATAGGTCCTAAATAATTATCAACATTAAGGACCTTTTTTTTACTTATTCGCAGTTCACTTCATTTCAGTTACCAATTAAGTTCAGAAGTCGAAACTCAACTAATTGAATTGAACATGGAGTTGTGTGAATAGAACTCAACTGAAGTGAACAGAACTTAAAAGAATTGTATTGAACTCAACTGAACATAATATGTTTGAATTGAATTCAACTGTATTTAATAGGTATGAACTGAACTCAACTGAACTTAATACGTCTGAACTCAATTGAATATAATATGTCATAATTGAACTTAAATTAAGTTAAATTGATTTTAATTTTAAATTATTGAAATAATTAAAAAATGACTCAACTGAATTGAATTTAAGAGGTTTGAACTGAACTCAAGAACTCAATAGGTCCGAATAAAACTGAAATGAATTGAATAAGTCTGAGCTAAATTGAACTGAGCGAACTGAGAATAAGTCCAAATGAACAGGTCTTAAGTGTTTGAAGTTCAGTTCATACATATTAAAGACCTGTTTTTTTGGAATGAAACTGGCTCAACTTAACCGAAATGAACTAAACTGAACTGAATTTTATAGGTCTAAACTGGACTGAAATTATGTTTAATTTAATTTAATTTTAAAATATTGAAGAAAAAAAATTAAATGGTTGAACTAAATTGAACTGAACTTAATAAATCTGAACTGAACTTATTGAATCTTATATAAAGTGAACTGAACTGAGAATAAATCCTAAAGAACAGGTTCTAAGTTAAGTGTAGTTCAGTTCAGTTTCACGTTGAAACAAAATGAAATGGTTTGAGATGAATTGAACTTAATAGGTATGAATTGAACTGAAATTGAGTTCAATTGAATTTAATATTAAAGTATTGAAATATAAATAATTAAATAAATAAAAACATTAAATGACTGAACTGAACTAAACTTAATAGTTCTAAAATAAACTGAACTAAACTGAGTCTGAACTGAACTGATGGAAATGAGAATTAACAGCCCTTTCTATTAAGGACCTATTCTTTTGGACTGAAACTTGCTGAAATGATTGAACTAATTTAATAGGACCGAACTGAAATTAAGTTTAATTTAATTTAATTTTAAAAATATTGAAATAGTAAAAAAAACTGAACTTAACTTAACTTAACTCAATAGAGCTGAACTAAGTTGAGCTCAATTGAACTTAGTGGATCTGAACTTGAGATGAACTGAAGAGAATTGAGAATAAGTTCAAAAGAACATGTCCTAACTTTGGTTCAATTCAATTTAGTTCAGTTCAGTTTAGTTCAATTCATTCAGTTAATGTTCAAAGAGAACATTTTCTAAGTGGTGCTAAAAAAACATTCACGTGTGTAAAGTTCAAAAATCTTTTGGACTAAGAATATATTCTTTTGAACTGAAATTGGATGAAGGACTGAATTTAATAGGTTGAACTAAATTAAAAAAAACTTAATAGGTCTGAAATGAACTGAACTAAATTGAACTTAATAGGCCTGAACTGAACTGAAATGAAATTAAGTTCTATTGAATTAAATTTTATGTATTGAAATAATAATAATTAGAATAATAATAATTAGAATTAAAAATAAAAATAAAAATTAAATGGCTGAATTGAACTGAACTGAACATAATAAATTTGAACAACTGACTTCAGTTCAGTTTAGACCAATTAAGTTCAGTTCAGTGCTGAACTAACTAAATTGAACTAAAATTGGCTGAATTGAACTCAACTGAACTGAACTGAACTTAATAGGTCTGACCTGAACTCAATAAGTCTGAACTGAACTCAACTGAATTTAATATGTTTGAACTGCACTGAACTAAAATGAAATTAAGTTTAATTGAATTTAATTTTTAAATATTAAAAAAAAATAAATGACTCAACTGATCAGTTTTTAAGAGATATGAAATGAACTTAATAGGTTTGAATAAAACTTATCTTAACTGAATTTAATGAGTCTGAACCGAGTGATCAGATTCCTAGTCAAAACGAACAGGTCTTAAGTTCAGCATGCTCAGTTCAAACTATTATAAGTTCATTTCAGTTTAGTTCAGTTCATCAAATTTACATCCAAAACAACATGTTCAAAGTTGCGCTAAAAATACATTATTCATGTGTGTAAGCTTGAAAAATCTTTTGGACTAAGAATCTGCTATTTTGAACTGAAATTAGATTAATTGAACTTTAAGGAACATAATAATTTTAAAATGAATTGAAATTAATTTAATAGGTCTAAACTGGATTAATTGAACTTTAAGGAACATAATAATTTTAAAATGAATTGAAATTAATTTAATAGGTCTAAACTGAAATTAAAATAATAGGTTAGAACTGAACTGAACTTAATAATTAAGTTATATTGAATTAAAATTTAATATATTGAAATAATAATAATAATAATAATAATAATAATAATAATAATCCCTCCTGCCATTAAATGTCATACTTTGCTGCACACAGAGTTTAAAAAAATTGTTATTTTTTAAGACTGATAACATTAATAATACATACATAAGTGTGTTTACTAATAATAATAATATTTATTCTTTTATATTATTTATTTTAATAATCAATTAGCTAGATCAACATTAATTGAGATTACAATCTCATTATTATTATTGCGTTCTTATATATTCTTATTCTTTACAATATCTTATATATATGTTATGTATTATTTATTAATTTAATTAAATTAGAGATAATTTATACTATAATTACAGAATATTTAAATGTAAAAATAATTTCTACTATAATTACAGAAAATTTATACTATAATTATAGAATCGTCATAATCATAATTACGTGTAATTTCGGAAATTATAATTTATTTTTAATATTCTTTGCCTTTGTAATCATAGTTTAATTAAAAAAATATAAATTTTATTTTAAGTATAATCTTAGTATATTCGTTATCATTCGCATTTAATTAAAAAATTACCATAACAATACCTATATAATATGGAAATGAGAATAACATAGATAATTAAGAATTTCTAAATTATTGAACAAATTATGAGTTATTATTTCAACTGATTTTTCAAGACTAACAATTGCAAAAGAAAAATAAGTATGACAAATAATGAATCATTCTTTATTGGTAAAAGATATTTGTCTGCAAAGCTTTATTAAATTAAGTCAACGGTATATAATAAATATGGTATAAGAAAAACCAAATTTACTTGTATTATTTAAAGATTTATTGTAAAACACCATTAACGCTAATAAGTATAGCATAACGGACTAAATATAATTAATTCGCACAATTAATTATCATATTACTAAATATATTTTAAACAGTAAGAATATGTTTGATGTGTTATATTCTTGGAATTATTATTTTAATTTTTACATATAAATATAAAAAAATATTACAAAAACTATACATTACATATATAATAAAATGTTTAAACGTGAGATATACTAAACAAAAAAAATTATTAACACAAAGAACTTAAAAATTATAATCCGATGTACTACTCTATTAAAACAGAGTATCAAACTTGCATTATATGGATATGCTGATATACATATAGATAATTGGAGATAATTGGACCTGCTGTGGAAGTAGTTCATAAAATCATCGGAGAGGTCTCGGAGAAGAAACGGGATCGTCATCAAAGAAAAAGAATGAATTATAATCAAAGAGTAATGGTAACAAATACTAAAATATAAAATAGTAAAATTGTGAAAATAAAATACTTTAAATGCAAAAAAATCAATTAGATTAATCATCAAAAATTATATTTTATTAGAATCAAATTATTGAAAAATGATTTGACCTGCAAAAAATTGAAACACTAATCATCAAAAAATTATATTATATTATAATCGAATCGATATGAATGCCTAAAAAAACACAAAATATTGATATCAAACAATAAAATATACAATAGTAGAATAACAAATTGAGAAAAAAACCATATATAATACTTACATAAAGTCCTTAAAAAAAAACATTGTGAGCATTATATGTGAATACGTACAAAATAAATTTAAAATAATATTCACAATAAAATTTACAATAGTATACAATGATAAAAAATAAAAATACTTACTGATAGCTGAAAAAAAAACAATAATCATCAAAAAATACATAAATTAAATTCAATTTGAAACAAATAAATTGATTCATCTTAAAAAAAACTTAATAAAATCAATTACTTACTCATGGATCCTGTAAAAACTAAAAATTAAATTATGATTAAATAATTACAAATAAATTATAATTAATCAAAAAATGAAATGAATGAGAAAGTATTCGAAAATACTTAAATCATAAATCCTGAAAAAGTAGAAAACAATTAAAGATAATAGTGCAAAAAAAAAATTAATTAGCCGAAAATACTTGTGAATCCTGTAAAAAGTAAACAAAAATTAAAGACGATAGAATAATCAATAAATTATTTCTTACATTGGTCTGCAAAAAAAAAAAAAACAATTACAAATAATATATCCCTAAAATGATGGAGACCATGAAGAAGAAAGAAGCATTTAAATAGAACTTTATGCATGTAGGATGGAATTTATATTATTATAAATTATAATAATATAAATTAATTAATTAGGTAAAGATTATTCAAATTTTAGGGAGTATAATAAGAAAATATAAAAATATAATTTGATTTGTTTATTACCATGTATATAATAAATCATACGATTTTATAATATATTGTAGATTGATATATGATAAAGGAAATAATATAATTGATAAGATTAAGTAAGAAATCAAATAGATTGATTATTTATGGAAATCGGTGAAACAATATAATTGATGACATTAAGTAATCAATCAATTGCGATTTTACTTAAAATACATAATGATGAAATATGTCAGCATAATTAAATATATATGGAAATCGTCAATTTTTTTGGTCAATTATTTTAAATTTGATTGTTATTATTTATGGGAATTGAATAATTTACTAAATATGTCATTATTATTTAAATCATTCAATTAAAAGCCACGTCATTGATATTAGTAAATAAAAGCCAAATAAGAAATTTTTTACCAATGAAAATTTAGTATGTGCCATGTAGTGTGAACATGATTATTTTTTTGTAGTGTAATTTTTTGTGTTCACATTGACCACGTGGATCAGTAAAGTCTGAATTTATATATTAAATAGATAAATATACACACATAACTATAGCCCTTTTGATGCTAGCCAAATTCAATCATCACCTCTAATTTAATTACTTTATACTATAAATAAACTATGCTCATTGTATTATATCCTAATTACTGCAATATATGTGTTGTTACTTTTAGAAAACTGCAAGGTTAGTGAGTAAACCTAAGGTATTATTAAATATTAGGAAAAAATCCAGGTAGTAGCACTTATTATACTTTAAGACTTTTTAATTTTTTTATAGTAGCTAATGTCTCATAGAAATTGCCCTAACTTCTCCGAAGAAGATCAGAGAATATTAAATTTATTATTTAGTCATAATCATAATTTACATTTAAATACAAGTTAACTAATTAAGGGACTACGAATAAGTAACGAGTTTGATATTCTTTTTTGTTCGTTTTAGAAAATTAAAAGATCGATTCATCATCTTACACTTGTTCTTTTCAACGAAATTTCAATTCGATTAAAAATTAACTTTTAACACATGTTAATATTGAACATCACCTCACAAATTTAATGCACTAATTCATTTGTGAGATTTAAACCAATCAATCAAAACTCTAACAATCCACTTTCAAATTGAACAACTAATCTCCGAAGTCATGAACTTTTTGGTGACAAATTAAATATATCAAGTATAAGTCAGTAACAAAAGAACCTCAATTTCTCTGAGTGACTTGTACTACAATTGTTCTATATATATATATATATATATATTGATTGATAAACACATAAAATAAAAATAAAATAATTTTTAAATTTTTGATCAAAAAATAAACATAAAAATATATTTTTTAAGTTAAAAAATAAAATAGTTGTTACTAATGTTTAAAAAATACGTGAATGAAATACAAGTAAAATTGTATTTTAAAATAAAAAATAAAATAATTATTTTATTTTTAAATGTGCATATTAAATTAAAACATCTGTTGTGCTCTTTACGATGCTATGACGCCACTTGTTGCGATATTAAAACTAAATCTCTCACTCTCGAAATATATATGAGATGCGAAGAAAACGATAAACGAAAAGAACGAACACACAATTTACGTGGAAATCCAAAACACGGGAAAAAACCACGGGAAGAAAGAAATCCACTACATCCTTGAGGCTTACAATTCACTCTATGATTTTCGTCTACCGGAGAACTCCAATTTATAGGTGTAGCAAACCTATCAAATTGGTAACAATTAGAATTAAGAATAAATCCTTTTCCTAATATATGACTCCTAAATCCTTAAGGAATAGAATTATATTCCAATATAATTCTTATTTCCTAACCAATAAATCAAAAAACCCATATTTGGAGTCCAAAAACGCAGCGAAAAATCGCACAAGAAAGCTGGCGCAAACGCGCCACAGCCTCAGCAGGCTGGCGCAAATGCGCCACGGCCCCAGCAGGCTGGCGCAAATGCGCCAGACTGCTACATTGATCTTTTCGCATCCCGACTCCAAATTTCAACCCGATTTACTTCTCTTTGGATTCGAGTCATACTTTAACAAATCTCCACCTTGACGAGAATCCCCGCGACTCCAAGCCGCACCATCCTCCAACGATCATATACTAAGTTTTCTTTCTTTTACCCAGCCCCGCAGGACTCACTCAAAACATGAGCAACCTAAGTTTGAACCGCACCAAACTTAGTACAAGAATGCGAAGATGCACCGATTATCCCTTGGGTACCACCAAGCTCTATGACCTCCACGCAATCTCCATTCTCAAATCTCGCCTTCCCACTACTATCAGCACCACCTGCATTCGCCAATACTCTAGTGCTATCCATAGTACGCCTAGGCTCGATTCTCCAAATTTGAATACTATTCGGGTTAGTATTCCCGGTGTCCCCGACACCTACACACATGCGCATGACTTTTAAAACCAAGGTGATCCCGACTCACCTTCCAGCGAATGACTTTCTTGGGCAGAGGCAGTTGCCCACTTGGTAATTGTGTTGCCGCATAGCTCATACAATCCACCAAATCTTTCTCTCGCCTCGCAAAATAAGTGGCCCCGACTTACTTTCAACACTCCACCTTTACCGAAGTTGGTACTCATTCAGATCTAAGGTCTATGAGAGATAAGATTACCATTCAGGACCGGAACGTACCTTGCAGTACCGAGGGTTCGAATATGCCCATCGACCATCTTGATTCTCACAGTTCCCGTGCCGCGTATCTCACACGATGTATCATGCCCCATGACCACCGATCAACCGACACCATCGAACATCTAGAATCCAAGATCCACCCCTCACACGTTCCCCAAATCAGAGACAACCAGGAGTTCCCCATCAAGAAAACCTCCTTCTCCGGAATCGGCCACCTACGATTCCTTTCTCCGATTCATCAGGGCCTGACAGGTCCCCCTTCACGTGGCTCTTTTCCTTGCAGTAGTGACAAACCCCCTAGAATTTCTTCCATGCTCCACCTTGAACATTAAAAATTCACCTAGATTTTCACCATGCCCCGTTTCTTTCAGTAATGACAAACCCCTGGTATTTCTTCATCTTTGCCCAACCCTGGACACCAAGATATTCCCCCGGATTTTCACTACTCAAAGCCTCCTTCATCGTCTCCCTCGATCACAAAGCCGCGACCGCATGAAACAAATCACCGGAGGGATAGAGTGCAATTATACCTCACATTTCTATTCTTCCATACCTTCTCTTATGGCTCCATCGCGCTTGACATCGTCCATGCCTCAGCAACGCATCATCAAGATCCATGTTGATTAGAACCACTGAACCAACTCCACCTTGAATCGCCATGAAGAGAACCACGTGTTCCGATCTAACACCGAATATCAACCATCGTCGCCATCTCCCAAAATATTCTCGAGCTCCACCTGGATCTAGAAACACCAATATCCGCCGCCCGCCTTGTATGGATTTCCCGTCCGGGATCCCTACGAAAGCTCTTGATAACAGGTCACGGGATCGTAACCTAGCTCTGATACCACTTGTTGTGCTCTTTACGATGCTATGACGCCACTTGTTGCGATATTGAAACTAAATCTCTCACGACTCTCGAAATATATATGAGATGCGAAGAAAACGATAAACGAAAAGAACGAACACACAATTTACGTGGAAATCCAAAACACGGGAAAAAACCACGGGAAGAAAGAAATCCACTACATCCTTGAGGCTTACAATTCACTCTATGATTTTCGTCTACCGGAGAACTCCAATTTATAGGTGTAGCAAACCTATCAAATTGGTAACAATTAGAATTAGGAATAAATCCTTTTCCTAATATATGACTCCTAAATCCTTAAGGAATAGAATTATATTCCAATATAATTCTTATTTCCTAACCAATAAATCAAAAAACCCATATTTGGAGTCCAAAAACGCAGCGAAAAATCGCACAAGAAAGCTGGCGCAAACGCGCCACAGCCTCAGCAGGCTGGCGCAAATGCGCCACGGCCCCAGCAGGCTGGCGCAAATGCGCCAGACTGCTACATTGATCTTTTCGCATCCCGACTCCAAATTTCAACCCGATTTACTTCTCTTTGGATTCGAGTCATACTTTAACAACATCCAAACTAAAAAATAGAGCATATATTTTTTTCTCATTTTGATACACGCTACGTATGATGTCGGACACATATTTTTCACTCGTCATATATTATATAGACTTCACCCGTCGAAAAAAAAGAGTAGCCATACTTTTCTGAAGCAAAAATTAAGAAAATTGTTGAATTTTATTTTTAGGTTAAAATATATTTTTAATTTGAAAAAAATAATATAATTGAGAGAAAAAATGATAAATTAGATTAAGATTCTAACATGTATGGTATACCGTACCATATCGAAATTTTCGTACTTATAATAGAGCACATAAAATTTGATGTTGAAAAATTCATATTGATGTCATAGCGAACTAGCTTTCTGTATACCAAATTATTGGAGAATATATGTATTTAACAATATATTCTCCAATACAAAAATAGTTATATATCAAAATATTGAGACGTGAAGTCAAATCTGTCACGAAAATTATGAATTGAGTGAAACAAAATCGAATGTAGCTCTAGGAAGACAGCGCCTACATGCCCAGTCAGCATCGATGAGTTGGAGCTACGCGACCGTGCAGGCTATGGCAGCAACGTAGCAAAGTCAGAAGGTCTCAACAGCGTTTTTGGAGAAATCAATTGATGAGCTATATTTTTTTGCTTATTTTCAGATTGTGTAGAGTCAAGTAAATCGAGTCTTTTAGATATTTTTACTTTATTTATGTCTGGGAGAACACATTTTGGGTATGTGGTCAAGTGATACAGGTGGGCAGTGAAAAATGCGCAAATTGTGTGAAAGAGGCGAGGAAATCACGTTCCTGGTCAAGAGTGCAAGTTGAGCAAGCTGATCTGACTTAGAGCGTCCAAGTGGAGTGAACAAGTTGGGACAGAGTCAGAAAGTGAAGCAAGACTGACGCACGACCTAGTACCGCACACGATCTGCGACCTCGAAGAAGAAGAAGGTTCTCGAAGATGAAGCGAATGGGCAAGTGAAGTGATTGACCAGAGGAGAAACAATGGACAAGCAGTGTACCTAGAATCCTGAAATACCTAGACTCTCCAAAAGCGATCAGGTTTAGAGTTAAAGAAAAGATGGACTCTCGTCCTATCTTATAGGTATTCTCCCACACGTCTCTTCATCAAATCAAGCCCTGTAAATATATGAGGGCGTGAAGAACACAACAGAACACGAAAAAGAACCGAACGCAACAACACACAACCCGAGTTCTACAAAACAACGCACGAAATTTATGAGAGTTTATATGTATTTATTTTAAGAGTCGAGTGAGTACAAACACTGCTCTTTTGGACGAAATTGTACATTATGTTTTTCTTTAATTTATTTTCCTTATTGTTTTAGTTATTTGATTTCGGATTTGCTTTCGTTATTTGTTTTAATTATGTGTTAACTAAATTCATCATTTGGTCAAGTTCTGATCCTGGTCAATCTGCTGCGTAAAATATTGTGAGCTTCATGAGACAAAGCAACTAACTTAGTATCGTTCCCGATACAGCAGAGTAGTATTACCAGGATGTTGAGGACTAGTGCAACCTGCGCTACAACAGCCAGTAGGAACCCCTTTTCACTCAACACACATATACGTGGGTCAATGCATAAAGTAACTTGCATCCACATAGTATCACATGTTGTTGGAGTTGTGGTCGTATAACTCGGGTGTCACGGGCATGTTATTGACTATTTTGGGTTTGCTTAAATATTAATGTGGTTTGGTTAACGTAGACTCATGTGGCTACATAGTGTCGAATTGATCAATACTAGAAGTTTTGCATAAAGTAAGTTGTAGAACTTTAAACCGAAAGAGCGAATAAGGGTTGGGGTATTTGCGTGCGTGACATTATAGGGGAATTTATACTTTAATTGGACAACCTATAACTAATTGATGAGGTTGTTAGTAAAATATTTTGTACCAGTGAACAGTAAACACTTGACCAGTGTGATCAAGGTGATGACTTGCCCAAATGGTCTTAATTCATTTTTCTTTTGTTTTTTTTATTTTCAGTGAAGGTGGTAAGGTGATCACGGAACCGCTGTGTCCACGGCGAATACAAAATTCATTTTTAAATCGTGACAATCCTCTGGGCAAAATCGGGAGAGAGTAACAATAAATTGCTCGTGGGATCGACCCTATACTTGCCACTGATACTTGTTGTTGGTGAAAGATTTAGAATTATAAATTTATTTTGACCGCGTTGCTCAAACGACAAGCGACACGTCATCACCAATAAATCTCCCTCTGCCCACCTAGCAGTCGCTATGTTGGGAAGAGTGAGTGGTCGCTACGAAGACAACGACCGTTGTTCGAGAGCTTGATGTAATTTGTGCCCGAAAATTAAAGATTATGCGGGTTTTTTTTTTTTTTTGTCTTTCTTTGATTTGAACTCTTTATCTATATATTACAATATATGATTAGCGTTTATTATAGATCTACTCTATAAATAGAAGTTCTCAAAAATGTAATTGATAAGTTGTAACTCTGAATCTCTGTGAATTGTCGAGAGCTTGAAATTACAAAATAGAAAAAAATATCGTGTTAGGTTCTTACACGAGTTAGAAATGAGACACACGCAATTGCATTTTGTAAACTGCTCCTAATCGATTAATAATTGATTATAGTGAGATCTGTAGTGACGATATAGTAGACGTGACCCCCATTAACGGGTGAACTACTATAAATTTTGTTATTCGTATTTTTATTTTTCTCGTTTGTTAATCGTTTCTTGGCAATAGAGTTGGTCAAAAATCTCAAAAGAAGTATATCATACCGAAATTGTTAATATATCGCATTATACCTTTTTATTTTGCATATCAAAGTATATACTCCCTATTGGAGAATATATTTGACCAATTAATATAAATGTCAAGTTGTCTAATTGTTCTAAGAGTTTGAGCTTTTAGATAAAGCGGCTTCTAACCTGATATCAGACTGTTAGGCTAGCGCCGAGGTCCTGGGTTGGGGACTTCCACCAAAGACAGACTCTACAGGAGTGAATTATCCATTTGGTGGGCCTCCACAACGAGGTTTAATCGAACCACAAATGAGAGGAGTAATAGAGAATATATTTGATCCACTAATATAAATTGTAAGTTATTCAATTTCTTTAATAATACGAGCTTTTAGATGGAGCGACTTTTAACACTCCATTCGTCCCTTGAAAATAGCAACTGAGAAAGTATTGTAAAATATATTTGACCAACTAATATAAATATCAAATTGCTCAACTTGTTTAATAATTCGATCTTTTAGATGAAATTTTTTATAACACTCCATTGTCCCAATAAAGATCCACTACTTTCTTTTTAATTTACAAAGTAAGTAGTGCAATAACACTCCATTTTTCCAAAAAATGATGCATTGCTTTGTAATTTTCAAATGATGTAGTACTTCTTTGAGATGAGAGAATATATATGGAAATGTCATATTGATTTAATTATTTTCATTATATATTTAAAACATAAATATTGAAAACATCAAAAACATCACAATTATATCATACTGAGAAGTATACATACATTAACATATCCATATAATTACAATATATCAAAAATATGATGTATTACTCCGTAGTACTCCCTCGGTCCAAAGACACTTGACATATTTTCCTTTTTAGAGTGTCCAACAATAGTTGACACACCTTAAAAAAAGAAATAATTATTCTAACTTTTTCATTTTAATATACAATTTTATTCTACTTTACTCCACCTACTTTTTAAATTTTACTCACAATTACTTTACTTTTCACATTTAAAATATATTTTTACTCTTTACTTTATAATTAAAAAATTAAAAAATAACAATTTTCTTAAACTCCGTGTCTAACAAAGTATGACATCTATTAATGGTCGGAGGGAGTATTCAGTATCATAAATATCGAAAACAATCGAAACGATAGTCCAAAAAATGAAGCGAACATTGTCATCTTTTATTTTTTTTTCGTCCTCACGAGTGCTCCATCCATTGTGGGGCCACAACACACTTGTAAATCTTGTCGTATTGCGACATAACAATCCATTAATTAAGGGATTCTCTTTGATAATCTCAAATGGGAAAAAGTCAGTGTCCACCAATGGGGACGGACGCAAATTAACTTATTAATTTCTTCTTAATCACGTACTTAAAGTCCGTGGTCCCCACCATGTTCCACTATTTTCAATATTAATCAATGATCAACGCACACACTTTTTCACCTCGTGGAGGGGGAGCGTGCAACACCACGCGCACCCGATTAGGGTAAAGCATCAACGTAATGATGATGGGCTTTAGCGAGGGCAATATTGTCTTTTCGCTAATCTATAGTACTCCCTTTGTCCCAGAGCTATAGGCACAGGTGGTCAACGTTGACTTTTTTGGTCCGTCAAATACATATGATAAACAATATACAAAATTTATGAAAAAAATACTAAAATAAAATTCAATAGTTAAATTATATTTTAGTTATTTTTTCATAATTTTTGTATACTGTTTATCATATGTATTGAACGGACAAAAAAAGTCAACGTTGACCACAATTGCCTATAGCTCTGGGACAGAGGGAGTATTATTTAAAGTAAAGTCCAAGGTTGTGTCAATGTGATGGCAGCAATTATATCAAACAGCTGGATCGGCTGAGTTTCACGCAATTAAACATGAAAATTTGGTATTAAACCCCAGCCACTCAATTTTTTTAATTATAAAAATGATGACTTAGATACAATTACTATATACTTATAATTAATTTATTTATAAATAAATCGTTACAAAAAAACATATCGAGAATATAGTAGTTAAATGTTTATAATTAATAATACATTTTTAGGTTTAATTTTTTTTAATCAAAAAATCAAATGAAATACTATATTTACTTTTTTTTTTGCCAATTTGAATACATGTATCTATTGATTCAAGAAAAATATAATATATCTTTAAAATAATATATACACATAAATACATTTATTGTCTTTTGAAAATTATAGATAATATGCATATTAGATATATTTTTTTCGTCCATTTACAATTGTGTCACTTGATTATTTGGACGTGCTTTTTAAATTAGTCATATGTTTTTGCTTAAAAATATTTATAAAATAATTATATCAACATAAAATCACCCTCGATACTTAAATTCATATAAATTCAACACTAATAAAATATGGGGAAAATGACAATAATGCCAATTTTCAACATTTTTACGTCAATAAGGCTAAGTTTCAATTTATGTGTCAATTAGGCATTTTTGTTCTAATTGGATCAAAAAAATATATTTAGAAGGACGAAAATACAATTAATTTATTTCTACGCAACCCACCCCTACCCCACCCCAACATCCGACACTGAATATCAATATTAAAAGACACTGAACGTCAGATTTTTTCTTCTACTCAATCCAGTCCACCCCAAAAGACACTGAATGTCAGACACTGAATAACATGAAAAGACACTGAACGCCAGATTTTTTTCTTCTACTCAATCCACCTCACCCCAAAAGACACTGAATGTCAGACACTGAATACCATGAAAAGACACTGAACGTCAGATTTTTTATTCTACTCAATCCACCCCACCCCAAAAAACACTGAATGTCAGACACTGAATGTCAAACACTGAATACCATGAAAAGACACTGAACGTCAAATTTTTTCTTCTACTTAACCCACCCCACCCCAGACACTGAATACCATTAAAAGACACTGAATATCAGACACTGAATACCATTAAAAGACACTGAATGTCAGACACTGAATACCATTAAAAGACACTGAACGTCAATATTTTTTACTCAACCCACCCCACCCCAGACACTGAATACCATTAATAGACACTGAATGTCAGACACTGAATACCATTAAAAGACACTGAATGGCATAAAAAAACACTAAACGTCGTAAAAAAACACTGAATGGCATAAAAAACACTGAATACCATTAAAAGACACTGAATGGCATAAAAAAACACTGAACGTCGTAAAAAAACACTGAATACCATTAATAGACACTGAATACCATTAAAAGACACTGAACGTCGTAAAAAAACACTGAACGTCGTAGAAAAACACTGAACGTCGTTAAAAAACACTGAACGTCATAAAAAAATACACTAAATATTATAAAAACACTGAATGTCATAATAAAACACTGAACATCATAAAAAAATGACAAGACGTTGTAGTGCGTCAAAAATCAAATAAAAATAACCGAACTTATTGCCAAAGCAACTCGCCCGAGTCGATCTCTCGAGGAACACTACTATCGGCGGTAAAAGCGTCTATTTGTTTGCAACGAAGAAAGCGAAGAGAAATAGCATAATGCTCAAGTTGGTTTTGGTTTTTGATTAAATCAAAAAATTAACTATGTAAATGAAAAGACGAGAAAGCACAAAAAATAGTTTTTGAAAGAAATATGGAAAAATTCTAGGGCGTCGGGAATCACGATCCTCTTATTTGAGTTTTAATTCGAGTTCGTAAAATGTTGTTAATACGTCTGTTCCCGGTTGATATCAACGCAATAACGAAATCCAAAACTCGAACCCTAATTAGAGAATCACTCATCCCTAACCCTAGGAAATTAATTAGCTACTCATGATCTTACTTGGAAAACAATTAGGTTTTTGAAAATAAAAGTTCATGAACAAAATACGAGAAGTAAAAATTACGATCAACAAGTAAAAGAAATAATCGAAGAACAAGCGATGAAAAGTAAAGAAATCTTACTACGATTAATATCCAAGAACAAGCATAGGCACCCGTCGGAGGCTAATCCAACTTTTGCCGAGATTCGATTACAAGAAAAGATTCAAAACCAATGAACGAAACCTAGATGTTACGAGTCCCAAAATCTCTCTCCCAAGTCAGAAAAATAAAGTGAAAAAGTGTGTCCTAAAACCTATGTTTAAAAACCAATAAGTAGTCTAAGAATCGGGGGTCAAAACGCGGGTCAATGGCTGGACGAGGAGGCAGGCGACCGCCTGAGGGAGGAGGCGCTCGCCCGCGCTGGCTGGGAGGCGACCGCCTGTGTAGGAGGCGAGCGCTTCCTTCGTTTTCAAGCTCTCTGAAGTTCTGGGGCAGGCGAGCGCCTGGTCATCGAGCGCTCGCCTAGTGGTGGTCGCGAGCGAGCGCTTGGATGGCTGGGCCATGTAGATAACTCCATGGGCTTTTCGTAGAGATATAGATCATCTCCATAGGTGGTCTGAGTTGGGAGACCCAAACTCTCCAAGTTCGCTGTGCGTAAACTCCGGGGCAGCTGCGTACTGGGTTAGAAACTCAAGGATTGCGACTTTATGATGGGGATCTATGATAATAAAAGGGGCAGGGCCTCGTACACCTCTTCGAGAGCTTTCTGACAAAGTATGGACTATGCATGTATGTAGTCGGAGCTGGGAGAACCAAGCCTAAGTAGCAAATCCTAAGTGTAGGACCCACAATTAATCAACTCGTCATTATCATCCTGATGAAGCCCTGAATTCAACTATGTGTAAACCGAAGCCTATATCGCCTAGCACATGCTTCTAACAACTATACCGCAATTGGGCTAAATGGGGAGGGTGATCAATACGACAAAACATACAAAAAGACACAACATAAGCGACATTTGAAGACTACTATAACCCCAACAAACCTCGCGAAATAACGGGTTACCCTAAGAACATGCAAAACTACCCCCACACTTGAAATACACATTGTCCTCAATGTAAAACACATAAGCAAGCAAATCTCAGGCAAGGAAGTACAAAACATGTCCAAACGAAAAAGAACAAACTAAAGAAACATAATACACATAACAAGCATAAAAAGAAGAAGGGTAAGAAGGTGCAAACAGTGGTGTCGACTCCTTCGGTCTTCTCGATCCAGCCCGTATGAAATCGTGGGAAGGCCCCCACGTGGCGCTCATTTTGGGAACCGAAAGAGCAGCACGGTCCGTGGATTAGCCTCCACGCGGCGCTCATTTATAGTCAAAAGCTCGACTTTTCCTTCTTCATCCAAGGTGCATTTAATCCATGTAGACATACTTCCATTGTTTCGATAATCCCTTGATCTCTAATTTTGGTGGAGGTGATTCTTTTTCTCCGTCGCTCTCGAGTACCTCAATCACCCTCACACTATCTTTTACATGCACGTCTTGTTTGGCTTCAACACCGAGAAATATCGAGCTACTTTTCTGCAAAAACACCATCTCGGCCAAGAGATCAATAGCATACATGTAAATATAATTTATAGCACATGGGGAAGAATCAGTAATCCCTACCTCAAATACCGTATCATCCGCTCTTCTTTCGTAAAGAAATCTTACTACGATTAATATCCAAGAACAAGCATAGGCACCCGTCGGAGGCTAATCCAACTTTTGCCGAGATTCGATTACAGGAAAAGATTCAAAACCAATGGACGAAACCTAGATGTTACGAGTTCCGAGAGATCTCTCCAAAGTCAGAAAAATAAAGTGAAAAAGTGTGTCCTAAAACCTAGGTTTAAAAACCAATAAGTAGTCTAAGAATCGGGGGTCAAAACGCGGGTCAATGGCTGGACGAGGAGGCAGGCGACCGCCTGAGGGAGGAGGCGCTCGCCCGCGCTGGCTGGGAGGCGACCGCCTGTGTAGGAGGCGAGCGCTTCCTTCGTTTTCAAGCTCTCTGAAGTTCTGGGGCAGGCGAGCGCCTAGTCATCGAGCGCTCGCCTAGTGGTGGTCGCGAGCGAGGGCTTGGATGGCTGGGCCATGTAGATAACTACAAGGGCTTTCCCTAGAGATATAGATCATCTCCATAGGTGGTCTGAGTTGGGAGACCCAAGCTCTCCAAGTTCGCTGTGCGTAAACTCCGGGGCAGCTGCGTACTGGGCTAGAAACTCAAGTATTGCGACTTTATGATGGGGATCTATGACAATAAAAGGGGCAGGGCCTCGTACACCTCTTCGAGAGCTTTCTGAAAAAGTATGGACCATGCATGTATGTAGTCGGAGCTGGGAGAACCAAGCTCTCCAAGTTTGCTGCACATACACCCCAGGGCAGCTGCATACTGGGCTGGAAACCCCTGAATTCCGGCTTTATCACGAAGAACCATGACAACAAACTGGTAGAGCCATGTAGAGGATTTCAAGATCTTTCCGACAATGTATGGATCGTGTTTTGAGGTTGTCGGAGTTGGGAGAACCAAAGTGGCCAAGTTTGCAGCGCAATCACGATAGGTGGTTGGTCAAATCACTTTACCGTTTTTCAACTCGTTTTTGCTCGTTTTCGCATTGAACATGATCATACACCTACACACTCTACAAAACGTCAAACCTACCGAGAATAATGAGAATGATGCACAAGAATGACACAAAATGGCATGAGACGACACAAAACATCATAGGAAAAGTAGCACAAAAACATGTAAATCAACCCCCCCACACTTAGCTCTTTGCTTGTCCTCAAGCAAACAATCACGGTATACAATACGAACCAAACATCGATTAAGCTCAAGACAAACAATCAACCATAAGGGAATTCAAGTCATTCACATTCAACAAATCAGAACCAACTAATGAGTGTCCCTCAAGTATTCAAATCCCCACAGTTCAAACCATGACTCCACTCCACCATTATCAACAACGAGCACAAGTAAACAAAGCCACAGAAATCTCTAGCCAAGTTAATCAAGTGAGGCAATATTCACTAGGTGTATACGACTAATCGTCGACTCCATGATCATCCACTCCTGTCATCGAAAATCATCAATTCATCGCACAACAAAATAAAAAAAAAAAACAGTTATTAATCAACTTCAAGGGAGAGAAAGAGGTTTTTTCAAGTTATCCAAAAAAAAGTAGCTTAAAAAGGAAGATGGGATAATGTACATGGATACATGCCCCATGAGAAACACCACAGATGCTACATAGCAGCTTCCACCGATCCTTCATAAAAATGAAATTAGGAAAATTTAGGATGTGGAAGCATTAAGTTTTAGCCTAAACTGAAATCATCTAAAACATTGCATAATTAAGAGTACTATTTATCTCTCTGGGGGTAACATTTGCAGAGTTTATCATAAACATTTAACGGAAAACACTAGCTGATGCATTTTATAAATTGGCAACAAATTAAATTGAACCAATTATATCGCTAGACTAAATAAGAGGGCCCTGTCACCCATCTCTAACAGTATGTTTATACTTAAACGGCAATCATTCAGAAGAATAAAAAAATATGAAAATATGTCAGGGACTGAGACAGGAAGCCTAGGAAAAAGAACTTACCTTGTTTATTCTAGAAAGCTCATCAATAGGCTTCATTTTCTTTACATCAGATAGACAGGTTTCTACATGAAAATAGATGATATAAATAAGTTCAAACATATGATTTAGAAAAGTAAATATAAGATTGCGCACATGCAAACCTGGTATCCATATGGCACAAGCAAGGTGAGCCCAACGCCCATCGGTAGTAGGCTTCATAGCACCTCCTGAAGCTAGTTCATTTACAACATCACATGGTGTTTTTATTTATTCCAAGAAGTAATGCCCCCGTAAATATCCAAAAGAACTTTATGAAAGAAAAACGGAGAGACATTTTTAACGTACCTACTACAGGACACAAGCAGCATGGAGGTGGAGATTGAGGAGCTCCTGGACGACATAAGTTGCATAACCAAAGAACACCATCAGTAGGCTCGAGTTCTCCATATCATCTAGCATGCACCTGCACAAATATTGTAGAATGTAAAACATGAGGGAAAAACAATGACTGCTTATCCATCTTGTTTGCAAATAAAATAAGATCTATGATGAAACATCCAAGCAAGTGGAAAAGCTGGAACAATGAAATATTGCAACGAGCATGCTGATGAAATACTTTGGGTGGGTCTGTAATACTCCAAATACCACAGAAGTTGATATTCAAGAATCGAGTCATGTTATACTGAATGAAACGTAAAAACACTGAATGTCTACAGTCTCAGGGCCATTTCGTCGAACAGGTGGCGGGCGGGTCCATAATCACTCACTTGTTACGGCTGCGGCTTGGCCCCCACCCCACGAGCTTCGAGACAGGGCAGTGATGAGTCCAGCCCAATCAAGCGTCGATCAGCAAGGATCCCAAAGCCCAACCCAAAATATGTTAATTAACCCTACGTGATTTACTGTCTATTTTTTCATATATCGTTTCCTTATTTAGTTAGTAAGAAAAGTAGTATTTATAGGTTGTTTATTACGAAGAAAACTCGGATTATTATTTTGGAGAGACGTCAATATTTGACAACTATTTTTTTATACCTTGAGATCGTATCAATTGGTATCAGAGCGAAGTTGCGATTACATCAACGCTTGCGCAATTAAGATGGGAACAAATAAAGAGCCATTGGACGGCTTGGAATCATCGATGGTAGAGGTTAGACAATCTCTACAACAGTTGGTCGAACGTTTGGATTCTCGAGCATCTCATTCAATCGAGCGAAGGAAGAAACGACATGAGCGGGGTTCATCGGCGTCGGAATCGGATGGGGGTTCAGATGACAGCCGTAGCTCCAGATCTGAAGCTTCGGTGAGAAGCTCCATGTCAACGAGGAGAAGAGAAACGAACAATCGACACCCCATCAGAATGGATTTTCCACGGTTCTCCGGGGCAGATCCTCATGTATGGTTAGATCGGGCACAACAATATTTTGAGGTACAAGAAATCGAAAAGTTTGATAGAGTTCGTATTGCGTCATTTTATATAAAGGCGGAAGCGAATCAATGGTGGCGATGGTTTAAACACATGAATCGTCACAAAACGATAACATGGCGTCGTTTCGAAAAGGGGTTATTGATAAGATTCGGTTCATCAGCTTACGAGGATCCCAATGAGGCGATCGGCAAGTTAAAACAAACCGGGCCGTTTCGAGAATACCTAAGCGAGTTTGAACGATTGATGAATGCACTCCCACATTGGCATCCGAGTGCGTTGTTGGGTGTTTTCATGGCCGGGCTTAAAGAAGAATTGTCCTGTGAGGTCCGCATGTGGAAGCCTAAGGATTTACAAGCCGCAATTGAATTGACCAAAAGGAAAGAAGAGCAATTACAACACACGCGACTTGCAACGAGTATCCATTCAAAACCTCCCATAAAGATGATAAACAACATCAATTGAAATACAAGGAAAGCAAATCACATGGGGTACCTTGGCAATGGCGGATTCGAGAGCGGAGAAATCGATCCTCGAAACGGCCGAAGACGAAGCTCGGACCAGCCATCTATCGGGCTTCGCGAGCGGGCTCCAGAGGTGGAGCTGAATGGTGAGAGCTGAAAGGTGGAGGGCGGCGGTGGTGGTGCGTGGTTGAGCTCCGACCGAACCTCCGGTCGATATCGACGAATTTGTTGTAATTTGTCACTGCCGCGGTGGTGGTAACTCGGGGAGGCTTCGACGACGTCGCCATGGTGGTGGTGGCTTGACGTCGGAGATCCGTTGCGGCGTTGACGCCTGATTCGGTGAGGCAGGAGAGGAGATCGATCTCGATCTCTGTCTTTGAAGAGAAATGAATTTTAATTTGGGAATAAAGGGTATATATGGAAGGGTAAGAATGTCTTTACACATTTTAGGCGGCCTAATTGACACGCGTAATTTCTCGCAAGCCTTATTAGCGAAAAAATGTTGAAAATTGGCCTTATTGCTATTTTCCCCATAAAATATAGTACTATGTTTATTCAACTTTGTTTAAGTTTGTACTTGGCACATTTAATTAAATTTATGGGCCGAGGAATAAAAGGGAGGCATGGGGTTTGGGCCGTTAGTCAGTTGGGCCGAGAATATACATGGCCCAGTTCAACTTTTTTTTCTCTTAATGAACTTGTACATTCGGGTTGAATGAATTCCCAATGATTGATTGTCAGTAGTTTTCCAACCGATATTGTTTTCCAACGGATATAGATGAATTTGTTTGTTACGTCTTGTGGGGATAGTCTGGTTGATCGATTTATGTAAGGAATCGAGAAAAAAAATCCTCTCTATAGGAGATTTTAAACTTATACTAGTAAATTGGTATTAGAGCTTCGAGTTGAAGTGATTGAAAAACGATGATGGGACAACATGGTACCGAGTTCAATCACAAATTAAGTTCCATGGATTTGATTTTGCATATTGGAGGATGCTAATCCTGGATTTCTTATATAGGCGAAGGGTCTCAAGTAAACGTTGGAAGGGAAACAGAGGAGATGAGCCAGAAGAAATTGAAAAAAGCTAGATCGAAAAGTCATCGGGGTGACTTGGAAGACGTTGTGAAAACTGTTTTCAAGGAAAAGACTACGGCCAGTTTGATGAAAGTTTTATCCAACATGTACGAGAAACTGTCGACGAGTAATAAAGTTTTTTTAATGAAAAAGCTCTTTCTTTTGAAGATGGAAGGAGTTCAACCACGATCGACCTGTGAGAGCCTATGAATACTAAAAACTTGTTCTTTTGAACTGCACGGTAATTACTTGTGAGACCCAATGAATACTAAGAATTTGTTTTTGCATTCCTCAACTGGACTGAAATAAATTTGAACTAAATTGAAGTATACTAATAAATTGTTTTTTTTAAATAAAAATAACATTCATTAGTGTGATAGAGAAAGAATATTAATTCTTATAAATGGTTAAATATTGTTTACAAAATATTAATAATATTATAACATTAATTAGATCGTAAATCTAAAATTATTAATTCAAATTATTTTTTATTTATTTTATTTTAATTTATTTTGAAATAATCGAGATGAATTGAAATAATCTGAACTGAACTGAAATTAAGTTTAAAAGAATGGATTCGAAATGGAGAGTAAACAAAGTGTGTTATTGCTCGGAAATAGTGTTAAAGGACAAAGAACTGGGTGCACCATATATAAAGCATTGTATTTCTATTTGCTGTTCTTTCCGGCTGAATTCGTGAACGACTTTGAACATGTTGTTGAAGTCATTGTGTGGAAGATCGTTTAGCAGCACCTTGAGTTGAGGCAAATCGGAAAGGGTTGTCGTTTTTGCAGAGGTTTTGAATGGTGTCGATAAGGTAGGAGATGAAGACAACGACCGAATTTTTAAATTGACAACGTTATTGTATACTCAGTATTCAAATTGTTTTTTAATAAAGTAAACTAAACTACTTGTAGGCATTATAATTCAAAACAGACAAGCATTTTCAAATTACCTAAAACTTCAAAATTGAAAAATTAAAACATTTATTACTAATTACAAATTACAAATTACATCTGTAAATCGGGAGTAGTTTTTGTAATATTTGAACTTTCTTGGGTTTATTTGCAATAATCCCAAACCTCAGGGGTAATTTTTTCAAATTCAACTCAAAACAGTTCGCCCCTTTCACCAGTAGTCGCCACAAGAACACGAACCATCGACGCAATGATGAAACCGGACGCGGTCCCTCGTAACTATCTTCCTTCCGGTTATTTTCGAAATAACCTTCATAACCGAATGGCAATCTCGACACACCCTGAGGTTCTTGTAAATCTTTATCGTACTCCCGGGCTTCGTGCTTATAAGCCCGAAAGCAAGTGCCAGCCTCTCACTATGAACCTCGATCGACCTTTCCTTCTCGTACTCCCCAATGTCATGCAACGCCGCCTCCGTCCAACAAACGTGCCCTTTTTCCTTTACCCAACTATTCATTTCTTCCAACATCGAATATATCTCTCTGCTCCTCGGGTGCTTTATATCACCCGCAAGAAACTCGTGCACTTGGTTGTTCACTTCCACCGAGCTACAACCTGGCTCCTTGTGGACCCCACCTCGTTTCATCGCGCTTCTCATTCTAGCCACCCCTTCCCAATCCCCGGACGAAGCATACATGTTCGACAGAAGAATGTAAGTTCCCGAATTCGCTACACCACGTTCGTGCAGAAACTCGACAATCTCCTCTCCCAGGGAAACATTCTCGTGAAGCCTACATGCACCGAGCAACGTACCCCATAAAACGGGGTCCGCGTAATCGCCTATGCTCTTCACGAGCCCGTAAGCTTCATCTAGCTTTCCTGCTCGGCCGAGAAGGTTCACCATGCATCCGTAGTGCTCGATCTTTGGCTGCATACTGTATTCATCTTTCATTGAACGGAAAACGGACCGCCCTTCCGAGAGCAACCCAGCATGCGCGCAAGCATTCAGAACACCGATGAATGTTATGTCGGTTGGGCGGAGGCCCGATCGAGACATGCCATCGAACACCTTCAACGCCTCTCGGGCAAACCCGTGAACCGCGTACGCACCTATCATAGCGTTATACACAACCACATCCTTGTCTCGAATACCATCAAACACCAACTCTGCATCCTCTAAACTTCCGCATTTTCCATACATATCGATCAGGGCAGTACCGAGCTGAGTATTAATAGACTCAGTCTTGCTGTAGACGAGGTAAGAATGGACCCACCGACCCGATTCCAATGCTCCAACCTGACCGCAAGCAGAAAGAACCATAACCATAGTTGCTTCATTGGGTTTCAGCTTAGTATTCGTCATTTGACGAAAGAGATTCAAGGCTTCGTTCGGCCTTCCGTGCTGAGCGTACCCGCCAATCATCGCGTTCCAGCTCACCACATCCCTCTCCTCCATCCCATCGAACAAAACTCTCGCCTCGTCCACATCCCCATTCTTCGCGTGCCCTGTCATCATAGCTGTTAACGAAACAATATTTCTCTCGGGCATTGTGTCAAACAGCTTGCGTGCGGAGACGACGTCCCCGCCTCTCGCGTAGGTATCCACGAGCGCAGTTCGGACATAAGTATCCGATTCGACCCCGAACTTGTGAGCATGGCAATGGAGGGCTTTTCCGGTATTTAACGTACAGGCCTTGAGGACAGTAGACAATGTGAATGTGTTTGGTTCCACTTGTTCGGCTAGCATTCGCGAGTAAAATTGGAGGGCTTGTTCGTGGAGACCATTCACGACGTGGCCGTGGATTATGGCGGTGTGAAAGTAAACATTAGGGTTTTGGGTAGAGTTGAAGAGCGACACGGAGTCTTGGGTGTGTCCTAGGGAAGAATACGAACGGAGGAGCTTGAAGCTTAAGACGGGATGAGTTTCCAGACCACGGCGGATAAGGAAGGCGTGGATTCGGCGGAGATGCTCGACGGTTTTGGTTTTGTCTATAAGAAATGCAAGATGCTCCGAATTTTGGTATCGGTTTTCGCTGGTGGTTATGGATACGGGAGGAGAAACTGAGGACATGACTTACCTCAACATGCCCAAAGCAATGTTCTAAGTACAGTACTTGGATATTGAAGCTAGAGGCATTTCGTCGAACACTTTCGAGTCATTAGATATCTGTTTAAAAAAGAAAATAAACATGTCTGCAGCAGTTTCTTAGCAACTAAATGAGAATGGAGAATAATAATAATAATACCGTCAAAGAATCACCATCGATTCTCTGAAGATCTTCGGAAGCTATATTTATCCACACACACAGAAAAAGAAAAAGAAATAGGTACTCTTTTAGAGAATGTTAGAACAGAGATCATTTTGGGCATGTCGATAAATACTCTCTTCCTAGTTGGCAGTTACAATTACAAACCAAGAATAGGTATACAATTTTTATTTTTAATTAACAAGAAAAATAATTATTTAATTTTTAAATAAGTGTAAGTAACGTTAATTATTTAATTTTTAAATAAGTGCAAGTAACGTGCATATAAAAAAGATTTTTTTTCTTTTATTATTAATTTTAATTTAGTTCGATTCATTTATTTTTTGACACTTTATGAATAAAGAAAAAATGTGTTATAAAATTCGACAAACAAAAAAGAACATAAGAAAGTTTATAAATAATGACCTTCCTATTTTGAAATAAAAGATTTTATTTTAATTTAAACTATAAATGGGAAACTTTCAGGAAATAAAAAAGAAGATAGAGAAGAAATTTAACGCTCTAACGACTTGACTCAATCATCGACTTTTCTGATGCCAAGCTTGAATATCTCCCTCTTTCTGGAGAGACCCATTTTCTTCGTTATATCAAAAATTAATCTTTCTGGGTTTCTGTCGCATTTTTCGGTCAGACTCATTCAGGTATGTAAATGAACCCACCTTTTTTTAATTCATTAATTCCTTTTTTTTTTAAGTGGGATTTTATGGAACAATTAACAGCTCTGTTCTTTTTGGGATATTTAGAGGTTTCTTTTTTTCTCGTCTTCAATTGTTGATGTTCTTGCTGGCATTAGCTTCACTGTCTTGAGAACTAATTTGATTTCCGTTTATGCCCATTCGGTCAATTTGATTTTAATTTCATGTTCTTTTCTCACTTCAGTTAGTGTGATTACGAGTCGAAAGGGTTTAAGGTAATGGAAATTCATGGTTAATGCTGAATTCATGTCGTCTCCGTCGACTTCAATCCCAAAGCCAGTGTCATCCGACTATAGCGCTGCCATTGGACGCAACGCTGATGTCGAGCCTCTGGGACAGAACCTGGATTCCGTACCGAAAAGCGACAAGGGAAAAGAAAATACGACCGACTCTCAAGATCAAGAAACCATCGTAATTTTTATTTATTTTAGAAAGTATATGAAATGGTATTGTTCTAAAGTCTACGTGGAAATCGAATGATTTGCAGGGTCTTCATTCACGGGCTAGAGCTCAAGCAAAGGAAATTATGTACCTTAGAGAGCAAGTTGCTCTTGCCAGTATTAGAGTAAGAAAATACGCTCTTAGGTTCTCGTACATATCCATATCATTCAACATAAATTTTTGAAAGACTTATATGTTCTTATATTATATGTTGTAGGAATCGCAGATGTTGAATGAAAAATATGCACTTGAAAGGAAATTCTCCGAGTTACGGATGGTTAGTATATATACACATATGCCTCCTATCGAAAAAAATTCAGGAAAGAGAGTGATAGTGTTTCTAGTGATTGGTTGCTGGTTGAATTTAAAGGGATTTATTTTAGTGGTTGGTTTCAATATTCTATCGTACGAAAGTCAACCATTCAGAGAGCCTTTGTAAAGTTCTGTGTCATATTAGGCTAATAATGTCAAGATACATAACCTCGCTAATCTTTGGCTTTTTTTAAGGACAAGTAGTATGTGGCAAGTGCCAAGTTTATTTCATGATGTTTTTAGCTCTCTATATATTTCATTTTATTTAATCAACTTTTAATTGGTTTTGTATATGTCTGACCTTATATGTTAATTTCTTAAAGAACCTATTTTGGTTGTAGGCTCTAGATGAAAAGCAGAGTGAAGTTATAACATCTGCATCAAACGAATTGGCACAAAGGAAAGGTGACCTTGAAGTAAATTTAAATTTGCATAATGAATTAAAGGTAAATACTTGGTTGGACCCATGTGTTGTATTTTTTTGGGTTTTTATTTACATTTTAAGTGCAATGATATTAAATTGTTTCTCCATTTAATTCAAATTGGCAAGTTTCAACTATGACAATTTCCTCAATTTTGCTTAGTCTGAATTATTGATATTAGCATTGGCATGGTACAGGCTACAGAGGACGAGAGACATATATTCACGTCGTCAATGCTAGGGATATTGGCTGAATATGGTGCGTTGCCACACGTCACCAATGCTTCTTCCCTAACCAACAGTATAAAGGTGTGAAACATTTCAAGCATTCATTATGTTATGATTCTGTACTTTGTGTATATTAAAACAATATCTCAGATCTTCACACGAGATTGGTATTTCTTAGAGATTGCATTTAAATGTGTTTTGGGCAATATGCTTCCAAAACAATTTATAAGATTAAGAATAAATTATGTATTTTGTTGTTTTTGTAAGAACCATTTTCAAAATATAATATTTGTTGCTAGCTATATCTTATTTTTCGTAGATTCTGACTGAAAAAGTTTATGTGAATCCATTCGTAGACCTTTCTCAATATGTTGACATAAGTGTAGTGATAACGGATATGGTATTTACTGATTTGGGTGATGCTTAACTTTATAAAAAGAATGATTTTACTCTCTTTCAATCTGTTGCAGCATTTGCATGATCAATTGCAGTTGAAGATAAGAACTTCACACGTAAGCTTTTGTCATTCTTATGAAACTAGACGCTAATGATTTTTTTGTAGGGAAGGAGACTGTGATCTTGTTGCTTGAAGGAGTTTTTCAACCCCTGATAAAGAATCACTTTTATGCAGGCCAGGCTTTCAGATTTGAATTCCACGATCGCAAATAATTCCAGAACTAGTTTGGCTGATAAAGATCCCAGGGGTAGCCAGTTTCCAAGCAGCTCTATGGTAATTTCTCTAACTTTAATCGTCTCCTATTTCAACCTTTGTTCAAGGTCATGATGTTATTCGAAATGTATTAGGGGAAATTCATATATTTTCATTACTCTATGAAATTCAATCTGTAGGTTGTTCGTGGAAATGCTCATTATAACAATTATAATAATGATGGGAAAAGGTTGGATCCAGCCCACGACCCATCAAGATATGTGCAAGAGAATGATTCTATGGAAATCAACAGCTTAACACGGAATGCTGAGATGCGGGAATTTCCGAATCCTAACATTGCTAGGTTGGCAATGGCAGTTGATTGTCTAATTTTTGTTATCATGGTTTATTTAGAGTTTCTTTATTATTTATCTATTTTCATATTTTTTTACTATTTTTTATCGACACAATAATTTCATGACTTGAGTAGTACAGTACTATTGCACAACATAATTCTTCTAGTCCAATAACTGCATTGAGATCATTGTGATTTTCGACTCCACTGAACTAGGAGACATTGGACTTATATAGAAACCTATGCATTTTGTTTTTTCGTTCAATATCCATGTGCATTATTATAAGTGTGACACTCTAGATAATACTTAGAATGTTTTTCGCCTTTTTTCACACATCAATTTCCAGTAGTGGGATATCCATGGAATTGTATTTTTTACGACATTAAGTGCTTGATTGCTTGTTCTCCCTAAGCATGTTAATTCTTCTATGATCATCTGTTATGGATTTAAAATTTCTATGCCCCGCCAATTCTTTTGTTGGTCAATTCAAAAAAACTTGTGCGAAATTCTCAAACGGAGCTACATTCTTTGGATGGAGCCATTTTTTTTTTGTGTGAGTGTGTGTTTTAGCTCTTTGAATTTTTTGGTAAATTTTCATTTTCTTTAAACAAACATCTCTCCAGTTTTTTTGTTCATGTAGTTAGTTTATACTTTTTACTGCTGTTATTGTAGGTGCCCAGCTTTTTTTTTTTTTACTGTTGTTATTGTTGTTGTTGCTAATATTAATATTAATGTTAGAAGGCTATTTCAATATCAAGAAAAATCTATTCATGTTGACGGATTAAAATTACAGAAATGCCTCGAGCCATATTATGGACAACGTGCTTGAAAGAAACAGATACGTGCCGGGATCTGACCAAAGAAGTGGTGACCAGTTCTCACTTCCTCCATTTCATGAAAATAATGCCGGTTCATTTGGTTCGGAAGGTATTGTAATATCTCTCTCGTATCTCGTAACTCGGTTAGCATGTCAGTTTATTAAGGACATTTAATAAAAAGTTCCTATCACAGAAGATGGCCCTGGAATAGAAGGTTTCCAAATAATTGGCGATGCCAAACCAGGATGCAATTTATTGGGTTGTGGATATCCAGTGCGCGGAACCTCTCTATGTATGTTTCAGGTAAGAAAAAGGGTATATTTGTAATTGTTTTTGACAGAACTGCACTTTGCAATTTTAGTTGTAATATTAAGAAATGAGTACAAACCGTCTTGCTAAAATTGGTTGTCGAATTTTTAGTCCCAGAAGTACCGGGAATACAAAATTTGTAGTTTGACTTAGGGTGTCGGGATTACTTATGCTTGTAATAATTTTTTTTTACTAATTTATTTATTTTGGTAATTTCTCTCCAAATCTTACTAGTGGGTTCGGCATTATCCGGACGGCACGAGACAGTATATTGAAGGTAAGTCATGGAACTTCATGGGCACATATATTTTGTATTTTGATTTTTTCAAACATACTGTAGTACATTATTCTTACGTCTATTTCTCTACCTATTTCTCTCAGGTGCTACCAATCCAGATTATGTAGTTACAGCTGATGACGTGGATAAACTTATTGCTGTAGAGTGCATACCAATGGACGAACAAGGACAACAGGTAATTTTTTTCTTCGTCCTTGTGTCTGTAATCTTTACCTTTTAAGCATTATCTTCCCGATATCTCCACTTAAATATCTTCGGACACTTGTCTAATCAGGGCGAAATTGTCAGAATCTTTGCCAATGAACAAAACAAGATTACTTGTGGTGAGTGAATTTGCATTGAAATAGGAGTCGCTTTGTGCTTGAATTTTAAGTATGAATTTAAAAATAAATTCATTTCAAATCCAATTACATAATTAAAAATATATTCCTAGTCTCATATATATCAACCTTCCACATTGAAATGAGAAGTAAAATAGAAAAGGGAACAAATAAACACTCTAAATTTGGAAATTTAATTGAAAGATTTGTTGATTTAGTTGGTGTATGAAAATTGCAGATGATGATATGCAAGAGGAGATTGATTCCTATATCGCTAAAGGACAGGCGACATTTAGTATCCTAATTCTTGTACGTGCCACTGATTGTTTCTACCTATAGATATGATTGTACTTTCTCTTATTTTTTATTAGTAACTTTCAAAGTATATATCTCACTTATTCGTTTTCATACATCGAAACTGGTTCTATCGAAATTCTTAACAAATATAAATCAGATTGTTAGTTGTTTGTCAGGCATGGAGGACTTGTTTGGGCATTTGCTCAAGTTCAGAATTTGTGGGAAATGCTTCTTTTTTAACTGATCGTAAATTTCCTTTTAACGTTTGACAGTTAGAAACCTCTGAGAAATGGGAGCCAGCAATTCTATTTTTGAGGAGGTCCGGCTTTCAGGTTAAGGATGAGAGAAATCAGGAATTGGTGACTCCCGAGAAGTACTCTAAAGACTTGTTGGTATGTCCTTCTTACTCTTTATCACCACGAAGTTAAAAATCATGATGTCCGTGTAAAATGCTTAATGACTAGTTGGCGTTTACAAGTTGCTATTTTACATGATAATCCAATTCTTCTCTCTTATATTGCTCTTTATTTACGAACACTATAAGTCAAAAATCATTATCGATAAGGCTAACTTGATCGATTTTAGTTGACTTTAGGGATTATCATTGGCATCCTTCATTACTTTTTACGTTTTTTTTTAATCATCATTGGTAATGTTTCATTTCACCAATCTATTTCAGATCAAAATTCCAAGTGGGCTCTCCCCGCAATTTGTTCTGACATGTTCAAATGGCTCGTCATATCCCTTTAGCACGAATAATGACATTAGGTAATACTACCCTACTTAAAAATCTACTCAGATATGTATTTCTCGAGATCGTCTCGAAATTCAATAACGTATTGTAAATACCATGCTAAAATGAAGCTGCATTATGTTATGTGCAGAATGCGTGACACTCTTGTGCTGACAATGAAAATTTTTCAGAGCAAGGTAACGTTACCTTTAAATATTCCACTGGTGGACACATCCATTAATTATAATATTAGTATAATCGAACATCTTTTATTTCATGATTCTGTGTAATTCCGATTCACTTCATTTTCGACTTGAAACAGGCTTTGGATGAGAAAAGGAAGGGTAAAGCGTAAAATGTATCAAGTCGTCATCTTGTAGGTGCGTATGTTTATAGCCTCGTTCTTTCTTGAAGTCAGAATGAATACATTTTTTGCTATTGATTAATATATAGCGAGATACAGTTTTGATTTTTCAAGAGTTCCACGTCTACTCCTTTTTTTGGGGTGTGTGTGTGTGTGTGTGTGTGTGTGTGGGGGGGGGGGGGGGGGGGGGGGGGGGTTATCATCTATGAGGCAACACTGTAATTGTACAGTCAATAGTTTGGTTGAGTTTATAGGGGATTTGTATCTAAAAATTGGAGTCTTTTTCACCTTATTCTACTGTATCATAAACTACACAAAAATTGAATTTATTGTTTCCAAATGATTTGCTGTTATGTTATTAGAGTAAGATGTTTGTTATGTAGGAGTATGTAACAGCAATATATTTGGAGATGTTTGTTTTTCGAAAAGAGAGTAAAATAATTTCAAATATTTTTGAAGTAAAGTGAAATGTTACAAAAGAAACTTGTTTTCCTTTCACCCAAGTGAAACATGTTACTCCTCTATTAATTTATAGTCAATAATCATTTGAAAGCAAGAATATAAAACTTTGACTTTTGCTTCTGATGATTGCTGAGAGAATTAGTTTTTCTTTTTTCCACCTAAAACCTACTTTAAAATTATTAACAATAATTTCTTTTTTGCATCTTTAGCTAATGCAATTTTATACTGTATTATTCTAAACCCATAAACAATAATAATAGTAATAATAATAAAATAAAATCAGAGGAATATCATGGCTCATGGCTCAAGATTCCACCTGCTTCTCACGCCACGTGTCACATGTTCAACGGGCTTTTCATTTTAGGCATTTCTTGGGGTTTTCACATTTATTTTATTATTTTTTATTTCTTTTTTAAAGGACTTTTCAAGTAAGTTGGATGCCTCCACACATCATCAAGATTCAAGACTCGTCAACAAACATCTTACTCTAATACTAGTAACAAGTAACAACAGCACCATGCATAATTACAAATAATTACAAAACAACCCAAATCTGTCTGAAAATTAGAAAACAGCCCCCTGAGGTTTCATAAGTAACAAAAAACAAACCTGTGTAAAATATCCGGGTGGCTGGTTTTGCAATTAACCCGAATCTCGTGTGCCTTTCGTAATTATCCGAAAACTGCACAGCTGGTCTGAGATATATGGCTAGGCTTCAAATCAATTGGGACCTGATTGGAATTGTGAGGGAGACATGTTCAAAAGTAAATCCAATATAAAAAAGAAAGGAAAAAAGTATAGAGATACAAATAACAAAAATATACGAGGACCACATGAGAGCACAACACAATACAAACATATATAGTACATGTAGTGTTTCAACCATCATCACAATTATTCTATTCTCGTGGGGTCAAATTCTAATTTTTCAAAACTTGTGCTGTCTCAAGAGAGTGTATAGATTCTTATTGAAAGAATTTCCAACACTTTCACTATCTGAGTTTCCTTACCTTCAAAGGCTTCTTCTCATCAGACACACAACCACCAAAGGGCCGGCCATGGGCTCGACCGGAAACCAGAATCCCCTGTCTCCATACGAGAACTATCGCGATTGCTCGTTGGGAATCTGCAGCATATACTGCCCTCAGTTCTGCTACTTGATCTTCCCTCCCCCTCCCCCCTCCGATGACTCCTCCTCCACCGGCACAACCTTCTCGCCTCTGATCATCGCTGTCATCGGGCTCCTCTCCACCGCCCTCCTCCTCGTCAGCTACTACACGATCGTCACCAAATTCTGCAAGAGGAGGAGAAGGAACGAAGCTCACCAACATCGAAGTCGAGATAGTACGGAAATCGAGGAAAATCGAGAGGAGTGGCCGGTGGGCCCGGCTGGGGGGATGGACGATTCGCTCATCGAGAAGATAACCGTGTGCGAGTACAAGAAGGGAGATGGGCTGATCGAGGGGACCGAGTGCGCTGTCTGCCTCAGCGAGTTCCGAGAGGAGGAGTCGCTGAGGCTTCTGCCCAAGTGCAGCCATGCCTTCCACTTGCCCTGCATTGACACGTGGCTAAAGTCTCAGTCCAATTGCCCTTTGTGCCGGGCGAATGTGGCTGTGAGCGCTTGTGAAGTGAGTCGACCGGAAGATTTGGTTTTGGAAATCGTGGAAGATCGAGAAATGGAACATACGGTTGTGATTAGTGGAGGTGATGATGAGGAGGAGGGTAGGGATAATGAAGAGGTTTTGTCCGATCGAGAGGGAGTGCAGCAGGTTAGGAGATCGGTTTCGTTGGATACGTTTCCGTTTCCTTCCAGCAGAAGGCAGCTTTTGGTCTCGGATATTCTTAAGTTTGAAGAGATTGATGAGTACGTGCGAGTGGAGATTGATCAGCTCTGGAGGGGCATTGGTTCGTCTGAGGGAGATGGTCATAGGGGTAAGGATGGGAAACTACTTAGGAGTCCCCTCGCGATGAAGAGGTCGATTTCCACAGGCCAGGTTGCAGGATAAAGGCAAGAGTTCTGTGATTCCGAATCGACACATAGTGTAGTTTTTTTTTTTTTTTTTGTCAAGATTTTTTCTTCATATTTGAGGATTTTGGTTTGTTGTACTTAGGATTTTTATCGATACAAGTGCAGTCAGTCAGAGACGTGGTCTTCTGTGCGTCGTAACGAGGATGATTGCCATGTTTTACTGTCCAGAGTCGGGATGAAGTCATATTTTTTCATGGCTTTTTTTACGCTTTATATGAAACCGGACATAGTTCCTGAGTGATGACTAGCTTTTTTCTTTTGTAATTTATAAATGAGATGTGGCTATTGATACGAGACAGAAGAGGTGGTGGTGAACATGATGAAGAAGTTAATCGGTTGCAATGCCATTATAAAATTTTGTTCACTTTGTAATAATAGTAGTAATATAATAAACGAGAGAGACAAACACAGCTAGCTCTAAGCTCTATATAGTTAATTAAAATTGAGAATCACATGGTTTTGAATGAGTCCAAAAGGAGCAAACAGAGTTTTCAATTCTTTTTCTCAACTTCTCATCAATCAAACACATAAAACTCTTTTACATCATTCTTACCTAAAGAACGAAAAATGGCAGAGAATGACACCACACAACAATGCCCCATCAAGACAGTGGTAATCCTAGTCCAAGAAAACCGATCCTTCGACCACATGCTCGGATGGATGAAGTCCCTCAACCCCGAGATCAACGGCATCACCGGAAAAGAATCCAACCCTCTATCCACCTCCGACCCCAACTCCAACCGCTTGTACCACACCCACCGGTCGGAAAACGTCGAGCCCGATCCCGGCCACTCGTTCGAGGCCGTGCACGAGCAAATCTACGGAGTCCCGTGGACCGAAGGGGGCGATCAAAATCTGACCCCCACGATGGAAGGCTTCGCTCAGCAAGCCGAGAGCATACAGAAAGGGATGTCCGAAGTAGTGATGAGTGGGTTCTCGCCGGAGTCCTTGCCGGTGTACAGGGAGCTGATATCGGAGTTTGCCGTCTGCGACCGCTGGTTCTCGTCAGCCCCGACTCTGACTCAGCCCAACAGGCTCTTCATACACTCTGCGACTTCGTACGGGGCAACGGCTAACGAGAAGAAGATGCTGATCCAAGGGTATCCGCAGAAGACCATCTTCGAGTCGGTCGAGGAGGGAGGCTTTTCGTTCGGGATCTACTACTCCTACCCTCCTTCCACTCTGTTCTACAGGTACACTTCTCTACAAATGATGTCAAGTTCTTGAAAAGTCAACTGCTTTGATCCTAAAGACATCTTTTCAACTTGAACTTAATTTCCTTCATTTCAGTTCAGACCTATTAAGTTCGATTTCAGTTCAGTTTAAACCTATTAAGTTCAGTTCATTTCAACCACTAATACTCGATAACTTAATAATCTCTTTAAATTAATAGAACCTCTCTAAATTAATAAAATTTCACATGCCAAGTTTATTAATTTATAGAGGTTTTACTGTAACAGGAACCTGAGGAAATTGAAGTACATAGACAACTTCCACCAGTTGGACCTCCACTTCAAGAGGCACTGCGAGGAGGGGAAGCTCCCGAACTACGTGGTGATCGAGCAGAGATATTTCGAGACGAAGCTCGTCCCGGGCAACGACGATCACCCGCCTCACGACGTATCGGAGGGTCAGAAGTTCGTCAAGGAAGTGTACGAAGCGCTTCGGTCGAGCCCACAGTGGAACGAGATCCTATTTGTGATAGTATACGACGAGCATGGGGGATTCTACGACCACGTGCCGACGCCCGTGGAGGGTGTGCCCAGTCCGGACGATTTGATCGGACCTGAGCCGTATCGGTTCAAATTCGACCGGCTTGGGGTGAGGGTCCCGGCCATCTTGGTGTCTCCTTGGATTGAACCTGGAACAGGTACTCAAATTAAAATGAGCATATACATTATAACTAGTTATGTGTTAAGAAACAGTTATTTTGGACTCAAACTTACTAACTGAAGTAAACTGAACTTAAGTGAACTATATTTAGTGGATTACTAAACTAAATGGATATTTGAATTGAACTTAATTGATTTTTCTAAACTATGGATTAATATTTTTTATAACTTGTTAAATATGTTTTTGAAAAATATTTTGAAACAAGTTAATATATTTATTTTGATTGTTATTTGGGTTGGGAATAAATGCAGTGTTGCATGGACCATCTGGACCGTATCCTACATCACAATTTGAGCACTCATCAATTCCAGCAACTGTGAAGAAGATTTTCAATCTGGAAAGCTTCTTGACAAAGCGAGACGCTTGGGCCGGAACATTCGACTCTGTCCTAAACAGGACTAGTCCAAGAACAGATTGCCCTGGTATATAATATAATGAATCAACCTTATGATTTAATTAGCGTTATTTTTGCCACGACTCTTGCGTTACATTGCCATTTGCAGTTGAGCTGTCCGAACCTGTGAAAACGCGGGACGCTGAAGCGGATGAAGATGCAAAACTAAGCGTATTTCAAGAAGAGTTGGTGGAAATGTGTGCGGTTCTGAAGGGCGATTCGGACATTTTCACCGACAAGGCATTGAAAGACATGAAAGTGGTAGAGGCCGTGGATTACGTTGGGAGTGCTTTTCAAAAGTTCAAGGACAACTGTGACGATGCTAGAAGAAATGGAGCCGACGGATCGCATATAGTATGCCTTGTTGCTAATAAGCTCCAAGAACACGTTAACAAATCTTTCGCGCAGAAACTTTGTTCGTGCTGGGCTTGTGGGCATTAGCCGGACGTATAGATTATTCGATGATAAGTGGAATACATAATGGATATTGTTCATGATTTGAAGTTCATGAACAATGCATATATATATTACACGGGTTTTTTTGGTTTTTTTCTAAATAATTTGTTGCTTCTGTTTTTGTTTTGTGAATTTGGTTTTGAGTTTTTATTGTTCTCCTCCTTTTATTTTAGGAGTTATTACAAAAGAAGTTCCATTGCGATTTCATTTAAGTACGAAAAAATTAGGGATAGAAAAACTTGTGTTACGGCCCATTCTCTTGTTTTGGGCTTTTACTTTATTCCGGCCCGGTTGTTTAGGCCCAGATACTTAGCCGTTGGTTAGTAGTAGTACTATACTTCCTGAGTTCTCTGTGTCCAATAACACTTGTTATACTTCCTTCTTTGTAGTGTGGATTAGTAGGTATACCAAATGTATTTTTCTAATAACGTTTATCAACCAATATGTAATTGCTATAAAAAATCATAAGTTATACCAATTAACTATGTTAATATACCAACTAATTTGTAAGGTTGAAACTATATTGGTACCTGATTTCTACCAAAATATTTTGGATTTTATTTTATTTAGTTCTTTTTTCATTTTCATATTACCCTCAATTTTGATGAAAATATCAAAGCTCTTTTTTCTTTTTCACATTATCGACTATTTTGATAAAAAATAATAATATTTAAGTTTTATGTATGTAATTTTTCACTTAAATTTTCTTTTATTCAAGTAAGCAAAGCATACAATTTTTATTATAAAATTTTTATGTATATAATTACTATATTATAAAATTAAATAAGTTAATAATATGATTAATATGTCATGTACAATAAATAATTTTCATTACTTTTTTTTTAATATTAATTTATTTGGTATAAATTGGTTAATATCATGTACCATATGTTGATGATTTAAGTGAAATCATTGTCCATTTAATGTAATTGGATTCATACAAAGTTTCGGTTATAATCCTAAGGCACTATAATGTGATTAAGGAGGTGCGGAGTGCACGATCATGTAAAAGTGATAAAGGATTATGTGTTGGATAAGTGATAGTATATATGCTGAAATTAATACTTGATGTTAGTATATATATGATGTTAATTTCGTGGTTGCATGTTTAGATATGCTAATCACGTAATTGCATGCATGGAAAATATTTGAATTATTTTCCAAAAGGTGTGACCATTATGAAATGGTGCAACTCTTCCCAAAGGGTGCAGCCCTTCATGAAAGGGCATTTTCACTATCCAAAGGGGTGTTTCAACACCTATATAAGGGTGTTGAAAATCAGATTCTAAGACCCACGAAATTAAGAGCTTTGTGTTAACGAAGTATAGCGAATAAACATTCTATAATATACTTGTTTCTACGCCAAAGAACAAGTGCGGTATTGTCTTATCCTAGAAGAAGTTTCGTGATACCTTGGCTGTTATAGGGTCGAAATATTCTTTAAGGAAAACGTGTAAACGTGATTCAATATTTTCCAAAGCCTCCTCATTCAGAAACACACAAAAGTTACAACAATCTTAAAGAATATTTCCTATTCTGAACGATGGAGTCGGTTCGTGAAATGAACAGCAAATTTGGAAAATTGGAGAAGTTCGAAGGCGTAGACTTTCGAAGGTGGCAAAAGAAGATGCATTTCTTGCTAACAACATTGAAGGTGGTGTACGTTCTAAGTACTCCACAACCGGAAGCAGCGGACAACGAATCGCCGGAGGAAACTCGGAAACGCTGCAAATGGGAAAACGACGACTATATATGTCGTGGGCATATATTAAACGGTATGTCTGACTCTCTCTTCGATATCTATCAAAACGTGGAGTCTGCTAAGGCCCTTTGGGATAGCCTTGAATCCAAGTACATTGACGAGGACGCTTCTAGTAAGAAGTTCCTAGTTGGTAATTTTATGAATTACAAGATGTGCGACGGAAGGCCGGTAATGGAGCAATATAATGAATTGCTCCGGATCTTGGGTCAATTTACCCAACATAATATGAAGATGGACGAGTCCATCTCGGTGTCTAGTATTATAGACAAATTACCGCCGTCGTGGAAAGACTTCAAACACACCTTGAAACATAAAAAGGAAGAGTTGTCTTTAGTACAACTCGGTAGTCACTTGCGCATAGAGGAATCTCTAAGGGCGCAAGAGGGTGAAAAACCCAAGGACAAGGAACCGATAAGGTCTGCAACTATCAATATGATGGAAGCAGGGGAGAGTTCGTATAAGAACCGAGGGACAAAGCGTCCGTACAACAACAACAACAGCAATAATGCTGGGAGTAAGAAGCCTAAGGGCGCTTGCTGGATATGCGGAAAAGCGGGTCACTTTAAAAGTGATTGTCGTGCGAACAAGAATAAGAAAGGAACGATGAATAATCGCTCGGGACAAAGGTCTAATAACCAGGGTCCGGACACCAATCAAGGTGAGACTACTATACATAATTTAGATGTAAATTCAAATTATGTCCCTATAGTTTCTGAAGCATTTTATGTGCAGGATGATTCGGTGGCGTGGTGGATTGACTCGGGTGCTACTAAGCATGTTTGCAAGGATCGTCATTGGTTTCAAAATTATGAACCAGTTGTAGATGGATCAGTGCTTTACATGGGAAACGAGTCAACAGCCCCTATTCTTGGTCGCGGCGAAGTGTTGTTGGAATTCAGTTCAGGAAAGTCCTTAGTATTATTAGATGTATTACATGTACCTGGAATAAGGAAAAATCTTGTATCCGGTAGTGTTTTATCCAAGTACGGATATAAACAAGTGTATGAATCTAATAAATATGTATTGACTAAGAATGGTGTGTTTGTCGGTTTTGGATACCAATGTAATGGGATGTTTATGCTTAATATTATGAATAAAGTTGATGATTCTGTTCTTATGGTTTCTTCTAAAGTGAATGATTCATTATTGTGGCATGCTAGACTAGGACATGTTCATTATAAGCGCATGATTGATATGTCCAAACTTGAATTAATTCCTGCTATGAACATAGAAGAAGATAAGTGTAATACATGCATGCTAACTAAAATCGTTAGGCAGCCTTTTAAAGATGTTCAACGTGAATCTTGTATGCTTGAACTTGTGCATAGCGACTTATGTGATTTCCATGCTACACCTTCTTTGGGGAATAAGAAATACTTAGTAACTTTCATAGATGATTATTCTAGATTTTGCTATGTATTTCTGCTAAGTACTAAAGATGAAGCGCTAGAAAAGTTTAAAGTATTTAAAACTGAAGTTGAACTACAACAAGAGTGCATGATTAAAAAGTTGAGAACCGATAGGGGTGGTGAATATTACGATCCTGTTTTATTTGAATCGTGTGGTATTATACATGAAATTACTGCTCCTTATACTCCTCAACAAAACGGTATATCCGAAAGGAAAAACCGGGTACTAAAGGAAATGGTGAATTCCATGTTGTCTTATTCGGGTCTGAATAATGGATTTTGGGGAGAAGCCGTGTTAACGGCTTGCTATTTGTTAAATAGGGTTCCTAACAAAAGGAACAAAGTTACCCCCTACGAACTTTGGTACAAAATGAAACCGAACCTTAATTACCTTAAGGTTTGGGGCTGTCGGGCTGTCGTAAGACTACCGGATCCCAAAAGGAAAACTTTGGGAGAAAGAGGCATTGATTGCATCTTTGTTGGATATGCTGTGCATTCCAAGGCATATCGATTCTATGTGATTGAGCCGAATGATTCAGTAGCGATTCATTCTATCATAGAATCGAGGGACGCTATATTTGATGAAACTAGATTTTCATCAATGGTTAGGACCAAGGATCTGGTGCCTAAGGTGGCTGAAAGCAAGGAATTAACCTTGCCCGAGCCTGAGTCGCTTGAACCTCGTCGAGGCACGAGGATAAGGACTAAGAAATCGTTCGGTCCTGATTTCCAGACCTTTCTGGTTGAAGGATCAAGGGACGAAGTTGGATTTCAATACTCGTATAGCTATCATGTTGATGATGAGCCTAAAACATACGAGGAAGTCTTGAAATCGCAAGATGTTGCATTTTGGAAAGAAGCCATCAATGATGAGATGGATTCCATTATGGGAAACAACACTTGGGTGCTTGCTGATTTACCTAACGGTTGTAAACCATTAGGATGCAAGTGGATCTTTAAGAAAAAGATGAAAGTCGATGGTTCAATTGACAAGTATAAAGCCCGATTAGTCATTCAAGGCTTTAGGCAAAAGGAAGGTATTGATTACTTCGATACCTATGCTCCTGTTGCGCGAATAACTACGATTAGATTATTGATAGCTTTGGCTGCAATAAATAATCTAGTGATCCATCAAATGGATGTAAAAACAGCGTTCCTTAACGGTGAGTTAGAGGAGGAAATTTACATGAAACAACCCGAAGGGTTCGTTATGCCTGGTAATGAGCATAAAGTATGTAAACTTGTTAAATCCTTGTATGGATTAAAACAAGCACCTAAGCAGTGGCATCAGAAATTTGATGAAGTAATTTTATCGAATGGTTTTAAGTTAAACCAATCGGATAAATGTGTGTATAGCAAATTCGATGACTTTGGTAAAGGAGTCATCATTTGTCTATATGTTGATGATATGCTTATCTTTGGTACTGATCAAAGACAAGTGGATTTGACTAAGTCATTTTTATCATCAAACTTCGATATGAAGGATATGGGGGAGGCAGATGTGATTTTGGGAATTAAAATCATTCGTGAAAACAATGCCATTACTTTAACTCAATCTCATTACATTGAGAAAGTGTTAAAGAAATTTCATTGTGATGACTATTCTACGGTCAGTACTCCATATGATTCGAGTGTAAAACTCATGCCCAATACGGGTGTTGCTGTGTCCCAGTTGGAATACTCCAAGGTAATTGGGTGCCTTATGTATGCTATGACTAGCACAAGGCCGGACATTGCATTTGCGGTAGGCAAATTAAGTAGATACACAAGTAATCCTAGCACGCATCATTGGCAGGCTGTTAGGCGTGTATTAAAATACTTAAAGGGAACCAAAGACTTTGGTTTGACATATGTCGGATATCCTTCGGTGTTAGAAGGGTATTCTGATGCGAGTTGGATAACCAATATAGAGGATCATTCCTCTACTTCTGGTTGGGTTTTCTTACTCGGAGGCGGTGCTATAAGTTGGGCTTCAAAGAAGCAAACTTGTATTACGAGTTCCACTATGGAATCGGAATTTATAGCACTTGCGGCAGCTGGTAAAGAAGCTGAATGGTTAAGGAATTTGGTTTATGAAATTCCTTTGTGGCCAAAGCCTATTTCGGCGTTTTCAATTCATTGTGACAGTGCAGCCACTTTGGCTAAGGCATATAGTCATGTTTATAATGGCAAGTCAAGACACTTGGGCGTTAGACATAGCGCGATCCGTGAGCTGATCACTCAAGGAGTAATCTCTATTGATTTTGTGAGATCACAACATAATCTTGCTGATCATTTGACCAAGGGATTAGCAAAAGACTTGGTAGTAAAGTCGGTGATTGGGATGGGTCTGAAGCCTCTTTGAATCTTCAAATATGGGATACCAAATTCATTTCTAATTGTATTAGAACCAGAATTCAATTGGGAAGCTTATATTTGAGATTGAAACACATGGAAATTATCCCAAAGGTATGTGTTTGAACCTGCATGTTAAGGTTGAAGTTAATTCTTAATGAATCATTTGATAAAGTGCATTTTGCAGGTGCACGAAGAAATGATTCACCTATATGAGTGGGAAGTGTGGCAGCTTCAAGAGTCGTGGCTAAGCTCTATATACACTCAAGAATGGATAGGATACAAGGCCTAATTTTGTATCGGAAATCATTATAGAATGTATTTGGAATTATGTGTGTAGTATCTTTTATGTATTCAGATGGGTTGAAGAGTTCAATCTTTTAAGACACTCTGATTCTCGAATATATAAGTTGTATATAACACTAAGTTGAAAATTCAATCTTCAAGACATTTTCATTTTATGCATAATTCTGGCTGTTATTGTTAAAATAAGTGATTCAAGGATTACACTTAAATGGGGGAGGAATGTTGATGATTTAAGTGAAATCATTGTCCATTTAATGTAATTGGATTCATACAAAGTTTCGGTTATAATCCTAAGGCACTATAATGTGATTAAGGAGGTGCGGAGTGCACGATCATGTAAAAGTGATAAAGGATTATGTGTTGGATAAGTGATAGTATATATGCTGAAATTAATACTTGATGTTAGTATATATATGATGTTAATTTCGTGGTTGCATGTTTAGATATGCTAATCACGTAATTGCATGCATGGAAAATATTTGAATTATTTTCCAAAAGGTGTGACCATTATGAAATGGTGCAACTCTTCCCAAAGGGTGCAGCCCTTCATGAAAGGGCATTTTCACTATCCAAAGGGGTGTTTCAACACCTATATAAGGGTGTTGAAAATCAGATTCTAAGACCCACGAAATTAAGAGCTTTGTGTTAACGAAGTATAGCGAATAAACATTCTATAATATACTTGTTTCTACGCCAAAGAACAAGTGCGGTATTGTCTTATCCTAGAAGAAGTTTCGTGATACCTTGGCTGTTATAGGGTCGAAATATTCTTTAAGGAAAACGTGTAAACGTGATTCAATATTTTCCAAAGCCTCCTCATTCAGAAACACACAAAAGTTACAACACCATAGTACATGAAAATTTTGTACCACCTATTGTATCGTATTTTAATATTGATACGGTATATCGTACCGTATATCGCATACCATTTTGGTGGTATACTATTAAGGTTGGTACGATAGTTATATGAATTGGTTGAAATAGAATTGTGTACATTTGTCACTCTTACTTTGTAATTTTACAAAGAAGTATGACAAGTGTTATTGGACTAAGGGAGAACTATATAATTATTGCATTGTGATTCAAGTGCAGGTCCAAACGGAACCGAGAAAGGCAGACCAACTTAGCCGGAGGGACTTTATTATTTCAATGTATTTATGAATTTTGATTTTTTTTATTCTTTAGTGTTTTTATTTTTGGCCTTTATATTTTAGTTTTTTTATACTAAAATATAATTTTTTATAACTTTTAATTAATTAAATTATTTATTATTTTATTTTGTATAAATAAGAATATTATATGTCGAAATATGACTCAAAATCAATTGGTGGCAACGAAAAACTACAAAAGAGCTAGACTAAGGTTTTGTTTAAGTTCAGTTCAACTCGATTAAGTTTGTTTCAAAATAAATTAAAAAAAAAATAAAAAATAAATAACTTGAATCAATAATGTTAGCCATATAATCTAACTAACGTTATTAATATATTTGAAAAAATATTTAATTAATTATAAAAATTATTACTATTTTTATAAGAAAATCAATCCAGTTCAATTTAAATTTCAATCCTTTCAGTCGATTTCAGTCCAAAAACCTAAGAGCCAGTGCCGAAGAAGCTTTGCTAGTTGGAGAGTCAATCTTTAGAGGCGGTGGTGTTGGGTTTAGTGTAGCCAAACCAAACCGACGAAGCCACGACGAAAACGAGCGCGGATGGAGAGTTTCTCAAAACTCAGGAACTGGCATGTTCGTGCCAGAATGTGCCATTCTTCCAAAACTTCAGAGGCAGTAGCACGTTCGTGCCAAAACTGGCACGTTTGTGCCACTTTCTGGGAGCTTTTGGGTCAACTCGTTTTTGGGGCTTTTTTTGGGGTTTTTAAGGCCTTTTTTTGGGCTTTGACTAGGTCTTGACCTTACTACTATATATACAACCTCCCCCCTCACATGTATCTTATCCAACATTTGTAGCCTCCATTGTAGAGAGAGAAATATTGAGGAATAGAGAGTTAGAGTTAGAATTTGGGGAAAATTCTTGTAAGCTCTTGGAAGCTCTCGTTAATATTTCGGTGTATCTCTTAGGTGGGCTAGAGTGTGAGGATCCTAGAGAGAGTCGAGAGAGTTATAATTCGGGGGAGAATTCTTGTAAAGCTCGGTGTATCGATTCGGTGTATCTAGTGAAGAAATCGTGGCGGCAAAGTGGATATAGCCTATTTAAAGGTGAACCACTATAATTCTCGGTGTCGTGTTTGTTTGCTTTCTCGTTTCGTTTGTGTTGATTGCTTCGATTGTGGTTTGCTCCTTTATTGCTTGAATATGTATATTGTGTATGCTTGTGGTGCATCGAAGATATATACGTATTGCTTGTGATTGGTTGGTGTCGTTGTTGGTTGGTCGGGAATTCGGTACACTCGGGTTGAGTGGATTCCCGACAACGGTTGGAAGTCATTGTTCTCGGGGGATTGGTAGTAGAGTACGGGGTGGATTCGTTTGGAGATCGATAGGAGTTTCCGTCACGCATTGGGCGTGTCCGATCGATCGGGGATCGACGAGTCAAGAAAAATTCCTCGTGCTCTAGGAGCGGGTCCCGGTGGTCCGACGTGTAGTCGGTGGTCTCGTTTGACGTAAAGCACCGCCCGCCTTCCTCGGTAGTGTACATCGATCCTAACAATTGGTATCAGAGCCGAGTTGAGAAGCTTGGTATCGGAGCTTCGTTTGAAGCGGTCGAGAACAATGACGGGCAACAACATGGTATGGAGTGCAATCGAAAGGTTCAACGGGTCGGATTTTGCACATTGGAAGGTGCAAGTGATGAACTTCTTGTTCGGGAAGAATCTTCATCTACCGTTAGTAGGCGAGAAGCCGGAGGGTATGAGCGAGGCGGAATGGGCTCTCCTAGACCGACGAGTACTCGGGTTAGTCCGTTTGACGTTGTCGGAGAACATCGCTAGAAAGGTGATGGTGGAGAAGTCGACCTCGGGGATGATGAAAGTGTTATCCGACATGTTCGAGAAGCCGATCGAGAAGCCGTCGGCGAGAAGCAAAAGCTCCTTGTTGGAGAAGTTCTTTCATTTGAAGATGGAAGAAGGAGAAGTTGCTGCGACTCATGTGAACAAGTTCGAAACGATCGTCAACGAGTTGTCTTCGGTTGAGATCGGGTTCGATGATGAGGTTCGGGCCCTTACTCTATTGGCGTCTCTACCGAGTAGTTGGGAGCCGATAAGAGTGGCGTTGAATAACTCCGTTGGAAGTGATAGGTTGAAGTATGCCGATGTGAGGGATCGTGTTCTTGCCGAGGAGGTTAGAAGGAGGGATTCCGTAGAGGCATCGACTTCAACGACTAAGGCCTTGAGTTTGAGCCGAGGTAGAAATCATTACGGAGGTTGTAATCGCGGGAAAAGGGTGGAGTCGAGCAACGGGAATGAGAAGCGATTCTCGTGTTGGAATTGCGGTAAATCCGGTCATATGAAGCGGCATTGTAGTGAGCTTCCGGGGAACGAAGGTGATGCCAAGGTTGTGACGGGTGACGAGAGGGAAGATGACTTGTTAGTATCTTCGGAGCCTCGTGAAGACTCTTGGGTGGTTGACTCGGGAGCCTCGTTTCACACCACGGGTAGTCGTGTCGGCATGGTGAACTTCGTTCCCGAGAGACATGAGAAGATATATCTAGCGGATGATAGGCCGTTGGATATCGTGGGTGTTGGAGACGTGAAGGTGAAGACGTCCGGTGGGACGTTGATATTGTCGAAGGTGAGGTATGCACCCGAGCTAAGGAGTAGCTTGATCTCGGTGAGCCAACTTGAGAGAGAGGGGCATACGGTTACCTTTAACGATGGGTCTTGGAAAGTGTCGAAGGGTGCGATTATTGTTGCTCGTGGTCCAAGGACGGGCACCCTTTATACTACGACATGAGGTCGTGAGATTGGTGTACCCGACAACACCAATGGGCTAATGCATTGTGGGCTAGGTAGTATGAGCGAAAGGTGGTTGCAACCAAAAGCGAGTTCGGGTGTTCCTCATACGGATCGGAGTCCGGTTCTCGAAAGGAGACGAGTTCGATTCTCGGTGATTGAGAAATCGAATATCGTAAAGCGGAGACATGATGATGGAGGTGTTCCGGTAGAAGACCGACCGGTGGAAACCTTGGAGATCAATCATGTGCTTTCGGGTCGAGATGGTAGAGCAATGCGGGCCGGTAAATCGAGCAAGCGGGAGTTGAAAATTGGAAGCGAGCCGAGCTCGTTATTTTCACTCGGAGACTCGTCGGGTAGAGACGAGGTATCGAAGCCCGACATTTCCCATTCGGTGGGAGTTGTTAGACGATTCGGGTGCTACTCCGGTGATCGTTTCGGAGAGAGTCCCGTGGCGAGGATTCGGAAAACGAAGAGTAGGCAAAGGAATCGTAGAGCTAGCAACGGTGACAATGTTGGAGGTTATCGGTCGAGATCGTCGGTGATAGACGATGGGCATGTGAATGCCGACGTTGCTCATTCGGTGGGAGTTAGCCGGTTCACGAAGAATCCGGGGAGGCGACATGTGGGAGCTTTGAGAAGCTCGGGTTCCATGTTGCGGTTTCGGAGGTCCGAAAGGGGATTGCGTGGTGACGGAGAGGTTGACGGAATGGGCGATGTTGAAAAGAGGAGAGCATCGAGGGTTTTGATGAGAAACCCGGAGATCGGTGTTCGGTCTAAGCACGAGGTGCTTGAGACGTTCCGGGGAAGTCGGATGCCGACCGATGTATCGAGGAAGAAGGTGTTGAAGCCTTTGGAGCCGAGGTCGAGAGAGACTTCGGTTGGACTTCTCGGATGATGAATGTGGCCGCCGCCACGGATGATGGGGAGTGTAGTTTGGTTGTGTCTCCAGGTGGGAGATTGTTGGGTTTGGTGTAGCCAAACCAAACCGACGAAGCCACGACGAAAACGAGCGCGGATGGAGAGTTTCTCAAAACTCAGGAACTGGCACGTTCGTGCCAGAATGTGCCATTCTTCCAAAACTTCAGAGGCAGTAGCACGTTCGTGCCAAAACTGGCACGTTCGTGCCACTTTCTGGGAGCTTTTGGGCCAACTCGTTTTTTGGGGCTTTTTTTGAGGTTTTTAAGGCCTTTTTTTGGGCTTTGACTAGGTCTTGACCTTACTACTATATATACAACCTCCCCCCTCACATGTATCTTATCCAACATTTGTAGCCTCCATTGTAGAGAGAGAAATATTGAGGAATAGAGAGTTAGAGTTAGAATTTGGGGAAAATTCTTGTAAGCTCTTGGAAGCTCTCGTTAATATTTCGGTGTATCTCTTAGGTGGGCTAGAGTGTGAGGATCCTAGAGAGAGTCGAGAGAGTTAGAATTCGGGGGAGAATTCTTGTAAAGCTCGGTGTATCGATTCGGTGTATCTAGTGAAGAAATCGTGGCGGCAAAGTGGATGTAGCCTATTTAAAGGTGAACCACTATAATTCTCGGTGTCGTGTTTGTTTGCTTTCTCGTTTCGTTTGTGTTGATTGCTTCGATTGTGGTTTGCTCCTTTATTGCTTGAATATGTATATTGTGTATGCTTGTGGTGCATCGAAGATATATACGTATTGCTTGTGATTGGTTGGTGTCGTTGTTGGTTGGTCGGGAATTCGGTACACTCGGGTTGAGTGGATTCCCGACAACGGTTGGAAGTCATTGTTCTCGGGGGATTGGTAGTAGAGTACGGGGTGGATTCGTTTGGAGATCGATAGGAGTTTCCGTCACGCATTGGGCGTGTCCGATCGATCGGGGATCGACGAGTCAAGAAAAATTCCTCGTGCTCTAGGAGCGGGTCCCGGTGGTCCGACGTGTAGTCGGTGGTCTCGTTTGACGTAAAGCACCACCCGCCTTTCTCGGTGTAGTACATCGATCCCTAACAGGTGGCTCGTTCAAGTCGTTCGTTTTAATTTCAAACGGGCCTGATATATTTATTTTATGTTGTCTTCCCATGAGCTCTATTGACGGATTACTTGGGGTGAAGATCAAGTAATTAAATTATTTAATTAATTAATAGATTTGAGTTATGTTAAAAAAATAATTATATTATACAATAATATTTGTTATCTAGTTTATGAATTTTTTACGTTATAAATTGAAATATTCATAGTACACAAAATAGAATATATCGAATATAAAATTACAAGAATTATATAGAGTTGAGAGTGATATATGTCATTTGTAATTGTGCTAATGATATATTCATAGTACATGATATATAGAAAATTTTCATCTTCTTTGATTTACGACAATTGGTATAGAATTTTTTTATATGTATACACACGCGTTATAATATAATGTGTGACTAGCCTTATCCACCCAATAAATTTATTTAGTATGAGGTTAGAGATAAACATCATTTTATATCCACAACGTTTAGTTAGAATATCTCAATCAAAACACTACTTTCGGTGTGCAATGCTTTTGGATCGAGTGCAAAATCATCATCTTTTTAAATGATAATGTTAAGAAGATTGCAAAATTATTGTGAATAAACAATACTACTATTGTCTTATTTGAATAATATTATACTATATGTTAGATAACTACGTACTTGAGTTGTTTGGTTAGGATAATGTTTGGTTAAGATGTAGTAGTATTATAAATTATTTGATATCTCACTTGTCCGTAAGAAGAAAGTGGTTGAAATGTATGTATCATTAAGAGAAAAATTATTATGTTAAACACGATTTGATTTCAGAGCTGCTAAAGCAATGACGCATAAAAATCATATATCATCGATGTTTCTGAATCACCGATTTTGAACTGTGACTCGAAATGGTTTATTAGTTATGATCGGAAATTCCGAACACAATATATATACTATGGAGAGTACTATATATTTACTTGTGGGAATACCACTTTTCATTCACAAATATAAAACATCTACTCTTTTTAACCCCACTTATAAAACTACACCCATTCTACACAAAATGAAAAGGAAAAGTCCTATATACCCTTACTTTTCTTTTCTCTCTTTTAATAACAAAAAATCAATTAAAATACATTTTAAAAAAACCAAAAAGAATTTCTGTGGGGCCCACCTTTACACAAATCAGATTTTTTGAGGTTGGTGGGGGTGTAAATGCATGCATGAATGCATATCCCCTCTACCACCTCAAACCCTCCATAACTCAAACCAAACCCATTTAAAAAAAAAATGCTCTCATTTCTCTCTAAATAAAAGCAAGCTAGGTCGGAATCTACGTGAAAAGAGCTGCTTTCGACGGGGAAAAGGTACGTTGCACGCAAGGGTTCCCCGTTTTTTTTTTTTTTTTTTTTTCCGGTCTGATTTTTTTCGCCCTCGGTCGAAGCCCTCGGTCGAAAATATGACCGAGGGGACGACCGAGGGCGACTGGGTTCTTGAGCCCTCGGTCGAGAATTTTGGCCGAGGGCCCTCGGTCACCCGGCCAAGTGATCGGATAACTTGGCCCTCGGTGACCGGGTAGCTCGGCCAAGTGACCGAGCAATTTTTGCCCTCGGTCACCGATCGGCCAAGTGCACTTGGTCAAATTTTGACCAAGTGCAGAATTTATTTTTTTTTTTTTTGCCCTCGGTGACCGGATAGCTCGGCCAAGTGACCGAGCAATTCTCGGCCCTCGGTCACCGAGCGGCCAAGTGCACTTGGTCAAAATGTTGACCAAGTGCAGAATTTTTTTTTTTTTTTTTAAATTGAATTGTCTATTAATTAATGGCTTGTTTGGATGTATATTTTGGATTTTCTAATTGAATTCAATTGTTATTTGTAATTGTGATGGATATTTTGGATTTTCTAATTGAATTCATTTGTTATTTGTAATTGTAGATGTCGAATCAACGAATCACGGTACGTTACGGTGGTCGTTGGGATCGAGAGGGCTACGTTGACGGAGTAGACATGTGCCTCTTCTTTCGTAGGGAAGAAATTACACTCGACACTCTCGTGAGCCGGATTCGTGCGGTTTTGCGCCCTCCGCCCAATGTCGAGTATTTGTTGTATTGTTATACCCGAGGCTATGACATGAGGAGCGTGCGAGCTCCTATGCTATGCGACGAGGATGTGTCCCTCATGTTAGACGAGCAAAGGGCTGAGTGCTTTGTGTTCATCGTCGAAGTAGAGGGACAACAAGCTGCGCCGGAGGTGAATATCGGAGAAGAAAATCGTGATCGAGGCGCACCGTCAGAGAATGAGAACGAGAACGAGGAGGTACACACTTCCGAGGACGAGGAAGAGGCCCGTCAGTCCGATCTCTTGGATTCTTTGACCACGGAGTGGACCGAGTGGATCAGGCAGCCGGGCGTGGTTAAAAAGATTATGTCGCGCCGTAATATGTCCTCGAGTTCTACTGCGGGAGGCGGCGAGCAATCCGAAGCTTTTCAGAATGCACAGAATAATCCACTGCGCAATTGGATCATTCCACTGCCGACGTTTGACCCCGCTGTTCCGTTGCGTTCTATCGAATCCCAACCGATTTATGGTCAGATGGTAGTCGGTGCCACGTTCCGAAAGAAACAGGATCTGAAAGTGATGGTGGGGATGTATCACATGGAGAATAACGTAGAGTGCAAAACTGCTCGCTCGGGCACTGATCGGGTGACGTACGTTTGCAAGCTGGGGCGTGAGAAATGCCCGTTCAAATTGTGTTCCACGGGTTCCGATAACACCTTTTGGAGGATTACGAGGCTGAACTTGAATCACGAGTGCCGTAACAATTTGGGGCGGACTGCGGATCGACAGGTGTCGAGCAGGGTTGCGGCTACTTTCTTTGCACGCCAGTTAGTCGGGAATCGGGAACTGAAGCCGAAAGATATGGTTGATGATTTGAGGAGATTGTACGGAGTTCACATCAACTACAACTTTGCCCTGCGGACGAGGAATCTGGCGCTTGAAATAGCGTACGGCGACTATCATGGATCGTATCAGAGGCTCCCGTCATATTTGTACATGCTGAAAGAACTTAATCCCGGGACTATGTATGATATTCAGACGACCAGTGATGGCGTGTTTTGCCACATGTTTGTTGCGCTCGGGCAGTGCATTCGTGCATTTGAGCAGGGCACTCTGAGGCCGGTGATAGTAGTCGACGCCACCCATTTGAAAGGGAGAAACACTGGTGTGTTGTTTGTCGCAGTCACGAAAGACGGGAATGAGAATATTTTCCCGCTTGCGTTTGGTATCGGTCCGATAGAGAATGACGAGGAGTGGACGTGGTTTCTCAAGAACCTCAGAGATTGCTACGATACAGACGACGAGGATCTCCTCATTGTGTCCGACCAGCATAAGAGCATCGCGAATGCTATTCGGAGTGTCTATCCCCACGCGACCCGTGCGTTGTGCTATCACCACCTCTCGAAGAATCTAGCACGGTACGGCCAGAAGGTGGTCGAAGCTGTATACTGTGCTGCCTATAGTTATCAGGTGGATGAGTTTGAAAGGCATTTTGCGAATGTGGAGACTCTTAGTAGAGAGGGTGCTTATACGCGCCTTATTGATATCGGGGTTGAGCACTGGGCGAGGTCACATTGTGCCGCACGACGATACGGTTTCATGACATCAAATGCGGCCGAAGTCTTCAACGCTGCTATCAAATGGCCACGGAGATTACCAGTCTGTGCGATGCTCGAGGCGATTCGTGCGATGATTGAGAGATGGTTCGATGAGAAACGAAGGATAGCTAACGAGAGACAGAATGAGCAGCATGAGCTGACCGAGGAGGCATTGGCCAAGTTGTCTAATCAGGATATGTTGAGCCGTTATTTCATCGTTCGGGAGGTCAATGCGAATGCCCGGTACAGAGTTCAGGAGGATGACAAGTCTTATCTTGTGGATATCGCGAATCGCACGTGTGAATGTCGGGAGTTCGACTTAGACCTAATACCGTGTCGTCATGCTGTGGCCGCTATTAGGTATGATATCATTTTACCTTTAAATTTAATTTTAAACTGTCGATTCCACTAACTTGTTTGTTGTTTTTATGTAGACGAGCAGGATTTTCATCGTACGATTTCGTGAGCCCCTATTTCAAGATGAGCAGCCATGTCGAGATGTACGCGACGCCTATTGTGCCGTTGCCACATTATGATGATTGGGTGGTCCCGCCGGATGTGGCATCGTACGTAGTTCTTCCTCCAGTAGTGGTTAGCCAGGCTGGACGTCCGAAGACGACTCGTGCTCGTTCCGCTGTTGAGAGCTCTGCACGACGTGATCCGGTTTGTTCCCCCATAAGTAACATTGTACGTATGTCGTGGCTTAGACCTAATATTGTGTCGTCGTGTGCAGGTGTGTTCGAGATGCAAGGGCGTAGGTCACAACAGACGCGTGTGCACTGTTTTTATTCCCCCTGAGAGTGTTGATTTGAATGGTCCTCCACAAGAAACGGGAACGGAAGAGTCGAGCCGGAGAAGGCAAAAGAAGAAGTGCAGCATCTGCAAAACCGAGGGTCACACGAGAAGAAAATGTCCCGTGAGTACGGAGTGAGACGTTGATATGATGGTTTTAGTTTTTATTGGTGCTCGTGAATTATTTAAGACTTGTATTGTTTTATTATCGTCGACTCTCGTGTGATTTGGTGTTATTTGGATTGATTTGGTGTTTGTGTTTGTGTTTGAGATTGATTTGCAGGTTTAGCTTTGATATTAACTAAATAAATCCCGTCAAAATTTTTAAAAAATAAAGTGTGATTTGATGTTATTTGGATTGATTTGGCGTTTGTGTTTGTGTTTGAGATTGATTTGCAGGTTTAGCTTTGATATTAACTAAATAAATCCCGTCAAAATTTTTTAAAATTTTTTATAATATATTAACCAATTTAGCTTAATATGATTTGTAAAACAAAAATTAATATTATTTTTTAAATCAAATCTAACAAATATATAACTTTATAAAAAAATAATAATATATTTTATAAAACATAATTAACTTAAGTATATAAATAATCTAATTAAACTAAGTATATAATTAAATTACTTAAATTAAGTATATAATTAAATTTGGTGTTATTTGGGTTGATTCGGTGTTATTTTCGGTTGATTCGGTGTTATTTCGGTTGATTCGGTGTTATTTCGGGTGATTCGGTGTTGTTTGGATTGATTTTGGTGAAAAATTGGAAAAAACAGGCTGCACTTGGTCATGCACTTGGTCACTGCACTTGGTGGCTGCACTCAGTCAAAGTGACCAAGTGCACTCAGTCAAAGTGACCAAGTGCACTTGGTCGCCGGTTAACTAACCGAGTGTTACTCGGCACTTGGTCATTTTGACTGAGTGCACTTGGTGGTGACTGAGTGCAGAGACCACCAAGTGCACCACCAAGTGCACCACCAAGTGCCCCACCAAGTGCACTAGAATAATTTTTTTTTTAATTAATTTTAGGCCAATAAAGTGTTGTTATGTTGTTATGTTGACATTAAAGATCATTTTGGAGCCTATAAACATCAAATAAAAATGAAAACAAAGCCGAATTATTAGTATTAAGATGAAACGTAGAAGTTTGACTATTTTTTGAACTAACTAGTAATATTGTTACAAAGTTATCTACATACTTACCAAATTGTTCATGATCCGCATGCGTAATCACTTAATTCACCAATTTCAAAGGTTAATCATGTTTTTTGAATTATTTTGACTATGAAATTGATGTTTCATGTAACATAACAACTTTACAATTGAAAAAAATGCATTAAAATCAATTAAAATGTAATTATGTTCTAAGGCACTTGGTGGGGCACTTGGTGGGGTACTTGGTGGCCTGTGCACTTGGTCACCACCAAGTGCACTTGGTCACAGTGACCAAGTGCATCGACCAAGTGCCGAATTAAAAAATATTTTTATTTTTTCCAGCCACCAAGTGCACTTGGTGGCGCCACCAAGTGCAGCCACCAAGTGCAAAATTAAATTAATTTAATTAATTTAATTATATACTTAATTTAATTATAAAAATTAATTTAATTATATACTTTATTTTTTATAATTAAATTAAGCATAGAATTAAATTAAGTATATAATTAATTTAATTTTATACTTAATTTAATTATATACTTAATAAAATATTTTTTTAATAAAGTTATATATAAAATATTTTGTTTTATAAAATATTTTTTTTATAAATACTCTCATTTATTTAGACTTAATTTAAAAAATAATATTTATTTTTGTTTTAAAAATAATTTTAAAAAATAGGGTAATATATTATAAATAATTTTAAAAAATTTTGACAGGATTTATTTAGTTGATATCAAACCAAACCTGCAAATCAATCTCAATACCAAACAAATCTACACACATACAAATCAACACACATACAAATCAATCCAAATACACACATACAAATCTACACACATACAAATCAACACACCTACGACTCAAAAGTACGACTCAAACCAAAGATCTTCCGAGCAACATATCTACGATACTTGAGCAAGTACTCATTGTCGACCGGTACTTTCACGTGAGTGAACGACTTGTTGATGAGACGATCGAGATACATGCACACGTACGGGCCACAACTGGAGTTGTCGTACTGGGTAAATTGTGTCTTCGGGACGACGATCTTAAGAGCAGTTCTCTTGTGGGCTTTTCTGAAAAAGTTTGTGTCTGCATCCCAATATCCCGCTGCGACCAATAGCCGAGGCAACAAGTGGTGCAACGGTCGCAGCATCGGTTCCCGAATATCGAGTGGCACACGGAAAGTGAAAGAGTCGTACAGAGATACACTCCAGTTGGCCAGATCGATACGCACCGCGACCCAATGAGCGCCAGTATTGACAACCGTTATTACCTAAAAAAATACAAAAAACAAAACAAAACGTTATTGATAAATAAAGGAACGTTATTAAATTGGATAATTAAATAATATTAACTCGATAAATAATATTACCTCAGTAGCATGAAACCAACTCGTGTATTCCTCGTCTCCTCTGACCATCTTCAACAAATGCTCCGGCACTTTCCAGTTCTTATATCTCTCTTCGAAGTTTGTTGTATTGGAAAATGACTTGTTCGACTTCACCTTCCGCCACTCATATGTCAATTTGTTCTGTTAAAAATATTAAACATTAGAAAAATGAGAAAAGTGAGATAAATAGTGGATTTGATATGATAATTGAAACTTACGAAGAACTCGGTATTCAAGAGTATAGTCGTCTTTGGAGATATTCCTTCTCGTACACCCTTCATCAGTTTCAACTTCTCCTGCAAGTATCGAATGTACAGATCGATCTCCTGAAAAATAAACATACCACAACTGAGCACCAATAAATAAATACTATGAATTTGAAAGTAAAATTAAAAATTAACTTACCACGTCTGTGTACCAATAACCGATATCCTCAATAGTGTCGAAATATTTCTGCGTAAAATGGCCTTCATTCAACCGGATGCTCTTCTGCTGCCCTGCTTGTCGGAACACCGAAAACCAGCCTCTAATCTTCCGTTCACCGGCCGGGGTGAAATGCGTGACGTACGGGCTCCGAAGAGCTGCCGAGGGCTTTCTCACACGGGGTCCGATGCTACTCTCGGCGACCTCCTCCTCGGGCTCCGCTGCGGCATCATCGATGCCGAGTTCTTTATCTTCATCGCTGAACGTCCCCTCATAACAGTGTGCATCTGCCCCGGGAGATGTCTGCGTGAACAAATCTGGTTCCTGCCCGAAATAACTCTCTGCATCGAAGACAACTCGCGACATATCACCGGCAGGAACATCCGGGGGGATATAAGGCTGTGTATCACGGGCAGGAATCGGCGGGAAGGACGTGAAATCAGTAGGAGCCTCCGTCGGTGTGAAGAGACTCCCGAACTCTAGCAAGCCCATCTTCGGAGGAGAACCATAAGTCGGGTCAACTATGGGCTGCATCGGAGTGCGGTAACTGTCGATATCTCCACACGATGCTCTAGCTGGAAAGGTCTCCTCCTCCTCCTCCCGGTGCGACGCAGAAGGCTCTGCATATGAATGACGCCCTGGTACAGACCCGGATCGATGAGACGCAGCACGTCCGGACCCGGAGTGATGAGAAGGAACACGTCCTGAACCCGAATGATGAGACGCAGCATGTCCGGATCCAGAGTGATGAGATGCAGAAGGCTTAACGGGATCGGAAGGACAAGGGCGACTCTTCGAGAATCGTCTGCGACCGAAAAACCCCCGAATGTGCTCCATCAGACTGTCGTGGCTCTCTTTCTGTGTCCTCCTGACACTCTCCAGGAGTCTATCGTTGCTCTCCTGATGTGTCCTCGTGATCCGAGCAGTCAGTCGAGCCATAAATCCCGTGTCGGACTCGTCGTTCAGGATCTTCTGGAACCGTCGATCAATCCGTCGATCGGTACTGTCATCGGACCCCTCAGGAGCAGGAGAGCCCTCTCGTCGAGGTCGCAGAGATGGACGACGCTCTGCCGATGAATTAGGTGTGATGGCATCACGACCCCGTCTACTAGGCCCAGAGTCACCCGTCATCTTGTCGACGGCCTTGGACACGCGTCCGACCACGCGTTCCATCAAGTTCTTCTTCTTCTTCTTTGCCGGTGCCAGTGCCTCGTCTGCAGGCAATCCAAGTCTAGGAGGAGGATGGTACGTGACCTCTTCTGCTCTGTCACGCACGAAAATAAAATGCGGAGCAACCGCCTCCTCCTCCGTCGGCTCTAGATACCGGTGAACTTCAAGCTGAAAAGAAATCAAAATTATATAGAGTTAATTAATTTAATTATTTGATATAACCATTAATTGAACATTAAAACAAGCTTACCTCCGGGTCGTCGAAGAAATCAGAAAAATCGACGTGGGACGTAATCGAGTGCCACCCCAGTAGCCGAGGAATCCTCGGACGGTCGTCTCTGTGCGCGCACGCCCTCCCGAGACTAGGTATAGCCTCGTACGACCATAGCTGATAGGTCCAAATGGGGCCGTAAACGTGGTAGGCCGGCTTCAGTACCTGACCGGGATGCATGGCAGCTATGCTGAGGTAGTAGGACATGATCTGAAATGTGTGGGAGCCCCAGGGAAACGTCTCCCATCCCTCCTCGTCCTCTACCAAAGTCCAAACCCAATCCTCGATTTGGATATCGCCTCGGCATAGGAGCATCATGTAATACATCAGCACCTTGGCGGCCTTCAAGTAGTCGGCCGGGTTTGACCCCAAGTCCCTACCAGTGAATCTCTTGGAAAGCTCTCGGGCTGTAATTTTTCGCCCGAATCCGAAGTGCCTATGAAAGAAAGAGCCGGGAGGAATAATGTGCTGGGCCGAAGTATCAAAGGCGTGGTTCCCAAAACGAAGCCCGGTCACCAAGGCGTACTCCTGTGCTCAGAAGCAAATGATGTTGCCCCCGACCGAAAACCAATGCTCGAACGGAGGTATCGTCGGACCCACGATCTCCCGAGCTAACAAGTGGTGCATGGCCGCGTTCGATCGCCCGTCTCTTTTAAGGTACATCAACCTTCCAAAACACGAACCACGGAATGCCCGGTGAGCCTTGTGCGTATCGTCAACGGCTCTCAAAATCCCTTTTATGCTCTTCAAAACGGGGAACCGGTCGTACAAATTTAATTCTTTCGACGTGTGAATAAATTGTGGCCTCCTCCACCGGAACCCATCCTGCAAAAAAAACACAATTAATTAATAAACATAACATTGTAAATATCAAAAAAAAAAAAAAAAAATTTCTGCCCTCGGTCGAGCACTCGGTCGATCGACTGAGTGCCCGGGTGACCGAGGGCCGAGTGACCGGGTAGTGCCCTCGCTCGGTCACTCGCCCGGTCACTTGGCCGGGCACTTGGCCGAGCACTTGCTCGGTCACCAAGTGCCCTCGGCCGAGCTTCTTCTTCCCCGCGGCCGAGGGGTCGACCGAGGGGTCGGCCGAGGGCCATAGATCCAGTTTTTTTTACGCGATTTCAGGCCAATTAAACACATAATTTAGACTCTAAACACATCAAAGAACTCATATACACTCAAAGGAAACCAATTCATGCATTAAATCGAACACATTATTGAAACAAAAAAAAAAATCCAAATTGAAAACCTAACTTACCGGAGCTTGGAGCGGCAATTGTTGGTCTTCTTCGTGCTCGTCGGCTTCGTGCTCGTCTTGGTGCTCATTTTCCGACATCGGGGCGGCCGGAATTCTTGAAAATCGGCGGCGGTAGCTTTGGGTGTGTGGGGACCGACGGGATTCGGTTTGTGGGGGGGGGGGACCGATTTTTCTTTTCTTTGTTTTGTCTTTTAGTTTATTTTTTTAATTGTTTTGTTATGTTTTGAAAAAGGGGAGGGTAAATGTGTATTTTCCTTTACAAAATGTATAGATTGGGTGTAGTTTTAAAAGAGGGGTTAAAATGAGTAGGTGTTTTATATTTCTTACCATAAAAAATTTTCTCTCTATTTACTTTATACTCTTATTTTCTAAACAACGCGTATAAAAACAACAAAAAATAAAATCTAAGTCGGGGTATATATCGAACACATTCCGTTGTTTGAGTGGATGTACAAGCTGGCTAACCAAAGTAAAGGATACTGAGTATATATTAGGAATGAGGTGGCATCCTTTGTTTTTCTCCTTAGTAAGTGGGGGTATGCATGAATATGATGTTGCCCCAACTAAAAGAAATTAGCTTTCCTTTTCTTGTTATAAATATAAAACTAATTATTATAATATGAAAAATACAAAAAACATCAATTTTTGCATGACAACTGTATCTGATTAAGCAGATGATGATGTCCTTTAGTTTGTTCATTAAGTAACACCATTATATATAATTAATTAACTGAAAATCTAACCAAGTTGTAAATTGACAAGCTTCTTTCTCAACCTCTCAAATTTAAAATAGTTTTTTTATTAGATATGAGTATGTATTTATTTATTGTGACTTTTAACTAGAAACTCTGTTGTGTATCACAAGTCATATTACATTTTTTTGGGCTAAAAAAAAAAGATGTTTTATAATATTGTTGAATGTTTCAATTATACACTAATTTTATTTGAAGTGATGTACTTTTTATGTTTCAACTATACATTAATTTTAGTTAATTTTAGTGATATATGTTTAGTTTGGTGGGTTGAAGAGTTGGTATATTAGTTTTGATGCCATGAGTTTTTTTCTTATCCGCTTTATTGTATTATATACCTTTTCTTTTCTATATAATTGACATTTACAAAAAAAACACTAACACTCATTTGTAATTAAAAAAAAAATTATTAAAAAATTGAAGAAATTGTACATAAATAATCGTGACCGAAATAATATAGTATATGATTTTTTACAATTATTTAATGTTAATTTTTCCTATTTTAAAAAAATATAACATTTACCTTAATTATAGCAAAACAGACATAGTCCACTAAATTAAAAATAACATTTTTTTTTTATTCAAATGCAAGTAACATTTCATTTATAATCATACAAATAATTAAATCGAATAAGTATACACAAATTCACTCTCTACAAATAAAATACATTATTTTTTAATATTTTATCTACAATTTTTTGTCACTTTTCAAAAAACGAAAGAAAGTAGTAATTAATTATTAGTTTGTCTCCAGAATTATAGTTAATAGGTAAAACACGTGGTGATATGAGAGTAATTTGACGTGTTAGATTTTATGTCACTTTTCGTGTGATGTTTGATGTCGTCTTGTGTTGTTTTGTGTCATTTTGAGTTGTGTAGTTAGTATTCCTCTTGATTTTGGTGTGTTTCACGTGTTTGTGTAGTGTGCAGGGCATATTTGACGTTAGTGGCGACTTTCGAAGCATTTTCAAGCAAAACGAGGCGACGAGGGGACAAAGACGCGAAGGACGGACCTGAACCCCAGGCAGGCGACCGCTTGACCCCCAAGCGGCCGCGTCGCTGTACCACCAGGAGCTTCTGGACCTCAAGGCAAGCGGCCGCTTGGCCCTCCAAGCGGCCGCGTCGTAGCGCGGATGCAGTTTTCTGGAGCACGGGGCAAGCGGCCGCTTGACCCCCAAGCGGATGATTGGTCCCCGTTTTCTGAAGTCTTTTGACTTTTGTTGACTGATGATTTTGTACAAGAATAGAGTTTTACCCTATTCCAAAATACTTTTTCATTCACTTTTTATTGACACTTTTTATTGACGCACGTTTTGATAGACTTAGAACTCGGTTCCCGAGAGATTTTTAGATTTGTCTTTTCTTGTTTTTGACTCTTGGCAAAAATCGGGGCTAACTTCCGGATAGATGCTTGTTCTTGATTATTGATCTAGAAAAATTTTCTATTTCTTTATTTTGGTGCTCTTATTTAATTGCTTAATTTCGTTTGTGCTTCTTGATATTCGTGTTCTCTTATTTCATTGCATATTCAACTTTTCAAAAAGATTTTATGAATTTAACAAATTAAATTCGAGATTAAATTGTCTTTCAATTAATATCACGAGTAGCTAAACATATTTCGATTAGGGTTAGGGGATTCGATTATCGATAGTAAAGGTTGAGTTTTGGTCTCGCTTAAAAGGTGTTGGATAAAAGTTTTTTTGATTATAAAAGTGGAATTGATCAAACCATAAATTCATAATCGAGCCAACCGGCAATGGGCGTTCTCTTATGACTTTTGCGAGCTAAAATTAGACTTCGAAATCGAGAATTGAATTACCGACCCCTTATCCATTCTCTTATCATTTTAAATACTCGACTTTTAGTTTTGCAAACTCTTTTCATTAAATTAGTTATTCATTAGTTCTTAATAAAAATAAAAAACAATCAATGCATTATGCTATTTCATTTCTTTTCCCTCGTTGCAAATAAATAAACGCTTCTACACGCCGACTGTAGTGTTCATCGAGACCGATTCGGGCAAGTTGTTTCGACAACTAATTCGATTAAATTTAATTGATTTCGCCGCTATAAAAACCATTTATCATAATTGTTCCACGACACATATATGTTCAATTTTTGACTGAGACAATTTTTTCATTAAAATATTATCGAATTTGTCTTGAAGTGAAACTTGTTTATTCTCTTCCATAAGTGTCTGTTACTCGAGTACATCACTCAATTTACATCACATCCGATCGAAAGGCCAACGATTTAGTGACGTGGAGGTTTTAGTCTCTTTATCTTATCAAAAAAATTAATTAATTATTGGCTCAACTCATTTTTATGACACTAAATGTTCATCCCTATCTTTTCCTTTTTTGACTTTTTTGTGTGATATTTATAGCTAACTGATGAATGACATTTTATACCTGAAAAAATATCCAACTTTCAATCAATATAACACCCTTCTTATGAGGTAAGGTTATTTATTTTTATTTTTATTTTGGTGTGTTGCAACTTGCCAAATGAATGTCACTTTCCCTTAGAGAGAAAGAAAATTAGTTTTATGTAGTCAGAAGATAAACTTATTCGACCTCGACTGTACTGTATTTGTCAAAATCCAAATTGTACTTTTTTTTACTTTTCATAAGACTAGCTCGTTTTCTCATTCAAATTGTTAACAATACCTAAATATATGTTATATATATATATATATATATATATATATTCTTTGAACTTTAATTAGTATAGAATGACGTTTTGTTAGTATTATTTGTAAGAGGGTTTGGCGATTAACATTTTTTTTTTTTGTGTGTGTGTGTGTGGGTTAAGTATTTTAATTTTACTAGTCTTCCTACCCGTGCGATGCACGTGTATTTAATTCAACTATTTGTTAGTCTCTTTCGACTTAATATTAGATGTAGATATTGATAATAGATAAATAAATAATAAGTGAATGATCTAATTGAAAGAATACAATAAAGAAAATTACATTCATATTACAAATTATGGAATACTTCTTTATAGACTACATTTGTTCTATTCATAAGACGATCACACTGGTCACAAAGCAGAAGCCTCAACCCGGTCGTATTGGTTACTCTAGACAACTACAATTGATCGTGCGTAAATATTGGTTTTTTCAAAAATATTCCAACATTTGTCAACGACTCACCTTGACTCTTATACCTTGACTCTTATTAATAGTCATGCATACGATATTATAATCGAAAATTGTATTCGTTGAAAAGCAAATTGGAATTTGGTATTCGAGGGCGTGAGAGCAATTCGAGTATTAAGAACAATTTCCCCAGAATTATTTCTCTTAATACTTTCGCGTTATAATATAATTATCAATTAATGTTACAACCATCCTAGTACCATTGCATAGTCCGACAGAGGCATCCGTATTCCGCAATAGTATAACGGTTACCCCAACCTAATACGAAACAGTTCATGTATCAAAAACTATATAGCATGTCACAACATTTAATTAATTCGTATATTATATACAATAAATAGAATATAACATGACTATATAAATTGTTGCTTAAAAAAAATAAGTCTATATATATATATATATATATATATTACTATATTAATTAATATATTTAGATTTTAGTAAAAAAGTTTATAATAATATCAACCTTCAAGTTCATGGTTTGGTAGTTTGGAACACTTTGGTAGTTTGGAACACTTGTTGTTATTTAAAAACTCAATTGAATGCTAAAAAGAATTATTAATGATGATGATAATAACAATAATATATTATCAAAAATGTTAATACATAAACAAATCATAATCATATTAGAAAAATTAATTTATCGAATTTTAGAATGAATAAAAGATGAATACATTTTATAAGGGTAAAATTGAATTAAGTTTTTTAAAAATTTTTAAAATTAGTTGAATAAAAATTGCAAATTATAGAATCTAATCGGGATATTTTGGTTGAAAATTTATAATTTAATTCACTAATTAAAATAGAATAAGGTAAGTTAAATTAAATGGAACCTAATTTACTTAATATTAATATATTAATATAATATAATGATTAATACAAATTAATATTAATACTATTATTTATTAAGATTTATATGATAAAGTAAATAAATAAATGGAGTATATGATAAATAAGGAATAAAGTGAAGATATTAAAAAATAATTTATTTAATAATTTGAATTTTTCAAGTCAGTCTTTAATATAATTAAGGAATTTATAAAGATAAATTATATAAAATCAAATGGTAAGAGAATAAGAAAAATATAAATATTATTATTTATATATTAATTACGTATTTAATATTTACTTAATAAATTGATTAATTTAATAAATTGATTAAGATTAAATATTAATAAATATTAGTGTGAACAAAATTCTTAATTTAAAAATTATTATTTTTTAATAAGTGTGAACACAAATAAATCAAACCCTTAAAATATACTTCCTTTCCTCCCTACTAATAGTCACACTTCCTTCACAAAATACAAAGGAAGTGTCACTATTACTCTGGTTCCTTCACAAAATACAAAAATAAAAAGGAAGTGTGACTATTACTCTGGTTTGGAGAGAGTACGCCACAAATATTAGTTGAATTATATATTATAAGGATTAAATAAAAATATGGTTGCCGTAAAGTCTTTTACTTATAAATAAACCTACAAAAAGACTAAAAAAAATTCAAAAACTGGAAAAAAAATACAAAAAGCATTACCAAATAAATTGTTATATTTACAATACAATTATAATCAATAAACAATAATATTAAAACTAAAATTCGAATTAGTAAAAAATACTTACATTGAAGGCTGCAAAAAATAAAAATATTAATGATCAAACAATAATATTAAAACTAAAATTCAAATTAGTAAAAAATACTTGTCTGCAAAAAATAAAAATATTAATGATTAAACATAATATTAAAATTAAAATTCGAATTAGTAAAAGATACTTACATGAAGGCTATAAAAAAATAAAAACGTTAATTATCAAACAATAATATTTAAATTGAAATCGAATTAGTAAAAGAATGTTTACTTATTGAGAGATGCAAAAAAAATAAAAAAAAAATAAAAAAAAACTTAAATAAATTTCTGCAAAAAAACAAAGGTATGAGCATTACGAATAAAAAAAATAGAATAGATAGAGATAGAGATTGAGTGAAGATGACGAAATTTATATATAAACACGAATTTGAATTATTCATGATAATAGTAATATAAATAGTAGATAATATCAAATTTATTTAGTTGCTTTAAATAAGAAATAGATTTACCTAAAATCCGATATTATTGTTTATATAATATAAATTGATTAATTAACGGTTAAATATATTAATAAAAAAATACAAATTCTCTCTCATCACCCTTAATTACGCTAATTAATTTTAGTACTATAAATAAATAGTAATATAATAGAATAAAGTAATTAAATAAGATAAATAAGTAATAAAAATGATATTTTAAATATTTCAAGTCAATATTTACTATAATTAAAGGAGATTATAAATTTAAATTATATTATATAAAGAAATAAATAATTATGCTATTTAATTAAAAATAATTACGCTAATTAATTATCAGGGTGAACACAAATTTAATCTAACAGCAGTTATTGTTTATTAATAGGTGTGAACACAACATAATCTAACGGATAAAACATATGCCACCTAAGACAATTGCTAAATGAATTATATATTATAAGGATAAACGGAAATAAGTATCTTTCTTGTTGGTTCTTGTGATAAGTATGAAAAAAGATTAATAATTATCTTGAACTAAAATATAGTAAATTATATATTATAACAAACTGTTTTCAATTATAATAGATTACATTTCAATAGTTTTTGAATGATATTAAATAGATATAATGATTTTAAAATTATAAAATAGAAATTTGATATTAATAAGTTGATATTAAAAAAATTATAGATTAACAAAAAGTACGGAAAAGTAAAAATTAAGTTGAAATGATATCATGATACAAAGTTCTGAAAATAAAAAAATTACAAAAATAGATAATATTACTAAAAGATAAAAAAATAAGTTCAAAAGGTGGCATGATTTTTTATCGCTTCAAAGGACATCATCATTGGATGTATAATCCGAGAAATCATCGTTCGACTTCTTAATTAATTCGGAGACCCCATCAAGAATTGTAAGGTAGGACGGATTACGGATTAATCTTTCCTTGTGCAGCCATAATAATGTAGAAACTAAATTTCGCATATCTACAATGCAACGACATAATCTTCCTAAAAGATTGTCTCCGTCAACTCTGACCTTAAACATAAACTCGTTTTCATTAAGAGATGATACAACCGCAGGAGTTACTTTGTTTATACTTTCAGACGAGGATATTCCATTATGATCGTCGGCATTATCCTTGTATACATAAAGATACATTGTATTATTAATTAATTTATTAATATAATAAAAAATACAGTTATGAAATGAAAGAAAAATAAAATTACATAAAAAAATTGATATATATGTAGGAGAGAATTAAATACCGAGAGGATTACCAATCAGCTGATTTCTGATTTAGAAATAATGCAACTTCATTCATCAATACAAAATTCGCGAATTGCTTTCCGTCATGAACTTGTAGATGAATTTTAAACTTGGTGTGACGAATAAGATGACGTTGACAAAAATAGCACACAAAATTGCAATAATTGACATGCTGCATGTGGGGCAAATGATGTAATACCAACATCGCTCGAACAGTTTTTCATGTATTTTAAAAGTTGTGCAAATTTTAATAACCTGTTGTAAATATAATAACAATTATAAATCACTTATTTATTACACATATATAATAAAAAAATGTATTTAGGTCTATAAACATTAAATTCAATATCATATCTTTAGTAAAACTGAACGAAAGTCTTTTTCGGAAGAATTGATATCCCACCAAGATATTGATTGAAAATGATTAAAGAGGTAAAAAAATTAAATTATTATACAAAAATCTCTAGAGAATTAGAGGGATGGGAAAGAATGAAGAATCACAAATTTATTTAGTACTATAAATAAATAATAAATAAATAGTAGTATAATAGAATAAATCGTAATTAAAGGAGATAAATATAAGAAATAAATGTGAAATTCTGAATATTACTTATTTAAATAAATCAAAATATATTAATTTAGTTTAAAGGAGATAAATAAGGAATAAATGTGATATTCTGAATATTACTTATTTAAATAAATCAAAATATATTAATTTAATTTAAAGCGTGATTAATTGAATAATAAATTGTTTTTGAATTTATTAAAATATAATTTAATGCTTTAATATAAATAGAGGATAATATTATTTTTAATTGTAAATTAATAAAAAATTGAATTATGATTATTTCATTCTCAAATCAATTTCGTAACTTTTGAATTTATTTAGTTGCATAAGAAATAGATTTACCATACTCATAATTAATAATATTATTGATATAATATTATAGATATATAATTTTAGTTTACCTTTAAATTTATTTAGTTGCTTAATATAAGGAATAGATTTACCATTAAATTTATTAAACCCTAAAACCTAGAAATAGATTTACCATTCTCATAATTAATAATATAATTGATATATAATTTATAATTAGAGATAATAAAAATTTTATTTGATATTTATAATTAAAGATAAATTTTATTTTAAAAATTTATTAAAATACATAATTTAATAATGTTTTAGTGATATTTGTAAGTAATACAAATAAAAATATTGTTGCGTAAGTTACAAAATAAACAATAAAATTAAATAAAATTATTGTACATTTTATTAATTACATTAAATAGATAAAATACATCATAAATAAAATGAAAACAAACTACTTTAAAATTACAGTAAATTGAGTAAATTATATCATAAATAAAATTAACACAAACTACTCTAATTTTATCCGAAAACATAAACAAAAGCAATACAATGTTTCAATCTTTTTTCATTACTTCGGTCGCAAATATTTTACTTATAATGAAATTTACAAAATAAATAGTTATAAATAAACTACAAAATAAACAAAAAATGAGTAAAAAAGTTCAAAAAGTCTGCAAAAAAATGAATTACCTGCAAAGGTTATTAATATCAAATTAGTAAAAGAATATTTAGCTGCAAAAAATACAAAAAACAACAAAAAAACAACAAAACATACATAGAGCTCAGCAAAAAAATAAATAAACGTGAGCATAAACAAATAAAAAAAATAGCTACAAAAAAACAAAAAAAAAACAACAAAACTTACATAGAGCTCTGCACAAAAATAAATAAATGTGAGTATGAATAAATAAAAAAAATAGTTTAAATTAAAAGTGAGAGTTAGTCCCAAAAATACAAAAAAACAAAAAAAAAACAACAAAAGTTACATAGAGCTCTGCACAAAAATAAATAAATATGAGCATGAACAAATAAAAAAAATAGCTTAAATAAAATGGCTACAAAAAATACAAAAAAATAAAAAAAAACAACAAAATTTAAATAGATCTCTGCACAAAAATAAATAAATGTGAGAATGAATAAATAAAAAAAATAGCGAAATGAAAATTGAATAAATAAATGTGAGCATTACAAATAAAAAAAATAGCTGAAATTAAAAGTGAGAGATAGTGCAAAAAATACAAAAAAACAAAAAAAAAAAAAAAAAACTTATATAGAGTTCTGCACAAAAATAAATAAATGTAAGCATAAACAAATAAAAAAATAGTTTAAATGAAAAGACTACAAAAAATACAAAAAAACAAAAAAAAAAAAAACAAAACTTATATAGAGCTCTCCACAAAAATAAATAAATGTGACCATGAATAAATAAAAAAAATAGCTGAAATAAAAATTGAATAAATAAATGTGAGCATTAACAAATAAAAAAATAGCTAAAATTAAAAGTGAGAGGTAGTGCAAAAAATAAAAAAAATAAAAAACAACAACATAACTTACATAGAGTTCTGCACAAAAATAAATAAATGTGAGAATGAACAAATAAAAAAAATAGCTAAAATTAAAAGTGAATAAATAAATGTGAGAAATGAACAAATAAAAAAAATAGCTAAATGAAAAGTGAAAGGTAGAGAGTGAGTGAAGATGACGTCTTTATATAGATACAGATTTGAAGTAGGGTTTGATAATAATTATTATTTTTTAAATATAATTAATTTAAATTACCTTAAATTTCGATATTATTGTTTGTATAGTAAAAATTAATTAATTAATTAATTAATCGATTAAATATATTAAAAATTGTTTGTATTTAAATATATTAATCGATTAAATTGTTTGTATAGTAAAAATTAATTAATTAATTAATCGATTAAATATATTAATAACAAATGCAAATTCTCTCTAATCATTCGTTAATGAAATAAGGAGATAAATAAGGAATAAATGTGATATTGTAAATATTTCAAGTCAATATTTACGGAGAGTATATTAAAAAGATTATAAACGTAAATTATATTATATAAAGAAATAAATAATTACACTGATTAATTAAAAATAATTACGCTAATTAATTAAGCTAAAAATATTATAAATGTAAATTATATTATATAAACAAAAAAAATTACCCTAATTAATTAAAAATAATTGCTTAATTAAAAATAATTATCTAATTAATTACGCTAAAAATAATAATTAATTACAAATAATTTTGTAATTAATTAAAAATAATTACGCTAATTAATTACGCTAAAATAATATTGACTATATTAAGGAAATTATAAATGTAAATTATATTATATAAAAAAATAAATAATTACGCTAATTAATTAAAAATAATTGTTTTAATTAAAAATTACGCTAATTAATTATGCTAAAAATAATAATTAATAATGACCAGTGTGAACACAAATTTAATGTGCTTATTTATTAATAGGTGTGAACACAAAAAAATCAAACGGTGAAAATATACGACACCTCGAACAATTGCTAGCTGGATTATATATTATAAGGATTGTTTCCTTTATATTTAAATCAACACTTCAAGAATACAGAGTGGAGTTAATTTTCTTTAGCCCCATGTTATTTTTTTACTTATTTTGGGTTGTTTAAATTTACTTTAATTAGTTCAATTCAGTTAATTTAAAAAAAAAGTAAATAATCTATTTCATTATATAATATTATTCTTTTATATTTAAAAATTAAAATAATTTATTAAATTAAGTTAAGTTTAAGTCAGTTCAACTTCATTAAGTTACAATTTTTTTTTTGAAAAAAAGCAAGCCTTACACTTTACATAAAATTTTTTCTAGGTATTTTTGAAAAAAAAAACACATTGATTTATTAAATTACATTTAATAATTCATGCAAAATAAAAATAAATTAAAGTTATGTTGTACATGAATTTTATTAAAATTCTTGAATTGTTTAAAACTTTACAATTTTAATACATTTCTATAATTATCATATACAAAAAATTATACAAAAAATTTCACGTGAAATCATAAAAGTAATTCTAATTATTTTTTCTGTAAAATTTATAAAAAAAAATCACAAAAACATATTTATTAGATGTTGAAAAAAGCTATATTTATAAATAAAAAATATTACAGTTATTCACGTAAAAAAAGTGCAGTTATTCACCAAAAATAACTGGCATACATTTATTATTATAAAAAAACTTATTATTAAATAAATATTAAAAAATATTTAAGCCCAAAAATAACTGCTTGCGTACAATTATTATTATAATAAACTTATTATTCTTTAATAGAGTACTCCTATAGATTAGAGTGATTCTTAAGGCATGTTAATTAATTAAATTATCATTGATTTATAATTAGAAAAAACATATTAATATTTAATTCTAAATAAACATTAAAAATTACCCTTTTCCTAAATCAACTTTTTTTTCTATCGTAAGAAATTTATTTTAATAGAATGTTAGTATTTTAACAATTTTAAAGCAGAAAAATTCAAAGGAAAAAATTTATTACAGTATAGTAATTTTTGATCTATTGTAAATGGAGTGAGGAAAAATTGGAGCACAACAATTAAAAAATAATGAATTTTATTGTGCAATAAAATAATAATAAATTCATTTTTAAAGTGAAAACTTAAATATTTGCGGTGACAAATCCAAAGAAAAATAAAATTACAAACCGCGGACACGTAATCACAATCTCTGAACGACTCACGGGTTTGATTATTCATTTTTCTTTTTATAACTATTGTGATAATTCCAAATTGAAAAAAAAGGAAAAAAGAAAAGAAAAAGTAGAGAGAAATGAAAAGTCCAATAATAACAGTGAGCGATTGAACGCGTCGCTTCTTAAATTATAAAATATATCCGTTTCCGTAACTACCCCTCGCGACTGTAATAACTTGCCTTTTTCTTGTGTCCGCCTATTTATTAAATAATCACTTTTGCCAGCTCAGCATCTTTCTCTCTTTCATTGCACACCATTCATCTTCACTCTCAAATTTCACATTATTATTACTCGTATATAAGAACAAAATTTCATCCCCTAACAAACAAAAATATTATATATATACAACCATTCAATATTAATTAGTCATCACAAAGAAAAAAAAATGAAAAATCAAAAATATATTTTTGCTACGCTTCTTCTTCTTCTTCTCCATCTAACTTATGCTGCTGCAGCCTTCAACGTATCGCCTCTTCCGTATTCCAAAGGCTTTGGTTCTCTATTCGGCGAACCGAATATCGTCGCCTCCCCCGACGATCAATCTGTGAAGCTTCATCTCAATCAATACACAGGCATCTCTCTTTTCTTTTTCTGAGATCTTTTTACCTATAAATATATGATTCATGGGACATATATTTGAGTATGAATAAATTCATCTTATTTTAGCAAAAAATGAAAAATGATTTAATTCCCTAAGATTTATGTAATTAACTAGGTAAAAAGTATTAATTTTCCTTTTTTTTTCTTATTACACAGGATCGGGCTTCCAATCGTCGGACCTTTACAACCATGGATTATTCAGTGCTAAAATCAGGCTCCCGTCGGACTACACCGCGGGCATCGTCGTCGCCTTTTACGTAAGTATATATCATAATTAATTAATTAATTAACCAAATAGAGTAATTATTAATCCAATTTTAATTTAACATATATATTGATATGTATGAACTCTGTATGCGATCAATTTTATTAATTGCAGACAACGAATGGAGACATATTCCGGCACACGCACGACGAATTGGATTTCGAGTTCTTGGGAAACATAAGGGGGAAAGCATGGAGATTTCAAACAAACGTGTACGGAAACGGAAGCACAAGCCGAGGGAGAGAAGAGAGATTTTACCTCTGGTTTGACCCCTCCAAAGAGTTCCACACTTACACCATACTTTGGACCACAACCAAGATTATGTAAGTTCTTTAACTTGTTTTTTTTTTTCTTAATTTTTAATTTTTAATTTTGATTCCATTCAATTGTCATGAGTTGCGGCTAGGAGTGAACTTTGACCATTTATGCAGTATGGCATTGAAATTTTGACCTTTATTCCAAAAATATCACCATCAATTAAGGTGTTGTATCATATCATAAGAAATTTCAAATTAAGTTTATTTAATTATGGAAAGATTCTCATAATTGAAAATTAGACTATGAAATTATTAAAGTTTAAGATTATGTTTTTAAATACAAACTTTGGTGCTTTTTTCAAATTAAATCAAAGAAAATTTTGATTTTTAATTTTATTTTATTGCATTTTTTAAATTAAAAAAAATATTGGATAGGATGTTATCAAAATCTCTATAAAATTAATTAATATTAAAATTACTTTAAAATTCAAACACACTTGATTTTTCTTGTACTTGTATGAGCAAACATAGACTCGTGTTGTCCTTAACACGCTTAGGCATAATGAGCTGTTAAAGTGTGAGTATGATAACTTAATTGTAGATTAATTTCACAAGTTCCTATAATTAATTTAATTTAATTTTAACGGTATAATTAACATAATCAATTAAGACTTTTAGGTGGGTTACCTAACATATTACTGCTATACAATACATTTCTAATATCTATATACGAGTATTAATTTGTTGAATACTCTTACTTAGACCCGATCCTATATTTTAATATAGTTTTATATTAATGTAGTTTCCATAACTATTTCCTAATTCATACGATATTAATATATTTGAGATTTTATTAATTACATAATACATATTTTTTTTTACCAGATTTTACATAGACGATATTCCTATCAGAGAGATAACAAAGAATGATGCAATGGGAGCTGATTTCCCTTCAAAGCCTATGAGGTTGTATGCCACCATTTGGGATGCCTCAGATTGGGCTACTTCAGGGGGCAAATACAAAGCAAATTACAAATATGCCCCTTTCGTAGCCGAATTCACCGACCTTGTCCTCCACGGCTGCCCCACCGACCTACTGGAAGAAGTGGTGGCTACCGATTGCGACCTAAGAGATGACCTTCTTGCTAGCGCGGAATTCAGTAATATAACCCCTAAGCAAGAGGTTGCAATGAAGAAGTTTAGGTCAAAGTATATGTATTACTCATATTGCTATGACACCGCGAGGTACCCTATCCCACCACCGGAATGCGTGATCGATCCGGTGATGAGAGCACGTTTTAAGCACACTGGGAGGCCGAAATTTGACGAGAAACACCATCGTCGGAGGTTTAAGAAAAAAGGTCAAGGTATGGGTGTTAAGAAATATGAAAATCAAGATGAAGAGTAGTGAAGATCATGTGTACACTGCATAATACAATCATGCATGTAGAGTACTATAGTTGATATTTATTTTTATTTTTATTTTTATTTTTTTGACTTATTTTCATTTGAGTGTTGAATTCAAGTCATGGACATACCATACCATACCAAAATGATACCAAATACCATACCAATGTACCATCTTGTATCTTATAAGAATTCTTAAAATAAAATTGTGGCGTGTGAGCAAAATTTGATTTTCATTTCTTCCTGATTTTAATTTTTTATTTCAAATTAAATTTAAATTAATATTATTGGAGCCATGAGATAAAGAAAAACATGATATTTTATGATTGATTAGAAGAAATTTGATTACATAAATTTTAATCGGTTTCCATCACATTCAAGAAATTAATTTTTAAAGAAATCCATGTGGTCATGTAATGACACATATAAACACCATCTGTTTTTTCTTCTCATTATAAACAATCAATTCATTTTAATATGTGATTTATAAATTTTATTTTAAAGTTTACAAGTTTGACATTTGAATTAAAAAAATTGAACAAACCAACATATATATTTTATAAAACAATAAATGAGATTATATATATATATATAAGTTGACTTTTAGGAGTATATAATACTGTATACTAGTAGTAAAGTGTAACAGAATAGGAGAGGAAGAACGCGCGTATCCAATTCAAAGTCCCACAATATCTCAACAAACCCCATCTTCATAGCATACGAACAGAACAAATTAAAACACCCTTATTCAAAATATTACACACACCACACTCACTACTCTTATAACCCCATTTCTTCTATCTTTTGATCATATACTCTACTTACTAATTACTGCCTTAATTAATATTCAAATCATTTCACCCGGACCTTCAACAAACAAGGTACAACGATCATTCGATCAATATTTATTTCTTCCGGTTAAATTATCTTATTTTAACATCGAATTCTGGTCAGATTCTGAAGCGTGCGTACGTATGGTGAAATGTCGACAACCAGAAAAGGAATAGAATGTCCCCCCTGGTAATACTTCGTTGTATTGCCGTCCGGGTAGTTTCGTAATTAATCATATTTCTTTCTTTCTTTCTTGATTTTACATGATCATATGTATATGAATGTAGGAGACCGAGGTCGAAATTAACATCAGAGATCCAGCTTCATCTATGTGGATCACTTTTCACGCTCGACAAAGTAAACAATTAATTATATTTTAATTCATTAATATATAATTAATAATAATATGTATATATATGTATAATTAATAATAATATGTATATATGGTATGAACAGGAATTGCTGGCCCAGAAATCATCGAAGATATCAAAGCTCCTCCTCCTCCACCACAACGACGATCAGCTCTCCGCCGTCCTCCGAGACATTCCCGGCGACCAAGAATCCATGGAGCTCCTGGTCCGGTTCTGCCACGGCTACGAAATCTCCCTGTCCACCCACAACGTGGTCCGCGTGGCCTGCGTTGCCGACTACCTCGGCATGACCGACGCCCACTCCCCCAACAACCTCTTCAGCGCCGCCGTCTCCTTCTTCGACCGCCACGTCATCCCCAGCTGGCCCCACTCCGTGGCCGCCCTGAAGTCCGCCCAGCCCCTCCTCCAGCAAGCCCTCCACCTCGGCCTCGTCGACTACTGCCTCGACTCCCTCATCCACAAAGCCCTCCACAACCCCCGCCTCCTCGGCGACCCCATCCTTCCTCCCGCCGACACCGACAGCGACGGCATCCACCGCCGCCCCACCGTCCGGAGAAACCTCTTCGACTCCGACTGGAAATCCGAAGACCTCACTTCCCTCTCGATCGCACTCTACGCCCCCGTCATCCGCTCCATGTCCCAGCGCGGGGTCCCGCCCGAGTACCTCGCCGGAAACATCTGCCGCTACGCCAAAGCCTGGCTGCCCGCCGACGAAAATTCAAATTCAAATTCAAATTCAAATTCACGGAGGGAGGTTGTCGAGGGGCTGACCGGAATCCTGCCCGATAATACGTTTGTCCCGTGCGGGTTCCTATCGGAGATGCTCCGGGCAGCGATCGAAGCGGAGGCTCGGGAGGAGTGTAGGCACGAGCTGGAGGGTCGGCTCGGGCGCCAGCTGGATCGAGCGACGGCCCGCGACCTCGTGGTCCCGTCGATCGGGTACGGGAGGGAGGAGAAGTACGACGCGGAGTGTGTGAGGAGGATGTTGAAGCACTTCTACACGGGGTACGCGGGGCCGGAGGTGGGCCCGCTGGAGGCGGTGGCGGAGGTGGTGGAGGAGTTTTTGGGTGAGGTGGCGGCTGACGTGGACATGAGGGCGGGGACGTTTTGTGAGATGGCGGAGATGGCGGCGGCGGCGGGGGGAGGGGTGGGGAGGGGGGCGGACGGGGTGTATAGGGCGGTGGATGTGTACTTGGAGAAGCACGGGTACTTGACGGAGACGGAGAGGGAGAAGGTTTGTGGGGTGGTGGATTTGGGGAGGCTGTCGGGGGAGGCGTGCGAGCATGCGGCGAGGAACGAGAGGCTGCCGGTGAGGGTGGTGGTGCAGGTGCTGTTTGTGGCGCAGATGAAGCTCAGGGAAGCCGTGCCCAAGAAGGAGATGGAGGAGATGGGGAGTAAGGTGATGGAGTTGGAGAAGGAGTGTCATCAGATGAAGAGGGAGATTAATATAAGAGGAGGAGGAGGAGATCATGACAAGAAAAAGAAGAGCAATATGTGGAGGGAGGTGAAGAGGAAGTTTGGGTGTGGGGGTAATGGGGGAATGCATCAACATCAGCAGCAGCATGATTGCAATTGTCATATTGTCAAAATCAAGAAGGCCAAGAAGGTGCATCCGAGATAGATCTATGAGTTATACCATTAATTTATAAAGAAGCTGACAAACACTTCAAGCAGCAGGGAGAGTGTGTGTGTTTTTTCGGTTATTCATTCTTTTACTATTACTTTGTGTTGATGATTCTCAGGATTTTCAAACTCAGAACCTGGAATTTTTAATAAATTTTTGTCCAAATAAATATGGATTCATAGTAATTTTGTATCTGTTGTCGAGAATTCATTAAACTCGAGTGTACCGAATTTCCCGATTTTTTTAAAATGCATTTGTGACTTAGAACTGGCAGGTGTTTATTGGGCATTTTTTTTTAATTCACCGAGAACCAATAAGAATAAAACATGTGGATTTTTGAATAAAAACAAAATGCCACGTGTCAGTCAAGCACGTGACTTTTTCCTACCGATTAAAATTTTAGATGAAATTGGATTCAATAAAATTTTGTGATTTAAAAAATTAAATTAAATAAATCTCTTCAAGACCCGACCCCTCTTTTGGGAACCAACAATTTTTTTTTTCTCTTTTGTTTATATGGAGTATTAAAAAGTTTGAAAATTGAATTTTGGTCATTATCATTTCCGTGTTTGTGTGATTATTTAACTTTTTCTTGGTAGAAAATCAAATTGAGTAAAAACAATAACAAATGTGACAAGATTTTATTTATTTCCAGAAAAATAAATAAATAAATCTCGCACCTCTTAATAGCCCAGATCTCACGTGAGTGGTGCAGATCTTCATTTTCTTCCTCGCCCAAAAGCCAGAGCATAATCTGAGTCAGAGCCATGGGACAAATTCTTGACAAAATTCAAGGTATCATATTTTTCTTCAGATTCATTCTTCCCAATATTATACTCCAGTTTATTCTTTTTATTGTTCAATCCTTCCCGGTTGACTTGTTGTGTCTTAACCTTTTGTGTAAATTTATCTAGAGAAAAAATGATTGTTTCGTATTAAGATTCACAAATTATATTTAAAAACATTAAACACCAGTTATTTCATACTACTACTTTGGATTGTTTTGGTAATTTTTCTTGATGGTTATGATCATGCGTTTTGTAATAGAAACTGTGTATGTGCTTTTTATTTGATTTTCCTTACATGTGTTTCGTGTTTGTGCAGGGAAGGAATGGAAAGAGAGACAGATTCGGATAATTACCGACAGGGCTTTTGATCGTGTGAAGAACAACGATGGAACCGCAAATCTCACATTCGAAGAGCTTTATATTGCTGTGCTACTTGTCTATAAGTGAGAAGCAGCTTATCCCAGTATCTTGTTGAAATGTCCGATTCATTTTTACCGATCTTTTTCCTTTTGTGCATCTGTGTAGTGATCTGAATAAGCGTTTGCCCGGTCCTCACTTCGACCCACCTACAAAGGAGCAAGTTAAGAACCTGATACAGGTATAATATAACCATGTGTGTTGCTTTTTTTTATACAAGTGAATCAAGTAATCATAGATAGATTCATAACACTATTATGCATCGCTCGTGATTGGAGCAGGAGTTTGATATAAACCTTGACGGAGAACTGAATCGCGAAGAGTTTGCAAGGTTCATTCGCAGGATTACAAAAGACGCGTTTCTCAGTGTCAGTCAGGGATTGATCGTGACGCTTGCTGTGGCCCCAACGGTGGCCTTGCTGACGAAGAGGACAACCGAGAATGTGCCAGGTGTCGGGAAAGTCGTCCAGAAGATACCGAACTCGGTGTATGCTTCACTCGTGACGCTTGTGATTGTTGCATTTCAGCAAGGGGCAGAGAGAGCATAATAAAAATTATAGCAGGTTGTGTGTGTGTGTGTTGTGGTATGATAGTATGGTTTTATTGGTAATTCAATGTGTTCAACTTGAAGGTACTTTGAATAAAATAGAAAAATACTAGGTATACAACCACAATCTGAAGGAAATAATACATGTGTTTTTTATTTTTATTTTGAGTTTGAATTTTGTGCAGTAGGTGGTGTTCCATAAGATGTTAAGAATTTGTAATATCTTTCTCATACTCCCAATATATATATATATATATATATATATATCCTAGTATGTGACCATGAGTATAATGGGTATCCAAATAAGTCGACGTTGAGCCCTGTTTCAAGCTTCGAGGTTTATGGGTGAGCTTGAAAAAAATATTGACTCTACTCAACTCAATTGCACCCTAAGCACCACCACAGAAATTTTGTTTTATGTTTCCTTTCATACAATAGTTTAGCTTACATTCTACAAAGTCAACAACTCAAGGTTAACTAATCACACAAATGAAGCACAAACATTCAGTTCCTCGACAAATTTATGTTTGTTTTGGTAAAAATAGAATAATTCATTCATAATCCATGAGTTCAACTCGCATCACACAAAAAGATGGCTAGAATAGTGCCTTGGAAACACAGTGTAGTAATAAATCATCAAGGGTGTGTGTATATATATATATATTCTCCACACCCGAAATCTATATGCAAAAATCACCATAGGTCCATAGAGAAAGTTTTCGAAAGGCATAAATCTAATGAGTTGGTTATGCATATGTTTAGAACAAAAAGAAATGCATTTATCTATCTTCACCTACGAACTTCAAAGCAGGAACTTGGAGTCGTTGGCTAACTCAGCTTTTGTAGCCTAGCTTTCGAAATATCCAATTGTTCTGCAAAATAATTAACAAGAAAATACGTCATATATATACACAAGCACAAAAGGAAAAGAACATTAATACATCCTCCAATGGTTTCACTCACTTTGTTGAAATGAACTTGCTTTCTCAACAGTCGTTCGAAAAAATATGTTCCCGTTCTTTTGATAGACGGCCTGTAAGACATTTATCAGGACAGAGTAATGTCAACAATTGTGTGACAAACCTCAAATTTACCAAAGAGAAAAAACACCGAGAGATAAATGCACACACAGTCTAACATAATAAAATCGAGTTTTTTTTCGCGTTTATAAGTGCCAGCAAAACGCAACATATAGTTATATATAGCCACACTCTACATCTCATCTAGGGGCACATAAAAATTCAGGCGAAATCGAGATGGAATTCATTTCCATCTCTACGTTTTCCAACTCATTATAGTCCCTCGCCTAGTTTTGATGAAATATACAGCAGAATCACATGGACCAATGACCATAGTTTTGAATGCTGAAATCTACAGTAAAACAGGCAAAGGGAAAAAATAAAATAAAAAAATAAAAAAATGGCGTACCCGAGAGGAAGAGAGACTATTGAGCTCAGCTAGAGCAACCTCGTGACTTTTTACCTGTAGATTTCCACCACCATTAATTAACCCTAAATCCTAATAATGATTTCATCAAACACGCACGCTTTCTTTGTTGAAGAACAAAATCAAAATCAAAATCAAAATCAAAATCAAAATTAGGGTTACGTAAACAAATTACCTGCTTGAGAAGATCAGCGGGGGATGGCGAGTTTGAGGGATTGGCTCCTGACATTCTGCTGTTCGTGAAACCACGATACACAGTTTCTTTTCCAACCTTAGCCTTGGGTAGTAGTATACGAAGGTTCGAAATCAAGACTCTTCTTTTCCATTGAACTAACTTGAACTGAATTAAAGTTCAGAATAACGATTTTAAATTATTGAAAATTTAATTAATAATATTAATATTTCAATATTTTTGGTATTATAAATAATTTTATAAAATTTCTATGAGGTGAAAATAATCAAAAAAATATTTGCATCTCATGAATTTTACTTACCATTTATGGAGGTGTGTAGAATTTGAGGCTCCAAATAGTACATAATAATATAAATATTAAATTATAATTTGAATAAATTTATGTTATTAATTAAATAAATTAAAGTTTATCATCCAGTGATATAATCTTAGAAAAATAAATTGGTCTAATTTATTATATATCCCAATTGTATAACATGATGTTTTTTTTTGTGAGAACAATACAAACTTAGATGATAAAAATGGGGTCTAATTTATTATATATCCCAATTGTATAACATGATGTTTTTTTTGTGAGAACAATACAAACTTAGATGATAAAAATGGAATGAAACTTATGTTAAAATAAAGATTGATATAATTGAAAATATTTAAAGAAATAACAATACCAAAGAGCATGAAGTACAACAAAATGATCATAAAGGTTTAGAATATATGCCGGTTTTGGCTGCTTGAAGAACTAATTTGTTAGTTCTTGTGGGGCAGTAGGCATTGTCATACACTTAGGCCTTTTTTATTTTTATGATATTACCCTTTACCCAAAAAAAAAAGATTTAGAACATATAGAGTAGATTTTTTGATTATTTAAATTTGTAATTTTTTTTTAAAATATTAATTTTTTCAAGCAAACATTTAATATGTATTGACATTAAATTATTTTATACTATTATTATTGCGTATTTTTTATGTTGATAATAATATGCAAATTAACATATATATTTAATAATAATAATAATAATAATAATAATAATAATAATAATAAATACATTGCATTAACAAGAAATAATGTAGTATCAACAAAAATCCAATTTTAGTCGTTCTAATTAAAAGCGCACACATGGGTTAGCCTAAACATAATTAGACGATGAAATTTTCTCTTTCAAAATAAAACAAAATAATAATAATAAAAAAAGCAATCGCCCATATTGAAGGCTTCCCAATCTTGAATCTGCATGCCCATTTTCTGATCTGATCCGTCGTCCCCCCGGCTGCCTGAAACCGGCAACCCCTAGAGAAAGAGAGAGAGAGAAACATCGTCAGAAAATGAAGGCGACGATGAGGTAATTAAGAAAGATATATAAATCTCATCGAAACAAATAATCCATCATATATGATCATATAGCCAGCTCCATGCAATATTTGTTGAATCGCACATGCAACCCGATTCCAAATCATCACATTCACGTACGTGCAACAAGGAAGGTAGAGAAAATTAATGGAGGAGGAAAGGGAAAGGCAAAAGGAAAAGGAAAGCGATATCAGGGTTCCGTTGGTTTTCTCCTTCTTCTGCCTCTGTGTAATCGCAGGCGGAGTATTCCTCGTGATCTACGTCTTCTTTAACCACCTCTCCCGGCCGTGGTACCCGGTTGCCGCCTTTGGCCTCATCGGCTCCCCTTGGATCTTCTGGTTTCTGACGTATATTTACTCCTGCATGAAGGGCTGCTTCCTCCAACGGGACAAGCCCACCACCACCGTCGGCCACCAGATCTCCAAGAGGCAAACCACCTTGCAGAATAACGTACAGCGAGCCGGCTCCTCCAGGGAACCGGAGATGCCCTTGGCATACTCTACCTAAAATTCAAGGATATATATACCACATTCATATTACTGCTCTCAGCTCCTTTTTTGTTTCCTTTTGAATTTTTCTAAATCATGGATTGCTTCGAATTGCCCTTGTATCATCCCACAGGTTTTTGGTTTATATAAATATTTTGTGACATTGAAACTGTTGTTTGTTTGTTCTAATGTCAAAACCGAAACACAAATTAAAAATAAATCTGGTAGTTCTAGGTGTGTAAATCTTTCATTTCATAATCATTTAGATAAGCTATTATGATTGTGTATGCTGGGTAACAGTGATCCCCCGAAGAGAAAACAAGAAGAAAGATCAAAGACCGAACCCATGAGACTTGCTACCGGGATAGCATATAGGAGAATCAATCTTTAGATCATGTTACTGGGTGTGTACAGAAACTACGCATAGCAGTACCAAGAGAGCACTAATAAGCAGTAGTACCAAGATGCTCTTCAAGTCGAGTGTTTCAACCCTGTGATAGGGCGTGGAACGAGAAATGATGTTGTACAGGTTGTGTTAGTATGTAAGTACGGCTCACTCTACATCGTCTGATTATAGAAGATCATATAGTTTTATTTGGCCTTAACCTAAAAGATGAAAGTAACTTGGTTTTACTGATGGAAGCAATTGCTATACAGATTGCAGCCACCAAAGTCAGACTTATAAGAGATCAGGGATTCACATGTAAATCGTTGAAGTATGGATGCTGCAGTGCCTCATAAGCAGTAATCCTTCTTCTTGGATTAAAGCAGAGCATTTTCTGCAAAAAGAGAGAAAATAATTGAACACAAGATCCAAAAGCATGATATTGACGGCCAATAGTGACTTGATAGTTTCAAGTTTCGATCAATGAAGGAAATGAAGACTTTGAACATACCGATAGAAGGTCTAAACCTTGTGGGTCAAGTCTAGGAACACTCGCTGCAAGGCCCAGCGCTGAGTCAAACGTGGGCATCTGATTGCAACAAGAGGACAAAGGTAGGGGTACAAAGTAATATTAAGCAAAGAACAGGCCGGTTCAAATTAAATTTCTATTTAATTTAATTCAGGTGTGATTAAATTTAAATTATAATTATTCATCAAAGAAAAATGAATATAAATCTGTCATCTCGATTCACTTGATAGTATCACCTGATTGACACTATATAACTTGAGACAAGCTGATGTCACTCCAGGCCAGTCGTTCTCATCTGGTTCACCAAGCACACTTCAAAACAGGAAGGTCAAAAATCAGCACAGTTGTCAGAGAGAGATGTAAAATTTATCTCAATTACACTTAACTTGATTATGTGACTCATCACAGCTTTATGCATACTCCCTCCAAAGAGTATATGTTTTCTCGCCATTTCGGCGAATATACAACCCACAGACCATATATCAACTGCACTGGAGTAGGGGCCGTGAAGCACGATCTCAGGTGCTGTGTATGGAAGAGTTGCTACCTACATACCACAAGAATACGAGTAAATTAGCTATGCTGCTAATATGTCAGATACAAAAATGATTTATTTTTAACCATATATTTAGCCAAAAAAGTTCTCCAGCTGTCACAAAATTTGGACAGTGTGAACAAATACTCTTATTTCCATTCACACATAAACATAAAATAAATGATTTTTAAGAAGCTTAATATTGTTTACATTCTGTCAGTAACCACCACATGCTTACGGTGTAGTTAGTACTAGAAACAATACTAACTACTCCCTCGGTCCAAAGACATTTGTCATACTTTCCTTTTTGGGGTGTCCAACAATAGTTGACACACCCCAAAAAAGAAATAATTATTCTAACTTTTTCATTTTAATATACAATTTTATTCTACTTTACCCCACCTACTTTTAAACTTTACTCACAACTACTTTACTTTTAACTTTTAAAATACATTTTTACTCTTTACTTTTTAATAAAAAAATTAAAAAATAACAATTTTCTTAAACTCCGTGTCCAGCAAAGTATGACATCTATTAATGGCGGAGTATATCATTACCAAAAAGGTTCACAGGAAGAATTTGGACAGTCAAAAAATACTCATTTCCATTCCCATGAAAGATAAAATAAAATCTCAATATTTTATAAGTCCACCATTGTTGAAATTCTATACTCCCCATAGAACGAGTATAATTACTGATAATATCTAAATTTTACAACATACTCTATGAGGGATTATAAATTATAATTGCTGATTTTTTTCAATGAAAATTCTCAGCTTCAAGACTGATCAACCCCAAAACACCGTGCAGGAAAATTTGCAAACTACGTAATAATTTTACTGTGCTAGAAAAGAAGTTACTTCTTGTTGCCGAATGTGTCATTATTATTTTGGTGCTTTATGAAGAAGACTTTAATTCAGAAAAATGTAAGAGTTTTAATGGGAAGTAATCAAGCTGATTAATATTAATTTCATAAGATTCTGCAAATGAAGGAAGTAATGGTGCCATGAACATACATTAATAGTATACTGTGGAAGAGGAACCTCAGTAGTCCTGGCCAAGCCAAAATCAGCAAGTTTTATGATTTTTCCTCCAGCATCTATGAGCAAATTTTGAGGTTTCAAATCTCGGTGGATAATTTTCCGAAAATGACAATAGGAGAGACCTTGAAGTATCTGGAAAAGAAAGCTCTGCAAAAGGACAACCAAGAAGTTCATGTTTTAAGCAAAATTTACATATTAGGCGATAGACCGAGGTCTGAAATAACATGCAATTATGCAAGTCTTTAAAATGAGAAGTTTCTCTACATGGTAAGACCAATTTTGAATCTCATTAGATATAAAAGTTGATAATGAAACATGAAGACAACAAGAAGTGTAGCATAACAGTTTAAAATATCTGTTTTTTGATGAGTATACATATTCCTAGATCCTGCTCAATGGAGACATAGAAAAGGCATTGTGATTACAAGATAAGCAAATGAAAACTCATACAGGAAAGAAAGCACTAGATTTTCTACAATTTAAAGTTCAACAACTTCATGCCACCATATTAGTATTATCGATAGAGGTTTACCGAGAAAGCAATATGACAGACAGATCTTACTCACTTTGATAACAAGTGGATCAAGTTCAGCTCTTGTTGTTCTCTTGATGAACTTGGATAGGTCCTGGTTCATGTACTCAAAAACAAGGTAGAAGCCATCTTCTGTATCAAAATTATCAAGTAACCTGCTTAACAAAGCCCATGTCAAACTAATTTCATCTTTGAGGAGTAAAACCACCATTCAGAATGAAAATGAGTATGCAGATTTTTAAAATTAGTTCGAACACATTAGATACTGGTTCATGGCGAGACATAACATGATCATGTATCAGGAAAATGAAACATTCACACGACATTAATCCACAACGTCTTCTTATAATGTAGAAAAGTACAATTATATAATTCGGTTCAGTGCTTAAGCGTTTTTATTCTCTCTAAATAATTCAATTGCAATAAGATCTCCACTCAAGCCCAGAGTTACTCCACCTCGTTGTTTGATGAGTATTTTTTCAAACCATATTTGTCAAACATGAAATACAAATGGATTATTCAACAGGCACGTGAGGCAATATTTTCCAGCTTCTTTAATTTCATAATCATCCTCACAAATTAAACACGTGTCCAGTGTCCTTGTAGATGGGATTGTTTACAAATATCCCTCACCTGTAACACTTTTGTTCATCATTTAAGAAGATCGAGGATTGATGAAATAATGAGTGACAAATATCAAGTTGTTTATATTTAGGCCAAACAGTCGTACTCAAATACATAAGAAAGCCTCACCTAACAATATTGTCATGTTGCAGCTCCTTCACAACAGATATTTCCCGTATGACTGAGCAGGGAACACCTTCCGTTTTAGAGATATATTCAATAAACTTCATAGCAACAAATGAGTTGTTCCGGAGGTCACGGGCCCTTGAGACCTCTCCGTAAGAACCTTTTCCCAGACATTCAAAAACCTCATACTGAAGAGTGAGAATCAAGGATTCAAAGGTCAACGGTCAATCAGAATATTAGTATTAGCTACAAGTTACAAGAATAAATTATCAAAGGATCAGGATAATGCTAGCAGTAAAATGAGTAATACTATTACTAACCTTCTCCATTGCAAGAGATCAAGCAAATGTGATCCAGCAGAAAGATACAGCTGCTGCACCGGAAAACACTAAACAGGCTTAACCACTTAATCGGATGAAAGTAAACCCCTTAGAAGAACATAAATTTATTGAACACGAGCTTGCATCATATACAGGGAAACAAGTATATATTGGATAGAGAAATGAAAAGTTAAAGGGAAGAAAAAACACAACAATCAGCATTATTTGAAAAGCCGAGTTAGCAAAACAAACCACAGAACTGAAGTCAATTTCCGAATTCTTGATAATATTTGAATACAAATACAGACCGATATTTTCCTCGTTTTCTACACACACACACAATTCTCGTGTTCTACACACACAGTTGAGGTTTTCACGAAGGAATCACGTTTCAGTGTCAAATTCATAACATATTTCATCAAATTTGTGAACATCTAAATCTCAATCCTATCCTAATAATTCCATAGATTGGAAATTGAAGATAGGGACAACATAACTTACATGAACAACATAATTTACATGAACAACAGTAACTGCACAAGCACATAAGCCCTAAAACCCCGAAAATTTTAAAGCTCATTTAACACAAACAAATACTATTCTCGCACAGACGAAACTGAGAAATCTAAGAACCAATACAAAATCAGCCTCGGAATTTCATCAAATTCACGAAACTTCGAAATCCAGAAAAGGAGAAGGAAATAACGAAAACTGAACAGCAAAATAACGAAATTCATGAAGCTTCAACTCGTAGATGAAACAGTAACAGAGAATGTCGCATTCAATTACACGAATATCGGGAGAAATTACGAAAGCCAGAAATGGAGGGAAATATTGGTTCAGACTGACCTATTGGCAGCGGCAACCGTTACGCAAACTCTCACCAAACTTCGTGATCGCGGCTTAAATGCTTAATACTACCAGATAAGGAATCCGAGTGATTATTCGGTGATGACTCGAGCAGTGACCGAGCAGAGTGAACCAAGGCGAATTTGCAAATTCCAGAAATATTTTTCCATGGAGAATCAAAGAGACTTCTAGAAGAAATCAAATTCCAAATGGAAGGATAATACTACTATATTATTATTATTTCTTTTGTCAATTTATTAGGTGGTACTTACTATACGCTATTCTACGTGATACTAATTTTTAATATTTAAATTTTTTTTATTTCTCTCTTTTTTTTACACGCTATTTTATGTGATACTAATTTTTAATATTTAAGTTTTTTTTTCCTCTATGCCGCTCCATGGCGTCGTCAAAGTACGGAGTGCGAACAGCACGGTCTCCAGCTTCAGCGGCAAGCGGAGAAAGCTAGAGGACAACGACGATGAAAACGGCGGGGAAGCCGCGGAAAGGAAGAAGCTCCGCCTGTCCAACGAGCCGGCGACGGTGCTGGAGGACACCTTCAATACCTGGTACGAACTCTAAGTTGATTGTGCTATTATCACACAATTAGTGTTCGATTACATAATTAGGGTTTCATTGGTGTGATCTACCAGCACCTGGTGTGTAGATACGAGAGCCACTGATCATGTTTGCATTTCGATGCAAGGGTTCCAGAAAACCCGAAGACTGATTTGTGTCGTTTGTGTGTGTGTTTACGTCGTTGTTTTTAGTTGTCATGTGTTAGTCGTGTGGGTTATTTTGTAGTATTTATCGAGTCTTGTGTGTTGATCTCACGGGTGTTTGGAGTTGGTTGTTGTGCACGTTTCAGGTGTAAAGTCGAAGGAAAATCGGAAGAAACGAGTCGAAGACGAAGAGAGGAAAAAAAGAGATAAAAATATAAGGTAGCGGTCGCTACCCTTGACCGCTACAGCTACAATAATCGCTAAGGGCTGCGCTCGTAGGAGCGCTCAACGACCTTCAAAGAAAATGGATTTTGGGACTAGAAGGGGGTAGCGACCGCTACCCCATGCCAAGCGGTCGCTACCCACAAACTTCAAAATATGAAGTGGCAGTTACGAAGCAGTTGGAGGGGTTTTTTTTGCTGGGGGCATTTAGGTGTGAATCTAGAGAGAAAGAGAAAAACTTTTCGCTTGGGAAAAAGATTTGGAGCACGGAGAACATCATCTTGGAGCCGACAACTCCGAAAGCACGACCGATCAAGTTCACGAGCTATTTCATAATTAGTAACATAGATAGTATTTTTATTTCTTGCTTTTTAGTAAAACTTCTTAGATTGCTTATTTTTTCATTTCTTTGCAGAAACTCATGAATGCTTTATAAGGGTTGTTCTTATGATTTTGATTAATGTAGCAAAAGATTGTTTTAAACTTTTATTTTGTTTAATTCTCTTATTAAATTTCTTGTTTATTTTCGAGTGCATACTTAAAATCGATATGAGTTTAGTGTTAATTTTTGTTGTTCGATCTTTGTTAAAAATGATGAACTAAATAATTATCTCGGATGATCATATGAAAAACGAGACGGATAAATTGTTATAACCGGAAGATCTTATATAATCGACACAACTTTATAATCGTAACCCGACCGAGAGCGATTAGGCAAGTGAATTAAACGTTGGAAATACGAGTTAAGTAACTCGACCGGAAACTTGACTTTCGAGTGTCGTTTATATAGATTGAAAAAGGCGAAAATGATTTGACTTCGAGTTTGGAATATTATCATCCGAGTGCTTTCCTAATTGATTAATTTTACAACTTTATGTCTTCATTGCAACCCTAAATGAATTTAGGACTTAGTTATATGATTTATGTTTCTAACACTTTTCATAAACAAAAGCTCTACTCTTTCGTTTTCTTGGATTGATACCGAGTCAACTACAATTGACTTCGAATTTTGACGAGAGACGCACGAAAAACGTCTAATCAGAGACTTAGAAGGAAAAGATCACCATCTACATGGGCAATGCTGCGAAGGTGGCGGAGATATTCATTTAGTTTTAAGTAATGAAAGGATTTTATACATTGTCTTTATGTGCCTGGATTAAGAAAAAATTTAATTTCAGTTTCTAAACAAATGAATATTCTATTTCTTCTGGTAACACATTATCTACCACGATATAACAAACCGAAACTAGTAACACATTATCTAACACCAATAAGAGAAAGAAACCTTCTAGGATGAATCAATTATACTTGTGGCATCGTAAGCTAGGTCATATTAATCCAAATGGGATTCAAAGGTTGAAAGTTGATAGTCTTATCAGCGGTGTTGAAGGAGAGGATCTTCCTACCCGCGAATCAAGTTTGGAGGATAAAATGACCAAGTAACCTTTTAAGGATAAAAGCTATAGATCCGGACAAGTATTGGACTTGATTCACTATGATGTATGAGAATCTATGTCTACTCAAGCAAGAGGAGGGTACGAGTACTTCGTGTTTACTCAGGATATGAATTTAGATACCTGATGCGCCGCAAAAGCAAGTACTTTGACATACTAATCTGATCGTGGAGGCAAATACCTGTCTGGAGAATTCAAGGCATACTGATCAGAGAATGGGATTAACTCCCGAATGACTGCACCATACACTCCTCACCGGAATGGCATGTCAGTAAGTAGGAAAAGGACTCTTATGAATATGGTGCGATCGATAATGAGTTATTCAGACTTACCTGTTATGTTCTAGGGATATTCCTTAGAAAAAGCGGCGCACATCCTAAACTTGGTTCCATCTTTGGAAACTCGTACGGAAGTACTATTGCCTATAGGATATCCTTGAAGAACAAAAAATGTGTTTTCTATAGTACTAAAGACCAGAAGGTCGTTATAAGTTCTAACGCCCGGTTCTTAGAAGAAGGCTATGTGATGAACCACAAGCCCAAAAGTGATTTGATACTTGATGAAATGAGAGAGAACGATCGAGACTTAGAACCATTCGAACCGAGTAGTACACCACTAGAACCTGCACCTGTTATCAATGTTAATACACCGGAATGCCGTCGTAGTGGGAGGGTTGTGAGACAACCGGAAAGATTTGTGAGACTGGTGAATCTTCGGACTCGGCACCCGGAGTACATGAAATAGATCCCTGGACCTATGATGAGGCAGTACAATATCTAGATGCGCTTTTTTGGATAAAGGCAATGAAATCCGAAATAGAGTCAATGGATTTGAATAAAGTCTGGGATCTTGTAGAACCACCGAAAGGTGTAAAGCCAATCGGGTGACAATGGGTCTACAAGACAAAGAGAGGATATGACGGGAAGGTCGAAACCTTAAAATCAAGGCTTGTTGTGAAAGGATATACTCAGAAAGAAATGGATCGATTATGAGGAGACCTTTCGCCGGTAGCAATGCTAAAGTCAATCCAGATACTCTTAGCATCTCATATGGATTATGAGGTGTGGTAAAATGGTTGTTGAGACAGCTTTCCTTAATGGAAGTCTTGGCGAAACCATTTATATAAAACAATCAGAAGGATTCATTGCTAAATGGGGAGAGCATTTAGTGTGCAAGCTCATTCGATCCATTTATGGATTGAAGCAAGCTACAAGATCGTGGAACATGCGATTTGATACTCCAGTCTTATGGATTCATTCAAAGCATGGGCGAATTGTGTGTGTATTGGAAACGTGATGGAAACAAAGTGGTTTCTCGTGTTTTATGTAGACGACGTTTTTCTAATTGACAACAATGTGAAAATGTTACCGGACATAAAGGGATGGTTGTCTAGACAATTTCATATGAAGGACTTTAGGAGAGGTAGTACATGTTCTTGCGATCAAAGTTATAAGGGATCACAAGAGAAGAACATTGTACCCATCCCAAACTTCATACATAGACACGATTCTGACTCGTTTAACATACAAGATTCCTAGAAAGGTTTTTACCTTTAGACATGGAATCTATCTATCTAAAGACATGTGTCCTTAAACACAAAAGGAGATAGAAGAAATGAAAGCAGTTCCCTACGCATCGACTATGGAAGCTTAATGTATGTTATGCACGAGGCCTGATATTTGCTATGCCGGGAGCATAGTAGCGAGATATCAGAGTAACCCCAAAAATGAACATTGGACTGCTGTGGAGCAGTCAAGCTATTTCATGTGGGTTACACAGATTCAGATTTCTAATTACAAAGGGAAAGTTGAAAGTCGAAGTCAGGCTATGTGTTCACACTAAGAAATGGATATCTCACTTGGAAGAGAGTAAATCAATGCATTACGGACACTACCACGGAAACCGAATAGGTAGCGGCCTTTGAAGCAGCTAAAGGATCGGTGTGTCTCCGGAGTTTCCTCCAGGACTTAGATATGGTACCTTGTTTGCCCAATGCTATTATGACAATAGCGGTGCAGTGGCAAAATCAAAGGAACCACGAGTCCGTAGTGCGAGATAACACATAGAGCAAGTACCACCTGATTCGAGATATCGTCAGAGAGGCGATATAGTCGTTACCTAGATAACGTCAAGAGACACCCTAGAGTACCCTTTCACTAAGGCCCTGCAAGCGAAAGCGTTCAGTAGGCACGTGGATGGTATGGGGGTCAGATGTTTGGGAGAAAACGACTAGACCTTAGTATAAGTGGGAGATTGATGGAGTTGTATACTTAATGTCTAGATTTAAGTAACATGTGAACTCCGTATAAAGTCATTTGTCCTATTTAATAATAAACAATTGTTTTGAGTTTAATTATGTTAAATTAAATATGTGCAAACCATAGTTCTAGATTATACACGTTGTAGTTAGTATGGTGTACGACGTCACACGGAAGATCATAATATCGGTTACTCGTATATAATCGAACAGATGCTCACGACCTAGATGGCGAAGACCATCCATCGGTATAGTCGTTGTATAATTGGAAATAAATTGTCTTAATTATTTTATTATACTTGTACACTTGGTGTATTGAGCGGACCCCTTGACATTATTCGATTAGGATTGCCTTGGATAATCGAATTAAATCTCAGTGTATTATATTCTTAATCTCTGATATTATTGCGAGTGTGTGCATTTAATATTAGTGACTTTGACTAACCAATGAAATTGACTAATATGATATTGGGCAATTACCGGCAAATTGAGTCACTGTATTTTATGTATGACATGCTGTGAATTTTTGACGGGAAAGTGTGTCGCGATAAGGGTTGATAATGTCCCCGAGATGAGCTCATAAGAATTATCATGTAAACCTTGCAAGTGTATTTGATCCGCATGATAATAAAGTTGAGTGGTACTAGTCTCGAAATTACAAGAGATGAATAAATTAATTGGCAATAAATATAATTTATTCATGAACATTTCTATCTTAAACATGCAGAATAAAATAATACTACGGAAAATATTTTTTGACATAATATGGTTCAATATTGGGAGTTGCAATTATATTTATATAGTGGTGTTAAATATAATTTATGGATTAATTAATAGATTTAGACTTGGGCTCAATTTAATTAATTTCATAAGGAGTCCAATATTTCACCTTAGCCTATAAAAGTTCTTCTCTTAGAAACTAAGACAAGATAATCATACTTGGTTATTCTAGAGAGAAGGAGATCCATGGAGCTTGGAAGATCGTCGCCCACCCCGACGTTCAAGCTAGTGCAAGGAATACGTGGGAAGATCTTAAGGTCATAAATAGATCTCGATTTTCTGGCAAACGAGAAAAAGGTAAAATCATGAAAAACCCCTTATGCTTTTAAAGATATTAATTATCGTAATTATAGCGCGAACCAAGATCCGAGGACGCGACTCAAGACGAGGTCGAACCGGGCGGTGGTGGTCGAAGACCACCGGACTGCCGGCGGCTCGACGACTCGTCTGGAAGAGTCGAGGGGCGCGAGCCTCGGCTGGACGCCGAGGACTCGATCGAGCACAGCTCGACCTTCCGCACGGGCTCGGCCGCGAGCTGCGGGTTTTCCCGCATCGGATTCGCAGGTGGTCCGAGCCCTTCCCGTGGACGACCAGCGGGCTGCTGCCCGCAGCCCCGTGCGGCTGCTACGAACAGCCGCGAGCCCCACGCGGGGGCTCGACCGGACAGTCGCGGTTTCTCCCCGAGGCGGGGTTGTTTGGTTGGGCCTATCCCCGTGGTGGTTCGTGGCGGTAGGGCTGGAAGTTCGGTTAACCGAAACCGAACCGAACCGAATGTCCGGTTAACCGAAACGAAAAACGATGAAAATGACTAACCAAAACCGAACCGAAATAATTTATGGATAACCGATAACCGAACCGATTTTTTCGATTCGGTTATCGGTTAACCAAAAAACCGATTAGAAAAAAAAGTTTGCTAATTTCAAATGGAATATCCTGGAAAAAGAAAAAAAATCTAAATCTAAAAATTTTTAAATCAAAATCCAACATATTAAATCTAACCTGCATAAATTCAACAAAATACTAAAAATCCGAAATAAGCAAAGAAGTGTTGTCAGACAATCGTCGCTAAAAATATATATATAAATGTAGTATATTTAATATATTTCGGTTATTCGGTTTTTAACAATCGGTTATCGGGTTAACCGATAATCGAATATATATAATTTTTTCTTACCGATAATCGAACCGAAAACCGAAATTCTTATATTTGGTTAACCGAAAATTGAAATTTTCGGTTTGGTTTCGATTTTAAACGATATCCAAAACCGGAATTCCCACCCCTACGTGGCGGGTTTCCGGCGACCGGGATTTCGACCGGAGTTATCTTTTCCGTGTTCACGACGACTCCGGGATGTCGATTTCCAACATGTGGGGAGGATGTTCCAGTATTGCGAATCTCATCTGCATTTCATCTTACAGATACATGCTGTTGCGGCTGGTATAGAAAGTTTCTTTCCTGTGAGCCATACACTCTTCAATCCTGCAGATATTATACAGAAGGTTAGTGTTGTTCCCTATTTTCTAACTGTTTGAATATTATACGGAGTTGTACATTATGAAAATTTTCAAACTTGGTCCTAGAACGGTGGAAAACCACCTTTTACTTATCAATCGTTTGTCAAACTTGCTGGGGAGCCCTCGTGGGCCTCACCTCCCATCTCAACCGAGCTTAGTTGGCTTCATCCTGTTGGAAATGTCGGGAACTGCCCCGTCTCGAAAGTCCCGTCAATTGAGGAACTTGGCTACGAGGACATGCATGAGGTATGAGGCCCACTCATGTGGCTTAAAGTTCTTTCTTTTAAAAAAGCTCTCAGAAGTTCTATTTATAACTAATTTGATTTACTTTTTAATTTAGCGGGCGATTTCCTCTTCGTTCGCGATCTTGTGGCGTAATTAGTATGTAATTATGATGTTAAATTACATAATTTGTTTTCGATTTCAGAATTAGGTTTCGATTTATTGTCCTTAAATAAGTTGCGTTTTCAGAAATTCTAATTTTGCTTTCAGATTTGTTCTGTTTGAATAGATGGATGACATTGATTTTGATGATTACTAGTTTTCAGAAATTCTAATTTTGCTTTCAGATTTGTTCTGTTTGAATAGATGGATGACATTGATTTTGATGATTACTATTTTGATGGTAGGGATTTTCTTTCATCATTCTTCGTAATTGTATTCTTTTATACAAAGTTCTACTCTGTTTTATACTTAGTTCTACTCTGTTTTTAGTACTTTATTGCTGTGTTTTTTTAGGATGACGAGGGTTGTTTCATTGTGCATCATGTTTCTGAAGTTCGATTTTTAGAAGTTATTTCTCCGTAATACAAGTTCGAGATTCCCTGCAGTGTTATAAGATTCAGTCCCGTGATTTTTTTTTTTTGTATCAACGTTGTGCTGATGATATTGAGTTTTTTAGTGTTGATGTATGATTCCAATTTTTTAATTCAAATTAAGATTTGTATTTTTTAACTATTCAACGGTATTCTTATTACTTTCAGATTACATTCTTCTATCTTTTTTACTAAATTTTTAAGTAATGTATGTATTCTTATACTACATTAATATGAATTTTTATTACGTCGAGATTACGTTTATTATAACATGGATAATTATAAATTATGTTTTTTTTATTAATGTACTAAATGTTGTGTACTAATACAGTAGAATTAATGAATGAATGGAGTAGAATATGCACATAAAAAAGAGTAGAATGCACTATTACATGCAGTAAAATTCATTAGGGATTAGGCTTTTAGGATTTAAGGTTTTAGCATTAGGGTTTAGGGTTTTTAGGTTTTAGGGTTATGGTTTAGGGTTTAGAGTTTAGGGTTTTAGGTTTAGGGTTTAAGGTTTTAGGTTTAGAGTTAGGGTTTTGGGTTTTAGGTTTAGGGTTTAGGTTTAGGTTTTAGGATTTAAGGTTTTAGGGTTTAGGGTTTTAGAATTTAGTATTCAATATTATTAATATACTTTAACAAAATAATATACAAATAAATAAAAATAGTTTTTTATTTTATTTTTATAATATTTTATCTAGTTAAAAATGATATTTCAAATTTATTGAATATAAAAAAAATTATAAATATAAAAATTAGTTTTAATTATTACTTTATATTTATTTTATCCAAAGTTTAAATTATTTTGATTTTATCCTGTTCAAAATCAGACTGGACCTGAACCGGTCTGGTCCAAACTGGTATTATTTCGGTCCAATTTCCTGTTCATGATATTTTATAATTTTGGTTCCGGTTTCATTTGATTTTGGTCCGGTTCGTTCCGGTTTTGGACCAATAAACACTCCTACTTGGTTTCGGTCTAACTTATTCGACTATCGGACTATTTCGATTCAAATTGAAATTTTTCGAGTTTAAAATTAATAGTTTTAACCTTAAAGTTTTCGATTTGGAACGATTTTGTACTAGCCATTTCGAAAAATTTATACTAAAAATACTCTATTTGTTAATGCAAATTTAAGTTTGTTATTACTGTAATAAAAATATTTATATTTAAAATATTAATTATTAATATTATTATTATAATATTTTAATTATTTAAAATTTTAAATATTCATCTTATAATATTTAAGATTGAAATTTTTGTTTATATTTTATTTTATTTTTATTTTATTTAAATTAAATTATAATAAAGTGAAATAAATTGGGTTGTTGAGCTACGCCACAGTTTGTCGATCTAGCCCACTCAGTTTGTCAGGCTCTTTCGATTCTAACCGATTCAATTTCGATTTTTAATGCTGAAAATATCCGAGCATAACCTTACTTTTTTCGAACCGACTCGGCTAAACTATATTTATCTATTTAATAGATATCGTACCTTTATTTATTTCAACGATTAGATTTATTTATTTAATCTGAATCGTAAAGATTTATTAAAAACTTCAATAGTAAAGTAAAAATTACACACAAAGGTATTATCCTTAGGTATTGATTAACTTATCAAATCGATTATATATTTTAAAAAATAATTTAAAATATATTTTAAAAAATAATTTAAAATATATTTTAAAAATTAAATATATTAAAAAATTAATTTATTCATGTTTTTTCATGGAATAGTTGAGGAAAATATTTACTTATAATATTAAATGAGATAAAATAACATTGATTTGAAATAAATTAATTGATGTTTAAAAAAATATATAACATAAATATTTTGCTTAAAGTATAATTTATCAACTATAATTTAAAAAAAATATGTATTATTAATTATATTATTTAAATAAATTACTCAAGTATATAAACATTTTTTTGTTTTAAATAGTTTAATTTAATTTCATTTAATTGTGAAAGAATATAAAAATATTTGATATTATATTAGTAAAACTTGATATAGCAGGTCACCTCTTTTCATTAGTTAAAAAAACTAATTTTTTTTTGTTAAAGGTAAATCCCATTTGAAAGAAAAATAAAGTTTAAATGTATTTTAAAATAAGTGAAAAAAGTAAAAATGAGTGAAAAAAATAAAAGTAAAAATTGTATTTAAAAATAAAATAAAAAGTAAAGTTTTTGATGAGAATTTTCTTTTTAAATGTGTGAATAATTAGTTAGAATATAAAAAAAATATGCATAATTAATTAGTTGAGACAAAATTAGTAACTAAAAACATATATCATCAAATATTTAAATCACTTCTCTTCAATTCATATATTAAACTACAAATTATTACTTCTTGAAAATAAAATACTCTAACTATACTGGTATAATTTTATCGTTTTATAATTATTTCTTTTTTTCTTTTTATTAATTAAAATAATATATTTTACTAACATGTGTTAACCACAATTAATATTAAAGTAAAATAATAGATTGAATAATATATTTTACCTTTTCAAAATCAAATTACAAATTATTATTTATAAATTTCAAAGTAAATACTCTAACCAAACTCTAATTTTATCGTATTATATATTTTTTTCTTTTTTTATTATTATTTGCACTTGTTAGTATCAACTAATGTCAAATTATTGGCATTCGTATAAAAATACTTTTTTTTTTTACAAAGAATCAATAATATTTTTTTTTACTTTGAATGCTTATCTAAATTATTTGACATATATTTGATTTGTATAATATATATATATATTCTCATTTACAAGTAATTTAAAGATATAGTTATTTAACTTATTCATATTAAGATAAATTAATTGTTTTTCGCATATAAATGATCATATTTTTTTTATCTTATCATATTAATTGTAATAATTTGAAATTTTACAATAAAATAAGTTAATTAAAATAATATTTTATCTACGTTTTAGTCGAGTTAAGTACTTTTAATTGGGCTTTAATATTTTATAAATTTGGCTTTTAACTTAACAAACTCTTATAAAATATAATTACTTTTAATGGGCTTAATTTGTATTAATGAGCTAATAAAATTATAAATTAGTTGAGCTTCGCCATTTTACTAAATAAGCTTTTAATTTAGTTGGCTTTATTGGGCTAAAATAATATTTGAGTTTCTTTAAATGGGCTATACAAGTTTTAATCTTTTATGGGCTAAGTAATTAACCTTAATATATAAACAAATATATTTTGCTTAAAATAAAATTTATCAACTATAATTTAAAAAAAAATGTATTATTAATTATATTATTTAAATAAATTACCCAAGTATATAAACATTTTTTTTTATTTTAAATAGTTTAATTTAATTTAATTGCGTAAGAATATAAAAATATTTGATATTATATTATAGCAGGTCACCTATTTTCATTAGGTAAAAAAATTAAATTTTTATTTTTGGTTAAATGTCAATCTCATTTAAAAGAAAAATGAAAAAAAAGTAAGGAGGTAAAGAGAATAGGCCGAGGATGAAGTGTAAACTCCAGATCTATGCAATCTCAATCTCACGGTATCCCTCCCCTGAGCTATCTCTGGTAACTCATCCATCAAGCCAACAAACTTTTCTCGAAAATCAACCGGCCACTGCTACTGTCCGCCAACTATGACAGTACTAAGAGACGAGACTACCTGATGTCTTGTCAGTGCTGGTCCCATCAGACATACCTCCTCCAAACGACCCAAGATAAGCCACGTGCCCCTCCAGAGGTAGAACTGCGACCCATCACCAATCTGAAACTGGAAAGCCGGTAAAACAGCAGGCCATAGCTTAAGGAGCTGTCGTCAACTCCAAGAGCACGCCCTAAGCATCTTCGCACTCCAAAAAGAATGCATCCGCAGTCGATTCGCCTGAATCCAACTGACCAAAACAGAATCTGGGTCCCGACTCAGAATGGCCCAAATATGTCTTATCATAAGGGCTCGATTCTGGGCAGTAAGATCCCGAATCCCCAGACCTCCCTCTCTGGCTGGGCGGCATACATCTTCCCACCGAACTTTGGCATACCCCTGGGCAGGGGCGGAGCCAGCTTTTGCAATGAGGGTGGACCAAAATCTTATACTTAGTTTTTTTAAGAGAAAAATCGAAAAGTTAATAAATTTAGGCCCGAAAAGGTGATAAATTTAGACTAAAAAAATGTCGAAACGGTGATAACTTTAGGCTCGGTTCGTTTAGTATTTGTTTCGATTAATTTATTCGAATTTTTTTTTTCATTTTTTTTTTATAAAAGTGGTATAATAACTAAAATAGTTTAGTTCATACTCATTCAAATGGATTACGTTTATTTCAAAATAAATTAAAAATAAAATAAATAAATAAAATTAATTTAGTTCAGATCAATTCGATTCATTCAATTCTATTGTTTAAATTTATTAAATTTAATTAAGTCATTTTTAGTTCAAAATAGCTAACTCATAAAAATATACTCTTTGTCTAAAAATTTACGTATTTTTCTTTTTTTATAGTCTGTAGAATATTGTACACCTATAAATAAATATTTACAGATAATTATGATAATTATGTGTATAAATATTTAAAAAGTAAATACCATAAATATAACAATAAAATAAAATTAGTGAAAAGATCAACCAAACAATTACTTTACGCTACATTTACTATACACTACGCAATTATACAAATATAAAATATTATATATATATATATATATATATATATATATATATATATAAGAAATATTTTTTTTCTCAGTGTGGGCCAAGGCCCACCCTCGTCTAGTACTGACTCCGCCACTGCCCCTGGGTGCCCGTCCCATACGAAAGAAATCTCTTCACCCTCTTCACTATCTCCTGAATGACTCCCTGTGGAATGATGAAAACACTAGCCCAGTAGATATGAAAACTCTAGTAGTATTTGTCTAGTCCACGCATGAAGAAGGTGAAAATGAGTAGAGACTTCTAGAAGATTAATGCTTTATTATTCTACCGTGTCTATAGTTCAGGTAGTAAAACTATAATCATCCCTATCAATTAGAATGATGATTATAAATAAAGATTAGTGATAAATCTGGACATTGGAAAAGATTATATTCTAAACACACATATATAATCCATAAATAAATAAAGCTGACAAAATATTTGAAAAAGTAGTTCTTGTGTAGTCCACAGATGAAGAAGGTGGAGACTTTTACAAGATTAATGCTTCATTATTTTACAGTGTCTATAGTTCATGTAGTAAACTATAATGATCTCTATCAATTATAATGATAATTATTAATAAAGATTAGGAATAAATCTGGATATTGGAAAAGATTATATTCTAAACATATATATATATATATATATATATATATATATAATGCATAAATTAACAAGGCAGTCGAAATATTTGTAAAAGTAGTTCTAGTATTAGTGTAGTCCACACATGAAAAAGGTGAAAATTAGTTCAAACTTCTAGAAGATTAATGTTTCAATATTTTACAATGTCTATAGTTCAGGTAGTAAAATATAATTATCTCTATCAATTACAATGATGATTATTAATAAAGATTAGTGATAAATTTGGATATTGGAAAAGATTATATTCTAAACACACATATATAATGCATAAATTAATAAGGCTGACGGAATATTTGTAAAAGATGTTCTAGTATGTGTGAAGTCCACACATGAAGAAGGTGAAAATGAGTAGATACTTATAGAAGATTAATGCTTCATTATTTTACAGTGTCTATAGTTGATATAGTAAACTATAATTATCCCTATCAATTATAATGATGATTATTAATAAAGATTAGTGATAAATCTGGATATTGGAAAAGATTATATTCTAAACACACATATATAAATTATTAATTAACAAGGCAGACAAAATATTTGTAAATGTAGTTCTAGTATTAGTGTGGTCCACACATGAAGAAGGTGAAAATGAGTACTAGAAGTGACTTCTAGAAGACTAATGCTTCATTATTTTATAGTGTCTATAGTTCTGGTAGTAAACTATATTTATCCCTATCAATTATAATGATGATTATTAATAAAAATTAGTAATAAATCTGGATATTGGAAAAAATTATATTCTAAACACACATATATAATGCATAAATTAATAAGGCTGCAGGAATATTTCTAAAGGTAGTTCTAGTATTTGTGTAGTCCACTCATGTAGAAGGTGAAAATGAGTACAGACTTCTAGAAGATTAATGTTTCATTATTTTACAGTGTTTATAGTTCAGGTAGTAAACTATAATTATCCCTATCAATTATAATGATGATTATTAATAAAGATTAGTGATAAGTTTAGATATTGTAAAAGATTATATTCTAAGCACACATATATAATGCATAAATTAATAAGGCTAAAGGAATATTTGTAGAAGTAGTTCTAGTATTTGTATAGTCCACACATGAAAAATGTGAAAATGAGTAGAGACTGCTAGAAGATTAATGCTTCATTATTGTACCATGTCTATAGTTAATGTAGTAAACTATAATTATCTCTATCAATTATAATGATGTTTATTAATAAATATTAGTGATAAATTTGGATATTGAAACGGATTATATTCTAAACACACATATATAATGCATAAATAAATAAGACAGACGGAATATTTGTAAAAATAGTTCCAGTATTAGTGTAGTCCACACATGAAGAAGGTGAAAATGAATACGAACTTCTAGCAGATTAATACTTCATTATTTTACAGTGTCTATAGTTCAGTAGTAAATTATAATTATCACTATCAATTATAAAGATTATTATTAATAAAGATTAGTGATAAATCTGGATATTGGAAAAGCGTATATTTTAAACGCACATATATAATGTATAAATTAATAAGGCTGACGAAATATTTGTAAAAGATGTTGTAGTATGTGTGAAGTCCACACATGAAGAAGGTGAAAATGAGTATTGGATATTGTAATAAGGATGACGGAATATTATTAATAAAGATTAGTGACAAATATGGATATGACGGAATATTTGTAAAAGATGTTCTAGTATGTGTGAAGTCCACACATGAAGAAGGTGAAAATGAGTATTGGATATTGTAATAAGGATGACGGAATATTATTAATAAAGATTAGTGACAAATATGGATATTGGAAAAGATTATATTCTAAACACAACATAAATTAATAATGTTAGCGGAATATTTGTAAAAGTAGTTTTATGTAAAAGTAGAATAGTAGGTGAAAAATTAAAAATATAATTGTATTTTTAAGTGAAAAGGTAAGTAATTTTTTTTGAAATGTGAAAATATACGTGAGATAATCTAAAAATAAAAATATAAAGATAAGTGTGAAAGCGATGAATTATAATATTGCATAAGATAGGTAAGATTTTTAAAAAAAATATACTCCATCTTATTTAATTAAAAGGTTAACAAACACCTATTTGCACACTATATATAATGCTCCATATTAGGACTTTGAGCACTTCACCTCAAAACATTGCATTGTATGGTGATTGAACTTGTTAATTAGAACATATAGTATATTTCTATATAGCTAAAACAATACTAATCAATATGCTCATGATCATCAAATCACTTTTCTTCGTATATTATGTATCACTAGTCTCCCTAAATATTAACGTTTGCATGTCCGAACCCAGTACATCAAATTCTACGGGCGGTTTCTCGGTGGACATGTTCCACATATACTCTCGTGAATCCCCTCACTACGACCCTTCATTATCTCCAACACAAATCATTGTCGATGCGATCCAGAGATCAATCAATCGCTCCCGATGGCTCAACCAGAGCCACTCTACATCTACAGACTCTGGATCTAGCGAAACTGATATCACACGATCAAGTTACAGCGAATCTTATTTCATGAGGTACAAAATTGGCAGTAAAGAAGTCCCTTCCTTAGGAGCCCTCGACACGGGGTCCGACTTAATATGGACCCAATGTTTTCCTTGTAAGAAATGCTTCGCGCAGAGCCCACCACATTACGAACCACGATTGTCATCCAGTTACAAATTGGTATTCTGCAACGAACCAGAGTGCAAATTAGTTCCTGCACCTTCTTGTGGCGGCCAAGCTCTGTGTTACTATTCCCAGTATTATGCGGACAAAACATACACTAAGGGCTGGCTATCAAAAGACTCATTTACCTTGGCCTCAGAAGGAGGCACAACTAATTGGATCTCTGGCATCATTTTCGGATGTTCATTAACAGCCAATGCTCCAAAGTTTAAAGGTTCCGAGTCGGGCGTCATCGGCCTTGGACGTGGGCGTCTCTCGCTTGTTTCACAACTCGGCTACTTTGCAAAAGGGAAATTCTCGTATTGCATGGTCCCGATTACCGAGACTAGGAAGAGAACTACCAGGTTGCTCTTTGGGGATTACTCCGAGATCACGCCTGGGCGCGATGAGCCGGTGGTGCATATTCCCCTATTCGTTAATAAAAATAATCCGAACCTCTATTATACGAAGTTGATAGGGTTCAGCGTTGAGAAAAAGAAATTTCTAGAATATCCTAATGAAGCAAATTTTATGGTGGACTCGGGGGCAACCTTTACGAAACTTCCACAATACACGTATACGTACCTGAAATATTATGTGAAAAAGGCATTGAGCCATTTAAAGACAAAACCAGACCCTACAGGGGGCTTGGATTTGTGCTTTGCGACGAGACTTAAAAATCCTTGGGTGCCAAAGCTGACTCTACACTTCGACAATAATGCGAGCGTGACTTTTGGTAAGAATAACATGTTTGCGATAATAGGTAGTAGTACCTTGTGCTTGCTAGTTAAGTCAGCTGGGGAAGGAAAAGCGTCTTTGGGTTATATGGCGCAAGCGAATTTCTTGGTCGGATACGACACGGAGAAGGAGCAAATGTCGTTTCGGCGCACTGACTGTACCAAGTTAGCCTACTAATACTGTATCAAGTCAGCTTAAAACTTATCGATTAATTATGCGAGCCACAAGCATACTGAATAAATCATGTTTTAAATAAAATTAACTCTTCGTGTCGTAATAAGATTTCAGCATTGATTTAATTAGACCAATTTAGTCGGTCAATAACGGGTTGATGAGAGAGTCATTATTTAAAAATAAATAAAAGAAAATTGCTATATGCCAATTTCTATGTAAATTAGTAGGTAATACCTCTTGCCTAAAAAACAGTCGGTATTATAGAATGCTATATGCAAAGTCAGTATTTAGCAATAACACAAAAGCAATCGATAATTACAAACTGTTTTTTTCGTGTAAAATCAATAGGCCTTGGACAATTTTGTTTATAATGATTAGGTCTAAAACAACGTCTTAAGTTTGTATGCACGGGATGAGATGCACGGGATGATCGTACGTAGATTAAAATAAATATCATTTTTTTTTGACGAAAATATAAGGGATAAAAATATATTTTTATGTTAAAAAGTACACTAGTTAATCTATCTATCTATCTATAGATATATAATTTTGGTATTCACTAATGCGTGGATCAATAAAAAACAATTAAAATAATAATGTTGTGTTCAAACTATAAATTATAAATAAAAAATATAAATTTTAAATAGTAATATTATTAAGTATATTTAAATTATATATAAATTCAAAATAGTAATTTGAAATTATATATTTTTGGTAATAATAATTAATAATTATCTTAAATATATACCTTTCTATTTCTCTTATTAATTTTTTTATTTCATTAATATTATTTTTAATCCAATTAATCTTCAAAAATTGATCAAACTTTTTAGGTATATTATTTTTTTTTAACATTGAATTGATTTACATGTATACATTATTCTTCTATTCATTCATTTTTTTCCTCATTTTTTTAATTTTATGTATTAATTATGATTTTTTTCGTAGATTCCAGAATCAAATTGTAGTTATTAATTATATTTGACTTGATTTTTTTTTAATTTTTAGTTTATCTCTAATATGTAAAATTTGTTTTGAAGGTTAACGGTAAGTTATATTAATATAATTGCATTTATGTTATCTATCCCTTCATGTAAGTAAATTCATTTTTTTTACATTTCTATTTATTTTACAACTTTATAATTTTTATTTTCCATTTATTTTGATTTTTTCCCTATCGATTTTAGGTATTTGTTGGATACGTTTGACACTCGAGAAATGCAGAGACGAAAAACTCATATCCCACTTCAATCAGGTAGAATGTAAATCGAGGGATGTGCCCGAGTAGCAGACATATGTGGTAGAGAGCCAATAGGTCTCATCCGAAAATTTGTCATATCCGAGATTCGAACTCTGCGTCCCCGGAGAATTACACCAACATCACCACAAACTATACCACTCGGTTATGCCCAAGAAGCTTACATATTATAAATTACATCAAACAAGCGTAATTTTTTAAAACAATAAAAAAATCATAATTGAGATCACGATTAATAATGAGATTAATATGAGTTTAAATAAAATAATTTCTTATTCCATTAATAAATTTTTGGTTGGAGATTAAATAAAATTTTAGATTATTTCAAACAAGTAAATCACGTGGGAAGTGATACGTGAGTAAAATTTAAAAAATAATTGAAAAAAGGTAAATTTTATATTTAAAAAAAAGTAAAGTTTTTGAGGAGAATTTCTTTTTTAAATTTGTGAATAATCAGTTAAAATATAAAAAAAATATACATAATTAATTAGTCGAGACAGAAAGAGTAACTAAAATTATCATCAAATATTTAAATCACTTCTCTTCAATTCATATATTAAACTACAAATTATTACTTCTTGAAAAGAAAAGTAAAGACATGTTCTTTTGTACTTAATTTCAGTCTATTTCAGTTCATTCAGTTCAAATTGCTTCAGTTCATTTCGGTTCAATTTAAATCATATGTTCATCTTCGATTAAGTTCGTTTCCAAATAAATTAAATAAAAAATAATTTGAATCAATAATTTTAAGTATATATATTAGTTAATGTCACAACATTATTAATATTTTTAAAAAAATATTTAATAATTTATAATAATAATTATTATTTTTATATAAAATCAGTTTAGTTCATTAGAAGTTCATTTCAATTCAAATCGCTTAAGTTTACTTCAATTAATTAGCGGTTTCAGTAACAGGTCCTAAATACTCTAACCATCTAATTTTATGGTTTTATAATTGTTTTCATTTTTCTTTTTATTAATTAAAATAATATATTTTACTAACATGTGTTAACCACAATTAATATTAAGAGAGAAATTTTTAAGGGTATTTTTAATATTTAAGACTCCTTAATTGTTATTATTAGAAAAAATACTCAATCTTATTTTTTTCTTATATTGTAGGTTTCTATAATTTTCATATTCTTTCATATATGAGTCTTTATTATTTTATATTTATATACTAGGGCAACATTAAATATAAGTACTCTTATTAATTGATTTACGTACCTAGTGTTAATTATATCACCTAATAATAATTAATTAATTTTTAAAAATTATTTACGCTGTTTCTTTTAATGATATTCTCGTCTACATTATTTTAAGGAATTATAAATTATTCAGCGCTGTTTTTTATCTTTTTTAATTGAGATTTGTTTCTTATCTTTTTATCTTTTTGCAGTTCATGTGTTGTCTTGTAACTGCAATAAAAATGTATGTGATAAAGTCACAATAAATTTAAATTAAATTATTGATTAATATAAAAATTAAGCATGTTATTTATATTAAATTATGTATTATTATTTGAATGGTTAAGAGTATTTTGGGAATGCCGCCTTAATTTAATATTATACGAAACAACGAGAGTGAATTTTAATATAAGAATTATAATTGCCCCCATCTATGTATACTTATTTTTAAATACACCTTTTGACATAAGATATACACTTTTATACACTCACGTATAATAAATTATATTTTACTAGTAACAACTCCCTGTGCAATGCACAAAAATATTAAATAAAATTTTGATATTAAATGAAATTAAATAAAAATTTGATATTAAATGAAATTGTTTTTTAGAAAAAAAACGTATATTTAATGTAAATAATGTAAATTATATTATTTTTCATTCGTATGATATATTATAAAAAACAATTAAAATTTAGTTCAAATAAAATAAACTATGTTTAAAATTTGTATATTATATTACAATAAAATAAAAAAAATTGAAATACCTATTTACAATTTAGCATTATTATTTTATTTGTAAACTTTTATCTTATTGTAAATGTTTGAACTCAATCTTATTTTTAATGTATGAATTGCAACATACAATTGTGCTTAAATACTGAAATCTTAAAAAAATATAACTTTGAACAAATATTGAGTTTGCCCGCGTAAATCAATCGTCCTACCCGTTAACCAAAAGTGTTTTTAAAAAATTTCCTTTAGTATATATTGTTATTTTGAAATCTTCATATTTCAATTTACATATAATAACATTATATAAATATTAATAATGTATAAATAACATTTTTGTATTTATAAAAGATAAAATAAATTATAGTAGTTTACATGGCATTGAAAAAAATTTATCCGGATCACGCCATTAATAATAATAATAATAATAATAATAATAATAATAATAATAATAATAGGAAATAATATAAAAATTATTTGGTTGCTTTAATTAAGAAGTTGTTTTACGTAAAATTAAATTGATATTATTATATATAAATTATAATTTATGGAGAATGAAATCACGTTATTTAAGAACGCATATTTGACTGATTAATTAAGAAATTATTGTCTAATATAAATATGTAATTAAAACAATCGAAGTTTATTATGATTTATATAAATATATAATGTAATCGTTTATTAATTAATAAAAAAGCGAAAATATAAATATTGATTAAGATTATTGATTATAATTACTAATTGATAATATTAATTATTCATTTATGGGATATAATATTTTTTTTTATTTCACTTAACTTATTTTTAAATAATGATAAATTCATTTTCAATTATGGAAGAATTAATTATCCATTGTGTCTATTATTATATTTGACCGATTATAGAGTTTTTATCATTTTTTATTATTACCAATTACACATTAAAATGAATGTAAATTAGGATAGCTAATTAATAGGTAAGTTTGTATATTAACATTATCATATCTAATTAATAGGTCATTAATTATCTAAATGAATATATTGATTAGTATTTTTTTTAGTAATATTGTTTTACTATATAGAAAAATTAGTGATCCTACAATTAAAAAATCAATCACGTTTGATTTATGTTTTTTTTAAATTCATTATAAACATAATTTTTTATAACATAACCATAAAATAAGTAAATAACAATGCAATAAATTTATAAAAAAATATAAACCTTATTTCGTAGGGAGACCAATTTCTACTACTTCATTGTCCATTAAATTAATATACTACGTACTTTAAATTTATATACAGGAGTACCGGTTCATCATCCATTAAATTATATATGTATTAATAATTAAGAGTACAAAATAATGATAAAAAACATAAGGATTGTTATAACTTAAATGGTAAAAGAAACTTAGAACTAAATAAATTACATTACATAAATTGGATTCAGAAATTTCAAAATTTTAAATTGTTATTGTTGAACTTATTATTCACAACTAATTCGCAATAATAAAGAACAGTTGAACAAACTTCATTTTGTAAATACTTTTTCCACCGCAAATCTTGAATACTTCGGGAGAGATTTTTCAGATTAGTGATTAATGTAATGCCAAAACGCCTAAAAAAAATCACAAATTAGAATTCATAAACATGGTATGGTAAATGATAAAAAAAAATCATTTAAAAAACAAACAAAATAAACACAAAGAATACTCGATTATGTGTTATAAACTATATTATAACATTCAAAATATAGAATGATTACACAAAATACAGAATTATATTATACCTCATTAGTCTTGTAAAAAAAAATTAAACAATGATTACATAATTGCAAATAAATTATAATTAATCAAAAAATTAAATTAATGAGAAAGTAATAAATTAATCAAATTAATTGTTGTACTTAGTCATCTGCAAAAAAAAAAATACGAAGATTAAATTCAAGAATAAAAATAATCCAAAACTAATAATAAGATAATATGAAAAAAAAAGCTTAATAAATGAAAATAATTAACACATGAATGCTGTAAAAAGTAAAAACAATTTAAAGTCAATAGAATTAATCATAAATTAATTACTTAAATCGTGGCTTGCAAAATTGAAAAATCTTTGTACTTAAATAGCCATTTGCAAATAATACAAAGATTAAATTAAAAAATTAGAAAAAAAATGCAAAACACTAATAAGATAATAGCAAAAAAAAACTTAATTAGTGGAAAATATTACCTCATGAATCCTGTAAAAAGTAGAAAAAAAATTAAAAACTATAGAATCAATCATAAATTAATTATTTTCTTCTTATATTGTGGGGCTGCGAAAAGAAAGCAACAAATATAAAAACAAAAAATTAAAAACTATAGAATCAATCATAAATTAATTATTTTCTTCTTATATTGTGGGGCTGCGAAAAGAAAGCAACAAATATAAAAACAATTACAAACACACACGGATAAAGAATAATGGTGATGACAATGAAGAAAATAATAAGCCATTTAAATACACACGGATAAAGAAAAATGGTCATGACAATGAAGAAAAAATAAGCCATTTAAATAGAACTTTATCCGTGTTTAAAGAAATATTATATTTTAATAATATAAATTAATTAATTATGTAAAGATTAATGGATTTTAGGGAGTATAATAAAAAGAGCGGCAATTATACTAATAAAAAAAATATTGTAATATGATTTGATTTGTTTATTATTATATATTACCATCTAATTAATAAATCATACGAATTTATTCTATATTTAAAATGAATATATATGGTAGAAGAGTAATAACAATGATGACATAATTAATTAATAAGATCGGTCAAACAATAAAATCCATTAATAAATCATTCTATATTTTGAATGTTATAATATAGTTAATATTATTTATGGAAATTGAATAATTTACGAAATATGTTTAAATCATTCAATTAAAAGCCACATCATATTTAATATTGGTAAAGAAAAGCCACGTAAACAAATTTAGACCAATGAAAATTTTGTTTGGGCCACGTAGTGTGAACATGCTCATTTTTTGTACTGTATTTTTTCGTTTTCACAATTGACACGTGTGATCAGAAAAGTCTGGATTTATATATTATATAGATAATTCAAATTAAAATTTTACCCTACATCTATTGACAAACCGGTAAATAAATCAATCAATTTATCGATTTAAGCCCTAGGTAAAACATAAAAAGACTTTACGACTAAACGCTTTTCAAAAAAATAATTTTATAAAATAATAAATTTATATTTATTTGGTATAATTATTTGTTTAAAAATATAATTATAAATTAAATTAATATTATTTGATATTTTAAAATAAATTACTATTATACCAAATATATATTTTGTTATTGATAATTATATCTAATTTATTATATAAATAAAAGCTTTTAGAATCACTCTTATTTTGTGCACGGTACTCTTATTTTGTTTGTAGAGTTTATAAACTCTTTAAAATAGTTTATATTTTGTTTGTAGAGTTTATAAACTCTTTAAAATAGTTTATAAGTTGTTAAACTATTAAGATTTGCTTTTTAATTTTGTTTAAAAAAATCTTATAAAATTTAAAAATAAATTGTTTACCAGCTTATAAATTGTTTTAAAATTAAAAGTAAGAGAGATATATATTTTCTTTAAACAGCTTATAAGTTTTACTATTATTTTAACAATAAAAGACTAAAATACCTCTAAAATACATAATATATATATATAAAATAATTACAAATTTATTATTTATTTACCCAATTTCTTTTCACCCATAACATGCATTTTTCAATAAAAATAGTAATATAAGACCATAATTGCCAATAAATTAATCAACTTATAAGATTACATTTAGTTTTTATCTAAACAATTTATTTATAAATAAGATATAAGTGCTTATCAGCTCTTAAAATAATTTATTAGACATAACATCTTATAAGCTCTTTTCTATAAACGGTCTCGAATAATCTTCCAGCTAGTCTTTTTGATTTTGTGATTTGTTCAAATAAACGAAAACTAGCCGTTCTCAATAATCGATTTCAACAATCTCGTTTACTAATTGTTGAATTTGATTTCAACAATCTCGTTTTGTAATTGTTGGATTGTGACTCAAAATCGCTTTGAGTCAATGTCGGATAAGTTTCGGTCGAAACAATGTTGAAACGAGCGAAAAAATCAGAACCAGCTCATTCTCGCCAAAAAATACAAAGATGCCGGCCGACAGGTAGGACCCATCGGCCGAAAGCAGTGTATTTTTTTAGCACGCCCGCACCAACCTTCAGAGAAGGTGGCGCGTTCGCGTCAAAGACCCGTCGGCCGACAGAAGGGTAATTTCAATCGTGAGAATTTTGGAAAGTTTTCCTATTTTGATCCAGATTTGTTTCCCAACTTTTTGGAAAGTTTTCCTATTTTGATCCAGATTTGTTTCCAACTTTCATGAAACTCTTTTGAGCGTGAAATATTGTCTTCATACAATATTTTGGACTTCCCCTTATATAAAGAGAGTTTATCTGTGGACACAAACAACGAATAACACCCGCATACAATAAAGAGAGTGTAATAGTTCTTATTCGGGAGCTCTTAAACTATCTTCCCTCGCTGCAAATTTCTTTATCAGGATGACTCTGAACAACTTTGCATCAGCTTGTTCAAACGGCTGGTGAAAATCTTCTTCAGTAGCGATGATCTGCATATAGTGCATCATGTACACGTCGCACTTCAACCTGTTAAATCGTAAAACAATAGACATTTAAAATTCGCGGTGGTTTCATGTTTAATAAAGGGGTATCACAAGACACAACAATCACAATTACGCACCATCCCATTATATTACCAACTTAGACTGTATACAGTAACAAACAAAGTTTCACAGTTTCCACAAGGCTGAAAACATAAGATCGTAAGTGTTTTAAAATAGTAAACAAATTTAAAACTACATTCATAAATATACTTTTACCCTACTTAATGATCCCAGATGGGCCTAGATCATAATACAATTTTATTAAACTTTATACATAGGTCAGCTACAACTTGACAATTCAATTATGATATGTACTTAATTCAGACAAGACAACACACATAATATTTTTTTATTCATAGTTACACATGTAAATCATGTTCATAAACTACTTACAGTGAAAATTCCATAATTTGGTAACAAAGGGCAAAAAATACAAACCACAACTAAGTTAGGCTTTTTACATGAAGGATTTGAGAAAGGCCATGATGTCTCGTTTGTCTACTTTTACTCCTTTATGCTGACACATTTTGATTGCATCGAGTAACTCAGAGGTAGAAAAAGTGACATCACTAATAAGTTAGGCATTGAACTTTGACATGAAGGATTTGAGAGAGGTAAAAAAATCATTTGAAATGAAATAAAAAGAAAATAAAGGGATGATCAAGTTGTACCTTAAAGAAATGATATGTTTAGAAGATGCTTCGTCGCTTTAACATGGATGGATCATGGAGAAAATTCGGCAAGTACTCTTATCTTCAGATAGGAGAAGGTCGCTCACCGAGTACGTTTTCACTATTAAAGATTGAGAATCATTATAAGCATACCAAACAACTTTCCAAAGAAACTCTGTTGCTTTTCAGCTAGATTGTGAGTGCATGAATCAAGTTATTTGCCTTTTCCTTGAGTATGAGACCTTTGGTACAAGGCCAGCCGGCTCGAATACTCTTCAATGTCAAGCACATGGGATTCTTATACGTGGATATATGCAAGACTCGATTATTATATGTAGACAGCTGTAAGACTCGTTCTTGCAACCATTTCAAATCACTGCCTGCATCAAAGATACCAATTACAGATGATATTTCTCCCTTATCTGAAATCAAGAAATAAATTCCGTGCTCTCAGGAATCAGATTTTACCTTCTATGATAACAGTACCATCAAACGAGCCCGTGCCGACGTAACAAGCCGAAAGCTGTGACAATCCTTTCCCTATGTCTAAAAATCATGTCCTTTCCAGCCAACTACACCCAGGGTCTTTTGTCAATCCCTTTGCTGTCAATGTGGTTCGTATCTTCCTCACTTGGTCCCACTTTCCCAAGGCGGCATACACATTTGAGGCCAAGATATGGTACCCCGGATCATTCGAATTTAGCCGAACAACATGTTGCGATACACGTTCTGCAAGTTTCATGTCTCCAAAAGCCCGACAAGCACTAAGTAATACTCCCCATATACTTGCGTCGGGTTTAAAAGGCATGGAAAGAATAAAATCCTCTGCCTCACTTAAGCGACCCGAACGTGACAAAAGATCAATCACACAAGCATAATGTTCAAGGCTAGGCACTATGTTGTAGTCTTTCTCCATTTGTTCAAAGCAAACCTTTCCTTCTTGCACCAAGCCCGAATGGCTACATGCGTATATTACGGCAACAAAGACAACATGGTCGGGAATAATACCAGATACCTTCATGTTCTCGAAAGCCTCAAGGGCTTTCCTGCCTTCACCATACATCCCGTACGAGGAAATAATTGCAGTCCATGAAACCAAGTCCTTTGTTTTCATCTGCTCGAATACCATAATTGAACTATTTAAACTACCGGTATTCGAGTACATTTCTATTAAAGCGTTCCCGATTGGAGTGTGTAACTCAAAACCCAATTTAAGTATACATCCATGCATCTCCTTCCCTTTCCGTCTGGCAATCAGATGAGAACACAAAGGCAATGCGCTTAAGAAAGTGGGTATGTCCGGAGTTATTCCCTCTATTCTCATCCGCCTGATCATTAAGAAACCAAGGTTACTGTTCTTGGAGTGACCACAAGAAGCAATTATTGAATTCCATGTAACTGTATCTCGATTAATCATGTTCTCAAATTGTTTCAACGAGTCCTCCAATTTTCCGCATTTGGCGTATGCATCCACGAGACCATTGCCCAAAATTTGAGTGGAACCGAATCCTTGTTTTATAATATCACAGTGGATTTCTTCCATTAAATTTAAGTTTGTCAGGTCTGTACAAACAGAAAGAAGTGTCACATATGTGACAAAATCAGGCTGGAGACTTATTCTCATCCTCTGAAAGAGCTCTATGGCTTCTTGATAGAAACCATTTTCGGCACATCCAGTGATAAGTGAGTTCCATGAGACCAAATCCCGGTTTCCCATGTTTTCAAACACCTCCCTTGCACGGAAAACATTTCCACATTTTGCATACATGTTAATGATAATATTACTAGCTATAACATCACACTCATATCCATTCCTAATCATGTAGTCATGGACGTATTTTCCAAAGATCATGTTTCCAACGTAGGTACAAGCACGGAGAACTGACGTGATTGACAAAATATCAGGTTCAAAACGACCCACCATTTCCGAGAATAACCTGATAGACTCTTCATACGAACCAGATTCAAAATATCCAGAAATAATGGTATTCCAAGTGACACTATCTCTACGAACCATTTCGTCGAAAACCCTCCGGCAGTCTTGTAACATCTCAGACTTAAAATATATAGAGAGTAACCCATTACTCACAATCACGTCCCTACATGTACCAATCTTCACTGCCAAACCATGAACTATCTGACCTTCCAGAATCTCCCCTACTCCACCGCACGACAGCAAGACGCTCGAAATCGAGAAAGAATCCGGCAATAAACCGTCCATTCTGAACCGAGCATAAGTTTCCAACGCTTCCTCAAAGAACCCGTGTGATGTATACCCAGAAATCAAACTGTTCCATGAAACAATATCTCTGTGCGGCATTTCGTCGAACACTTCCCGAGCACTCTGCAACTCACCGCACCTCGAATACATGTCGATCAGAGAATTACCTATGTACGAATCGGATTCCAAACCCAACCACACAACATGATCATGAACCGCTCTCCCTTTCTCGCTATCCTTCAAACTCCCACACGCATTGATCACCGAAGGAAACGTGTATTTGTCGGGCTTCACCTTGAGTTTTCTCATATCCTCGTAAAATTCCAATGCTTTCGCGTAAAACCCGTTGTGATTCATCGCTCTGATAATCGTATTCCACGTGTACGCATTCTCTGTTTGTGGGTTATCACGAAAAAGTAGTAAGCAGGAATTGGGGTCTTTCAACTGGGAGTATTTGGAAATCAACTTGCCTGAAAAAAACAGAGACTTTTGTAAGCCGGCAGAGATTACGAGGGAGTGGGTTTTCTGGACATCTTTCCTGTTGCCTGACGAAGATAATGCGTTCGAGATTGAAGTGTAAAAGTCTGTGCTTCTACGGGCTTTCATTTTTTTAGCCGAGTTTAGCCTAATTCAATACTACTACTATTAAATTATCTGGAGTAATAGTACTACTACATAGCCATTTGATAATGTGTGAAATAAAAAAAAAAAATACTGGATTCAATTCCTAAGTAAAATCTCTTTGGTACTAATTTTTATACATCGAAATGTAATAGTATGTAATTATTGACAGACATTATAAAGTAATTTTAGGGTGATTTTGGAAAAGGAGAAAACATTTAAGTTTTTTTTTTTTAATTCAATAACTTAATTTATTCTAATTATAAATTAGATAGTGGGAATACCGGATTCAGGACCACCTCATAAAATAAATAAGTTTTGAGGCCCTGTCCATAAAAGTAGAAGTTTATTAGGCAATTGGGTTGGAAAAGTCTACACTGCCCTCGCTGTTTAACAAATGAATATAAATTGAATATGTAATTTAAATAGAATTTCTGTTTTAAAAATTAATAATAAAACTCCAATACAATTTCAGACCATCCACGGTTAAAGTACGCCGTTAGACTATGCACGATAATAAGACACTGTGAGACCATCCACGATAAATGTACACCGTGAAGACATCCACGATAATCGAACATCGTGAGTTCATCCACGATAAAGAGAGACCGTGTGACCATCTACGATAAATGAACACCGTGAGAACATCCACGATAAATGGACACCGTGAGGACATCCACGATAAATAGAGACAGTGTGACTATCCACAATAAATTGACACCGTGAAAACATATAAGATAATTGCACACCGTGAGCTCATCCACGATAGTCGCACGCCGTGAGACAAATCACGATAAATGGACAGCGTGACGCATACACGATAAGTCAACTCCGTTAGACTATCAACGATAATCATACGTCGTGAGACCATCCACGACAGTCATACGCCGTGTGACTAGCCACGATAAATGGGCGCCGTGGCATCGTATACGATAATTAAAAGTGACTGTGATAATTTTGATTGAGAATATGAAATTGAACAAATTTAAAATAAATTTAAATCTTATAATTTAGAACAATTGATGAATCAAAACTCTAAACCCTAAACACCATCGGTCAGCGTAATACAACAAAAGATGAGCAAACAAAAAGAATAACAAAGCACACAGAGAATCTCCTCTTTCGACATTTAGTCAGCAGCACGGATTTTTGAGCCTCAACCAGAAGTGAAACGGCGATGGAAGACCTAACTGGTGATTTCAACGGAGATAAGGAACTCATGTGTTCGCGTATCATTCCACCCGAAACCCCGAAACTGGTGATTTCGACGGAGATAAGGAACTCATGTGCTCCCGTATCATTCCACCCGAAACCCCGAATCATCTCTGGTGGAAGATAATTCAGGGGAATATTGCTTTTATTTTTGGAAACTCGAGTATCTCGATACAGTAATGAAACTATGAAAATCGAAAAAGTAAGGTGATAAGTACTGCTCCATGAAAAAACCAGAACAAAACAGAAAAATAGATTATTAATGGGTATAGAAAAATAGAGTTCTTTCGTTCGTATTTATAGGCTTAATATTCTGATCTAATTTAAGTCATCCAACCACCAGGATTTCAATCGTTCCGCGAAACGATTCAAATGCCATCTACACTTATTAATTACTAGTATTAATAAAATTAAAATTTATAGAAAATCGCCCCATTAAACACGCTATCCATTAATTTGATATGACCATTCAATTCAGGGAATTGATGCATCTCTGTTTAGAGTCATCCCACCGCCGAATTTCAATCGTTGCACGAAACGACTCATCAACTCCCAAACACACCCATTAAACACGTTGCGATTAATTAATTAAGAAAATAAACAAAACCCTAGAACTGTGTCGCCGTGCGGTTACCACGGTGGATTGTAACACCGTGCAACTGTATTCGATAGAAAACCCTAAAACCTAATGTGTCGTCGTGGTTAGATCACGGTGGATTGTAACACCGTCGTATGAAAAAGATATTGCAATTACATAAAACAGTGTCGCCTTGGGTATTTCACGGTGATCTAATAATTACACCGTGAAATAATATTACACCGTGAATTAATATACACCGTGCAATTATTCAAGGTGCTATATCATATAACCTTATACCGATGCACGGTTACACACACCCGTATTCAACACGGTAATAGTACACGGTAAAATAAATAGTAAATTGTAATTTTAATTTTAATTTTAATTAATGAAATTCAGGCGGAGCGCCAACGCGTCTGGCAACTACGGCCGTCTCTTAATAATTAATACGTATACTGATAGATTTAGGGTTTCTATATTAATGAGTAACCGAGTGAATGTTTTAGCAAGATTAATAAAAGACGGTGATATTAAAATCTTTTAATGATACATTTAAGGAAAAAGTACAGTAAACAATTGATTGATGGTTCAAAACCCTAAAACCTATTGTGAAAAATTGATGGATCAAAACCCTGAACACTATCTATTGAAAAGTAGATACATCTTGAAAAGCCGCTTGACCCTGTACATGAATAATGGGAAGCTCGGAAGACATAACCGGATCGGAAGAGATCCCGATCTATCCCCATCAAGTTGCAGTCTGACGAGAGTCAAGAAGATGGAGGCCGGTCATGAAAGATAAGAAGATGGTTTTCTTTTGGAAACTCGAGTATCTCGATAAAGTAATGCAACTGTGAAATTCGAAAAAGAGTGGTGATAACTGCTCCATGAATAACAAGAACAAAACAGAAAAATGGAGTATTAATGGGTATAGAAAAATAGATTTCTTTCGTTCGTATTTATAGGCTTATATTCTGATCTAATTTTAAGTCATCCAACAACCAGAGTTTCAATCGTTCCACGAAACGATTCAACTGTCCACGATGCTTATTAATTACTCGTATTAATAAAATTATTATAAAATCACCCCATCCAACGCTCCAAATCCATTAATATGATATGACCACTCAATTCAGGGAATCGATGCGTCTCTGTTCTGAGTCATCCCACCGCCGGATTTCAATCGTTGCACTAAACGACTCAACTCCCAACCACGCCCATTAAACACATTGCGATTAATTAATTAAGAAAATAAATAAAACCCTAGAATTGTGTCGCCGTGGATTCCCTCGGTGGATTGTAACACCGTGCAACGGTATTAGGTAGGTAGAAAACCCTAAAACCTAATGTATAGCCGTGGTTGGAACACGGTGGATTGTAACACCGTGGAAGGCTCATAAATGAGAAATAAAAACCAATAGAACAGCGTCGCCGTGGGTTCCCTCGGTGGATTGTAACACCGTGCAACGGTATTAGGTATGTAGAAAACCCTAAAACCTAATGTATCGCCGTGGTTGGAACACGGTGGATTGTAACACCGTGGAAGGCTCATAAATGAGAAATTAAACCAATAGAACAGCGTCGCCGCGGGGTTTCCTCGTTGGATTGTGACACCGTGCTACGGTATTAGGTGTAAAACCCTTAACATAATGTGTCGCTGTGGTTTGAGCACGGTGGATTATAACACCGTGGAAGGCTCATAAATGAGATATAAAACACAGAACAGTGTCGACGTGAGTTCCTCGTTTTAGAATACACCGCGAAATAAATGAAAATACAGTCGAAGTGTGTTCATTATAATATTAATAATGGGAAACCAAAAAGAAAAATTATTAAACAATTTAAACTTAACAAAAGTAGTCTTATTACAATTGATGGATCAAAACCCTATTGAGAATTACAATTGATGGATCAAAACCCTATTGAGAATTACAATTGATGGATCAAAACCCTAAACCCAGAACCATACTTCTTTGAACAAAGAAAAAAAAAAGACATCACACCCGTCTCAGAATATAATCTCTGGATCCTCGATAGTGAGATGAGTGATGAGATGAAATTCAAAACCTTCTGTTTCTTTTTCCTGAATCATAGCCTGTTTCTAACAAAGAAACTCGAGATGTTTTGGAAACTCGAGTACCTCGTCATTGATGATCTAGGAAAAAGAAGGTTTTCTTTTGGAAACTCGAGTATCTCGTTACCGGACTGCAGCTATGAATTTGAAAGATGTGTGGTGAAAACCGCTCCATAAGAAAAAAAAAATGCAGAAAACATGAGAAAAAATTGGGTATAGAAAAAATAAAAGGTTTTTTCGTTCGTATTTATAGGCTCAATTTTCTGACCTAATAAAGTGATCCCCCCGCCTACTTTCAATCGACTTACGAAACGACTGACCTCTAAACTACGCCCATTAAACACATTGCAATTAATTAATTTATTATTTAAATAAAAACCTAGAACTGTGTCTCCGTGGGTATTTAACGGTGGATTAAATCACCGTGTCGCGGTCACTGTGACTTTGGTAACGTGACTACAACTCTGAATGGGTCGTCGTGATGTTAGCACGGTGCAGTCTAACACCGTGTACGTACATGTTATAGGTGACATTAAAAAAAACCTAATCCTCCGTCATCGTTGGTATCCCACGGTGCATAAGCCGTGGTATGTTCATATATGACATAGAAAACTTAACCCCCCATCCACCACGATATCCATTAATTAGATATGACCGTGAAATTCAAAGAATTTATGATGAGTGTCTGTTCTGATCCTCCGCCGGATTTCAATCGTCTCACGACACGACCCAACCCAACTTCCAACTACACTCATTGATGGTCCAGATATGATATGATATGACCATTCAATTCAGGGAATTGATGAGTATCTGTTCTGAGTCACATCGTCGCCGGATTTAAATCGTTTCACGAAATCACTCAATTCCCAACCACCCCCATTAAACACATTGCGCCGTGGGTTTATTACAGTGGATTTCCTCACCGTGTATTGTGAAACCTTTATTAGTTTATTAACCCCTCAACCACCCACTTTTGGCGTGTATACATAAGCACCGTACCACGCTGAAAACCCTAATTTTTATAAAATCAAATTTCATATTCAATGGCCACCCCAATCCCGATTTGTAGATTCTTCAAAGTTCTGAACACCGTTGATTTCCGCGAAGTTTTTCGTTTACCTTCTGATTTTGCTCATGAACATGAGTATCTGGCAGGCAGGGCTACTTTGCTTGGAGATTGTGAGACACTCGCCTCATTTTCCACCCTCGTGCCCCGTGGTCCGTGGAAATCTCTTGGGTCAACGGTTACTTGTGCTTTCATCGTGGTTGGACCGATTTCTGCACGGCTCATCATCTTAAATTCGGTTATTTTTTGGTTTTTCACTACGCCGAGAAATTGGGTCCTTTCTTTGTCAATGTCTACAGTAAAGATGGTCTCGAGATTCGTAACTTTTCCGATCCTAATGCCCCCAGAGACCCCCTTCTGCCGACCATATCTAAGGTTGTAGAAGAGATCCTGTTTGAGAAGGTGGTGGAAGTGGTGGAGCTCTCGGACGATGAGGACGATATGGGCGATGAAGCAGACGATAAGGACGAAACGACTGATGAAGGAGATGACGCAGATGGCGAGGATGATGAACCATGAATGCAAAGAATGTTTCTTTCTGCGTTTTGTTAATGAATAGTATGTTTTTATTTTTGCTTTTACAGTATGTTTTTCTGGTTTCGTAGCTACTACACTACGTAATCTACGTTATAATACTGTACTAGTGCTTGTTTTTCTTTGTTAATATATTTTGACCTTCTCCCACCGTGCACGAGTAACCGTGTGACTTTAGCGTTTGAAGATATTACTGTGCGCCAAGGGTCGGGTGATTGAACCGTGGCAAAAGGCAACCGTCCTCTCTTTTTTTTTTTTTTTTTTTTTTGGTTTTTGGGAATCACGGTAATTTAATTTATTAAATATTAAAAGATGAATAAAAAGGTTGAATAAACCTGCGGCTTCAAAAGTTGTTCTGTTCACTGACAAAACCGTGCCACGTAAGTATCTGTTTACATACTTACATTGATTTGACCGTCGCACGGTACTGTATCACGGTGACGTCTCACGACATTACCGTGTGAGCATGAACAATGACGTTTTCACGTGATTCTTGCATAATCGCGATAATCTTTTTGGCAAAATGCTTAATAAAAGTTAATTTCCTATGGACATGATTATATTGAACCTAAAAAATTCCACAATAATCCATCAAACGATTAAATTCCACAATACCATGTGCAATATGATCACACTTGAGAGTAAATTGTTACCAATGAACTACACATCTCTTGAATTTGAGACATGCACTAATGCAAATCGCATCGTACGTCTTTAATTTCAAATACCATACGTCTCACTGCCTGAAACATGACCCCGTTGATGGTAACGACGCCTTAAAAGTGCATACAAACGATTGACGATCGTTTTTTTGCGGGTTGAACAAGCCACTTTAGATGTATTGATGACCATGTAACGCCGTGCAGATACAACCGTGAAACTAAATGACCGTGCGAAACAAAAGAATAAAGGATGACTATACCGGCCTGCAAAAGCTGTCCTGATAACTGACACCACTAATATTTCGCGTGCATCGGTTATCCCGCTCCAATTTCAAAAATGTTTAAAATTGATTTGATAACCACACGGTGTTGTACCACGGTGACGTCTTGTGAGATCACCGTGTGAGCATGAACACTCACGTTTTCGTGTGATTCTTGCACAATCGCAATAATATTTTTGGCTAAATGCCTAAGCAAAGTTAGTTTCCTATGGAAATGATTATATTGAACCTAAAAAATCCACAATAGTCCATCAAACGATTAAATTTGACATACCATGTGCAATATGATCACACTTGAGAGTAAATTGTTACCAATGAACTACACATCTCTTGAATTTTAGACATGCACTAATGCAAATCGCATCGTACGTCTTTAATTTCAAATACCATACGTCTCACTGCCTGAAACATGACCCCGTTGATGGTAACGACGCCTTAAAAGTGTATGCAAACGATTGACGATCGTTTTTTTGCGGGTTGAACAAGCCACGGTGTAGATGTATTGATGACCATGTGTCACCGTGCACAATATACGTTTTACTGAGCCGTGCGTAAAACGGCTTCCCCCTCTCATTTATTTTCGATGTTTTAATTTGAATTTTAAATAAAAGAATAAAAGATGAATACCCGCCTGCAAAAGCTGTCCTGATAACTGACACCACTAATATTTAATAAGTACACGTGCATCGGCTTAACCCGCCCCAATCCTAGAAACAAAAATACGCCATCTAAAAAAAGAACTCGTTCAATTTCTAATATTTTTAGAATGGATTTGATAACCACACGGTGTTGTATCACGGTGACGTCTCGTGAGATCACCGTGTGAGAGTGAAGACGTCTTTAAATTCAAATACAATAACCGTCGCCGTTGGTACCTCACGGTTCGTGCTGATACACGACCGTAAGTGCACACGGTTATCAACAATTTTTTTTAGATACAGTCATTGATAGTTTTGCACACGGCGCTGATCAACCACACGATGATAAACACACGTTTATACATACAACGTCATACAGTATATGAAAAGTTTACTCTCTTGCAAACCAAAACGAAACCAACTGTTATCCATCCCTTAATCAAAAAGGGAGTTCAATGTCTTTGCAGGACATCCAAAATATCTTCAGTGCTATGTTTTTTCTGACAGCTTTGATATCGATGTCGTCCGCGTTACGATACAATGATGGGTCGGTGAGCAATCGTTCCAAATACATTGTGCAGAAAGGACCGCAAGAGTGGTTGTCATCTTGGGCAAATTGTTCTTCGGCTGGCATGACCTTGAGCTTGAAGTCTTCCCTTTTCACAGGTAATCTTTTTCTTTCCCAGTAACCTGTTTCCTCCAACATTCGAGGTAAGACCTTCAACAAACACTCGAACTCAGGGGCGCGAGGGTTCACACCAGGCTCATAGTTATGAGCTAACGAGTCATACAGCTCGACAGTCCAATCATCAAAACAAATTCGAACTACGACCCAATGTCCCGGAAGATGACAAACCATGACGGCCTTCACATAAAATAAGTAAACGATATCATGAGTGCTTAATTAGTGTTCAGAGTTTGTGATTTAGGGTATATGATTGTAGTACTTACGTGGGAATATCTGAACCATTCGAAATCGTAATATAAACTGACTGGGAGTTTCCAATTTGGATTGTTCAATGAGCTGTAAGCATGTTTGAAGGTCATCTGAAGAAGTGCAATGAAAATATATAAGGTCATAAGTGAGGTAGATTTTATTGAGTTCATACCACGGAGTTTGTGAAAACTTACAAAATAGTTTGGGGGTAAAATTACGAAGGATTCCTTAGGCCACTTTTCCTTTTCCATTTTTAACAACATGTAACTGCAGAAGATAGTTATCACCTGATATAAAAATACTAGTTGGTAAGTATATAAAATTTATTTCTGAATTATACTACTATATACCTTAAATTTGCAATGGTTACCTCTTCGTCGAAGTCCCAATCCACGTTTTCAATGTCAAGAAATGTTTTCCGTTTCACGGTAATTTGCGTGCCACTGAAATTTACACAATCGACAGAACATTTGGTCCGTTTGGATGGTCTCAGAAACGACCGATATGCTTTTACAACGGCTTCAAGTCCTTCACTGGGAGAAAGTGGTGTCTCACCGTGAGTTTGGGGAGCATTTTTCGCCGCTTCAGGCTTACGAGTTCTCAGCCTACGGGGAGAAACAATTGGCCTACCAACATGTTCGCACGCATCTGTGGGATTCACTGTGAGCTGATCGGTGGGATCAACTGCGTTTGATGAACTGTCGAGATCAGCCGCCGCCAAGTGATCAGCTACAGCGGTTGTCGAGGCTACGTCACTGGCCACATCAGCTACCATCCCGGTATCAACTGTTGGCGATAGGTCAATGTTTTCTTGGACTTCTCCGGCAGGGAGTGTCGGTTCTAGGACACTGGCTTCATCTGCTGAAAGTTGTCCAACAATAGACATCATTAAGTCGCTGGGATCAGTGGTTTGGCCGACTTCGACGGTATCAGAAACAGGGACTGTGAATATTTGGCCGACTTCGACGGTATCAGAAACAGGATCTTGCTCCGGTTGAACGTGGTTTTTTTCGACTTCTACGGCAGCAACTGTCTGATTTTGGACGTCGGCTTCTCCGGCAGCCTCACTCGCTGTATTATTGTCTGATGTGATCAGCGATACAGGTCGACGCAGATCTCCCGACGACTCATGCAGAGACGCGCTCTCATGAAGTTGTTGTGGAGTGATGCCTTTAATCCGCTCAAAGATATATCCAGCAAAATCTGCAATCAATCCCTCATCAGACAAAATCCGTTCATGCTCGGCTCTCAATTTGGCCCTCAAAAGCCCAGTCAGTCGTCTGTCCAACTCAGAAGCATCTTCATGCGGGCAACAAAGTGTACGCCAACAACACACAGGCCTACAACACACATGCCCACTTGGACCAGGAGTACTCTGCTCAGAAGCACGTTGTCTGCGTGATCTAGAAACGTGCATTTCAATATCCGTGGCTGCAGCACGCTTTTTCGAAGAAGGCTTCTTGGTTTGTGTAATTTGCTTCTCCGGATTTTGTTTGGCTGTGATTGCATTACCACCATTGCGTACTGGGCGATTGTACTCAACATGAAATGGTCTGTCATGTACAGAAAGGTAACACGGCTCATTTTTCTCTTCATCAGTAGGAATCAAGGTTTCATGAACAACTTCAATCTGAAACTTATCAACACAGAGTATTAATATTCCACCGCGTGAAACAAATACTATTACTAGCAAAATATAAGTAGGAGTAGATGGTTACGTACCTCTCCTTGGAAGAAAAGATCATCGCAATCAGTCTTTGTTGTAGATGTACTCCACATCAAACAACGTGGCACTTTCATATTCGGATCACGTTGACCACATAACTGACCGATATTCGGAACGGACTCGAACATCCAAATTATAAAAGCCCAACTGGGGCCATAGACGTGGTACGAAGTTTTTTCTGCTAATTCAGGGTCCATCGTTGTTGTTTCGAGGTAGTAGCTCAGAGCCTGGTAGGAATAAGCGCCCCATGGAAAACTCTGCCACTTTTCCGGCTCATCCACTAATGCCCATGCCCAGTTCTCGACATACATTTCAGTGGATCGACAAAGAAAGAAGGAATAGTAGACGATGAGATTGGCGACTTTAATGTAATCCTCCAACGAGGCAGGTTGTTCGCCATCGAAGAGTTATTTGGCCGCAAATAACTTGCGTAGATCATTGCTTCTTACACGCTTCCCACCGAATAGCCGCTTATTTAAGCTACCTGGAGCAGACTGGGGTGTGGCATGGATGTCAAATTCATCGTAGTTGCCGAAATTCAGTCCCGTTACAATGGCATAAGTGGCGGGTGTGAGTTTCGCAGTCTTACCACCGACGTAGAACCAATGCTCCTTCTCCGGTATTGACGGACCTGACAACTCTCGACATACGAGGTGGTGCAAAAAATTAGTGCTTGATTTGGCAGTAAATCTTATTCCCAGAACACTTTTCATGTAAGGCAGCGCAAAAAAATCGCGAACTGCGACGGCATCACCCCCGATATCTTTTATTGTCTTCGTGATCAGTTTCGGAACTTCGTAGCGAGTATACAAATTGAGACTTAAAGTGACCGACTGCAGATTGGTTGGTCTCTTCCATTCAAATCCAGACTGAAATATGAAATAAATAAATAAGAATTAAAGGATAAAAAATGAGAAATATAACGACACGGTGAAATTACACCGTAAGAAAAAAAACCATAGAATATCAAGGTGTAAATTCACCGTGAAAATACAAAACGGTGTTTTACCACGGTGCACATTACACACGACCTTGAACATATGGTGAATATGTTTTTCCACGTGGATCGTGCTCGTACAAGACCGTAAGTAAACATACACCGTGAAATAAAACACTGTCGTGGATCGTGCTCGTACAAGACCGTAAGTACACATACACCGTGAAATAAAATACTGTTGTGGATCGTGCACGTACAAGATCGTAAGTACACATACACCGTGAAATAAAACACTGTTGTGGATCGTGCACGTACAAGATCGTAAGTACACATACACCGTGAAATAAAATACTGTCGTGGACCGTGCTCGTACAAGACCGTAAGTACACACGGTAAATGTACACCGTTAGATGAATCATAGTCGTAAATCGACAAGACCGTAAGTAGACACGGTGTATGTCACCCGTGAGATATATCACCGTCTTAAACTCTACCGTGATAATACACGGTGATAAAACTCACGGTTGAACCGTCGTCTACTAGAAATGACACACAAACGCATGCGAAAAAATTGCAGAGAGCAATAAACCATTAACCATTTTAAAATGTCGGAAACAAAAACCCTATCTTGAAAGGATATACCAATATCAAATTACAATCGAATGATTTACAAGCATCAAAGCTCGAATAATCGAAAGTTCGAAAGCTAGGGTTATGGACTTACCGGAGGTTGAGCGCGATTGTCTGGGTTGTCCATGTTGTCACTGCTTGCCATAATGATGATCGTCGGAGACGGAGTTGAATAGTTGATACGATAACGGTCGGGGCTGGTGTTTCACCGTGGCGGCGCTCATCGTGCGTGTGAATTTCAAACATCGAAAATTGATTTTGTGGGGCAACTTTATTTTTCTGATATTCTTTTTGTTATTTTGTAATATTCGATTTGTTTTTTGTGAGAAAAGATAACTTTTGAGGGCACTTAAGTCTTTTCATTCAAATTGGCTTACTTAACTTCCATTTTTATGGACGGGACTTCAGAACTTGTATACTCTTATGCTTTGGCCTTTAAATGCCTCCGCCCCAATTAGATATACCATAATTATTTTTTTTTATTTTCAGCAATAAATTTAATTTAAATTAATAAAACTGTTATATACACTCAATAAAATTGTTTTATACACGTGATAACTGTGTCAAAATAATTAAAGTAAATTTTAATAATTAATTTAAATAGTAATCTTTGTTTTCAAAATCTTAATATAATATAAATTTTAAATCTTAATTAAAATAAATTTTAGTTTTAATTTCAAAATAAATATTAATTTTATAAATTTTAATTTAAATTTTCAAATCTATAATTTAGAATTGTTAATATAAATTAATTAATTAAATATAATTGTTAAGTGTTTAACATATTAGTATTATCCCTATAATCTTTGTATAATTCAAATATTACTCTTTAGTATAATTAAAAATATTTTAAAATATTATTTTCTTACAAAATAAAAAATATAACATCTTTTTCTTAGAAAGTGAAAAACATGAGTTATTGTTTATAATAACTAAAACTAATATTTTTCTTTTCCAATAATACCCTAATTTTAATATATATATATATATATATATATATATATATATATATATATATATATATATATATATATATATATATATATATATATATATATATATATATATATATATATATATATATATATATATATAGTCCCTTTCTTATGCGGACCGATGCGTACGAATTTAACAAGTTTTTAATATTATATTATTAGTCTATTTACGCTATATATTAATAAAAATAATTTCTACGTTATATACAATATTAATAAAAAAAATTCTATGTATATATATTAATAAAAAAAAATCTAATTACTGTCTAGTCGAAATATTTTTGTTACAAAATGTTCAGATAGATATTTTTTTATATTAAATTAATTTAAATATATCTTATTGGTTGTGTTTTTCTTCTGAATACGTGAACGGTAAGATAATCTTTTCTATTTATTGGACAAAAAACTTAGCAAAGAAAAATTACTAAGATCAAACACTTATTTTTTATAATTTAATTTCAATTTAGATACATTGAATTAAATTTTTTTCAATTAATTTAAAAATAATAAAAAAAATATTTCTTCAAATACAAATTAAAGTTAAAGCACTATTCATAATTTTAAAAAAAATTAAGAATGTGAAAAATTATTATTATTTTTATAAAAATATTAATTCAATTTAGTTCTAACTTATTAAGTTCTTAAACTGTAGTATTAAATTGATATTTACAAATGTGTAAAAATAATTATTATTTTTATAAAAAAAATTAATTTAATTTATTTTTAACTTATTAAATTCTTAAGCTGTAGTATTAATTTGATGGAAAAAAACTAAATTTAATAAATTTTTTTATTTGTTTTAATTTATCAAATATTTTTATTTATTTGTATTAGTTTTTTGTCTAATAAATAAAATAAATAAATTCATAATTTTTCCGTTTACAAAAAAAATAGCATTTGAGAATTGAGAAACATTTTATTAATAAATATATATAGAGAGAGAAAAAAGAAATAATAATATAAATGAATATAATATTCAGAAACTTAGGAAGTTCGTACGCATTAGTCCGTATAGGAAACTCTCTCTCTCTCTCTCTCTCTATATATATATATATATATATATATATATATATTCCTTTTATGCGGACGATGGATGCATACGGATTTAACAAAATTTTAATATTATATTATTAGTTTTATGCTATATATTAATAAAATTTCTCTACGCTATATATTAATAAAAATATATATATATTAATAAAAAAATCTCATTACTGTCTAGTTAAAATATTGGTAATATAAGGGTACGAGGCAAATTGCTTTTTAATATTATTTTGAACATATATTTTTGTTCACCTCATTTTTAGGAGTTGTATATTTTTTACATGTTTATTTATTAGGGAATTTGTATTTTTTAAATACTAAGTAGGGATATTTTTTAAAATGTATAAAATTGTAAATATCCCTACACGTAACATATATTAATTTATTTACTATATATATATAAATATATTTGCGTAAAAATATAAATATGTTTGCGCAATAATCAGTAAATTATATATATATATATATATATATATATATATATATATATATATATATATATATATATATATATATATATATATATATATATATTTGCGTAAATATATTTGCGCTAAATATATTTATCATACATATGTGATAAATATGTCTTATGAATAGATATGTATTATAGATTTACAATAGATATCTATCATAGATGTATAGATATGTCATATAAATAGATAATTATTGTTATGTATTGTTATGTGGTAAATCAATATGAAATATTGGAGATGAGTAACTTTTTAATTCTAACAAATATGCAAATATGGACCGTTAGTATTTCAGGTTTACATAAGTTATTAGGTTTACATAAGTTATAATACTAGGTGTCTAGCCTAGTTGTTTAAAATATCATCGATGGTATTTCAGGTTTAGATATGTAGTTATATTAATTACTAATATACTTTGAAAAAGTTAATAATGGAACAATGCCCTATATCAAAATTAGGAAAAAATATAGGTAGTGTTTATAATTCTACTCTTACCGATATGATTCCTTTTTTTTATAAAATATTCAAATATTTTTTTATTTAAAATTAATTTTAATATATCTTATTTGTTGTGTTTTTCTTTCGTAAATACTTGAACGGTAAGATAATTTTTTTTATTAATTTGACAAAAAATTTAGCCGAAAGAAGAATTACTAAGACCAAGACACTTATTTTTTATAATTTAATTTCAATTTAGATAAATTCAATTAAATTTTATTCAATTAATTAAAAAATTAAAAAATTAAAAAAATAAATTATTTTTTCAAATACAAATTAAAGTTAAAATATTATTCATAATTTTAAAAAAAATATTTAAGAATGTGTAAAAATAATAATTATTTTTATAAAAAAAAATTAATTCAATTTAGTTCTAACTTATTAAGTTCTTAAGCTGTAGTATTAAATTGATATTTAAGAATGTGTAAAAATAATAATTATTTTTATAAAAAAATTATTTCAATTTAATTTCAACTTATTAAGTTTTTAAGCTGTAGTATTAAATTAATGGAAAAAACTAAATTTAATATTTTTTTTATTCGTTTTAATTATATTATTTCATCAAATATATATATAATTATTTGTATTAGTTTTTTGTCTAATTAATAAAATAATGTAATTCACGATTTTAACGTTTACGAAAAAAAATCAATTTGAGAATTGAAAAACATTTTATTAATAAATATATATAGAGAGAGAAAAAGAAAATAATAATATAAATAAATATAATATTCAAACTTAGGAAGTTGCAGTAGTTCGTGTAGAAAACTCTCCCTATATATATATACTAGGGGCGATCGTCTTGCACGTGCAAGACGAACGCCCATATGATTTAGATACAAAACTCATAGGTTTAACCTGTTGCGCAAAATAAGTTCCAGACCCGTTAATGTAAAAAGTATAAGTTACAGAAGTTACAAGTTTCATCTACTGTGCAAAAGGAATTTCAAAATATTACAAATATGCACTTGACATAGCAAAAAGGGTGGGTGGTTACAAGTTTCACCTATTGTGCAAAAGGAATTTCAAAATATTACAAATATGTACTTGGCATAACAAAAAGGGTGGCTGGTAAGTTGTAAGCCCAATACCTAACAATATTTTCAGTGGGAGATAATACTTTACATCATTCGGTTTTCCCCTTCTTCCTGGCGAAGGTGTCAGCGCTGACTTTTGGATCACATGTATCAGCTGAGGCTTCATTGAAATCCAAGCGTTTGCGTATATGAGATGCGGGGATTACTGATTTACCAGAAGCTTTAACAATTGGATTAACAAAAGGTGGAGTTTCTGGGGGGCTGCACTCTGGATTTGGGACGCTGGGGTTTTGTGTTTGTACGGTTTGAAGGCTGCTGGAACTTGACGATTGATCATGCAGTTCACCTGCGTAAAAATGGAGCAACGAGTAGTGCGGGACTTTTTGTTGTCTCACGTTTGTGTAGAACACTTTGATGAAACATGTGTATAGTTTATTATTGAGAGCCTCTTCCATCCTTGTTTGTAACAAGTTCTGTAAAAAAGATTTAAAATTTCCGATAACTCAAATTCCGAACAGTAGGAAAAAAAATGAAGTGCATTCTTTTAAAAAGAACTCTATTAAGACCTGATCATGAATTTGTTGCATCTCTTCAGCCGACATGGGTAATATCGAATCTGCCACCGGGGAATTCGTTGATACCAAGATACTTTTGGTCTCGTCCGATAGCTCAAAACTTAGTCGCAGGCTGTAATTAAACGAACAATCAATGCTTATAAGAATCAGAGTGGAGGATGATGCAATAATAATTAAATTCCAAAATAAATTGCTACGCGTTGTTCCATTTAAGAGCATAAGGAACAAACTTGAAGAATCTGATGACTAAAAATTTGTAAACTTCCAAATCCCTGAATGACCACAAGTCAGTCATACACCAAATGCATAAGCAAAAGAGGGAAAACCCTAAAGAACTCAAGAATAAATACAAGAAGAAATTTAAAGGCTTGAATGAGGAGAAGTTAATAATTCAGGAAATAAGAAACAACAAAAGACAAAGGGGTGATCCAAAGTGAAAGGAAAATTATGTACATTTCACATTATATACACGATAAAAAAATCGCGTGAATTTATATGGTAATTAGATTACCTGAGTTTTGTTAGGGAGAATGTATTGCAGAACATGCAGGTGATCATATCACCAGGGTCTGCGTCCAAGGGCTTCTTACAAGTGCCACAAACGACAGTGCAAGGACCTCTATTGCCACTGTTATACCGAAGTTTGCCTCTCACCCAAACTGTGCGCAGCTGTTATAGAGAACAAATTAGAGAACAAATTGTATCAAATTACAGTAAGATCCATGTGATGCTTACTTTAAATATGTTTTCGACTGCATTTTGTAATGGTAGAATCTCCTCCTGTGATGGCATGTGGTAAAAACGATGTGGGTTCTTGCACCTGATGTCCGGTTGCAGTAAAGATGGCTCGATATCAGTTGTAGCAAACCTAAAAATTTGATGAGCCTTATTAGAAAAACAACCACAAGAAATTATTTAAATAGATATTTGACAGGATTATTTTGCTGTATTTCTAGAGTAAGGATGCACACACCGATAATTGAATACATGACATAATTAAGAGAAATACCAGTGCAGCAGGGAAGCTGTTTCTGCCATGGGGGGTTTAGCATAAGATAGGAGAACTTTTGCGAGCTTAATGATATCCCTATATTAAGTTGGAAACTGAATGTTAAATAATGATAAGTTAAATTATCAGGAGGATGATCTGAAGGATGGAAATAATATTAAACAAAGAACCAACCTCCATAAGTAGAAACTCGAAAATTTTTCGCTAGTATACAAACAGGCAGTGTGACAGCATCATGAATACCAGCAGAACAGTCCACTTCATCGCTCAGCCATATTGTGAGATTTACAGGGATTAGCCTAAATACAAAAATAAGGCAGGTAAATAAGAGAATGCATATTTAAGAAAAAAGTTATAGTACTTACTCTGGAGTAAGCATTGTAAAAATTTTCATTGGAACACGAGTTGAAGTTTCAATTGGTGGACTTCTGTGCACAAGGAGGTCCATGGTATCTGCAGTATAAGATGTCCTTAATGTAAATTATTTAAAACACATAAACTTACTTATTTATAAATTATTTAAAACACATAAACTTACTTATAGAATGGTCTTTGTCTGCGTGTTTATATAGATCCGAGAAAGGAACTAACTGGTATGGGCATTCTATTTGGCGTGGCACAAAATCCTCAACCAGTTCGATCGGTGTGCGAAGGGAAATAGTCCACTGGTAGTTGTAGTCACTAATTCTGGAGTCTTTGTACACATCAGCAAGACGCGCATTGCTGATTTTATAGCGATTATAAGGCAGCAGTAGGTGGGAAAATGGCTCGATTGTCGGATCATGCATGACCGCGCTTATAAGTGTTCCCTGCGTGGAAAGCAAGATCACAGTGTATTTTAAAACAAAATGAAAAGTGAATTTAATGAATTATGCTAAATTATAAATCGAAGTGGTGATAACCTCCATATCAAGAAGGACAAGTCTCTGAAATCTATTTCCGTCGCCCACAGCAGAACCCCTTCTTAGCATTGGAGGAAATCATTCAAGGACTTGTACAATGACAGTCCACCTTGTGGTTCCCATCCTCACGGCCTTAGCGTTGCACAAAATAGGAGGCATTCTGAAATACGATAAGTACGGGTCTCAGTATATTTATTTATGCACACTGTAATTCATAGGAAAACAATATTGCATAACGAATAATAGAATATGACATCCACATTACCTACGAATAATAGAATATGACATCCACATTACCTTATAATGGGATGTCCAAAATATCAGATAACACCTCTTTATAAACAACATTTAATGTTCGATTAGAAGTTGTTGGATCACAGAAGGCAGGTTTAATAAGCACATAAATATTGGAAGATGATTTAGCTCGTGATAAGGCGACATACAACTGCCCGTGAGAGAACACAGGTTCTTTGAGGTAAACTCCAACTGTATCTAAAGTCTGCCCTTGAGATTTATTAATCGTCATGGCAAAACATAAGCGAATTGGAAATTGTGTTCTTGTATAAGGGACTGGGTAGTTGTCGTCAGTTGAGGGACGCATAGGTATTCTGTGAATGAAAACAACTTTACCTTTAAAGTCGCCAAAAGAAATTTCAGCTTTAATCAAATTCGAGTCGAAGGCTAGACATGTTAATCTTGTTCCATTACATAACCCTTCAAGAGCGTTCACATTTCTTAACAACATAATTGGGGCATGTAATTTTAAGACCAAATTATGAGGAGGCAGACCGTTGGGTGTGAGAGTATTTATTAGGTCTTCATATTGGCCTTCATTAGAATCATCCAACACTCGATCATAGCTTAAGTATTCAGTGGGTGAACCAGGGAAGTTTGTAATAAGCAGACTATTAATTTCCTCGACAAATGAGTTCTTTGTTGTAAGAATTACTCTGTTGCGCATTGCAGGTGCAAAGAAATCAGTGAAATCAGGATAAACAGACAAAATTAATTTGTCCAGCGACGTGTTTTCATCATAACTGGGAAGTAGTATAGAAGACGGAATGTCAATAGATTCAGAATCTTGATTTTGGGAAGTGCCATTGCCGACATTTAGCAAATACGCTGTGAAGGCTGGGTCAGTAAGAGCGCGCATATTTTCAGTGAGTGAAAGTTTTTCTAGTTTAGGCCAAAGATGTGAGGACTTTAGGCAAGCAGCTAAAGTGTCATTTTTCGACCCATTTCTAACAACTGGCAAAGTCTGTCTGAAATCTCCGCCAAGAACGATTACCTTACCGCCAAAAACAACTTCAGAAGACATAAGATCACGAAGGAGATTGTCTAAAGCCTGGATGGAATCTCTATTACTCATAGGGGCCTCATCCCAAATAATAAGTTTACATTGAATGATCAGAAGAGCTAAACCGCTTTGCTTACTAACACGACAAGTTGAGCCGTTGCTGAGGTCAATTGGAATCTTAAAACGAGAGTGAGTTGTTATTGGAAAAGGTACCTCTGTATTATTAGTCAATTAGACTTATTGAAAATGTTACAATGGAGGGATCCTTAAATAATAGGGATCCTAAAGCATAAATAAGGAAAACATAATAACCCTAGAATCTGTGATATAAATCACAGATTCTCTAAATCATATTTATTATCTCCTGCACATATTAGGAGATCATAAATATCTACTTCCTTTCTTGAATTATTCTGTGATATCTTTCAACACCCCCCCTCAAGTTGAGCATAGATGTTAATGATGCCCAACTTGGTAATATACTCATCAAACTGTTGCTTCATCAATGCCTTAGTTAGCCCATCTGCTATTTGTAGATGTGAAGGGAGGTAGGGAACACAAACTTCTCCTGCCTCCAATTTCTCCTTTATGAAATGTCTGTCAATCTCAACATGTTTAGTCCTGTCATGTTGTACTGGATTATTAGCAATAGCAATTGCTGCCTTGTTGTCACAGTATAGCTTCATAGGTTTATCAATTTCCACTTGTAGGTCTTCAAGAACTTTCTTAATCCAAAGTTCTTCACAAATCCCCTGTGCCATAGCTCTGAACTCAGCTTCTGCTGAGCTTCTAGCTACTACATCTTGCTTCTTACTTCTCCAGGTAACAAGGTTTCCCCACACATAGGAGCAATAGCCTGTAGTAGACCTCCTATTGTAAGAGCCAGCCCAGTCTGCATCAGTGTAGACATCTACACCTTTTTTTCTGTTTTTCTGAAATAGTAACCCTACCCCTGCTGTGCCTTTTAGGTATCTTAAGATCCTTAGGACAGCTTCATAGTGTTGTTGCTTTGGAGAGTGCATGAACTGACTCACTACTCCAACAGCAAAGGAGATGTCAGGTCTGGTGTGAGCTAGATAGATAAGCTTCCCAACCAGTCTCTGATACAGCTCCCTATCAGCATCTAACATACTCTCTTCTCCAATGCCAAGCTTTGTATTTTGCTCCATAGGTGTACTACTTGGTTTGCACCCCATCATCCCTGTTTCTTTTAGGAGGTCCAACACATATTTCCTCTGTGAAACCACCATTCCAGCATCTGATCTGGCTATCTCCATCCCTAGGAAGTACTTCAAAGTGCCAAGATCCTTGATCTCAAATTCAGTTGCTAAATATTCCTTAACTTGGTTGATTCCAGCCACATCATCCCCTGTGAGGATGATATCATCCACATAAACAACTAGGATCACTCTCTTCCCTTCCCTGGAATTTCTCACAAACAAGGTGTGATCTGAGTGACCTTGTTTAAATCCATTCTTCATCATGGATTGTCTGAATCTATCAAACCAAGCTCTAGGACTCTGTTTTAGTCCATAAAGTGATTTTTTCAGTTTGCATACCTTACCTTCAAACTGCTCTTCTACTCCTGGAGGTGGATGCATATACACTTCTTCTTTGAGACTTCCATGTAGGAAAGCATTCTTGACATCTAGTTGGAATAACTTCCAATCTAGGTTAACAGCCACAGAGAATATGATTCTGATGGTGTTGAGTTTTGCTACTGGGGAAAAGGTCTCAGAGTAATCCACACCATATGTTTGACTGTAGCCCTTTGCTACTAATCTTGCCTTATACCTCTCAATGCTTCCATCTGCCTTGTATTTGATAGTAAATACCCACTTACATCCCACAGCTTTCTTGTTGTATGGTAACTGCACCTTCTCCCAAGTGTCATTTTTTTCTAGAGCAAGTATTTCATCCTTTACTGCACTTCTCCATTCAGGAATAGATAGAGCCTCTTGAATATTCTTAGGGACATGATGTTCTGATATATTGGTGAGGAAAGCTTGATAAGATGGGGATAGGTTCTGATAGGTGACATAATTTTGAATTGGATACTTTGGGTGTTTGGTACAGGTTCTGGTGGCTTTTCTTAAGGCTATAGGAACATCAAGTAGTAGGTCACAAGGTTCAGTTTCTTCTGGTTGGGGTGAGTTTGACTCAGGAGGTTGGTGAGAATTCTCTACTACTGGTTCAGTACTAGGTATAGTTGAGTGAGTTTCAGTGTTAGGAGGTGGAGGATTTTGACCTTCTTTTGAGTTAGGATTTCTCCTAGAATAAGTGATACCCTTGAACTTTCCTGGATTTTCAGTTTCAACTGAATTTCCAGGCCCTTCCCCAACTTGACCTATAATAGTTTCTCTGATTTGGTCTCCTATATAGTCATGAGATTCAAATATAGGAGGTAGTTCAATGTACTGGAATTCAGCAACATCTTCAATGGTTTGAGTCCCCCCCTGAAGATGATGCTGAGTGCAGTATGAGATGTTTTCAAAAAAGGTGACATCCAGACTTTCAATTATTTTTTTTCTCCCAAAATCATATAATTTATAACCTTTTTTATTTGCAGAGTATCCTACAAACATGCATTTAGAGGATCTAGGCTCCAATTTGCCTAGGTTATAATTGTGAACAAAAGCAACACAACCAAAGATTTTTAGAGGGAGATCCTGTATAATTTTAGTGTTTGGAAACATGGAATGCAAGGTTTGTAGGGGAGTTTTAAACTGTAAAACCTTTGAGGGTAATCTATTGATTAGATACACTGCTGTAAGGACAGCTTCTCCCCATAAATATTTTGGGCAGTTTGAGTAGAGCATAAGAGCCCTAACTACCTCTAGTATATGCCTGTTTTTTCTTTCAGATACCCCATTTTGTTGAGGTGTATTAGGGCAGGAACTTTGATGCAGGATGCCTTTTTCAGAAAAAAAATCTTTAAGTGTGTGATTATAGTATTCTGTCCCATTATCAGTCCTGAGGAGTTGAATTTTTGTTTGAAATTGAGTATAGATTAAGTTGTAAAAATTTTTGAAAGCTATACTCACATCTGATTTGTCTTTTAAAAGATACAACCAAGTGAGTCTTGTATGGTCATCAATGAATGATACAAACCACCTTTTCCCTTTTTCAGTTAACTGTTTACAGGGACCCCATACATCACTATGAATTAGTGTGAAGGGTTTTGATGGTTTGTAGGGATTTGATGAATAAGTGTTTCTAGTATGTTTTGACATTTGGCAAGTTTCACATTGAAATAAAGAGATACTTTTATTAGAGAAAAGCTTAGGAAACAGTTTATTCAAATATTGAAAACTTGGATGTCCTAATCTAGAATGTAACATCATGATCTTATTAATTTCCAAGTCAGAGACACTAAGATAGGTAGTTCTAGGTATTGGTTTATTCTGAGTTGTCTTCCCTTCTTCAAGTAGGTATAATCCTCCACTTAACCTAGCATTGCCAATCACTTTCCCCAAACCCTTGTCCTGAAACTGACAGTTAGTAGATGAGAAAGTGGTTTGACAGTTGTTTTCTAAGCACAATTTATGAACAGAGAGAAGGTTACAGGAGAGTTTTGGGACATGTAATACATTGTGGAGGGTTAGACTAGGAGTAACTTGGATGGAACCCTTTCCAGCAACAACTGAGAGAGATCCATCAGCTACCCTTACCTTTTGAGTCCCTCCACAAGAGGTATAGGAGTTAAATAGATGAGAGTTAAAGGTCATGTGATCAGTGGCTCCAGAATCAATTATCCAAGTTGGTTTTAAGGGTAAAGTAGAGAGAGTAAGAGTGTTACCAGAGGCCATAGTGGCAGATTTAGGGTATGTGTTCATTCCCATAAGAATACTCAAGTGTTCCAGCTGTTCCTTAGTGAAGGGTACAGTTTCAGACTTCTGTTCCCCTAGGTCAGATGACACTTGGTTGCTTTGTGATTTATTCCCATACTCTTGGAGTTGATTTTTTGGTTTCCAGTTGGCAGGCTTCCCATATAGTACCCAGCAATCCTTCTTGAGATGCCCCACCTTTTTGCAATGATCACACACTGGCCTCTTCTTGTTCTGGTTCAAGGCTGCCATGGCTGAGGGTTCCAGATCTTGGCTGCTCCCCTTTAGGCTTGAGATAAAGTTAGAACTCATGATTCTTCTTCTGGACTCCTCCCTTCTTACTTCAGAGAAAACCTCCCTTAGTGATGGGAGAGGTTTTCTTCCCAGTATTCTTCCCCTTACTTCATCCAGTGATGGGTGTAGCCCTGCTAGAAATGAGAAAACTCTCTCATCCTCTTCCCTCTTTTTGAATTTGATGCTGTCATTAGTACACCCCCATGTGTCATCATGACAGAGGTCAAGTTCCTGCAGCAGAGTAACCATCTCATTATAGTAGGTGGTTACATCCCTGTTCTCCTGTTTCATGGCCCATAGGATTGTTTTGAGTTCATAGATCTGAGAGGAATTCTCCAGATCTGAGTACATCTCCTTGACTGCTTCCCATAAGTCTTTAACTGTTGGGAGAAAGAGATATGGCCTGGAGATGTTTGGTTCTATAGTGTTGATAATCCAGGCCCTTACCATAGAGTTTTCTGCCCTCCAACTCTCCAGCTTTGGATCACCTGCTGCAGGAGGAGTGTCAGATCCAGTTAATAGGCCCAACTTCCCTCTGCCTTCCATGGCGAGCTTGATGGTTTGGGCCCACTCAATGTAGTTCTTTCCATTGAGTCTTCTAGAGACAATGAGAGGGGATTGGTGATTTGGTGGATTATCTCCACCATTGTTTTTGGAGTTGTTTTCACTGGGGTTGGAAACTTCCCCAGTGAGTGCTTGTTTGAAGCTCATATTTTTTAGGGTTTAAGAAATTTAATCGAGCCTATGCTCTGATACCATATTGGAAAAGGTACCTCTGTATTATTAGTCAATTAGACTTATTGAAAATGTTACAATGGAGGGATCCTTAAATAATAGGGATCCTAAAGCATAAATAAGGAAAACATAATAACCCTAGAATCTGTGATATAAATCACAGATTCTCTAAATCATATTTATTATCTCCTGCACATATTAGGAGATCATAAATATCTACTTCCTTTCTTGAATTATTCTGTGATATCTTTCAACAGTTGTACGCCCTCCGGGGAGAATTGAGGCCGCAATTCCAGAGCTGGCCGTTGCCAAGGCAATATTCCCTTTTGAACGAACATCAGCTAATAACGCTCGATATAAAAAAGATTTGCCTGTCCCGCCCGGGCCATCAACAAAAAAAGCGCCTGGTTCATTATTCGATATTCTGTCCAGGACTTTATGAAAAATTCTCAACTGAGAGGCATTAAGAAATTTTGTAGAATGCAGATCAGAGGAAGAGACCTGAATAGAACGTTCATCGTCTAACTCCCTAGTTAAGGGCGCAACAACATTTAAGTGGAAACCAGAAGGAAGAATTCCAAAGGAGGTAATATCTTTACCCATTGACTGCAAGAAATTGTTGAGTTGTTGAAGAACTTTCATTCTTATTCCAGTAGGTGTTAGAAGGCGATCACGTCTAAAATCTTCTGACATGTTAGGTTCAAAAAGAGTCCACAGTTTCATAGGATCAGAGGGACAAGCATGCACAAGTAAGGTGGAGAACAGGCGCCTCAATTCATAAGGCATGTGAAAAAGGCAGGCTTCTCTCAAACATGATTCTTGAGTGTTATCATTCTCTAGAAAACCTCTAGCTAAAGCTGCGGCTCTGAAAGTAGGCGACAGAACACCGTTGTATGTTCGTAAATCTATGTAAGATACCTGGCAACGAACTTTGCGCAAGAGAATCCTAAGAAAGTATCTTTCGCCATCTGTGGGATGAACTGTAACAAGACGACCTACAGAAGTATTTCTTTGACGGAGTTTCCATCGACGATCAGTATCGACCCATACAAAATGGTCAGGGAATTCGTTATAAGTAAGAGAGAGGGTTTTTGCCTGGGGACATGTATTATTGGTGTGAAAAAATTCTGTGAGCATAGTCTGTCGTTGAAGTGTCGTGTCCAAGACATTACGAAGGCGCTGGTTATTATTAAAGGTTATAGGCTGGAAGTTCTCAAGGTGTAATGGCAACCTAATAACTGAAGGCATCATATCTCCTATTGGTAACCAGAAGATACGCCACAATGCTTCAGGCGCAGAGACCCACCGAGCTGATTGGAAATCAGAAATTTCATTCACAGAACGTGGTTCAGTTGAGTCAATAACTTGGTAGCTAATTCTGTCGTGCCCTTTACAAATGTATTTATAAATATACTTCACAGCTTTAACATTAGAACAGACCTCAACATTAATATGGCAGTCAAGCTGGGACAATAGATAAGGAGAGTAAGGAACGACCCACCTATTATCAAGAGAATGACCCCCGACAATGACTCGAACACCATTGTCGCGGCGTCTGTAAGTAGGGTAAGCATCAGATGCTTGAGTTGTTACTGGTTGGAATTTTTTTGGGAAGTAGTTTCTGCAACTGCCATCTTCAAGCATACACACATTGGTTGGATTTTGGACACCACAAGGACCGTGAAGCATGTGTTTTACTACAAGGCTGTAAAGATATGGGTGAAGATTCGCATCTGGTATTTCAGCAGATACTATAGAATCGTATTCTTCAGGCCTGTATATTTTAAATGTTGGCTTTACGATGAGAAGAATATGAGCATGAGGCAGGCCTCGTTTCTGATATTCAATGACGTAGGTGTAGGCCTGCACTTCTCCAAAACAATTTTTTTGCACAAGTTCTTTCTTCAGCACTTCGAATTTTGCCTTAAACACTCGAACAAGGAGGTCAGGTCGATTCTGCGCTTCCTCAGTTGGCAAAAGCAACTCAGAAATTTCAGGCCAGTTTGGGTTGCAAGTTACTGTTATAAAAAAATCTGGTCGACCAAACTTCTGGACTAAGGCCATTGCGTCCATATATTTCCTGTGCATATGACGAGGGCCACCGGTGAAATTTGCAGGGAGCACAATACGTGAACCAATCTGAGAGCAATCAGACTCACCGGCCGCGACTGCATCGATAAGTCCTTGCAAGAACTCTTGTCGAATCTCTTTTTGCTGAGAAGTATAGTAATCGAGTCTTTGAGTTTCTAATTTAATGTACATGTCAACAGCATACTGTTGGAATAGACGGCCAAACGATAGAAGATAAGAATTATCAAAAGGTCTGATTTGGAATTTATAAGCATAATATTCCTTGACAGACACGCAATGGCGATTGTCAGTTGATGCATTGAGTGCTGAAAAAAATAGGGACCATCAGCAAACAAATGAAGAGAACAAAAAGAAGAAAGGAACAGAGGTAAATGCATACCATTCTGTTCAGATTCAAGCAGAGCAGATGCTGTCAAAGCAACAGCTGGGTTTGAAGGAAGAGGTGTGCGAATATAAGCACGACCCGAAGGGATATAGGGCCTGAGCCCAGTTTTTTTAATTCCTTGGTGCCAGCCAACTTCGCCATGAGGGAAAAGCAGTGGATATTGTAACGGGTCGTAGCAGCCATAAAAATAGCTTATTGGATGTGAGACAGAGGAATGCGTATACACTCTAATATCTCGATTGCATAAAGGCACATCAGATGGATTTTGTTCTAATATTGCACTCACTTGATCAACTGTTGGGCGATTAAGAACTTTTTGGTCCACAGACGGATTTCCATGTAAGTATAATTGTCGATTTGGATTTTTTGGCAAAGTTCTCAGATTCCTAAAGAATTTCGCATAAGGATTCACAACAAGAAGCGCAAGCAGAATAGTAAGAGTTTTCTCGACTAAGCGTTCACAATTTTGGAGCCTAAGATCAGTTTCATAATTTGTGTCGTAAAAATAGAGCTGAGCATTTGAGACAGAAGCATCACTGGGATTCAAACTTTCAAGGAAATGATAAATTTGGCCCTGGACTTTGAACGTGTAAATACCACAGTTGCGTCGCTGCAAAGATTTATCTGCTGTAACACCTAAAGAAGTGAAGGCGAGGTGATTATTGTAAGTGCGTATACATTCTCGAAAAGACACGCCTGCTGTAGAAGGGTCAGTAAGTAGAGTTATTAATGTTGGAGGAATAACAGAAGCAGACAGCGCGACGTTCCCATCTGAGCAACAGAAATTAACGGATTCATGAAAAAATTTAACTGCATGACAGTGACGACAACTTGAGGCTAAAGGAAACATAACAGTAGATACTGCAATCTGTATGAGAAGGGCACGACCTTTGGGCCGCCGACGATTGGGTCTTCGAAATTGAGATGGAGAAGAATACAGTAACGTCTTCGAAGTAGACAAGGAAGGCCCAGGCGCTGAGGAAGAGGAAGCAAGAGAGTCGGCATCAGGGAAGAGGAGAAGAGGGTGTGGAGATAGGTCAGAAAATAAAGACGATTTCTGGTTAGGGAATCCATGCATTAGTTCATGCTGGATGTGAGTCCTCTTTTGTTTTTTGGATTTGTAACGTTCATAGGCTAGGGCTCTATACTTTCGACAATTAAAATTACTATTAGGACATGTAATCTGTGAAGACGGAGTAGGCAATTCACCAACGGCAGAACTAAGCACAGCGGTTGCCCCAAGAGTCATACCACCACCAACATCATGAGAGATATTTTTTCTCTTCCTATAAGAATCAACTACAGAGGCAACAATAGAAATCGCTGTTGGACGGCTAGGAAACAAATTGGGCACAGGCGGGGGCACATCACAAACACACACGATACCATCAAATGACACTGAATATAAACCACAGACCAAACAAGGCAAGACAACGGAATTTTGCATAATGATATCTGGAATATATGTAAAAGCGCATAGCAAATAAATTATACTAAAAACTGCATAAGTACACCTAAAACAATCTGAATAGAAATAAGAAATGTGAAAACAAATATAAAAGTAAAAGCTAGAAAGTACCTTCAGAAAGTGAATATGGAACCCAGAAGTAATAAGCGAAGAGCAGCTGAGAAGAGTTATTTGCGAAGAACCTCGGGGCAGTGGGTACAAATTTCCAGAAATAGCGCGAGGTGGTCACAGGAAGAGGTCCAAGCAAGAACCTGCGGTACAACCATGATTTCATAGAACATGATGAGTAGCTGAAGAACACGACATTAAGGAGCAATTTGTAATTAATTTATTTGGTAGGGAAAAAAATGTAAAAAAAAAATCCCAAATGACAGAAGCAGTTAAGCAACAACGAGAGACGATGGAAGTATACAACAATCAACATTCAAAGAAGATGGTATTTGAAACAACAAAACCTAGAACATTGTATGTTAGCTGAAGTTTAACTTATTGTACGGGGAAGTTAGGCCTAGATAGTAGTTTCAAAAAAACGCGCTGATTATAAGAAGGCGTATGTGTAACATGCAGTAATAGAGAACTGATACAATATGAAAAGGTTTAGGGTATTTTTATTTACACAAAGACTGATACAATATGAAAAAGACCGGAAAATGATATCTTTACCAAAAAAAAATTTTGAATCCTTATTGTTAACGGTCGAAAAATCCTGCTGGGACCCTACCGAACAAATATAGAGATTTAGGGGATTGAGTAAAGTGGACAGCGAGCCCTGCTCAGTCCGAATTTATCGGAAATTGTGTCATCCATTATACATTGTAGAGTACCTACTATTTATAGTGGTACAAACTAGGGTTTACAAAAGTGGGTATTGGGCCAATTCTATTTTGGGCCTATAACCTATGTCGATACGGCCCATCTGGAGCCCATTGCCGACCTCGGTCACTGCCATGCTCGTCGGGGAGGATATACTTTATCGGCCTGGGCTGGTCCAGCTCGTCTTATTCCCTCCAAGCAAGGTAGGAGTTCCTGGTTGGTCTGATTCCTTCCTTGGTGGCCATGTAGCATTTTGTCCCTTCGAGCTGGTTCTTATCACCGAGCTCGTCCAAAGCGGGTGTGCTCGGATTATGCTCTTCTCTTCGCCACCGAGCTGAGTATGCTTCTTTAGCTGGTACGACGCGGTCCTTGGTGGGTATAGGAATATAAACCTGCACGAATTATTCAATAGCTAACATGTCTCATGATCATCTAATCTTTAACCCACCGAGTAAGCCTCCTTGTTTGAAGGGATCCGAGCTGATCCTTATTTACAAGGCCTCGGGATCGTCTCGGTAAGATGGGTTGGAGAAACATTATACTTCGACCCTGCTTAGTCATCCCGCCCTACTGGGCATACTGTTATGCTAGGTGGCCTGCCCTGCTCAGTCACCCTGCCCTGTTCAACCATCTTGCCCTGCTTAGTCGTCCTGCCTTGCTGGGCATACTGTTATGCTAGGCATCCTGATGGTTGTTGGGTTCTCTTACTCTGCTTGACCTTTCGATGCCGAGCACGTACCGGTGTGCACAACATAAAGGGCTTGTAGGATTTCCTTAATGGACCTTCTTTGACCACTTAAGTAGGCTATTGGGCATGTGTGCCTCGTTCTAGGCCTTGGGGCCCATGTTTTAGGGCCTCGGGTAAAATGCCTATCAACAAATGCCCCCGAAAACGACTTTTCTCGCCTTAGGGGAGATGGAAAGATGATTTCGGTCGATTAGGTATTTCTTGAGGCCCGAGTTGGTCCTCCTTGGAGAGCTTGCGAGGAGGTCCTTTAGATCACACCTTAGAGGAGGTACTTTTTCCGAATTTACAGCGTACGTCCGCCCAAGTCCCCGGACGTGCTCGGTCGTTTTCGGTAAGTACTTCATTTGGAGGTTGTCCAGCTCTGCCTGGACTTGGATTCCGAGCGACTTAGAACGTCGGAGACCGAAGAGGGACAGAAACAGCGGGATGTCAAGATCACCGAGCTGACCCCGAAAGTGGAATTGATGTGTTAGGAAAAAATGGATCGAGAGTTTGACCCGTTCCGAGATCCGCCTCTCTCGGGCCGTTACTCGGAATCATATGCACGTTTAATGGGCCTTTCCTCGATCCGGAGGAAGAGCATGACCTAGACCTACCTTGGTGGCCTGTTCGTGACATGTCTCCGAGATGACCTGACACACCTGTTGTTCGACGAATTTGATGACTTCAGGGCATTTCTCTGAAATGCCCCAGTGTTATATGCTCATCCTCATGTATGATGAGCATAGTTGCATTTCAGTGGCTTATGAAAGCTAAGACATGCTCGGATGTGTACTAGGTGAGCACGAAGCGGTTATGTGAAGTGCCAAGGTTCGTTTCTCTTACCGACGCACAGAAGAGCTTAACATGTTCATCCCGAACAAGCCTCGAAGGAGTTTCATTTATCTCTGAATAATAATTTGTTCCTGCCGGTGTTATGAGCAGCTTCATGGCGTACGCTCAGCTCGGACAAGTCAGCTCGTAGGAGATTTCTTTCGAAACTGAATAATAATTTGCTCTCCTGCCGGGACTATGAGCAGGTCATCATGCATGCTCGTCCCAGATAGGTCAGCTTGGAGGAAATCTATTTCAAATCCGATTAATGATTTGCTCTCCTGCCGGGACTACGAGCAGGTCATCGTGCATGCTCGTCCCGAACAGATCAGCTTGGAGTAATTTCTTTCGAATCCGATTAATGATTTGCTCTCCTGCCGGTACTACGAGCAGGTCATCGTGCATGCTCGTCCCGAACAGGTCAGCTTGGAGGAATTTCTTTCGAATTCGAATAATAGTTTGTTCATGTCGGGATGATGAGCAGGTCATGGTGCGTGCTCATCCCGGTCAAGTCAGATCGGAGGAATTTCTTTCGACTCCGAATAATAGTGTTCCTGCCAGGATAATGAGCAGGTCATGGTGCTTGCTCATCTCGTCTAGGTTAGATAAGAGGAATATCTTTCGACTCCGAATAATGGTTCTTTCCTGCCGGGATGGTGAGCAGGTCCTGGTGCGTGCTCATCCCGGTCAGGTCAGATCGGAGGAGTTTTTTCGACTCCGAATAATGATGTTCCTACCTGGATGATGAGCAGGTCACGGTGCGTGCTCATCCCGGTCATGTCAGCTCGGAGGAATTTCTTTCGACTCCGAATAATGATGTTCCAAGGAGATGATGAGCAGGTCATGGTGCGTGCTCATCCCGGTCAGGTAATCTCGGAGGAATTTCTTTCGACTCCGAATAACAGTGTTTCTGCCGGGATGACGAGCATGTCATGGTGCTTGCTCATCTCGGTCATGTCAGCTCGGAGGAATTTCTTTCGACTCCGAATAATGATGTTCCAACCGAGATGATGAGTAGGTCATAGTGCATGCTCATCCCGATCAGGTAAGCTCGGAGGAATTTCTTTCGACTCCGAATAACAGTGTTTCTGCCGGGATGACGAGCATGTCATGGTGCTTGCTCATCCCGGTCATGTCAGCTCGGAGGAATTTCTTTCGACTCCGAATAATGATGTTCCAACCGAGATGATGAGCAGGTCATAGTGCATGCTCATCCCGGTCAGGTAAGCTCGGAGGAATTTCTTTCGACTTCGAATAATGATGTTCCAACCGAGATGATGAGCAGCTCATGGTGCGTGCTCATCCCGGTCAGGTAAGCTCGGAGGAATTTCTTTCGACTCCGAATAACAGTGTTTCTGCCGGGATGACGAGCATGTTATGGTGCTAGCTCATCCCGGCCAGGTCAATGTCGTATGCTTGGCCGAACTGACCTTAGAGGAGTTTTTGTTAACTCCAAATAATAGTTGGCCTTCTTGCTGGATCTTATGAGCATTTCAATGGCGTATGCTCTGCCCGAGCCGGCCTTTGGAGGAGTTTTTGTCAACTCCGAATAATAGTTGGTCGTCTTGCTGGGTCTTATGAGCAGCTCAATGACCTATGCTCATCCCGGACTGACCTTGGAGGAGGTAGCTCGACCTTGAAAATAATTTTTTCTCCTTCTGGGATATGAGCTGCACCTTGCATGTGCTCGACTCAGATTGGCCCTGGAGGAGCAAGCTCGACTCCAAAAATAATTTCTCCTTCTGGGATTCGAGCTGCACTTGGCATGTGCTTGGCCCAGATAGGCCCTGGAGGAGCAAGCTCGACTCCGAAAATAACTTTTCTCCTTCTGGGATCCGAGCTGCACCTGGCATGTGCTCGGCCCAAATAGGCCCTGGAGGAGCAAGCTCGACTCCGAAAATAATTATTCTCCTTCTTGGATCCGAGCTGCACCTGGCATGTGCTCGGCCCAGATAGGTCCTGGAGGAGCAAGCTCGACTCCGAAAATAATTTTATTTTTGGAGCCTTGCTCTGCGCCTTTTGGCGACCTTCTTGGGCATTTCCATGAAATGCCCCAGTGTAGTTTTCTTATGAGAGACCTGCTCTCTAATTATTAGGGCGACCTCGGTGGATCGAAGAATGTTTTTGTGAAGAGGGACCTGCTCTCTGAATCATTGGATGACCTTGGGCATTTCTCTGAAATGCCCCAGTGTGGCTTTCTGAAGAGAGACCTGCTCTCGAATTATTAGGGCGACCTCGGTGGATCGAAGAATGTTTTTGTGAAGAGGGACCTGCTCTCTGAATCATTGGATGACCTTGGGCATTTCTCTGAAATGCCCCAGTGTAACTTTCTGAAGAGAGACCTGCTCTCGAATTATTAGGGCGACCTCGGCTCTTGATGCAGGATTTCGAACTCTTCTTGGGTCATCCTTTTCTTTCTAGTTCCTTTCAAAGTTTAACGACTCACTCGAGTCTCCGTGGTGTCCTCTCGGAGTTCTACTTCTTTCCCGACGGACCTTTCTATAATTTCAGCGACGGACTTGGTTCGTCGTTTTCCACATCTTACGATTCGCCTCTTCGTGGTCAAATTCTTCCTTCAACCTTCGGGGATCAGGTCCCTGCTCTCGACCCCATGCTGCCTTTACTCACATAGCAAACCTTCCTCGGGGCTTGCGAACTGGTCTCTTTATCTCCTCTGGTGTATGGAAGCTCGCCAAGTTCAAATTTCTTGCAGCTTCTCGCTTCCTCTCTTGGATGGCTCTTTCCCTATCAATAAGGAATTACTCCATGTTCTCTCCATTGGATAAATTGACAGGAGTCAAAGCATGTCCTTGGGCCTGCTCAGACCAATTGAGTTATCCTTCGAAATTTGAACTTCTTGCTCAGGCTGGCCCAACATGCTTGGTGTGATGTTCGTCTAAATCACGTCAGCTCGCTGATGCTCGTCTGAGTCATGTCAGCTCGCTGATGCTCGTCTGAGTCATGTCAGCTCGCTAATGCTCTTCTGAGTCATGTATGCTCGCTAATTCTCTACTCAACGCCCGAGGATCACCCCCTCCTTCTAGCGCCAATTGTTAACGGTCGAAAAATCCTGCTGGGACCCTACCGAACAAATATAGAGATTTAGGGGATTGAGTAAAGTGGACAGCGAGCCCTGCTCGGTCCGAATTTATCGGAAATTGTTTCATCCATTATACATTGTAGAGTACCTACTATTTATAGTGGTACAAACTAGGGTTTACAAAAGTGGGTATTGGGCCAATTCTATTTTGGGCCTATAACCTATGTCGATACGGCCCATCTGGAGCCCATTGCCGACCTCGGTCACTGCCATGCTCGTCGGGGAAGATATACTCTGTCGGCCTGGGCTGGTCCAGCTCGTCTTATTCCCTCCGAGCAAGGTAGGAGTTCCTGGTTGGTCTGATTCCTTCCTTGGTGGCCATGTAGCATTTTGTCCCTTCGAGCTGGTTCTTATCACCGAGCTCGTCCAAAGCGGGTGTGCTCGGATTATGCTCTTCTCTTCGCCACCGAGCTGAGTCTGCTTCTTTAGCTGGTACGACGCGGTCCTTGGTGGGTATAGGAATATAAACCTGCACGAATTATTCAATAGCTAACATGTCTCATGATCATCTAATCTTTAACCCACCGAGTAAGCCTCCTTGTCTGAAGGGATCCGAGCTGATCCTTATTTACAAGGCCTCGGGATCGTCTCGGTAAGATGGGTTGGAGAAACATTATACTTCGACCCTGCTTAGTCATCCCGCCCTACTGGGCATACTGTTATGCTAGGTGGCCTGCCCTGCTCAGTCACCCTGCCCTGTTCAACCATCTTGCCCTGCTTAGTCGTCCTGCCTTGCTGGGCATACTGTTATGCTAGGCATCCTGATGGTTGTTGGGTTCTCTTACTCTGCTTGACCTTTCGATGCCGAGCACGTACCGGTGTGCACAACATAAAGGGCTTGTAGGATTTCCTTAATGGACCTTCTTTGACCACTTAAGTAGGCTATTGGGCATGTGTGCCTCGTTCTAGGCCTTGGGGCCCATGTTTTAGAGCCTCGGGTAAAATGCCTATCAACACTTATATATATATATATATATATATATATATATATATATATATATATATATATATATATATTGTTTTTTCTGGTGATTGAAAATGATGCCAGGTGTGAAAAGAAGTCTTCCACAATTGAAGAACACCATCAGTGTGAATAAACTCCACAAATTGACTACCTACTGGAGATTCTGTATTCACATTACAACAAATGAAGCCTATATCTTATGAAATGCATATAAACAAGCGCCATGCCCCGTCGATCGATGATCATCCGACAACAAAAAACCACAAAATACAAACGATAAATCGTATTAACAGTAAATAACTTACAAATGAAATCGTGAAATCGCATAATAGTCATAACTTATTTTTCAAAAATATCATACAATGACAGTGGTAAATAAGGCAGACAATACACAAATGAACTTTTTCAATTTGATTAGACGACCTAAAACGGTAGCAGGATAGCTATGAGAAAAATGTGGGCACAATTTTTTTAGATTTGTAAAAAACAAATAAGAGCGCATCAGAAAGATCATGGAAATAATTGAACCACCAATGTCTCGACAAACATTTGTGTGAATTTGCAAGAAAACATATATGGCGACTTAAAAAACTGCAACAAAAAAAAAGACAATGAAGCAGGAAAAAAAAAAGAACCTAGCGGACCCCATACGGCGGCGGTCGTAGGCGCGAAACAGCAACCAACCCTTAGAGCCGTCGAAATCCAAAATTAAAATGAATGCGAAGAACCCAAACTGAGAAAATTACTAAAACCCTAAGAATTTTTTACAGTTCTTACAACGCAATTGAACGGATGAAAGATCGAATTTCCGCAACAATAAAATCTCATGGAAATGGGCTTTTCTTACCGACAATTTGATTGCAAGAGAAACGGGAATAAAACCTTACGCACCTGGAATTACAGAAATCGGACAACCTCCGTCGAGCTGAAAGCGGCGGTACAAGAAACCACACAGAAGTGTCGCGGGTTCAACAATCTGCAGAAGATGAATAAGGAAATCGCAGGCGGAATTTCAGTTTTTTTTTTTTTTTTACCGCACAGTATTAACTTTAGCGTTAAAGAAATGACACTTTAGCGTTAAAGAAATGAGACAGCTGGAGATTTACGAGATTTACGTGGCGCGCTGTAATGAAGTGATTTTTTTTTTTATTTTGCATTATTTAATCAGCCGAAATTTAGATACAAACAGGTACATACAAAATACGTACAAGCATAGAGTGCCGGGGGGACGCGTGGGCAATTGCCCTTCTATATATATATATATATATATATATATATATATATATATATATATATATATATATATAGGGTACCGTACCTATATTAAATCTAGACCCTACAATATTTATATTTAATATTAACCGTTTGATTTTAATGAGAGTTCACGCTATAACGTATACCCGCAAACACAGGATATCTCATTTATTGTTTTACTTCTATTATTTTATTTTTACACTCTAATATTTTAATTTTAATTTATTATTTTTAAAATCATTATAAATTTTGTATAAACAGATTATCACATTTTTTATTTTATTTCTATTATTTTAATTTTACAGTATAATATTTTAATTTTAATTTATTATTTTTAAAATCATTATAAATTTTGTATTTACTCAATTCACTATTATTATTACATATTTTCTTATTAAAAATAAAAATATAAATACGATAACAAAATTATTTTTAAAATTATTTTTAAAATTATTTTAAAATTTGTTATAATATAGTATGAGATAAACTATATAATAATTGAAGAAAAAATATCTAAAATAATAACATTAATTTTTTTTAAATATATAAATATAAAATCATTTTGATCAATATGTAGACTTTTATGAGTATTTGTTAATTTGTTAGAACTTTAAATACAATAGTAAATCAATCATATTATAGTAGACTTTGATGAGTATTCGTTACTTTGTTAGAACTTTAAATACAATTATAAATCAATCATATTTTTTCATTTAATGAGTACATGTTACTCAGTTAGAACTTTGAATACAATGGTATGATGTTAGAACTTTAAATATAATAGTAAATCCATCTTATTACTCTTTTAGAACTTTAAATACAATGATATAGTCTGATGTTAAAAATTTTTATACAATGTTAAATCAATTATATTTCTTTTATTAATTTTATTTGAATTCTACAATTATTTTTTGTAATATTTATTTATTTTTATTTTTTTGAAAATATTATTTATTTTTTTAACGATAAAAGTAAATTTTAGGTTTTTATTGAATTTAATTTTTGTTATTTAATTTTAATAATTGTAATCAACGCAATACAATGAATTAATCATTGCGTTAAATAATTTATTTTATTTTTAAAAAATAAATTTTATTTTTGATATTTGATTTTAATAATTGTAATCAGTGTAGACTCTGCAATACAATAAATTAATCATTGCGTTAAATAATTTATTTCATTTTTAAAAAATACTGATAAAATTATTATTTTTCATTAAATTATTTACTAATTAAAATTATTTTTTGTTATATAATTAATATTTTATAATATTAAATATTTTTTTAACAAAACAAATTAAAAATATTTAATGTTATTTATTTAATTTTATAAAAATGTATGATACCCAGTACTTAATTTATTTTTGAGTTGAAAATATTTAATTTAATTAAATATAAAAAATATGGGAAATTATATTATACATCCGAGTGCACACATTTTAATAAAATGTACCGTACATTGAAAATGATAAAATGCACTGTAGAATTCTCCGATATATATATATATATATATATATATATATATATATATATATATATATATATATATATATATATATATATATATATATATTATTTTCTTAATATATTATAGATTAATAATTGTATATAATTAAAACTACATTTCTCCATTAGCAATAAACACATTTCTGTTTAAAAAATTCAAAAAAAAAGTATATCTATTTTTAACATAATTATTGTAATAGTGCATTATAAGAGTTCAATACAAATGCTAACTAAATAAGTACTATAGATCTATTAACCACTTAATATATTGGCTTTATTGTATAAATCTGATATTTTCAAAGAGAAAAAAAAACTTACTCCATTGACTAATCTGCCTTATACAGAAATTACATAATAGTGAGAATACAATAATAATCCTTCCCTAATTAATTTTACTAGTCAACATCGGTCAAAATCTCAAGTCAAAGAATAATACAAAATGTACTCAAATCACAATAACCTTCACTAGTTTCAATTTGCAACAACAAAAAATATGGCCAACTCCATTCCTTACGTAGCAGCTCTGATCATACTCATCTCCTTCATCTCCATATCCGAATCCGACCCGATAACCGGCTTCACAACGGATCTAATCCACCGCGACTCTCCCCAATCCCCTTCCTACGACCCCTCGTTGACCCCTTCCCAACGCATCGCCAACGCCATCCGCAGATCCCTTCACCGCGTCCAACGACGCTACCCTTCCAAAAGCCGATCCCAACCTCTATCCGAGATATTCAACTCCGGCGGCGAGTACCTGATGAAGTACTCCCTGGGGTCTCCCCCCCTCCCTTCCCTCGGCATCGCTGACACGGGCAGTGACATCATATGGACCCAATGCAAGCCCTGCCTCCAGTGCTTCAACCAAACCCTCCCGTTTTTCGACCCCAAGAGGTCCTCCTCGCACAAGAAGATCCGGTGCTCCGCTCCCGTGTGCCGCTCCGTACGGCACTCCTCGTGCACCAGCGGCGGAAGGTGCCGCTACGGCGAGATCTACGGCGACGGCTCCTTCACGGAAGGCGACCTCACCAGGGACACCCTCACTCTCCCCTCCTCCGGGGGCAAAAGCGTCGTTTCCGTCCCCAAGGTCGTCGTCGGGTGCGGCACGAACAACGCGGGCATTTTCCTCGGGGGCGAGTCGGGGATCGTCGGGCTCGGAGGCGGGAAGCTCTCGCTCGTCAGCCAGCTGGGCCCGCTCGCCGGGGGGAAATTCTCCTACTGCTTGGTCCCGTTTTCTTCTCCGGGGAACTCGTCGAGCAGGCTGAGCTTCGGGGCCAACGCGGTGGTGTCGGGGGCGGGGGCGGTTTCGACCCCCTTGCTCCGCGATCCGCGGACCGAGACTTACTACGAGGCGACGCTGCTGGGGATCAGCGTCGGGGATCGGAGGTTCGACTTTTACGGGGACGAAAACGGCGGTGGGAAGGAGGGAGGGACTATCGTGGTGGACTCGGGGTCCGCGCTGACTTATCTTCCGAGCGGGCTGCACGAGAAAACGAAGGAGGCTTTGAGAAGAAGCGTAGAGCTGAGGGAGGTCGCGGACCCCGCGGGGGTGGGCTTGGGTCTGTGCTTCGAGGCGCGTGAGGGCCATCGCGTGAAGATTCCGGAGATCAGGGTTCACTTCGAGGGGGCGGATTTGAAGTGGGGGGTGGAGAACGTGTTCGTCAGGGTGAGCAGTGATGCCGTGTGCTTTGCGGCTAAAGAGGCGACCCAGATTTCCATTTACGGGAGCTTCGCTCAGGCCAATTATCATGTCGGGTTCGATACTGTCAAGAGGACCGTGTCGTTTAAGCCGACTGATTGTGCTAGGCTTTGATCTCTATATTGTGTTGAACAGAATAAATTAAAATATCAATATCAATATATGTAATGTTGGCTCAAGTGTTTTTCCATATATCATTCTAACTTCCGGTCTTCTTGAACAACAATCATCATACATAGTCTTTTCTTCATAGCAACATAACACCAAATGATCAAACCTTGGAACAGTCAGTGGGCATAAAGGACACACTCCTCTTCTCAATATCATAACCAACCTTAAAGTTCATCTGCGCCAAGAAACCATAGACGCCGACATCTCCCTCCGGTACAGGCATAGCCGCCAAGCACAAAGAAACATCGCTTATCCTAACAAGCAAATTCTCTCTCTTCAACTCCACGTCCGCGCCTTCGAAGTGAAACGTGACATTAGGAAACCCCGCAACATCATCTTCCCGCGTAAAGAAGCACACCTCCAGTCCCTCCTGTGGATCTTTAATTCGCCTCAACTTGATCGACCTCGTCACCGCCTTCGCCAGTTTGTCGTACACGCCTTCGCTTAGATACGTCAGTGTTGTCCCCGAGTCTATGATCATGTTTCCTTCTTGATCCGAACTCTTTTTAGTGGTCGAATTAGCTATGTACTTCTCGGAGCCGACGCTTGCTCCTAGCAGAGTTAAGAAGTAGAAAGTACTCGGGTATATGCGTACCAACGGCGTAGAAACCGCCCGTTCCCCGCGAACCTCAGCCTCGTCTCCGAAGCTCAGCTTACCCGAGTAAGCCACCGAGCCATCAAGCGTTTTCGAAACCAAGCAGTAAGAGAATCTCCCTTGAGCCAACGAGCCCAGCTGCCGAACGAGCGAGAGCTTCCCACCTCCGAGACCAACAATGCCCGACTCGACACTCATAAACCTGCCGCCGTTCAAAAACCCGCATCCGATCGTGACGTTCGGAACGAGAATTACGCTTTCGCCCCCGGCCGAGGGCAGGGAAACCACGTCGGTGGACAGCTCGCCCATCGTGAACGACCCGTCCGCGAAAACTTCGGAATAAAGACAGTTTCCCCTCGTCTTGCTGCAGTAACTCATATCCCCGAGGGAAGCGCAGGCGGAGGCTCTGCATGGGATCCTTTCGTACGTGGACGACTCGTTGGGCGAGAAGATGCTTAGCGTTTGTTTGTAGCATTGGAGGCAGGGCTGGCATTGATTCCATATGATGTCGCTGCCCGTGTCGACGACGCCTAGGGTCTTGACAGGTGGCGTGCCGACCGAGTATCTCATGAGGTATTCTCCTTCGACGGCAAATATGTCGGGTTTAGGCGAGTCCGGACCGGTCTGACGACTGTGGGAGTTTAAACGATGGGCACGGTGAAAGGATCTTTGGATTGCGTTGGAAACGAGTTGGGAAGGGGACAGTGAAGGGTCGTGGAAAGGAGAGGGGATGGAGTCTCTGTGGATGAGATCAATGGTAAAAGCATGGGATGATTTGGATGAGGAAAGAAGGGAAAGAATGAGTAGTACTGATGCGTAAGCGACGAGGATCGACATGGCTTTGGAATGTGTGTGATCGAGATAGTGCGAGGTCGGGTTGTAGTTATATAAGTGAAATTGTTGATTAGTCGATATCGATTCGCTTACTGATTCGGCATGATGAAGGGAGATTGTTTTGTTGACAAAATCTGTGATTCTGTGTCTGCAGCAAATCATCTCAGCTTGGATTATGTGCTCCTTAAAGTCCAAAAGGAAAAATACACTCTGCTAATTGAATAAAAATGCTCTTAAAGATTCGATTTTTCGATTACCTTTTTCGAAAAATCTTTACAAGAAGCTACTGAATCATAAAAGCATCAAGCTAGCTATTATCCAAAGTTTGGTGTTTTGATACAATTTGGCTTCTCACCGCAGTCATAACCTTATCATACAGATCAATCCGTAGAAAAGTCAACGTCGTCCGAGTCTTCGGACGAAGACGACGACGAAACCGTATCCAATCTTCGATTCTCGACCGTAATTCCCTCCAAAGTCAAGAAATAAAACCTGCAATCGGGTTCTTGGAGACCATCGGCATCGACACCACACCGAGGAAAGGCACGAGCCAGTAAGAGAACCTTCCCCTGACCGAGGGTCCCATCTGAGATATCAACTACGCTTTCCCGCCCAAAGTCCCCTGCTCCGAGTGCCCGCACCCGATGGTCACGAACACAATCGTCTCCGTTGCCACGTCACCTTTGCTATAAGAGCTGTCACCGTACATTTGTTGAAATTATGAATGTAGTAAACATGAATGTATGAATGTATGTTCTTAGAATAATGTGAAAGGTTATTTATCTAGAAATGAAAAGTCATGTATCTAGATATTGAAAGGTTATGTATCTAGTTGAAGAGTCACAAACGACATTATAAATAGTCGTGTGGAATAAGGACTCGTTAGGGGTGTCATTCGACACATGAATAATATCTTGTAATGGCTTACCCTTCTCTTCAAGAATCACTATACGGGCCCACCTCAAATTTCTAACAACATTATCGTGTTCCGAGGTGGAGTAGAGGGATGGGGATTCTAGGGAGTCTCTGTGAATTAGATCAATGGTGAAACCTTCAGCAGTTGCTGCTGCATGAAATGGAGTCATGGAGAGTATGAAGACCAATGCTAGGGTGATTGTTGGATGGATTTGTTCCGTGGTTTGGTCTTGGGGTTTCGTGTAATTAAGAGGAAATTGTTAGAGTTTCCCACATCGGTTGAATACCGAACTTTGGGCTCATATATAAAATCACGTTTATCGGAGTTTATCGGGAGGGCGTCATCCCTTGCACAAAAAGACAAAAAAATTAAAATAAAAAAAGGAAAAAGAGAATTATTTCCACGACCCATCTCTTCTACGCCCGGTAACTTTTTTATTTATTTTTAATCGTCAAATGTCATTATTTGATTGCACATATTTTATTTGTTTAATTTTTATATAATGTATTGTTGATAATTTAAGTGAAATCATTGTCCATTTAATGTAATTGGATTCATACAAAGTTTCGGTTATAATCCTAAGGCACTATAATATGATTAAGGAGGTGCACTTTTTCATTTATTTTTAATTGCCAAATGTCATTATTTGATTGCACATATTTTATTTGTTTAATTTTTATATAATGTATTGTTGATGATTTAAGTGAAATCATTGTCCATTTAATGTAATTGGATTCATACAAAGTTTCGGTTATAATCCTAAGGCACTATAATGTGATTAAGGAGGTGCGAAGTGCACGATCATGTAAAAGTGATAAAGGATTATGTGTTGGATAAGTGGTAGTATATATGCTGAAATTAATTACTTGATTTTAGTATGTATATGATGTTAATTTCGTGGCTGCATGTTTAGACATTCAAATCACGAAATTGCATGTATAGAAAATATTTGAATTATTTTCCAAAAGGTGTGACCCTTATGAAATGGTGCAACTCTTCCCAAAGGGTGCAGCCCTTCATGAAATGGTATTTTCACTATCCAAAGGGGTGTTTCAACACCTATATAATGGTGTTGAAAATCAGATTCTAAGACCCACGAAAATTAAGAGCTTTGTGTTAACGAAGTATAGTAAATAAACATTCTATATTATACTTGTTTCTACGCCAAAGAACAAGTGCGGTATTGTCTTATCCTAAAAGAAGTTTCGTGATACCTTGACTGTGATAGGGTCGAAATATTCTTTAAGGAAAACGTGTAAACGTGATTCAATATTTTCCAAAGCCTCCATATTCAGAAACACACAAAAGAAACTACAATCTTAAAGAATATTTACTATTCTGAAGAAAACAAGACATGCGGTAAAAATCAAAAGAGTGGCTCATTATGGGCACGAGTGCATCAAATGTACGAAGATATTCGAAAAGACAACTCAAATGAGATAGGTGAAAGAAATATTGAGATGATGAAAGTGTCGAAATCGAAATGGGGGTGCTAACGTGCGGTCCCACGCCTAGCGCACACACGAGAGCGGGAGCTCGAATATGCACTAGAAAGCCTCATTCTAACTCAAAACCATATGGTACTAAGTAGGAGAACTCCCTAGGCTTATATCATAGACTTCCCTCTCACAATTATTCGATGTGGGACAACTCACAAGTGGCCTTCACACATTAACAACTTCAACACACCCCCTCCACTTGTGAGTCCTAGTCAAAGGGTGGTCAAACCACTCACAAACAGGATCGAGCTCCCGCTCTGATACCATGTCAAATTCCAAATGGGGGTGCTAACGTGCGAAACCGAAAACGCCAACAACCAAAACGAACAGAAAAAACTTGTGGTATTAGAACAAAATAAGCGTTAACTAAAATATACAAGAGAGAGGCTTTATATAGCCAAAACAAAAGGTAAACTCTAATCCTATAAACAAAAGGTAAACCTAATCCTATAAATATAATAACTAATATATTCTAACACCCCCCCTCAAACTCACGATGGTACAGCAAGAAGCATCGAGAGTTTGTCAACGAAAAATCTATGAGCGCAACCATATAATCTCAGCCGTAGTGGAAGCCATAGCACGATACTCTGCCTCGGTGGATGGAAACAAAAGACTCTGAAGCCACATCCAAACGATGGAAACAAAAGACTTTGAAGCCACATCCAAACGAACACCAATTGACTGCAACGAGTCCTCACTAGGAGCCATTGGAAAACAAGCGAAACCGAAAACGCCAATTGACCAAAGCGAACCAAAATTAACCAACAACCAAAACGAACCAATTATCCAAAACGAACACCAATTGACTGGCGAAACCGAAAACGCCAACAACCAAAACGAACAGAAAAAATTAACCAAAACGAACACCAATTGACTGGCGAAACCGAAAACGCCAACAACCAAAACGAACAGAAAAAATTAACCAAAACGAACACCAATTGACTGGCGAAACCGAAAACGCCAACAACCAAAACGAACAGAAAAAATTAACCAAAACGAACAACAATTGACTGGCGAAACCGAAAACGCCAACAACCAAAACGAACTAATTAACCAAAACGAACCAAAACGAGCCCATGTCAATGTACCTCAGACGAAGAACACAAAACAAACCGTCGAACAAAGCTGCAAAGGAATCAGATGAGGAAAACCAAACAAGCCCATGTCAATGTACCTCGGACGAAAAACACGAACCAAAACGAACACCTCGGACGAAGAACGCGAACAAAGAGATTTTTTTTATTCAACCTGGCTCTGATACCATGTTAAAATCCAAATGGGGGCGCTAACGTGCGATCCCACGCCTAGCGCACACACGAGAGCGGGAGCTCGAATATGCACTAGAGAGCCTCATTCTAACTCAAAACCATATGGTACTAAGTAGGAGAACTCCCTAGGCTTATATCATAGACTCCCCTCTCACAATTATTCGATGTGGGACAACTCACAAGTGGCCTTCACACATTAACAACTTCAACAGAAAGGTCGTTATAAACGACTTAATGAGAATGCTAATAAGTGGATTGCTGCCTATAAGGAAGCAATTGGTCGTAAAAGAAGCGGAATGAGTCAACAAGATGTGAAAGAATTGCATACAATTTACGAAGCTGGAGGAGGATCCAAGTTTCAAGACGTGTGCGTGTTTGATGAAGTCATGAGTAAACACCCTTAGTGGGAAATCAATTTACAGAGTGGTGCAGTCCACTTTCGTGATTAAGAAGAAATTGGCAATGAAGAGAGTGGTGGAAGCTCAAAAAGATCAAGAACTAGTGAAGACGGATTGTTTACCGTACCCAATAATCAAGAAACTCAATGCAACGGTGGTTCAACAATTTCACGTCCTACAGGTAGAAATAAAGCGAAGTTACTAAAGAAAAAAGAAAAAGGTAAGGCGTCACAATATTCTTCTTCTTCTTTTGAAATTGTTGAAGAAATACGTGCGATGAGGCTTACTAGACAGACTGATCACGCATTAGTAAAAGAGAAAATTGAAATGGAGACTTGTGAATTTGGCATGCTTTCTTTGGAACACCAGGTACGTGCAATGATATTAATGTACTCCACCGATCTCCAGTTTTTAGTGATGTTTTAGAAGGTCGAGTACCGAAAGTTAGTTATGTTGTGAATGGTCGAGAAAGTGATAGGGCATATTACTTAACTGATGGCATATACCCTTCATGGGCGGTATTTTTTAAATCAATTACTTCTCCACAAACTCGAAAGCACAAGTTGTTCGCTCTACACCAAGAAGCTGTACGAAAAGATGTCGAGCGAGCTTTTGGAGTTTTACAAGCTTGATTCACATTTATTCGACGTCCGTATTTGATTTGGGATAAGGCCATGATGGGAAAAATTATGATGGCTTGTATTATCATGCACAATATGATAGTAGAGGATGAAAGAGACATATCAAAATTATTATGATCCCGCCGAATTTCTCTTGGATGATTCTACAAGCGAAGGTCAACGTTTTCAATACTCTACCGAGCGCATTGCAAGCTTATCAACTTATATGACAAACAGAGAGCAACGTCGCAATAGAGAAGCTCATTCTTCTCTAAAAAATGATTTGATTGAGCATATATGGCAAAAGTTCGGCTTTAATACTTAAATATGTAATTTGCATTTTTTCTATTGTTGTGTTTTATGCATGTTTGTATTTTTATTATTTGAACTTGTGTAATTTTAATTTTATTATTGGAAATGTAGTTTATTTAATTTATGTTTTTTTATTTTATAATTATTAGTTGAATTATTTTAATAATTTAATATTTTTTATTTTTTATTTATTTTAAAATAATTAAAATCAATAATATTAAATAATTATTTAATAATAATAATAAATGAGAAATTAAAATTGATTTGTAGGTTATAGGTTGTGGATGAAGTATCAAAAAAGTGAAAAGTTAAATTGAGTGGTGGGTTGTGTAAGGTTGTTGATAAACATGGTCTAAGTTGGACAACCTTATCACTTTAATAAAGTTTTTTAAGGTGTTATTGGCCCAATTTTAACATGGTATCAGAGCAGGCCCAACACGATGCGGGGTCCCGGTCGATGGAATTTCCAACTTTGACAGAATACACGATATGGGGCCCCGGTCGATGGAATTTTCAACTTTGACAGAAATGAGTGCATATATTTATATTTATATAGAAATTGTTGGTCGTAAAAATGTAATTTGTTGGAAAGGTGACTCAAAACCAATCGTTGGTATTTATATTTATATAGAAATTTTTGGTCGTAAAAATGTAATTTGTTGGAAAGGTGACTCAAAACCAATCGTTGGTTGTAAAAATGTAATGTAATTTGTCGGAAATTTGACTAAAAACCGCATAAAAACAGATTCTACACTACGTGCCCCCTAACTTAGCTTCGATCACTCTAGCGTAACAGATTTCTTTTTGGGCTTCGACGTTGCAACATAGTGTACCATAACCTATGTACACCAAAATTTTTAATATAAAAGGGACTAAAAAAAATTAAGACCTATTTTCTCTCATTGTTTTTTCACTCTCTTTCTTCCTTTTCTCCTATTTTTTCTACCTTCCTCATTTTTCTCAACACATTATATGTTTAATTTCTAATTCTATTTTAATCGTAGATTAGTTTAATTATTATACACCAATAGTAAGTGGTCAAATATGATGATGATTTTAGTTTAAATAAATGATGATTATATTATTTTTAGATGATGATTTTATTTTAAATAAATGATGATTATATTATTTATAGATGATGATTTTAGTTTAAATAAATAATGAATGTATTTTTGTAGACGATGATTTTAGTTTAAATAAATAATTTTAGCTTTGTAAAAATAATTTTTAATGTAGTTTTTAAATAGATAATTTTATTTTGTATGAATGGTGATTTCATTAATAAAAAATGTACTTCAAAATCTATGAATTATTTATACTTAAAATAATCAAGTATTATGATTATTTTATTAATTTTTGATGATGATTGCAATTTACGTAAATGAATATTACATTAAAAAGATATGTAAATAATGATAAATGAAAATGAAAAGAGTTATTGCACCACAATCACAATAAAAAACGATTATTTCACCAGATTGTCCAATTAAACTTGTTGGACGAATTATGTAAATGAATATTTCTCAATATTTGAATACGGATTTAAGGAAACTAGTGTAACACCCGTGCGATGCCCGGGATATGTCCTTGCGTCGTGTTTGGTGTTTAATGTGCCCTTGATCTCGCGGTGTTCGTGCTTTTACGTACATAGCTCTCTACAATATCGTTTAAAACAATTTGTTTTCGTTTAAAACATACATTACAAAATAATAAGAGAAACATACATTATAATTTGTTTTCGTTTAAAACATACATACATTACAAATTTCATATAGTAAAATTTAATAAAATAAGAAATGTACCAGTTCATACTAATAAGAAAAACAATAGTTCAAACATATCATGGGTAATGCAGTCACTCGAAGTCAGAATCCGAATACAAATACTCACGTTCTCGAACAACGAACAACGTATTTGAGTTATAATCGTAATAGAAGTCCAACTTACTGCCGACTTCAAACTTATTCAGATCATAAAAATCCTTCCATTCGCTGCCGATAAAAATGCTTTTATTTGTTTCTGATTCAGTTCGTCTACGCAAGGTCGCTTCCATTTTGATTCCTCTATTATTTGATAGTGTCAACTCAGATTTGTTCTCAAGTTTAGTATCCGTGGCAAACATCCTCGGAATAGTCTGAAAATCATGAAAAAAATATAATGTTCAAATTAATTTAAAACTGATTTATATTAAGTAGTAAAATAGCTTGTAGTAGAAATTACCAGTCGATAGTGTTGATGTGCTTCAAGTTGTTCAGAAAACTTGTGCGCAAGACTCTTTAAGTCTACTTCGCGTCCTCTTTTTTTGTGGTCAACATCATACGTTATCTCAACACCATCGACATCATAGATATGTACATGGAAGTAGATTGGATCAATCAAATGAAAAGTCAGCAACTGCCCCGTTCTAATTTCATACCTTTCACGAAACTCCTGCCATCCGGAGAATATATGCAGACAACCGTCTTCGTCTTCACGCAAAGCAACAGAATGAGAAGGACCATAAGGTGTCTTGATTTGGACGAAGTTGGGCATACGGTATGAGCACTTTTCAAGGAATGATGTAGGTATTTGCTTAGCAAAAGACAAATTTGGTTAATTCAGAGATAAATATAAACACAAAATATGAAGACAACATAGTATATATATACTTACAACACTATCAATAGCTCCATCGATGATCGTAATGTGGAATCTCATTGGAGATGGTAATGTTCTTGTTACTTGCGAAACAATTAACATATCAGTAGATAATACTTTAGATGTGTTTACGGACAGAAAATCCTAACAGGAGATTCCCCCGCGAACGTATTGATGTTTTGGGGATTGAGAGAACAAATAAGGAAATAATAAAAGCTTCTAGTATTAAATTACAAGTATATTTCTTGGGGATTGTGCCTGCCCTTTACAAATGAGGAAATTCCGCTATTTATAGTACATGGATTAGGGTTTCTATACATGGGCTTGGGCCTAGATTACATGGGCTTTTCATAGATAACTACAAACATTATTCCTGAAGTTAGGGGGAGATCCCCGTTATACCCCCGTAACATGATGTCCCTAGCCCGGTCGAACTCGAGCGGGTCGCTCCGGCTCACTAATGTGCTATGTGGGCGGCCTGGGGTCGAACAGCAAAACCGCCGGTCTTGGTGAATGAATCCCGCCTGTTTCTTTTCCAACGCGCGGTCAGAGAGAGATAACTCCAACCCTATATTCCGGGGAGATTCCTGCGGACAGAAAAGTCAAGAAGTGATTAACGATGTTCGCGGGGCATCCACGTTGATGGTGCCCGATGGTGTTCGGCCTTTGTGACATGGTGATCGCATGCGGTCGCTGATTAAATGCCTTAGTCTCTTCGTCAATTGGGCTATCTCTGATCTGGTCCGGACTTGGGCCGTAATCCGATCCTAATGGGCTTTGCGAAAAAGGGGAACAACAAATGCCCCCCGAGGATAAGCTTTTTACGGAGTTCTCGCGGAGTTGAAATGTTATGCTCGGAAAGGATGGACCGTTTCGTCCCTTTAGTCGGTCGGCCCAAGTCTCAACAGCCGCCGGTTTAAAGGATTTGAAAAGCCTCTACCTTGGTACTTGTGTAAAACGTCCTTTCAACTGTCAGAGATTTTGAATTTTGAATTCCATATTCCAAAACCTTTGCCGCCATCCCCTCCTATATATATGAGAGACGGGATACTTGGAAACACTTTTGGCCAACTCTCGTAAGAACTCGTGCGATCTGATCTCTACCTCTGATCTCTCTTGCTCGGGTACGCATCATCAACCTTTACTACCTCTTTATTTTTTATTCTTGCTCGGGGGCGCGGACTCTTAGCTCTCTTATAGATCCCGTAAGTATACTTTTGTTCGTGATTTCGTTAAAGAATTCTGTTTTGGTCGATGTCTAGTGAATCCTCGACTCCCGAATACGACTCTGATTACATCCAGTCCGTGATTCTTCCCTCGTTTATTGATATTCCGAGGACTTTATCTCCCCTGTCCTCAGACTTGTTAACTTTGCCCGAACAGTTCCCGTCCGCTTGCGTGATGGACCCGTTCCCGTTATCGAAAGATGAAGAGAATGACTGGTTCTCAGAGACCGTGCATCCTGATTATGAACTGTTCGCGAAACTGGTCGCTAGCTTTCGGGGCCCTCCAGTTGACTTTTCCTACGAAACTTATCTTGCCGATCATCCTTACTCGTACGTACCCCGTACAGATCTCCCGACCAAGGCACCGCCACCCAGCGCTTTTAAAGCTGGCACTCGGGTGAGTAAAGTGTATGACGCTGATCTTCAATCGCGGAGAGTTGAGTGGGAAATTCCTTCTGACGTTCATCTATATTGCCCGACTGAGTTCGATCGAGCTGATCGCCCTCCTGAGGGCATGGTCGCCGTGAATTTTGATATGATGAGGAGTGGTCTCCGATTCCCCATTCACGATAATCTTGCCCGGGCAGTCCTTGAGTGGGGTGTTGCCCCTATGCTACTGACGCCAAACTCCTGGCTCTTATTGATCTCCCTCTCTACCCTTTTCGGGCACTACGGTTTGTATAGGGGATTACTTCCTGTGGAGTTCACCACCTTATTAGTCCGTCAGGCGGTGAGGACTAGCGGCGATCACTACTTGAAGTCCCGTCAAAGCATTATCTGGGATCTGCCTGACAAAAGAGAATCGTGGTGGGAAGAATGGTTCTTTGTTAGCGGCGCGTGGAACTCGATCAACTATCGTTTGAGTGCTGAGTATCAGATTCCTCGCACCCGTTAGTAAAAAATTTTGCATTTCCTTTGGTAGTGTTTTATATTAGTTATTACTCGTTCCGACTATTACTTTATCCTTCTTAGGACCCCAACCTCCGCTCTTAGCGGACATGAGTTGGGACTTTCTGGTCGTGTTGGAGAGAATATTAGGCATGCCCGATGACTGGTTGATGTTCGGGCAGTGGATTAGTGCTGATCGCATCCGCTCGTCGCGTTTTATTAGTATTCCCCAAAATGCGGAAAATGATTATATTAGTGAGTCCGTGCCCTCGCGTTATAACGAGCCATTTTATCTCCTTGTCTTATTTTCCCTGATATGATTTCGCTATAATGGTGTTCGCAATTTTATAGTTCGCAGGTACCCTCGATACAAATATCCTCCAACCGGAGCTAGCTCAGAGAGCATGAATACTCGTTTGTCTGCACTGCTCGGGAGTAAGAAAAGCTCGAGGGATGAGAAAAAGAAAGAAACGGTCGCGGAGATGGCGAGCGCGGCGCCCGAGAAACTTTCGAGGAAAAGGAAAAGTCGGAGAGAGACTTCCCCTCTTTCGGACAAGCATCATCGGGCAAGCGTGGAGAAGCCTTCTTCGCCGATCCTTTCTGATGATTATGAGTCTACTCGTGACGAAACTCCCCGGCATACCATGATCTCTCCCGCGACGAGCCCGAAAGAAACTGAGACCGTGCCATCGCACAATCCCGACGTTACTCTGGCCTTTAATCCGTCCCTACACACGGCGAGCAGCTCGCGGCTCCCGACCATGTAAGTGTTGAGGATCGCCCTTATCCCTAATTTTCATGATTCTCCAATCTTTTTTAAAAAGTTTTATAATTTCAGGTTCAGGCCGGGGGACACGGATTTTTCGGACTTCTTGAAGTCCTTTGAGTCATCCAGACTCCCCCCGTCTCTGGATAATGTTCCTGATCGCATCAAGAAAGCGATCGACGGGATCCCTCGCGACTGGTGCAAACGTCCAGAATATATCCGCCAGCACCCCAAGGAGACGGGTTACTTGGCCATGATCGCGGCGTCCAGGCTTTCCTACCTGATACACTCCCTGCTCGGGGCTGTGGAGAGTGCGTCTCAAGTGCCGGTGGCAGCTCCTTCACCGCTTAAAGAGGAGTATGACAAGATGATGGTAGTGATCGCCAAAACAAAAGAGCTCCACCAGGCAGAGATTGAGAAAACTAGACAGCTGGAGGAGGAGTCTAAAAACGCCAAGTCTGAGGTGGCCCGTCTTGAAAAGATTGTGGTCGGATTGAGGGCAGAAGTTGAGGCCTCCGTCAAGAGGGAGAGCGAGCACGAAGAGAATTTCCGGGAGGTGCAGCGTGAGCTGGATTCTGTCCGGGCCGAACTAGCAGACAAAACACAAGCGGGGAAATCTGCCCTGATTGCCTTGAAGGACAAAGATGAGGTGATCAAAACATTGGAGGAAGAGGTGGAAGCCTTCAAGGTGGCCGACAAGGAAAGGGAGGCGCATCCGGCCACAAATCTGATCACTTATGGGGATTGGATATATTGCTGCGCATTTTTTGATTGCTTGAGGGATCTGATCCGGAGCGGGCAGAAAATCGATGCCCTGATGGACAGTTTCAAGAAATTTGTTGCGGCCAACAAAATCCACCCGGATCTCCCCATCGAAGCCCTGGATTTAGTTGAAGATATGGGTCTCGACCTCGCATGGTGGCCGAACAAAGGTCAGTTTTGTCGTCCCCTTAAGAAGCCAACTCCAGTTGCGAAGGAGAGTGAGAGTGAGAAAAAGATTGATGAGACTCTTAAAGATGCTGGCGCGGGCACTTCCGGGCATGATGCTTGAAAATATTTGGCGCCCTTCCTTATGTCTGTTCCCCTAACATTTTTATTCGGATGATGTCTGTTACGATGTCTGTTATGTTGTACCTTTATTTTATGATCCGAAACTTATATCTGGCGTTTGTGTATCTAAAACTGTTTTGTTGTATTTCTTTTCGTGATTCGGAACTTATGTTTGACATTTATGTACCAAAAAACTGTTATCGGGTTGCTTACCCTCTTGTTAGCGATAACGTTTCATTTTTGTGTTCGTGGGTTTATTTATTTCGGTCCGCGACCAGAGCGCGGACCGATATGCCCCAGTGTTCAAAGGTTTGCGCTGTTTCATATTCTGTTCTCGCTGCGCGAGAATGCTAATCACCGCGATTTCGGTCGTTCAATCGTTGTTAATGCGCGTGAGGGATACGGCGCGACTTTTCATGCGCCAATTGCATTAAACGAGGCCCTGTGCATCTGACAGATGCTCTTTGCGTCGGTTCAAATCACTGAAATGTCTTTTCAGGGAGGCGGCGTCGGTTCCACTTCCCCAGGTGGAAAACAAGCCACACCTATAAATACCAGTTCTTCCTTCATTCATTTTCACCCCACCGATCTCAAAACTGCTAAATACCCTTATCTGTTCGCTGGATCATGGCCCGAGTGTCCGCAAAGTCCGATGGCTCTTGCCGTGTGGATCTGCTTTTCTCCACCAGGTGGCACAGCAAGAAACTCCCGCTGCCGCCCGTCTTCACTGACTTGATCGGAGTGCGCCTGGGCTACTTTGTCCTTATGACTGATGTGAGAAGGAAACTCTGGGTGTTCGAGTTGAAGCGTCGTCGTGGTTTCATCTCGGTGTTCGGGCCCGGCTGGGAGGAGTTTGTTAGGGAATCGCGTATCCGCCATGGCTGGCACGTTCGCTTTCTCTATCACCCCACTGATGGGTTCTCTGTCCGGGTGTTCGACTCGGAGTTCCTGCTGGTGGTTGACCCGGACTTCCATTGAAGATTCCTGTTTGTTTTTATTTTTATTTAGTTCATGTTTTGTAATCCCGGTTCTGCCCGGTGACGTTTTATGAATGGAATTTCCCTTTTGGATTGTCCTACTTTTGTTGTTTATTTTGTTAACTTCTGAATGGTGTTATAAAGATAATGCGCATCTAATCAAACGTACGTAAACGATTTCGAAAACGGTCGCCTCGAATGCTCGCGCAAATAATTTTGGGAAATTCAAAACTCAGATCGACGATCCTTACAACTTAAAATTTCCAACCCTCTGGATATTTCTTGTGCTTGTCGCCCGAGTGGTCGGACAGTCCATCACCTGTCCGGCTCGGCGACCTCCGAAAAGTAAGGATTTTCCCTTAATCTTTTTCTGGAGTCTTTTATCTTTGTCGCCCGAGTGGTCGGACAGTCCATTGCCTGTCCGGCTCGGCGACCTCCGAAAAGTAAGGATTTTTCCTTATCTTTTTTCTGGAGTCTTTTATCTTTGTCGCCCGAGTGGTCGGACAGTCCATTGCCTGTCCGGCTCGGCGACCTCCGAAAAGTAAGGATTTTTCCTTATCTTTTTTCTGGAGTCTTTTATCTTTGTCGCCCGAGTGGTCGGACAGTCCATTGCCTGTCCGGCTCGGCGACCTCCGAAAAGTAAGGATTTTTCCTTATCTTTTTCTGGAGTCTTTTATCTTTGTCGCCCGAATGGTCGGACAGTCCATTGCCTGTCCGGCTCGGCGACCTCCGAAAAGTAAGGATTGCAATTTTATACATGAAGGAAAAATGATCGTTTTCTATTCCTTAAATCGAAACAACGTTCTCATGCCAAAACATTACATTGGTCGGTTTACTGAAAATACTTCTTTAAATACAAAGCATTCCACAGATATTGGTCAGCCACTCCATTTAGGTGCTCGAGCTCGTAAGCGCCATTCTGCACATGCTTCCTGACACGCATTGGTCCTTCCCAATTTGGACCCAGCGCCCCAGTGCTCGGACCCATTATCCGTTTCAGAACCAGATCTCCGGGCATGAATTTCCGAATTTTTACTTTGGAATTAAAAAACCTCTCTGCTTTCTGTTTTGATGCCGCGTTCCTGTGAACAGAATTCAGCCTTTTTTCCTCCAAGAAATCCAATTCCAATCGCAGAGCCTGGTCGTTATTATCGTTCATTTCCTGGGAAGTCCTGTAGCTAGGGACTTCGATTTCGGACGGGATCACAGCCTCCGCACCATATGCCAAAGCGAATGGGGTTTCCCCCGTGGCAGCCTTACTGGTCGTTCTATACGACCATAACACATCGGGCAGTTCCGCCGCCCATCTCCCCTGTCTTTCTTCTATTCTGGCTTTGATAGTGTGTTTCAGGATTTTATTAACCGCTTCCACCTGTCCGTTCGTCTGGGGGTGGTAGGGTGTAGAGAAAGCTTTCTTGATCTTCCATTTATCGAAAAACTCCATTATCTCCTGCCCGTCGAATTGCTTCCCGTTGTCCGACGTGATCGTATGCGGGATCCCAAATCGACAAATGATGTTTTTCCAAATGAAACGAATGATGGCCTTCTGATCGATCGTCTTTAGTGGTTCTGCTTCGGCCCACTTGGTGAAGTAATCCACGGCCACTACTGCATATTTTACTCCTCCCGGCCCTGTGGGTAGTGGGCCGATGAGGTCAATTCCCCATGAGGCAAAAGGCCACGGGCTATAGATTGAGTTCAGATACTCAGGCTGTGTTCGGATGATAGGAGCAGTGATTTGGCAGCGATGGCACTTTTTCGCGTAGCGGATTGCGTCTCTCCTTAGTGTGGGCCAGTAATATCCTTGGCGGGTAGTTTTGTGCGCTAATGACTGTCCGCCTGCGTGGTTTCCACACACCCCGTCGTGTATCTCACTGAAAATTCTTTGCCCTTCCGAAGGCGTTACGCACTTCAGTAGTGGTAAGAAAACGCTTCGCCGGTACAAAATATCTCCGATCAAAGTGTACCTAGCCGACCGGATTCTCAATTGTCTAGCTTCCACTTTGTCCTCGGGTTGTTCTCCAGTGGTTAAGTATGTCTTTATGGGGTCCATCCAATTCTCCCCCCGGTCGATTATCATCAGGTCTAGCTTTTCTTCTATTGCCGAACTCGCCTGACTTGTGATAATGACATTTGTTATGTCCGCAACTCCTTCAGATGAGGCTAACTTCGAGAGAGCATCAGCTTGTGAGTTTTGTTCCCGTGGGATCTGCTCGATGAAGATCTTGGGGAATTTCTCGCACAAAGCCAAAACGTGCTCGTAATATTTCTCCATCCTCTGACATCTTGTCTCGTATTCGCCTTTAATCTGGTTTACCACTAAGAGGGAATCCATGAAGATATGGACATGTTGCGCCCCCACCGCCAGTGTTAGGTTTAGACCCGCAATCAAAGCCTCGTATTCCGCCTCATTGTTGGTCGCCGCGAACTCAAATTTGATGGCGTGTGCGAAGGATTGTCCCTCGGGCCCAATTAGCGCTATTCCAGCCCCGGCATGGGAACTGTTCGACGATCCGTCCACGTACAATTTCCACGGCGGGAAATCGCTCGCGGGGACAATCTTGGGGAAAGTTAATTCGACGATAAAGTCAGCTAGGACTTGCCCTTTGATTGCGGTGCGGGGAGCATAAGTGATATCATATTGTCCGACCTCCAGACTCCATTTTAATAATCTCCCGCTCGTATCCGGTCTTTGTAGGACTTGTCTCAGAGGCATGGTGGTCAAGACTTCCACCGGGTGGTCGAAAAAATATGGTCGGAGTTTCCGGACACTCATGACTAAAGCATAAGCCAACTTTTCCAAAGGGGTATATCTGGTTTCTGCGTCATGGAGTGCTTGGCTGACAAAATAAATGGGGTGGTGAATCTGCCCTTCTGCTCGTACGAGCACCGAACTCATGGCGTGTTCGGACGCCGCCAGATATAAAAAGAGCTTCTCTCCGGACAAAGGTTTAGACAGGATTTTGGGATCTCTCAGATGCTCTTTCAACTTCTCAAATGCCTCTTGGCTCTCCTTTCTCCACTGGAATTTTTGATTTTTAATGGCCTTAAAGAAAGGCCTGCTTTTATCTCCAAGTCGGGGGATAAACCTGCTTAACGCCGCTAAACATCCCGTCAATTTCTGCACATCCCTCAGACATCTGGGCTCCCTTAAGTTCATGATCGCGTCGATTTTTTCGGGGTTTGCCTCTATTCCCCGCTGGTGGACTATATGTCCCAAAAACTTGGTAGCGTACACCCCGAAGTGACACTTCTTCGGATTCAGCTTTATGTTATAAGTCTTTAAAATAGCGAACGCCGTAGATAGATCCTTCACATGATCTTCCTCGCTTCTGCTCTTGATAATTATATCATCCACGTATACCTCCATTGTGTCCCCGATCTGTTCGGCGAACATTTTGTTGACTAGTCGCTGGTAGGTTGCCCCCGCATTTTTTAATCCGAAAGGCATCCGTTTCCAGCATAAGATGCCCTTATCAGTGTAGAAAGATGTGCATTCCATGTCCTCAGCGGCCATGGGAATCTGGTGATAACCCGCGTAGCAATCGCAGTTCGAGAATATTGCATGCCCGACAACACTATCGATCAAATGATCTATATGCGGGAGGGGAAAATAATCTTTCGGACAGGCTTTGTTTAAGTCGGTGAAATCGATACACAACCTCCAGGCGTTATTAGTCTTTTTCACCAAAACTACATTCGCAACCCACTGGGGTTCTTCGGACGCCTCGATCACGAGGTCATTATCGACCAACTTTTTGACCTCCTCTGCCAAGGCTGCATATTTTTCGGGACCCATTTTTCTCCTCTTCTGTGCCACGGGTTTTTTGTCCGGATCTATCTTCAAATGGTGGCAAGCGTGCTCGGGACTTATCCCGACCATATCCTTATGCGACCATGCGAACGCATCGGTATTTTCTTTCAGAAAACTTATCAGCTCATTTTTTAGTTTGTCCGGGATCTTTGATCCTATGAATACTTCCAAATCCGGACGGTCAGGATCTAGCTTCACCTTCTCCAATTCGTCAACCGCCGTGAATTGAGAGGGTCCTCGGGGATCCTCGATCTCCTCGGGTTCGTACCCTAAACGGGGATCGGGATTCTCTTCGATCATGACTTTTGTCCTTTTACCCTCCTGTTTATCTTCCTGGATTTCTCCGGGCACTTCATCGATCAGGATCTGCAATATCTGTAAATTTAAATCGTTCGCTTCGTCGGTTTCTATTTGTTGGATAGTTTCCTCGTTCTTATCTTTGGTTTGTTCGTTATCTTTTATTATTTGTTCGATAATTTGGTGATCGGGATCTCCAAATGCCCCAGTGTTATCTTGTTCGTCATTTTCTTCGAGCATATTTATCGATCGGTAGTGCGTGGAAAAAACAGGATAATCAAAACACTTCTTGGCCATATATTGGTCCCCCTTCACGGTCCCAACGGATCCGTTACAGGTAGGAAATTTAACACAGTAATAATGGGAGGACGTCACAGCCTCGAAAACATCGAGAAACGGCCTCCCAAAGAAAGCATTATAGACACTCTCAGAGTTAACAATAACGAAATCCATCATCCTTGTGATCTTCACTTCCGGATTCCAGTGGTCCCTCAGCTCCACAGACATTGTGATCTTCCCCAGCGGGCATACGACCACGTTTCCAAACCCCTTCAACTTCTCCTTATAAGGCTTCACATAACTGACCAGATCCCCGAGTTGATCCAACGCCGGCTTAAATATGATGTTGCAGTGGGCGCCGTTATCGACCAGTATCCTCGCGACCTCAACTCCCAGAATCTTGGTCGTGATAACCAATGCATCCTCTTTTGGGTAGGCGATACCCTCCCGATCTCGATCATTGAACGCGATGGTCACACCCCTGGCTATGGTTGGCTCTTTGAACGGGATTACCAAGTTCACGCCTTCCCACTTTCGCAAATCTTCCTTCCGCTGTCGTTTAGATTTATGGATGATAGGGGCCAAACCCCCGATCATGTTTACCCTTCCCCCATTCAAATCCGGAGGGAACTCGTTCTGTTGGAGTCCGCCGGCCGGCGGGGGTGGTGGCAGTAAGTTTTGGTTCATTGGGGGCCCCTCTAGCCGGGGCTGCTGTTGCGGCCTATAATCTTGGCGGTGGCCTTGATTCTGATCGCGACCTCTCTTCGGTGCCCGCAACAGCTGTCCTAACTTCCCTTCATCGAACAAACGGCGGAGTTGCGTGATTAGATCGCGGCATTCGTCCGTTGTATGCCCAATGTCCTCGTGGAAAGCACACCACTTTCGAGGATTCCTCTTGTCCGGGGGCGTGTACAAGGGTTTCGGCGGGAAAAGGGCGTTTATCTGGTTTTCCATGAAAATTTGTAATATCGCCCCGGGGCTCTTCCCTAGCAGATTTCCCTCATCGGCCTTATGATTTCCATGTTCGCCTTTTTTCGGGCCTTGATACCCTTTGTATCCTCCGGGTTTTTTCGACCAGTCCTTCTTCTCCACAGCCTCTTTGTGGTTTTTCCCGGGCTCTAACTCTTTCATGCGCTGAGCATAGATCCGCTGCTGCGCAATTTCTTCGCCGGCTCTCCGCCGGAACTCCGTGTAAGTTCTGGGGTAATCTTTCATCATAGGCTTGAAAAGTTCGGACGTGGCCTTCAGCCCGCTGACCGCGGCGTGCACCAAAACTTCTTCTCCAACCTGTTCCCCTTGCATTACTATGGTTTCGATGCGCTCAACATACTCTTCGTCAGATTCATCAGTCCGCTGCTTAATTCCCATCAGGCGTTGCCGTCCTTCCGGACACTTGACTCTCGAGGCGAAATAGGAGATGAAAGTTTCCCCCAGCTCTCCGAAGCTATCTATCGACCTGTGAGGGAGCCCGGTGTACCAGTGGTGAGCGGCATCCCCTAAAGTCAGCGGAAAAAGCTTGCATTTGGTCTCGTCGGTGGCACCGCGCCCGACCATATATATATTGTACTTGTTCAAATGGACCCCGGGGTCCGTCCTCCCATCATAAGTCAGAGATAGGAGCGGGGCAATATCCAACTGTGCCCGCGCCTTTTCCACTCGCAGAGTTAGTGGCTCAACCAGAGATGATCGTTTCTTCGGATCAGCCTCCTGCTGGGAAATTTTCTTCTCCATCTCACTCAAACGCCGTTCCAAATCTGGATCCCTAACAACTTGAGTCCGTCCTCGGTTCATTGTGCGGACAATGCGTCCTCCAGTTTTCTTCATGGTCACCTGGACATTATCCGGTTGGGGGTCCTCCTCCTCGAAGTCTGCGTCCAGGCGTCTTCCCCCTAACTCCGGTGTTTTCGGCTGCTCTTTTCCCTTTAGAATGCGGGAGCGTTCCTTCAGCTTTTGAATGGTCCGCTTTATCTCCTCGGGGGACTGCAAGTGTTCGATGTTGAGGTCGGGGACCTCACTCTCTTGGAGGTTCGCCTTTTTCTCCTCCTCGGCCAATTTCTCCGCGATGACCCTCTGTCTCTCTATGAGCTCGCGCCACTCGGCTCTCAGTTTTTCGATCATCGCCCATTGGCGGTGCTCCTCCTCGGAGATCGGGGGCAGTTGAACCTCCGATCCCCCTTCTATCATAGGAGATTTCCCGTTGTCGCGGGCATTCCTGCTCGCCGACTCCCCCGCAGGGGTGGTGTTCGGAAGACCCATTTCTAGCATTTCCATCGTGTATTGCCTAAGTTTGTTCGCTCAACGCCCGAGGATCACCCCTCCTTCTAGCGCCAATTGTTTACGGACAGAAAATCCTAACAGGAGATTCCCCCGCGAACGTATTGATGTTTTGGGGATTGAGAGAAAAAATAAGGAAATAATAAAAGCTTCTAGTATTAAATTACAAGTATATTTCTTGGGGATTGTGCCTGCCCTTTACAAATGAGGAAATTCCGCTATTTATAGTACATGGATTAGGGTTTCTATACATGGGCTTGGGCCTAGATTACATGGGCTTTTCATAGATAACTACAAACATTATTCCTGAAGTTAGGGGGAGATCCCCGTTATACCCCCGTAACATGATGTCCCTAGCCCGGTCGAACTCGAGCGGGTCGCTCCGGCTCACTAATGTGCTATGTGGGCGGCCTGGGGTCGAACAGCAAAACCGCCGGTCTTGGTGAATGAATCCCGCCTGTTTCTTTTCCAACGCGCGGTCAGAGAGAGATAACTCCAACCCTATATTCCGGGGAGATTCCTGCGGACAGAAAAGTCAAGAAGTGATTAACGATGTTCGCGGGGCATCCACGTTGATGGTGCCCGATGGAGTTCGGCATTTGTGACATGGTCATCGCATGCGGTCGCTGATTAAATGCCTTAGTCTCTTCGTCAATTGGGCTATCTCTGATCTGGTCCGGACTTGGGCCGTAATCCGATCCTAATGGGCTTTGCGAAAAAGGGGAACAACAAGATGAGCCCAACTTTTAAAACATGAAGTCAACAATCCGGGGTAATGCAGAGATAAATGGGTTATTGATACAAAAATTAAAATCTATACAAAAATCGAAAAGAATAATTTAGCGAAACTGAATTAAGTGATTATTTAAATCGAAAATCCAGATTCGACCATATACCGAATATGAAACAAAATCTTATCATATACAAAAATTTAAGTAGAAGTATCAAAAACAAACTAATCGATACAATAAAAAAAATGTATAGAATACTCACAGTCAACTACACCAGGATTCATCTTTCCGAGACCTCCACTCGAACTTCCAGCGGAATATCTAGCCTTAGGAGAGTTGGAATTCATGTCTCGTATGAGTTGTGACCTTCGCTTCTGAAAAAGGAGAAGAAAGATTAAAGACTAACCTTAAATATTCGGAAAAAAGATAAAAAAAGCTTAACGACTAACCCTAGATTGTTTCTGAAAAAGATAAAGTTTCTTATGAAGATGGTGAAGCGTCAGGTAGGGTATAAGTAAAAGTATTAACATTATTTTAATTAATAAATATTCATTATTTAAAGTGTATTTCATAATAATATAGTAATATTTCAAATTATTTATTTATAGTAAAATTAAATTTGGGATAAATATCAACATTATTTAATTCCTATAATTAAGAATTGAATCGACTAAAATCTTTGTAAGACATCAATTTGATTGAATCGACTAATTGACTTAAATATTAGTAGTTTTTTACTATAGGTAAGGACTATATTAACCAAATTTAAATGGGTATAATTATCGATTAAACCTCACTATTTATCCATTTCCAAGTAATGACTATGAATTATAATTTAAATTTATTTAATTAATATTACGTACCTACAATTAATATTAAAGATTAACATTGATTTAAAAAAGAGAAGAAAAAAAAAATTAAGTATTTAACTAAGTATTTACTTGAACGAAAGTAAAAATTATGTTGATTAACATGCTAGTCGAAAAAATCATAGAGAAGATACAAACATATATATCATGATTAACATATAAATCGAAAGAATCGAAAAATTTGCTAATAATTATTATTTTACATAACACTGAATTGTATAGTAGTAAATTGACGTTCCGTGGTTGGTGTTTTAATGTGCCCTTGATCTTGCGGTGCTCGTGATTTTACGTACATAGCTCTATACAATATGGTTTAAAACAATTTGTTTTCGTTTAAAACATACATTACAATTGTAAAGTACATGTTTGAACTTCATTTATATTCTCTAAGGAAAACATTAAAAGGCAAAATTCTAAACTTTTATTACAAATTTTGAAAGACTTCCTTAAACACCACATTATTTGTTTTGTTTGTAAGTTTACCATTCTCGTCACAACACAAAATTTTTAACCCACTTCTATTCGTCACCCTTGAAACAGCAACGTACAGTTGCCCATGAGTGAAAACCGGTTTCTTCAAAAACACACCAACATCTGTCAACGATTGACCTTGACTTTTATTGATCGTCATTGCATACGATATCATCAACGGGAATTGTCTTCGTTGAAATTTAAAAGGAATCCTCGAATCAGAAGGACAAAGCGTCATCCTGGGAATATACACAATTTCATTCGCATTTTTGCCTCCCAAGACTCGCGCCTCTATAACATAAGTCCCAAGTTTGGTTACGACCAATCGAGTTCCATTGCATAGTCCTGCCGAGTGATCCATGTTTCTTATCAACATCACCGGAACACCAACCTAAACGAAAAAAAAAAACAGTAAACATCAATAACTAAACATCATGTTCATATGCATCAAGCATACAAACAATAAATAAAATAATCTACATTTTCATTTTACGAATAAGATACCATTTAATATAAACATTAAGGAGCATAACATCCATTAATATTTTATATTACGAACAAACGTAAAAACATTACAAATAAGATAGAACTAACCTTTAACTTCAACTGATGATTCGGCAACCCTGAGCATTTGATGGTATTCAAGAATTCAACGGAGTGCATGTTTGCAAACATATTCTCTGCACCCTCAGACTTTTCAATCGAATCAGCACTAAGATATATTCTTTCATCCGTAGAGTGCATCGAAACCATGTAATCGTTAATAGAATCAACTTCTTCCAAAGTCGGAGCCAAAATGGCCCTACCTTGTAAGAATTCCACGTCTCCAATATGATTTGAGAAATCCGGATATATTGCATCAACCATTGAACCGATGAAATCATCGGAGGACGTTATGAGAAGATCATTGGGAATTTCTACAACAGCAACCCCATCATTGTCGTCTCCTATAGTTCCATCCCCAATCGAAGACATCCAATTAGAGAATTCTCTTAAAGTAATTAAATCATTTTCGTCCACAAAATTCTGCAATCTCATATTAGTCGTCAACCTCAAGACTTTGCATTCTCTCCAAATGTTGGAGGAATTAATCGTCGCATGAACAATATCCTGTCTCGTACCTTTAGCAATTACCGGCAAAATTTGGCGGAAATCCCCTCCAAATACAATAACCTTTCCCCCAAAGGGCTTTTCACCAGCCCGCGGATCAGAACTTCGCATAATATCACGCATTGTTCGATCAAGTGCTTCAAAACAATGCCTACAAAATTATACAAAGTCAACTTCAGTTAGATAATTTTCAGCAAAAAAAAATAAAAAAATACAAACAATGTGAAATACGAAACCTGAGAATGAGACGCGTTTTATTACCTATGCGTCATGGGAGCTTCGTCCCATATAATCATTTTAGCTTGTTGAATCATCGGTTAAGTTCAAAGGAATAGAAAATTTTGAATGAGCTGTCCTGCCTCCGGGTAAGAGAAGAGAAGCTATTCCGCTAGAAGCAACATTCAACACAATATGTCCCATTGAACGAACAGCGGCATAGAGAGTGTTCCAAACAAATGTCTTGCCGGTTCCTCCATAACCATATAGAAAGAAAATTTGTCCTTTGTTTTCGTGGAAAGCAGACATTATCGATTCATATGCTTGGATTTGATCACGATTGAGCATTCCGATCAGCTTGACGTGCTCTTCTGTAAGTATTTTTCGATCGTAATTCAGCTCTTCTGCTATAAGGCGATTTCGGCCAATAGCTTCATCGTGCTGCGGATACGGCATATTGGGATAATCTAAAAGGGTTTTCCCTTTTCTTTGCATTACATCTTCAATTTCCCTCAAGCACAAATTTTTAATTTGATCGTCACTGAGAATCAAATCTGTAAAAAAAGAGAACAAATAAAAAATCACAATTTTTAATTTGATTGTCGCTGAGAATCAAATTTGTAAAAAAAGAGAAGAAATAAAAAATCATATAAAGAACTCTTAGACCCGATGTATAGTGCATTTATGTCGTCAACACATGAATAAACTGTAAAGAATGAATAGGAGATGTTAATAATCATACCAGGGCGTTCCAAACGAACACGATATTTATTTAAGATGTCTGGCATGAGTAGATGGCTGCAACTTTCCCAAAGAATCTCTGGCCGACTGACAGAATCAGAAGTAATCAAATTCACAAATAAAGATCGAAGCATTGTTTCTGAACCCCAAACTGCAGCTTCTTCAATGGCTTTAACGAATTCATTATCGTCATCAATCAAACCACGGGCGAAACAGGTTTCTCTAAAGGTTTCATATCGTATCCCGTTATAACGATAAATATCATCATACGATTCACAACCTTTCACAACATTCAGCAGAAGTCGCATATAATACAACTCCCCCCTGCCTGGATGTACATAGTTCAATCTCCCTAGAGCAAATCTTCTCTTCCTTGGCCTCCAAGCATGTTCCTTCTCATCCCAAACGAATTTCATAGGAAACTCAGCGTAAGTTATCTCCTTCGCTCCTGGAAATTTAATGTTTGCAATCATCCAAGCTGTAAACATAGTCTCTTTACCCGCTGCTCTGGTCACAACATTCGTAACAGACGACCCTTCCCTAAATACAACAACCTGCTCGTTAAGCAGATGAAATTTCAATCTCACAACGTTAGGCTGGATGAAATGAATTTCATATCCATATAACCGCCACACCGCTTCCGAAGCAGATACGTATCTGCAATCTAAATATTGCTTTATTTCATCAATAATTCTATTTCCAGCAGCGTCATTGTGAGACTGATAAAAAACGGCAGTTGCTCGATCGTGTCCTTTGTGAACGTACTTGAACAAATATTTAATAGACCGCGAACGATTGCACCACTCCACGTTAATATGGGATCTATATTTTTTCAGGAGATAAGGGTTATGGGGAACAACAGACCTGAAAAAAATATGAACGCAGTGAGATTATTAGAAGATGAATTTTATACAATGGCATTCTGGACGAAGTATTCAAAGATGATTTTTTTTTATTATCTAAGCATAAATAAAACGAAACATCCTAAAAGCATACCTATTGTCAAGTTCAATTCCTCCCTTTAATATTGTCCTGCCATCATCCCTTCTTTTGTAAACGACAAAGCCATCATTATCTACCGTTGTGCGATCAACGTATTTCTTCGGGAATTTTTTTGTACATCGACATCCATCCATGCACGGTGATTTTTTATTTGCTACACCACACGGACCATGAATCATGAACTCACTGACCGCGTCATAATATTCCGGATCTTCCTTGCAATCAGGAATCTCCGCAGATATAAAACTGTCGACGACACCTGGAGTTGGTGTTTGGGGGAAATTTTTTATGAACAGTAGAATATGAGCATGCGGCATTCCACGTTTCTGAAACTCGATAGTATAAACAACTGAAAATAAGAATTAAACACAATGAGAATTTAAAACTTTAAACTAATTAAATAAGAGCAGTTGAAAATTAAAAATAGATAAAGGATGCACTAACTCGCAGATAACTCCCCAAACAGCTTTCCCTGACGAAGATCTCTCAACATGTTGTCTAACTTAGTGTGGAACATTCGAGAAAGAATATCCGGTCGATCATTTGCAGTCAATCCTCTTTCTTTACAATACCTCTCTATTTCATCCCACTTCGGATTACACGTGAGAGTAATAAACAAATTTGGATATCCTACCCACCTACATACAGCCATTGCGTCATGATAATTCTGTATCATGAATCGGGCACCACCAACGAAAGAAGAAGGCAAAATAATCCTTTTACCAGTTTCTGCCAGGTTAGTCTCTCCACTAATTAATGCTTCGCCCAACGCAGCGTAAGAGTCACATCTGAAATCCTGCTGATGATTTTTTATGTAAGTAATTCTGTACGACTCAACCATCGTATAAGCGTCAACCAAGAATTGTTGAAATAAACGTCGTCCAAAAAGAATATGAGGAGACTCAGTATCCCTCTCCTGCAGCATGTAAGAGAAGTACTCTTTCATTGAAACATTTTTTTTTTAACTTCTTTACTCCTAGTCGTTTTACGATGAGGAACGTCATCTCTAAATCCATCTTCTCCGTACAAATATAGCAACGGATACTGGAGCGGAAAATACGACACATGCAACTCATTTATGCGCTGTAAAGTCTTTGATCGAGTTTCAATAATAATATCCCTGTGATCCTCCAGGTTATCAACATCTCCAACAATTAAAGCCGCCACCTCCGAAACAGTTGGCAAATTGTATCTTTGGCCATCAGAATTCCTTCGGCAAATCAACCTCAGTTTAATGTCATCTTCAGTGAGCAAATTTTCACTATGTTCACGTATCTTTTCCCCGGCATAGCGAAACCAAAGAACCAACATATTATTCTCATTCAGTACGTTCTTGAGAACAGAGACAATCTCGGCATGAAACTCAGCATCTTGTAGTTGAGCCTGTATGTCCGCAGCATTACTGTTAAACAGACAATGCGATATTAATTAAATTTATCAGAATTTAAATAAAAAAAAAAACTGCAATCTCGATGCAAATAATTGAATACCATAAATTAATCAAAACATCTAACCTCACGGAATTAATCCTGTTTACTACTTCATTTTCAGTGTCGTAGATGTACAGTTGAGCAAACATAGCTCTATCGCTTCGGGTTGGGAGTAAACTACCAATCAAATGATAATTATCGCCATTTAATCTGAAAATAGGAGCTGCCCTTCCGTCGTTAAATGACCTGTCGATCTTCCCTCCCATTGAAGTGAAAGAAAAGATCATATTGTACATTCGCATTGACTTTTGAAATTTTTTACTCATCGGGCCATTTCCGTACAATAAATCTTTGTACTTTTGCGGAGGGTCCAGGATGGCTGGTAACTTAATTTTACCTGAGTACCAAAAAAACAGTTGTTTAACTATCCTAATACTGTATATAAATAAAACAAATTATCTACCAAAAAAAAATATCATTATGAATACACAACTGACATAAAATATAATAACAAATACTAACCATGAACGCAGCACAAATTATACTTTGGAAGTCCTGAAATATTTTTGGCATTTTCTATTCTCTCATCTCTCCAGAATTTAGCACCGCAATGAATACATTTCCAAACCGGATCGCCAATGTCGTGATAACCTTAAAAGAAATGAAAATTTTAAAACTTTTATTAATTCATGCTTATTACAAAGTAAATTAAAAATAATGCATGCCGCCGAAAAAGATTAACCTGGATATTTTGCATTCTACTTAGAAAGTCCTTGATTATTCAATGCACAAGCACTTGGCTGATTTTCTTTTCCCTTCCGCTTTGGAGCTCCGATTGTTCTATTTACTACTGAAGGGACTACATTATTCTGAATTGGAGCATTTGAAGTTGATCCTTCGCATGTCGCCATACCACTATTTATCAAAATTGAACTTTGACCACTCTCGACAATAGGAGATTTATTAGTAGATCCGCCTAATGAAATCATAAAATGTTATCAGTGATTTATTCTTCGATAATAATATAAAGGTTAAAATTTTTGAAATAGATCTGCAGACTACATTGAACTTGTACGCAATCGAATGGTTTACTCAAATCGACAATCTTGATCCGTCGTATATTCTGATCGGTAGTAACCGATAAAGGAGGGTTGATCGACGAACATGCATTCACGGTAGACGACTCTAAAATAAAACCATCTGATTGTAGATAGATAAAAAAACATAAAAAGATTTAACGAAACACGTTGATCCTATGAAAATATAACTTGTAAAATAAAATGTATTTATTGTTTATTAAAAACATTGCTCGAAAATAATAAGATTACCGAAAGAGTTCGTTGTAGACCGAGCTTTCTTCGTATTTTCCGCAAGGTTGGAAATATTATCTTTCCCTATGAGAATTAGTGAGAAATTATTATCGACTTTTCAAAATATACAGTTCTCAAACACATTGGAATGATACAGAAGAACTTTTGTTGAAAATTCTTAACTCGCTTTCTCACCTGATTTTTTTTTTCCTCTTGGGTGACATTGATATCAAGAACTTGATATATATATTACTGTTAAATAAGAAATCGTGAGTAAATAATCAATCAGAATGTATATAAATTTGCATGTATGTATAAAACATGCATGGCAAAATAAGAAAATAAATAAATTCATAATAAGAAATATTTAGAATCAATTACGTTTCTTCCCTACCACGTGATGCTTTGAAGTCGTGTTCTTGACCAGCGCACGATGCTTTGGTGTTGTTTCTTGACCAGCACCTGATGCCCTTGACAACATTTGCAATTCATTCATCATATATATATAATAGCTAGGAAAAATATGTAAAGGTATTAATATTAATAATGATTAGGAAACATAACTTGTGGGAAAGAATAATGTAATTGCGTATGGTATTCACCTTTCCCTCTGCAGGGGATAAACCATACCATGCGCATGGAGTTGATTATTCATTTTCTTTAAAAAATATTAATGAAAAACAATACAATTAATATAAACATATTAGGAAAAAAATATATAGAAAATATTAGAAAGATATTATATAATGATTATTTCCAAATATAAAACGTATATTAATTTTATTATTAAAGGGTAGAATTATTAAATAAAAATTTAATTTAAGAATTTTATTAATTTGAATATGAATTATAATACTAAAATAAAATGAAGATTAAACTTATCATCATTACTTAATTTAAGTACCCATAAGTAAATAGTGATAATAGAGAGTACTGAATATTCAGAATTACAAAAATAAATATTGTTCAAAACTAAAAAGATTAAAAGATAATACTAAATAGAAAATATTATAATTTAAAAAGAAGCTGCCGTTTTCGAAACCATGTTCCTCGTGGCATCTGAAGAAGGAGATTCATTCATCTTTGAAAAAGAGGTGCTTGTTCATGTCAATAAGAAATCGATCAGTGGATAACTCATCAACAACATATGCAAATTTAGATTCTTCAACTTGGCTTGAAGGAACGGCGACATTGAACAAAATTTCTTTTCCAATAAGATTGATGATTGGTTCTGGAAGAATACGTTTAAGACTAATTTCTAAGCGAACACAATTGCCATCAACTTCTTTAAATGTATCCTGCAAAGATGACAAATATTTAATTATGAAAAAATCATTTTGAATATATTGTAAAATAATGATATTTATAGAATCAAAATTTTTAATTAATCAACATTTTATAATAACAATATTTATATAAATAAGAAATAATATTACCAGAACCATCTTCTGAAAAGCTTCTTGAGCAGTTTTACCAAGAAGCTCCATAGCAACTTGATCCAACAAACGCAACACTACAATATCGCGGCCATTAGTAACACGAATGAAGATATCGTACTTTGCGTTTTTAATAAGATACTCATCACAACCATGGCAAACCAAACTGGAATCATTAGCAGGAGGATATTCATTGCAATCAAAACAAAATGTATAAAACCAATCTCTTGTGCTAACAATTTCAGTTATCCATCCAACGCTCCAAATATTACCTGACTACAAAAAAAAAAAAGAATTTAATTAAATAAAATTGAACTTTAAATAAAATAGACATAGACATAAATTAATTAAGGAACATATGGATAGTACCTCTAAACACTTCGGAATATCAGAGAGGTTCACAACTTTAGTAGAAGTAATCCGCAAATCATGAGCAGCTCTGATAAAACTAAGACATGGAAACCGAGACATAGAAAAGTTGAATACAATTGAATACAGAACACTGAAATTGAATTTTTTTGAGAGAAGGATGAGGATGAGAATAGAGAAAAATGGTATTATAAAAAGATATAGAGATAATGATAATCCTTTCGAGGAAACGTATGTCATCATTTTTCTTTGGTTGAAATATCAATGCTTATAATTATTACTTAAAAATAAAAATAAAAATTTTTTTTGGTCTAGGATAATTTTGGCAGGTTTAATATGCATTTCTGGAAAAAATAATTCAACAACAAAAACAATTAAATCACACTGAAAATTAAACAACGAAAGCTCCTACTTCTTCAAAAGATATTTCATAATATCAAAAGCAACGTTTCCACGTGCTGAAACACACTTAAACTTCAAAACAGAAAATAGTACCCGCAAAACACCAAAAGGATTCCAAACAGAATTTTGTAGCAGCACAACAAAAAGAGGAAACACAATAATAAAGTCCGAAGCATAACACAAAATGAGAAAACGTTGACGGAGAACACATTCTTGCATCAACTTTATTTTTCAGTCTTGATGATCTTGGAAGTTACCGATCCCGCTGAATCCTGTAAAGCACACTGCAAATTCCTTTTCGTAATCTTCTTAGTTTCAGGGGTTTTGAAGCCTTCATCCGAGTTGACAACTTCTTTACCCTTGGGGGTGACTGATTCAGCAACAACATCATCAAGAGGACACCAACCGAAAGGAAGAACTCCATGGTTGAATTTTTTATGCTTCATGATCATTTCCATATCATCGGAGAATTTCTCAACAACATACACAGGGTCGCTCCCTTCAATATGCTTCAACCCAACACTGACCTTGAACATAAATTCCTTTCCAATCAATTTGTCAACAGGCTCGGGGAGATCAACTTTAGCAACATCATTTATACCACCTTCAACATTTTTATTTAGAAAATCCTGAAATACAAAAAGAATTAATATATATATATATATATACATTAACATCCATGCCATTAAGAAAAACAAAATCTGTAATATATTTTCGAATGTATTACACAAAAAACAATAATCTTACCTTCCTGGACAAAAATCTTACCTTAGTCATACCACCCAAAACCTCCGAAGCAGTTTTTCCAATTAACAACGTAGAAATTTCATTCCACAGCAAGAACTCAGCATTACCGGAACCATCAACCACATTAATATGTATTTTATAACGTTGACATCCAAGAACAAAATCATCACACGAACCACAGTACAACTTGTTCTCTTTGTCTACAACCTTTTTTTTGCACTTCATGCAAGACGTATAAAACCAAGCTTTCTCATATAAAACCTCGGCAACAGACGCCACAACCCAAGCCTTCAAAACCTAAAAATAATGAATTCGGTATAAAAATTTAAATAAAAAAATCAGTTCACACAAATAAATTATTAAATAAATAAATGTTAAATAAATGCCATAAATTAAATAATAGACAACAAACTAACCACTTCACATTTCTTCAAGTCATGGAGAGTCAAGTAGACAGTAGAAGGGTTCTGCAACTCATCCTTTACACTGACAAAAGATGCACTTGATATTTGTGAACCATCGAAAGAACTTGTAACGGAATTATTTGGCAACCTGTTTATAATAAATTCCAACATGATTGTCAGTATTCTGAGTTATTTATAGCATTGATAAAAAAAACACAGTATTACCTGCTCTTGTACTCAACAATCTCTTCCAAATTTTGATCAACAATAACTTTAGTAGCATGAAAAGTATTCGAAACTCCAATCGCCCCTTCAACAAATATACAACACATTTTTTAAAAATTAATTAAGTTGGAATTATAACTAATGATATAAATCAATATTTATTCGAGTAATTTCTTTACCTCTAAATTTCCTTGCTCTGCACAACTGTATAACCACTACTTGGTTATCTTTGTTTGTTCTCAACTCTTCAACAAATTCTTTCAACTCATGGCAATAGGGTTCCCACAAAACGCACTCAATTTTCAGACCTCTGTTAATTCAATGATTAATCTTTAGTATTCGAGAAATTAACTTTAAAAAAATAAATACAAAACGTACTCATGATCTTGAAGCAAGAACTGAATACTCCTGATGCCTTTGACAGACGTATCCGACTTCAACCTTGAGTCATTAATATCAGCAATAGTGCCAATTACATCTTGCATGAACACATAGTCAGATATTTATATTAATTTAATATAAGGAAATAATAAGAAAATATATAATGATAAACATGTTAAGATATAAAATGCAAAAATACCAAATAAACCACCATCATCCTTTTGAGAACCACCGAGAATATCCAAATAATCTTTGAACTGGAAAACGGACTTGGGAAATTTGTTGTTCATGTTTGAACCAACATATGTATTTCTATGGAACACAATCCTATATGCAAAATCCGCAACAGGAAAGTTCTTTGGCCTATCAACAACTGAGAACTGATGGACAGTAACAATATCTCCTTCACTGCACAAATCCTGGAATTTAGGTATGAGCACATTTTTAACAATTGCATGAATTCTAGTTCCCTGCGAAAAGTCGAAGGAAAAATATATAAGTGTATGTATTTTTTAACTGCAATTAAGAAAATTGAGAAATACGTTCGAAACTCAAAAACCTGAATATCGGCAAACAAAAACTCCAAGGTTTCTGAAATTTTTCCATTGCCCGTCGTCTTCCACTTCCTGCAAATTCGAACTTGAATCTTCCAGTCCATTCTATCCTTGTTAATGGCAGAGATAGGAGTAAAGTTTTTCAACGAACGAAAATTGTCAGCCATTCTATCTCAATATATTTTTCAAGTATAGAGTAGCGAAGTACAACAAATAGAATGCACAGATCGAGCATATAAAGAAGGATGCATCGTTATCGATGCTTTGAAAAATAAAATAAATTATTAGGTTTCTCTTGGAAACGCCATTAGGAGAATACGTGTTGCATTAGGTTTAACCCAAAAATTTTCTAACAATGAAAAGACAAAGAATTATAAAAAAATAACGTGTTGCATTAGGTTTAACCATTATTTTTTCTAATGAAAAGACAAAGATTAATAAAAAAAATAAAAAGTAACGTCTTGCATTCAGTTTTACCAAATATTTTTCTAATGAAAAGACAAAGAATTACAAAAAAAATAACAAATTAATAAAGAGTGATTAAAATGAAAAGACAAATCAGGCAAAAATAATTATTACATTTCTTTATTTAGCGTGTAACTTTAGGATTGGGATCCCATCCTAAATGAAAATTTTACTAAAATAATTATTACATTTATTTAAGCAAACAATGGAGACATTTCATTGAATATAGAACCATTAAGATCTTTCAAAATTAAAAAGATTAAATAAAATAAATATTATTATTATTGAAACTTAGGATGAATAATTAATGGTAAAAATTTAACTTGGTAAAAAATAAAAATAGTAATGTGCTACATAATATAAAATTTTAAATGATTTTTTACCATGTTTGTGATAATTTATTTTTTGTATCAAAATAAATAATATTTTGTCATATAATAACTTTTATAACAATTTTCTAATCTATTATTATTAGTTTCAATAGACTTAAAAACATACACAACCATACACCGTATAATAAAATTAGGAGTTTATATTATACAGTATATTGTTTTGTGAAGGATTTGTAACTAATTATATTACTTGTGCAACCGGTTTCTCTTTTTCCATCAATAAAAACAAACACTTCAACTTCTCTTTTGCCTCCTTTTTTTGGTAACTGAAACAGCAGTTTAGCTCTTTCCATACATAACAAACACTTGAACATCTCTTTTGTCTTCTTTGGTAATTGGAAAAGCAGAACATCAACCACATATGCCATCTCATTCACTAAAATTTTTATAATTGCTTTCAATAATAAACTTTTAAAACAAATCAAATATTCCTTCAACAAACAAACAATCCATAACAAACACTTCAACCACTGCCATTTGCTCCTCTGAAATTATTATCCAAAATACAGATTATTGAAAGAGTTCTAAAAAAAAAAAAAAACACCAAAACAAAAAACAAAAGCATGAAAAACTTGAATAGCATAAGTACGTTGTTATAATAAAAACACATTTTAATTTAAAAAATCCGATAAATACTACTCTAATAAACATAACTTGGTTTATAGATCCAAGACAAAATCATAAAGTCGACATCTAAATATGTCACCCAAAATGCACCCAAAGAAAGTGCTTGAAGTCAAGTACATTTAGAAAATCCTAGAAATATTCCAGTTAAAAATGAACAATATATCAGTTCAAAATAATAATAGAAATACTAATTAAGAAATATTCTAATTCGTCAATCGGAGGAGTCGGAAGCAGACAACATTTCAAATTCTGGAACAACATACAACGTGGTGGAAGTACGATCGTAGTAGAAGTCCAACACCTTGCCAACATCATACTCACTCTGATTACAGAATTCCTGCCATTCCTTGCCGAGAAAAACGCTTTTATTTTTATCTGGATCACTTCGTCTTCGTTTACGCAAAAGGGCTGACGTTCTGATTCCTTTTCCATTTGACAGGGTCACCTCTGATTTGTTCTCAAACTCAGTCTCGATGGCGAACGATCTAGGAATCGTCTGAAAATCATAGAAAAAACATATGAATTAATGTATATTTAACTGAAACAGAGAAAGAATGTATAGAAGTACTTACCAAGCGATAGCGTCGATGGTCTAAAATTCGTACAGTTTCTTGTAAAGGATTCTATTTAAGTGATTTCATTTCTTGCTCGTGCTCTCAAGTGCAGTTTCCCCTCGATAGCGTATACACTTAACATATATTAAGGACGCGTTGTTGTTCTTGAACATGATCCAAAATCATTTCACACATCTCATAATAAGATGACTCTTTATGCACTCATAACTCTTCATGGTCAAGAACACATGTTCTAATATTTCTCCTCGTTCATCTTGTTCTTTCAGATTGGTCTTTTGTCCAAAGATAACACTTGGTGCTAAACTTCAGCTTCGTTCTCATCGTATCGCACAAAATTCTCCCAAGTCTTGAAAAGAAGTTAGGATCTTTATATCACGCAATTAATATTAGAGTACCGTGAAACCTCATTTTCTAGCGAATGTACAAGCGTGCGAGCTGATCCATACTAAATGTCAGCTTCACAGGCAGAAACTGCGCAGATTTTCTTAATCGATCAACAATTATCCAAATTGCATTATTTCCTCTTGATGATTGCGGTAACCTTATCATAAAGTCAATGACCACGTGCTTAACTTTCCACTCGGGTACTTCCACTGGTTGAATTAAACTCGAAGGTCGTTGGTGTTAAGCCTTAACTTGCTGACACACCAAACATTTCTGCATGAATAACTCGATGTATCTTTTCATACTTCTCCACCAGAATGACTCTCACAAGTCGTGATACATCTTTGTACCTCTCGGATGGGAAGTATATGGCGTACACTGTGCTTCTTCAACGATTTAATTCCTCAAGATCTCGTTTTTGATACACACAACCTTAACACTAGGACTCCATTTTTTTCGTTTTAGAAAGACCATCAACGTTTTCTTCACGAACATGAATCCTTATCTTTAACAGGGAACCATCATTCTCTTGAGCTTCTTTACTGCTTTCCAACAAAGTATGACGAATCGTCAAAGTACCTAATGTCGATATTGTACTCTTCGAGTGAGAAATCACTTTGATTCTCCAATCCTCAAACTTTTCCTTAAGTTGATCTTGATTTGTCAGCAAACTTGCTACGTGCCCTGTGGCTTTTTGGCTTAAAGCATCTGCCACGACATTAGCCTTTCTAGGGTGATAATGAATTGAACAGTCGCAATCTTTAAAAATATCTGGTTATCTTCTCTAACGCATGTTCAACTCCTTCTGCGCGAAAATATACTTCATCTCTTATGATACCAATAATGTCTCAAAATCCTCAATGCATGGATTACATCAGTTGGCTCTGGTGTGTAGGGTAATTAACTTCGTGTGCTTTCAGTTGTCGGGATGCATATGCTATCACTTTCTCATGCTGCATCCACAAACAACCCAATCTTTGGATAGGGGCATCACTATAGACCATGAAACCGTTTGTGCCATTAAGAATGGTTAAAACTTGATTTGTAGTCAACTTTTTCTAGAGTTGCTGAAAAACCTTGCTCATCAACTACGTCAGCAGTTGTGCTATCTTTGAAACACCTTCAATGAATCTTTGACAGCAATCAACGAACATCAAGAAGCTACATATCTCTTTAACTTTCTTAGTGAACCCTTGACTGACCTCTTCAATCTTAGAAAGATCACTTTAATCCTACGAGCCATGACAACCTGCTCGAGGAATTATACATGATTTAGTTAAAACTCACACTTCGAGAATTTTGCAAAGACTTCTCTATGGTCAATGTCTCCAAGGGAAACCTCAATTTTTTCTTGAGTTAAGCCTCTTCTTTCGAGTAGATAAATACTTTATCAATAAACATGATCATAAACTGATCAAGTTCAGAAAGCTGACCTTGAGATATCAAGCTCACTCTTGGTGATATCTCGATGTTAATTCGATCTTCGATAACACACTATCCTAATTTAATTGATTACCACCATCGTCAATTGTTGGGGAGTGGATACTTGTTCTAAATTGTGCGATGATTCAACTTTCTGTAATCGGTGCACCTCCTTCAATATCATTACCATTATATCTTGGTAAGATACTATTACAATCATCCAATGAACGTTCAAATTCTATTATGACATCGAAGCACTTCGTTTCAATACATAGTTCTATATCAAGTCTTCAACATCATCGAAGGTCAACCACATGATCTATACCATTCCTATTAATCATATTAAGTTTCTAAGGCCACAATTAACTTAATATTTGCATATATATAATTATATAATAACTTAGAAATTTATTCAACATAGAAATAACCCTTTTTTTTCAAAAATTATATGCAACATATTTTGCAATAAATTGCGCACATCTTGACATAGTAATCATGAACTTGAATTTTAACATAAACTTGAACTTTAACTTATATAAAGTGCGCAATTTAAGCAACATAAAATTTTAACTTGAAAACTTGAACATGTAATGCACTTGAAAAATCATGAATTTGAAAACCATGAACTTGAGTATGCATCTCTCTTGAAAATCATGAACATGACGTGCAATTTACTTGGAAAATAATGAGTCTAGACATGCATCCTAATTGAAAAACATGAACTTGATATGCACTGTACTTGAAACTCATGAATGTAATATGCATGCGACCTCAACATCATGAACCTAGACATGAAACTTAAATGAAACATCATGAATGTAGTATGCACTTACTTGCGAAGTCGGTGCGAGCGGCAGAGGTGGACGATAGTAGCTTATTTTTAAAACTATTTTAGGTCCGTAAAGAGAACCGTAATGCTCTGATACCAAGTTGTAACATCCCATTTTTCATAATATAAACTAAAGAGGATTTGCCTTAATTTTTTTTTAAAAGAAAGCGAAGAAAATAGCAAAATGTCAAAACGACTTTTTCATAATAAAATCTTTAACTAAAAATATAACCCTCAATAGTCAAATTTAAATAAAATACTCAAGTATAAAGATTCAAAAGCGGAAAGCGTAAAAGAGAATAATGTCCTTAAAATATGTGCTGCTACTATCACCGCCACATCCCCGTCTCGCTCCGATTTCGCTTAACCTGAAAAGATGGGGTTTTAAAGGGGTGAGTTATCAACAACTCAGTAGGGATACCAGTTCACACATTGCACGATACGAAAATAACCGGAATGACGCTCAACTTTATAAACTAACTTGAACTTGTTAGATAGTGGGATATACCCAAGGACATGAATTTCCGAACGATTAAACGTTCCTATCACTTGCTTGCTTGATTTATTACCGTGAACACGTCACACGTCTACGTGAACACGGCCATGAGTTTCGTCGCACGACTAATATGTGCACATAACATGAATAGAATATAAAGTCCTCGATATCGAACAATTATCTGCGTACCATACACTGATATGAACTGTATTTGAAAAGGTTTTAGAAATACCCCTACCTTGACAATGCAGAACTTGACTTGACGAAAAAGATGCGTGAATGAATGCTCGTGCAGTCCTAATCCTCATTATCCGTAAATCCTTCGTATAATCCTTCATTTAATAAAGTCATATTAATACTATTGTATATATATACACAATTATACTTGGAATATTTTATTAATACTTAAATACTTTAATAAAAGAATTGCGCTCCACAGATCAAAGGAAATGGGGAAATGGACTGACCTTAGAGAAAATGAGTTGGGCTTGATAATTGGGCTAGAGATAGATTATTATATTTGGAATTGATGGACCCGTAAGAAAACTTAGCCCACTTGTCTTCTTCTACAAGTTCGGTCGATGAATTTGGGGATCGAAAACGAAATCCCTTTTCTCTTTCCTTTGGACGAAATCACAGAGAGAGATTATGAGAAGGGTCGAGGGTACAAGAATCACGGAGACTACGGCGTCGGTTCAGGTCTAAGACAACTGCGTCTCCACAGAGGTGGTGGTTGCGGTGCTAGAGAGCGGACGCGGCCGATGGCTTGGATGGAACGTCCTGCGGCGACAGGGGCGCGTCTCGTCTCCGGCGGACGCGACTCGGTAAGTCCGGTCCCGGCGAGGTCACGATTGAGGAGTGGTCGTCCTTTGGTTGAGAATTGTGGCCTTGGACGGTGACGGGCTGATTTCGGCAAATAGCGGGTCGACGAACTTCAATTGGATTCGCCGCGACGGTGTGGAGGAGCGACAACTAATTGATCTCGGCGGTGGTCTTCGGTTTCACGCTGCAACTTCTTCTCCGACTACTACTGGGCGGCTTCATGGGTGAGGCAACGGCTGCTTCTCAAAAATTCGTCTCCATCGATAGAAGATCTCGGGTGCTTTGACGTGCAGCAATTCGTCGAGGGTTCAAAGGCAGTCTCGATTGGGTAATGGCTCCTGCGACTCGCTAATTCCTTGGATTCTCAAACCGGTGGCGATTCGATGGGCGACATGCTCCATCTCTCACAGCGAATCACGACAATAGCGGGGAAAGGTTTGAGGTTCTTCTACGTCAAAGCATGCGTTGTTGCTTGTTCTTGTGATTTATGAAACTCTAATTGCCGACGAGGGTAAGAGGGATACTACAGATGGGCGGACTAATCTTACATATATATATATATATATATACTCCATATAAGAGTGCTGTGGCTTGTGAAAAGGGTTTGAGGAGAGGATTCCTAAACGGACTGTACAACCTCTAATGGTTTTATGGACTTAGCAACCTATTCCAAATAAACTACCCTTAATACTATTTATAATTGCTTTAATAATAATAATAATAATAATAATAATAATAATTTTAGAAAATTTGTATTGAGGATTACTACATGCTTTATGAAATGTCAATATAATGATGAAATAAATCGTGAATCTAAATGCAATATATTACTCAACATGAACATTCATATAAATTTCAATTAATTTCGTACTCATGCATAGTATAATTATTTCTTATGTCTAATTAATTGGGCCGAACAACACTTAATTAATTTATATAAATTTTTCGGTTGTTACAAATAGTTTGTATGAAAAATCTAAAATAGAGTCAGAAACAAAAGATTTGTTAATGTAACAAAAGGGAGAGAAGACACACAATCAATTACACCGGGACAGATCTTCCCTTGACCTGTAGTCGAAGTGCTACCGATATTGATCTCTGCACGACCTTCAGTGGAAGTACTACCGGAATTTCCAGAAGTGCTAGAGGAATTCCCAGAAGTGCTATCGGAATTTTCAGCCTCTCCGCCGGTGAAATTCATGTCTCGTTGGAGTATTCTTTAATTTCTGGATTAGGAGAAAAAAGAAAAAACCGGAGAAGGAGAAGAAAGAACAAAGACAAACCCTAAATCAATTTTAAAAAACTAAATTTTATTGTATAAAGAAACCGAAGCAGTCAACGAAAGTTATTTCTTCATCTTTTTTATGGAATAAATCTAAATATAAATTAAATACTAATTGTGTTCTTAATTCCAAGAAAAAAAAAGAGTCGACTCTATTATATAAGTATCTTGTTCATATGACGATAATAACAAAGAGTTCATAATATACTACACTGTTTGAAAAATTACGCTTATAGATGCGAGTTTCAGATCGAGAAACTCGACATCGACAATGAACTTTGATGGAGTTTTCAAACTTCTTCAATAAAACGACAAAGCATGAGTACAGAACCAAAAGAGTTTTCAGATTTAAAAACGCAAAAAAACGTCAACAAATCAACTAACATACACAGTAGAGAATATTCAAAGAGTTTTCAAACAAAATAACTCCAACAAAACAAAAGCACGCAAAAGTTGATAATTCAAAAAAGTGTTCCACGAATAAAATCCAATCACTCAGAGTCAGTATCATGTGAATGGACTTGGGCTGAGGAACCTTCATCTTTCCTTTGCTTCTTGCGGGCAACTCCTTCCTCTGAGCGTACTTCATCATTGTCGGCAGCATAGTCACCGGACACAGGACTTAAATTGGAAATCAATTGCGTGTCATCATCATCAGCTGGTACCATCACGGACACAGGGCTCAGATCGTGCATGGACTGATCAGAATCATCACTGGGGTCAGAACTTTCAGACACCGCTACATCATCTTCCACTGGAAATTTAGGTTTATTGTTGTTCAATTTCGACACGTGCATTTCCACTAACACACTGTCAAAACAGATATTGTGAACTAAGAAAACAGCTTCACTTTTGTTTCCCTCATTCCCTTGAATAGATACTTTGAATAAAAGGTCCTGTCCAATCACACCTTTCACAACCAAGGGAATAGAAGAACCTAGAGTGACGTTGGGATCACCAGGCTCATCATCCTGAAAATATGTTATCAGAATAAATATTTAATAATCATAAGGATTTAAAAATTAATATACCATTGAAAATTAATATTGAATAATAAATTACCAAAATCATTGAATCAAAAGCATCTTCCACTGACTTTCCAAACAACCTGAAGCATAAATTATTTTTCAATAAGAGGAGGAAATTGTAAGAACCATCAGACACACGCACATAAAGGTTGAACATTGCGTGTGGAATTATATAATCCCCACACGACGAACAACACAGCCTTGAATATGAATCAACAGACACGTTCTTGCATTGCGGGCAAACTGCATGAAACCACCCTCTTTCCTCCACAATGTCAATTATTTTTCCAGCTGTCCAAAAAATCCTGGGCTAACAAAAGAAACAAAATAAAGAACAGATAAAAAACTTGTGAATGTAGGTTTTAGAAATACAGGCATATATGAAATGGAATGTCCATGTGAGTGTGCGCACATATTCTTGATTGTTTAAAAATACATGTATAGATAGCATATGTATGTATACAGTTGTTAGCAGTAGGCAAACATACACTTATATATATCAATAAGAGAATAATGTATATAGATTTGAGTATAAGTATATAACACAGAATCCCATTTTCTACACCAATTCGTTACCTTAATAAAATTAAGAAAATCAAGTAATGATATATAGTTACCTCATCACAAAAGAGCAGAGCGGATAAAGATATAACTACCGCCGATTTGTCTGACAACTCCTTTTCCGCGGGGACATAAAGAGGGTCGATAGCAAAATCGCCATCCAAAACATTCACAACGGAAGAAGAACCAAACATGCTACATAATATATCATTAATTTTAATTAAATTTGAATTCATAAAAGCACTGGATAAACAGTAATCAAAGTATAAAATAAAATAAAAACAATGAGATATTAAGAATACCTCTTACTGAAATCCTCAATTTCCTTCACGTCGGGGGAAAATACGACTCTAGTTAAATTGAAAAAATTGGTCAGGTGATATTCTCCTGTAAAAGTCATAAAGATAAAAATTTCAATTGTAATTTATACATAATTTTTCAAATTTTGTTCAGCACTTTTAATGATAATAAAACTAACCTTGGTATTTTTTGGTCTTGCACAGATGAATGATGATTACACACTTTTCCATCTCAACAGATTTCTTCATAAATTGAATGAAGTGGTTCACCGATTTTGAATATGGTTTGAAGAACTTGCAAGTTAATATATTTTCTCTGAAATAAAGAACAAAAAAATATAAAGTTAGCAAGAAAGAAGCAATTTAGTAAATATGGTTTAAAATAAAGGAATGGAGAAAATAGCCCTTGATAATTTTAGAAAGATTAATTACTCAAGATCTTGAAGAAGAAAATGCAAGCCGGGTTTATTCAAGTCTTTATCATACACAGCAATAACGCGACCAAGAACATCTGAAAATATAAAAAAAGATTGAATTGAAATATAAAAGAATACAATGTTTTAACGTATTGCACAATGAATTAATATTAAGAATCCATATATTCAAATAAATTTAAAGATGATTTATGATACAAAAAGAAATACCCAAAAGAAGATCATTAGCCTCGTGGAAACTCTTCTCGACATCATTAAAACTTTTGATATCAAAGATAGATTTAGAAAACCACGGATAAATAGCTGGACCAACAAATGACTCTTTTTTTAAAACGATCATAAAGTCGTGATCGATTAGAACCGGATATTCAAATTGCGGCACAACTGTGATATTACGAATATTGCATAACATTCCCTCTTTAAGATCATCATCAAACCACGAAATAAGCTTCTTCGGTACATATCCTAGAATCCGGAAGCCCTACAGAAACCAAAAATCAGAAATACACACCAATATAATTAACCCACCTGTGAACAAAAAATTATATATTATATAATAGTACTAAAAAATAAAAAAACTTACTTGAAGATCAACCATTACAACCTCTAAAGATCGATGGGTATCGGAAGGATAAGAATGTTTCCATTTCCTGCAAATCCTTACTAATAGAATAGGATCAGGAGTAAAATCATTAAGATGTTTAAGAGAGGCGTAAGATTGAGACATGTTTGAGAGAGAGAATGGATACGGTTGTTTGTAGAGAACCTAATGATACAGTTTTTAAATACAAACTAATTCTGAAAACTGTAAAAGGTGAAGTACGGTTTTAGATAACCGTTTGATTAAAGTGAGAAGGCGAAGAGGTTCACCCTTAAAATAATAGAAGAATCCTACACAACGCGTGACAATCACTTAACAAATATCAAGAAGAATATAATGATTAGTGATTAGCCAAAAAAACAAAAAAAAGTACTGTATATAGATTGTTTCATTGATTTACATACAAACATAGTTTTTGTTGTTGTTGTAATATAAATATGTTCTTGTTTTAGGATTTACATGTTTAAAAAAAAAAGAAATTAAAGAAAAAAATATAAAACATATATGAATATATTTGTCATTAACTTATACCGTATCTAGTAAACAAATTGTTTTCATTATTAATTTTAAGAAACAAAATTGGTCTTACATAATACTACTTTCATAATATTTTTTCAAACAATACAATTATTGTACTTTATAAATTTAAAATAAATATTTTTCACTTGGAATAATACTACAACATACCTAAAATAAGTACATAACTTGATAATGGCGCTAAATAATATTAATCATCTAGATCAAGTTGATACATGCAAAAAAGCTTCATTCTGCTATGTATTTAAGAATCACCGAAATCTATAAGCCTTGTTGTTTTTGAAGATAATTCCTTTGAAGTTCTTCCGTAACAGGCACTGAAAATTTTCACTCGGAGATGCGAGTTTCAAATCGAAAAACTAAACATCAACGATGAACTTACAGGGAACCATTCAGATAGAAATATTGAAATTGAGTTATAAAAAACCTTAAGTAAAACGACAAAGCATGAGCACATAACTAAAAAAGTTTTCGGTTTACAAACACACGAAAACAATTCAACAAACCAAGAAAAATCCACAGCACAGAATATTCAAAGAGTTTTCAAAACAAAAAAATCCAAGAAAAAACAAAAGCATTAAAAACTTGATAATTTAAACAGTGCTCAACGAATAAATCCCACATCACTCGGATCCAGAATCTTCTGAATGGACTTGGGCTGACGATCCTTCATTTTTCTTTTTCTTCTTGCAGCCAACGTCTTCCTCTGAGCATACTAAATAATTTTCGGCAACATGTTCACCAGAGACAGGACTGAGATCGTGCATGATCTGATCAGTATCACCACTGGAGTCACAACTTTCAGACACCGACAGATCATCTCCCACTGGAAATTTAGGCTCAAATTTAACCCTGTACAATTTCGACATGTGCATTGACACTAAATTATTGTCATCACAAATATTGTTAACTAAGAAAACGGCTTCACTTTTGGAATCCTCATTCCCTTGAATAGATACTTGGAATAAAAGATTCTTTTTAATCAGATCTTTCACAACCAAGGGAATAGAAGGATCTAGCGTGACATTGGCATCATCAAACTCATCATCCTGAAAAAATGTCATTATAAAAAAAAATGATAATCATAACACTTTCAAAATTAATATAACAATGAAAATTAATAATGAATAATAAATTACCAAAATCATGGAATCAAAAACACCTTCCACTGAGTTTCCAATCAACCTCAAGCATAAATTATTCTTCAATAAGAGGAGGAAATCGTGAGAGCCATCAGAAACACGGACATAAATATTGAACATTGCGTGTGGAATGATATAATCTCCACACGAAGAACAACAAAGCCTTGAATTTGAATCAACAGAGATGTTCTTGCACTCCGGGCAAATTGCATGGAACCACCCTCTTTCCTTCACAATATCAGTAATAGTTCCAGCAATCCAAACCATCTTAGGCTAACAAATGAAACAAAAATAAAATCATATAAAAATTATTGTCGATGTGGGGTTACATACACGAACATACTTCACTGGTATGTGACTGTGTGTGTGTGCACCTGTACTTGATTGTTTAAAAATATATGGATACACAGCATATGTATATAGAGATAAAAAACTTTTTAGTCCCATAAATGTAGTCTTTTTTCGATTTAGTCTCACATATATCCGTCTTTTCAATTTAACCCCAAATATGTCGAATTTGGTTTCAATTTAGTCTTTTTTGTACGAAGAGTCCATGAATGCTGACTTAGCGCTACGTGTCATCATCCCATTGGTCAACGATTTTTTAAAAAAGAAAAGAAAAATGCCGTTGACCAATGAGATGCTGACATGTGGCGCTAAGTCAGCATCTATGGACACATTTCGACGAAAAATGAAATTTCTATACAAAAAGGACTAAATTGAAACTAAATTCGACATATTTGAGATTAAATTGAAAATGCGAATGTATGTGGGATTAAATCGAAAAAAGACTACATTTATGGGACCAACAAAATTTTTATCTCTATGTATATATACTATCTTAGCAGTAGGTAAACATACATGAATATATAAATAAGAGCATAATCTATAGTATATGTGACCATATGCATATAAGAAAACAGCATTACATAACATTTTATTCTATACTCCAATTTGTTAACTTAAAAGAATTAACAAAATAAAGTAATAATATAAACATACCTGATTACAAAAAAGGAGAGCGGTCAAAGGGACTACCGCAGCCGATTTACCTGACAACTCCTTCTCCGCAGGGACATAAACAGGGTCGCTAACAAAACATCCATCCAAAACATCGACAAAAGAAGAAGAACCAAACATGCTACAAAAAATTTATTCATTTTTAATTCAATTTGAATACATAAAAGAATTGAATACATAGTAATCAGAGTATACAAACATTGAAATATCATGAATACCTCTTACTGAAATCCTCAATTTCCTTGACCTCGGGAGAAAATACCACATTAGTTGCATTGACAAAATTGGACAAATGATATTCTCCTACAAATTAAAGAGATAAAGATAAAATTTTCTATTGCAATCTATACACAATTTTACAAATATTGTTCATTACTTTTAATAGAAAAACTAACCTTGGTATTTTATACCCTTGCACAGTTGAATAATGACCACACACTTTTCCGTCGTATGAGCCCTCTTCACAAAGCGAATGAAATTGTTCACCGACTTTGAATATGGTTCGAAGAACTTGCAAGATAAAATATTTTATCTGAAATAAAGAACAAAAAAATTGAAAGTTAGTCACAAAGATCCAATGTAGTACATATGCTACTTAAAAAAAAGGAATGGAAAAACAGTAATCGATAATTTTAGAAAGACTAATTACTCAAGATCTTGAAGAAGGAAGTGCAAGCCGGGTTGATTCAAGTCTTTATCGAAGACAACAATGACGTGACCAACAACATCTCACAATATAAAAAAAAAATGAATTAGAATACAAAATAATACAATGTTTTATGTACGAATAAATTCAAAAAAAATTAAGAGATAATTTACGATAAAAAAAATACCAAAAAGCAGATCATTTGTCAAGCTGAAACTCCACTCGACATCATCAAAACTTTTGATATGGAAGATAGATTTTGGAAACCACGGATAAATGGCTGGACCGACATATGATTCTTTTTCGAAAAGGATAACAAAGTCGTGATCGATTAGAAACCGATGTTGGAAATGCGGCAAAACTGTGATATTACGAATATTGCACAACTTTCCCTCAGTAAAATCATCATCAAAATACGAAATAAGCTTCCTTGGTACAGATCCCAGAATCCGACAGCCCTACGGAAACCACAAAGATGAAAAATAGAAAAATATAATTCCACCCGCTGCGAACAAACAAATTATATACGTATAGATACTACGAAAAAAGAAACAAACTTACTTGAAGATCAACCATAACAATCTCCAAGGATCGAGGGGTATCGGAAGGGTAAGAATGGATCCACTTCCTACAAATCCTTACTAAGAGAATCGGATCAGGACTTGAACGGTTAAGATGTCTGAGAGAGGTGTAAGATTGAGACATGTTCGAGAAAGAGAAAGGATATGAGAGTTTCAAGAAAACCCCAAGATAGAGTTTTGTAAATACTAACCTATTTTCAAAAGTGGAGATTTTAAAAAAACAAACTAATTCTGAAATAAACAGAATCGATATGATTAAAGTGAGAAGTGATTTGATTAAAGTGAGAAGATGAAGAGGTTAACCATAATAATACAACTTATACAAAGCGTGTGGTAAACACTTACCTGGTTTCAAGAAGAAGGTAATCATTACTGATGAGCAAGAAAAAAAGCCAATCAAATAATAACAAATTCTGATATTTAAAAAAAAAAAAAAACATGTTAGTGTAAAAGTATATTCTACTATTATTGGACCACAACAATTTTTCCTAAAATATTTACTTATATCTGGTAAACAAATTGTTTTCATTATTATTTTTAAGAAACAAATTTAATCTAAAATATTTACTTAAATAATATTTTTTCCAAAAACTACAATTATTTTTCTGGATATAATTTAAAATTGTATATTTTTCACTTGAAATAATCAAACTTCTACGTGTTTAATTTAAAAAATACGTTTAACAAAATAAGAAATTATAATTTAATACATTAAGGAAAAAGAGTAATTGAAACAAATACAATATATAATAATTAATTTGTAGTACAAAAAAAGATTAAAGAGAAATTACTAATTAAACAGTTATATTAAATACATACATTAATTAATTGTGTAATTTAGCAACTGATCGATACAACCCAAAAAGTGAGATCAGAAAAGCATCTTTTACAAACATACATAAAATTGAGTACATAACTTGATAATTGCACAAAATTATATTAATCGATCCATATCAAGTTGATGCACGACAAAAAAAAACATCCAGGTTAATGATCAACGAAATACATACGGCTTGCTGTTTTTGAAGATGGTCCCTTGGAAGTGCCTCCGTTTGTGGCCGCCAAGAGCGCATCCGGTGAAGAATCGCGCCCCGCAAAAAGAGCACTCGTGCTCTGGATAGCGAGTGGCGCCGGCGGGGGGGGGGGGGGGGGGGGGGGGGGGGGCACGTATTTCTTGCGTCGGTGGCTGATCATGTGTCCGCCTAGGGATTGGTATGAGCAGAAGGACGCGCCGCAGATTTTACACGGATAGGGCAACGGCGGCTTCGAGGAAGATATAAATCGGATTCTCTTGATACGGAACGTAGTAGAGGGCTTCTTCGGCACAGCAACAGCAGCAGACGGATCATATTCCGTGGACAACGGCAGACGACGGACGCCAAGAGAGATCATGCAAAGAGACTCCGCCGCCCAGATCACGTCCGTTGCCAAGGGAGGATCTTGCCTGCTGTGGTTAACATGCAAAGAAATTTGTGTAAAATCTAAAGAGAATTAATTTTTGGTGTGTCTATTTTGAATCCAGTATGGAAGTAAAGGATGTGAATGAAACCTTTATATATAGACATATTGAAAATGTGTGTTATTTATATTACAATAAATTTTTTGAATATGTTTACAATTTTATTAAAGAATATCAATATACTACTATATAAGTAAAAAAGTTGATGAGGTACTCCTGCTGGAGGGCTGTTGCATGTAACAAAATTCCACAAAGTAGTTTATGAGATACTGGGAAAATTGCATAGTAAAGGAGCGAACGCAGATGACGCTGTAGCTACGGCACCTGCTATTCAAGGTACAATATTACGTTTTGGTATCAAAGTTGCTTTTGCAAAAGGTCACTCATCTTTCCCGCGGACTTGAGACGCTCAGATGTATTTTTAGGAGATTGACACCGATAAGAACACAACTCTTGAAATCATTTCATCTTAATAAATATAGCTACTAAAGTCCCTGGTATCATTCCCTCTCGACCTCATAAAGAGAAAATACATACATGAAAGTAGGTCTATTACACCACCGTTTCTAGACTTGAATTCGTTAGACCTCAAGAAAAATAGTTAGACTCTTGACTTTTTATGGTGAAATGTTATTTACATCTGCAAAATATCTTCAATTCATTAGGATTCTAGATATATTCATCCAAGTGATGAAGTAAAATATAATTAAAAACATACTTCATATTGTTGCAAGTTGTTCATATTAACAAAAATATTAAATTGAAAAACATAATATTGCTCAAGCGTATTAAATATGATAGTTATCACAAACATAACAAAATTCGGATAATCAAAACATAAAACTATTAAGTGAATAGTAGTATAGAAATGCAGGAAGTTAAATACAACTATTTGAAAATAAAACATAAGAAGCATACATGCATATCATCCAATAAGAAACATGAGAGAAAAAGTCAAAAGTTTAGTACCACAAAATGCACCAACTTAAAGTGGTGAATAGAAAGAAATGTACCACACACAAAAAAACAAAGCACTTAAACTAAAATATAGACCAGTTCAAAATAAAACGAAATGTCCTTATCAAAACACACCACGGTCTATCAATCCATATCAGAATCGGAAAGCAATGCAAGTTCTGGTTTGACGTACAACGTCGTTGAACGATCATCATAGTAGAACTCCACCGTCATGCCAGTCTCATATTTATTCTTAACATAAAATGCTGTCCATTCACTGCCGATAAAAATGCTTTTATTTTTGTCAGACGCACTTTTTCTTCGCAAACGGACAGTCATTTTTTCTTCTCTTCCATTGGACAGCGTGAGTTCAGATATATTCTCAATACCAGTATCCTGGGCAAATTTTCTAGGAATCGTCTGGAAATAAAAACAAAAACTTCCCAATAAATGATATACTAACGGAAATATTGAAAGAATTAGTATTAGCACTTACAAATTTGTATTTCTGATGCTCTGAAAGTTTTCGAGAAAACTTTTTAGCAAGCCTCGAGAAATCTACTTCAGGAACAATTCGGGAGACATCAACATCGTATGTTATCTCAACCTTATCAACACCGTAAATGTGTACATTAAAGTGGGAGTCAGGGACCCAACGGAATGTCAACAGCTGCCCTTTTGTAATATTGTATTTTTTCCGGAATTCCGGCCAACCGCTCATTATTTGAAGACGACCTTCTTCGTCTTTACCCAACGCAACAGGATGCATTGGACCATACGGTGTCTTGAGATTGGTGAACAAAGGCATAGTGTACGTGCACTTTGCAACAAACGATGTTGCTAAAATCTAGAAAAAGAATTAATATATCAAAACACAGAATAACAGAGAGGAAAATAAATTAAGAACCGAGCGTAGTACGTATATATACTTACGATAGTATTCATATCTCCACCGAATATAGTAATGTGAAATCTCATGGGACAGCGTATTCTTCTTGTTGCTTCAGAATAAAAATCATAAAAGAAGAGAATAAATATGATCAGAATAGTGTCAGAACTAAATCAAAAACAAATTTGAACAAAATTCAGTTAAGTTATGTAATAATAGAAAAAAAAAAAAAAAGACATAGCTAATGGATACAAACAAATAAATCTATCAAGCAACTTAGAACCCAAACCCTAACTTATTAACAAACAGTTTGGTAATCCAATAATCGACCAAGACGTTAGAAACCGTAACACTAATTGCATAAACAGATAAAAAAAATTAATATCTCAAGCTATTAGAAGACCTAACCCTAATTTCATAAACAGTGAACACGAACACAGTTAAAATAAGGAATCGGCAACACATGATTTATCAAAGTATTAACAGGATAAAAGACTCACAATTATATACAACAGCATTTCTCTTGCGAAGACCTTCTTTCGAAGACCAAGGGGTGTCCATCGTGCAATTCATACCTATAGTACAAATAAAATTTTGTAATCAATCAATCTAAGTAAAATATAAGTAGGAACAAATAATAAAAACATGTAACTGAATATTTGAAAGTATACATATATTTAGGGTCATTGATTCAAACCTGATTCGCGAGAAGAGTACAAAATCAATGAATCGAGTTTAAGATTTTGCAGATTTACTAACACCAGATTTGTTTTGAAATTTAAAAATTAAATTAGAATTAAGTAAAGAGCCGGCGGAAAGATAAAAAACTCTTCATATTCCTAATTTAAAGTGTATTTAGTAGTATTTGTATTAAAAATAACATCATTAATTATAAATTATAATTCAAAATCAGAAATTATTAGATAATATAAAGTTTATTTAGTTACTTAAATAGTTAAGTAATTGATTAAGGAATTGGTTTTTGTAATTAATTACTTTCATTATCAGTAAATATATTGCTATAATTAAAACACGGTTAATATAAAGATGGTCCTCTTCTTACTACAGAATTATTAGTTGACAAAGTTATATGAAAAATAAACAGGTTAAAAAACATATTATTATGTCAACAAAGTAAAAGAAAAATCGATTTATCACTGTAATCATAGGAAACCTCGAATAATAAATAACTAATAAATAATTTTATATTCTTGTACAAATCTTAGGATCCGATTAATTTGTTTAACAGTAACAAACATTTGATTAAAAAACAATACATACAATAAACAGAAAGACAAAAATAAGTAACATAAAATTTTGATAGATAATAAACTAAATTTAAAATGTCAATAACAGAAATATAAAACTCCATACATAAATATTTGTTATAAATGTTTCAAAATTATTTAACGTAAATAAACAGACAATGTTGTAGAAGAAGGATTGTAGGAGAAGACCAACTCCATGCCCTCCTTAAAATCATTCTGATCATAGAATGAGCTCCATTCTTCTTTGAGAAAAATACGCCTGCGATCGTTTCCTTTTCCTTTTTGCAAACGGGCTTCCATTTTTACTCCTCCAGTATTACAGAGAACCAATTTTGACTTGTGCTCAATCCCAGTATCCTTTGCGAACTGGCTTGGGATGGTCTGAATAATGTTTGAAACAAACTGGTTAATGAAAAATTAAGCAATGCACACATGTAAATTATCGAATTGGCCTGAATTAACTTACCAGACGATAATGGTGATGGGTCTCGATGGTTAAAATAAAACTGCTGGAGAGATCCGATAAACTGAATTCACGGCTACTTGGGAGTAAATCAGGAGCATACTTTGTTTCAAACACAGAATTAATAAAAATGTGTACATTGAAGTGTGAGGGATGAATCCATTGGAATGAAATCGAATCACCATACTTAATCTGATATCTTTCCTTGAATTCAGGCCACCCCCTACGCACGTAAAAACGTTGCATGAAATCTACATCTAACTGAACAGGCATCATTGGACCATTAGGTGTTTTGAAGTATGTGATCTCTGGAATTTCACACGTGCATCTCTCCCGGAATTCCAAAGGAAAAACCTATTAAAAGAGTTTTTGTGGAATCATAAAAAAGTGGGATAACTAAATCAGATAAACAAAAAATAAAATCTAAAGTATTGCGTGTACTTACAATTATCGGGTCATTTTCATCTTCTAGACAAACGTTGAATATAGGTGTGTAGTTAGGTCCAATCCTGACTATAGAAGTTAGGTTAGGGTGAGATTAAAAATACAAAAAGAACAAAGGTAAATTACAAACATGTATTTGAATAAATTAAAAACATAGATGGGATACAAAATTCAATTACCACATATCCTTAATAAGAACAAAATTTTTAAGTAGGTTGAAAATAATTTCGTTTTCTTAAAGTAGAAACAAACACTGAAACTTTTAAATTAAAAAATATATAAAACTTACAATTATCTGTCTCATGAACACTATCCCGTGATATGTTCTCGTTGGAATCGATATCAGACATTTTAAAACCTAGTAACTGAAATTAAATCCCTGCAAATTACATTGAAAAGTAGAGTTATCCAATACAATAAAGAAAGTATAAGAATACCGAGATCCTCCTTGTTTAGAATATTAATCGTAAAGAAAACAAAACAATTTTAACATTGTCGAATAGAATAGGAACATGATTTCAGAGAATAGTATCGTATAGGATAGAGAACAGATTGAAGATGTTGAATACCATAAACGATTGTTTCATACCTTGTTGAAGTGAATCGGCAAGTATCCTTCTCTTCAAGAAGCTGAGACACAAATTCGCGAAACCCTAATTTTAAATTCAAAACAGAGAGATACAAATTTTATGAAGTAGACGATGGTTCAAAGTCTTAAGTAAATTATTCTTATTTAATACAATTATTCCCGTTCACTAAATTTATTAACTACTTTTTTGTTTTTTCTTAAATAATTCTCACATTTACAAATATAGCAAGTATTTTATTTTCGTGAGCTGGAGATTTAGTACTCGTACAATAAAATAATCGTTGTTTTTCTACTTAATTACTCTTGTGCATAAGATTTTACATATATTTCAATATATATAAATATAATCCGTTTAAGTTATTATTTATAGAATTCAAACAAATTTCTAAAAGTTTGAACAAATATAAATTTTAAAATTATTTGTCGAAAAGAATACTTAAAACAGTTGAAGATATTGAATAAAATTGTAAAAATACTAAAAGTTTTATAATTTAGCTATATTTTCAAAATATTATAGGAAATTAGTAATTGTTTTTTTTTTAGATTCATCCAACGAAAGAGATTCTATAAAGTTGTAGGGATCCTAATATTGAGTATAAGTAAGGGACAATGACTAAGTAATTTTATGTTTCAAAAAAAATATATTCAATATTATATAAATGAGATGTTTATTAAGCAGTTTTTTTCCAAAAGTGCAATTATAAATTCAAATACACCTTTACATTGCTTTTAAAAAAAAGAATGTCAGGCAAACCTTGGTTCACTATTATGGTAGTTGCATTGCCGTGATTTGAAACACAAATTTCACCTACGTACAATGTCGCTGAATCATAAAATTTTAGATGGGATATTTAAACTCTCGAACAAATAATACTACATAATTAAAAATTGTGTTGTCAATAGCAATAATGATCAGAATCATAAAAATTCTTCCCCAACGTACAATGTCGCTGAATCAATATCGTAGAAGAATTCCAAAATCATGCCCTTTTGAAAATTATTCTGATCATAGAACGCTCTCCATTTTCTTCCAAGATAAATGCTATTTCTCCCAGTACGTTTCTGCAAAGGCACGACCATTTTACTTCCTCGACTGTTCGACAACGTCAGTTCTTTTAGTTGATCAATCTTTGTGTCCTCGGCAAAAGGTTTAGGTATCGTCTAATACAAATTAAAAGATGTACATTTATATTAAAAAGCAAATTTAACTGATAAATAAAAAATTTAGGAATGACAAATTACCAGACGATAGTGGTGATGCTCTTCCAATATTTGAGTAAACTTGTGACGTAGAGAAAGAATATCTACGACAGCCACACGTCCGATAACATCAGCATTATAGGATATCTCAACATAAGTATCGTCAAAAATGTTTACATTGAAGTGCGATGGATGGACCCATTGGAATGTCAACATATGTCCATACTCAAGACGATATTTTTCCTTGACTGCAGTCCAACCGCTCGTTATATGAAGACGATGATTATTGTCTTCACCTAAAGCAATAGGATGGATTATACCATCCGGGGTCTTCAGATTGGTGAACAATGGCATCTGGTAAGTACACAGTCTAACAAATTCTGAAGGAATAATCTAGCAAAATACAAAATTGGTCAATATAATAATCATAGAAAAAGAATTCAGTACATAATGGATGCTTACAATAGTCTGGCTATCAGGAGGGCCGACCCATGTATTAAATCGAGGAGCGTAGGGTGGTTCTCTTCTCGCTTCATAATTAGTTGTCATAGTTAGAAAAAAATAAATCGGTCACGATCGGTATTATTATGTCAACAAAGTAACAGGAAAATCGATTCATCACTGTAATGATACAAAAATTCAAATAATACACAACTAATTAAGAATTGTAAATGGTTATAAAAAACTGAGGATAAAATTAATATACAAAGTATATTAGTCAATAACACGGCAAGATTAGGAAAATATAAACATCATTGAAGAAACTACAACCAATAAAGAAGATTTGTTTAAATAACTATGATGAATTCCTCAATAAATACACAATAACACTTCACAGCTAAAATTAAATCTAACAACAGGAGAGAATACTCACAATTTCTCAGATCGGCATCGATTTTCCCTCGACCCTTATTCGAATTGCTACCTGCCATTCTAAGGTTGGGATTGATGGAATTCATTCTCTGTATTTTGAAGAATATTGATATAGAAAAATAACATGTAAGACAGAATAAATATTATACACACAGATTAGTATAACCTAGAAGATTCAAGATAAGTATAACCTAAAAGATTCAAACCTGATTAAAGTAAAAGATTTATTCTTATTCTCCTCAAGCAGCCGAGATCAAAAGGATGAGTAACCCTAGTGGGTATTTTAACTGCTGTTTCACAGGGGATTAAAGTAAAGGGGTTATTTTTATTCTGTAAAACAGCCGAGACAAAAGGATGAGTAACCCTAGAATTGAGTTCAAACAATCCTTTTACAGTTTCTAAGAAGTACACTTTGGTGATTAAGACAGAATCAAACTCGACCATATAGATTAGCATAAATATTATTTCATACCGGATTCAAATAGAGGGTTATGTTTCTTCTCTTCAGGAAGCCGAAAACAAAGGATGAGTAATAACCCTAGAATTGAGTTGAAGACGACAGCATACGGTGTTTAAGAAGTACAGAAAGCGTGGTTTGCCTTATATAAATATTGTATAAATAATACAGATATTTATTAATATACATGAAAAAACAATAACAAAAGGAAAAATAATGGAAGTATACATCATCAATAAGATAATTGTTTCTTGCTTAATTACGTACATCTATAAAACATGTAAAATTTAGCTGAAGAATGAGTATTAGATTATGTTTATGCGCAAGGAATAGAACTATAATTGTAGCACAAAACATTAAAAATTACTTTGTTATATAAACTGTTCACTATGCAACTTGTTTTTATTTAAAGGAATAGAACTATAATTGTAGCACATGTGGGGATTAAATTTTAATTTGTTATAGAGATTTTCACTATGCAACATGCTTTTAAAGAGATGGCATATCACATTCACAATAAATTTACTATTTAAGCAACATATCAAGAGTACATAATTAGTCCTTAGATATAATAACATACTAAGTACATACAAACATAAGAAGCACACATGCATATTATCCGATAAGAAACATGAGAGAAAAAGTCAACAGCGTAGTACGACAAAATGCACCAACTGAAAGTGGCGAATAGCAACAAATGTACAAAACAAATACTCTGAAACTAAAATCTAGAACACTTCAAAATAAAACGGAATCAAATTAACACATTATAGGACGAATCATGGTTGCACTTGCTACTGCTTGTCCGAGACTCCAAAATCAAGGTTAACATAATATTTATTCCGCACCAACTTTTCTTTGAACAGCGGTAGAAGGTCAGAATTATCACTTCCCGTATCAACAATGTACTCCGACAGTCTTCCCAGTAGATGGCCTGGATCAACTGTGACCTTTAATATCATCTCTTTTCCAAGAAGTGAAGATACGACAGCGGGGATCACTTTTTTTATACTTTCACTGCCAGAAGTAATTTTAAAATCGCTGGGAGAAACCTTGTAAGAATATAATAAAAATGCAGTTACATAAGTCCAAGAAAGTAAAATTTTAATGCGATAATCGAAACCATATATATGCGAATGATCAAATTAGTTACCGTGCTAATTGAATGAATAACTTCAGGAGCTGATTTCCTAATTAGATTCACCGAAAGTTCATTCATCAGGACAAAATTTGCAGAATCATTGCCATCATCAACACGTATATGAATTTTATACTTTGAGTGAGGAATAAGATCTTGACGACAGGAATAGCAAAACAAACCGCAAGAGGAGATATCATCTGAATTATTGCAAGCTGGGCAAGAGGTGTAAAACCATCCGCTGTTCGAAATAATTTCTGTTACTTTAACAACTGTCCAAATTTTCTAAACCTTCATTAAAATAAAAAGTAATCGATTCAAACATTATTATTATATATTAATATTTCAGGTTAAAATAAGATTGGAAGTAAGATATTAATACACATTATCATATTAATATACCTTCCCACAAAGTTTAAGACGAAATAGAGATAGGACCTTCGGCGAGTTGCTCCGCAATTCCTTTTCGGCACTCATCACACACGACGTAGAAAGTTCTGATCCATCAAACGAAAGAGCTTCTACATTCACAGGCATCCTATTATTGAGTATAAGTAAAAGACAATGCATAAGTAATTTAACACTACAAAATAGAAAATATTCAATATATATAAATGAGAAGTGATTCATAAGTAGTTTTTTTCTAAAAAAATAAGTATTACTTAACTAATAAAATTCAAATACACGTCTACCTTGCTTTAAACAAATATATATCAGGCAAATCCTGCTTCGCTATTATGGCTGTTGCATTGCCATGATTTGAAATACAAATTTCACCTACGAAAAAACAAATTAATACAGTTAAAACATTACACTTCAAATATCAGTTGTTTAATAAAGTCATAAGTATTAATACTTTATTAAATTTACCATGGATGTTTGTTTTTTTGCAGAGCTGCACAACCACCACGGTATCAAACATTTTATCCCTCTTCAAATATCTAATAAATTCAGATATCTTTGAAGAAGGAGTTTGGAAGAAAATGCAACGCAAACGGATACCGCTATAACAAAAGAAAAAGAACCATTATTTTTATATTAGTAATTGAAGTATACATTTAAATAGTAAGGACATTACTGGCAAAGGAACTAAATAAATACAGTAACATACTTTAAATCTCGAAGCATAATGTCAAATCGATCGGCATAAGTAGTTTCCTTGACATCAATTACATGGCCAATGATATCTAAGAAAGAGAAATATTATGACAAAACAACATGACAAATAGAAAAACATAAATACTTTGTAAAAAAAAAAATTACCAAATAAAGAACTGTCATCGGCAGATGAAGGATCTTTAACGTAGGCGAAACTCTTGAAACGGAAGACATTGTGGTATAAGAAAGAATAATCACATTGAACAATAGAAGTATGACACGTAAATAGTATCATGTACTTATGATCACATATGCAGTTTGTTATAGATTTATCTACAACATCAAAATGTTGAATTTTGCACAAAGTCCATTCTCTAATCAACCTGTCAAAAATTCCAAAAAGGGATTTTTGCACCGAAGCTTGAATACGATTTCCCTTTCATGAAAAAAACACACTATAAATATATAAGAACAAATAAACAATACAATGATTGTAAGACAGAAGTAGATTATAACTTACATAAAAATCCACCAATAGAATTTCAAAGGACTTCGGTATATAATCTTCTCCGTAGGTATACCATTTCCTACATATACGAATAGATAAAATCGAATCGATGTTGGATGGGTTGATTTCAGACAAAGAAGAATAAAAATTAGACATTCTTGCTTAGGAATAAGATTAGGGTCTGATATAAAATTAGGGTTCGAGAAAGATATAAGAATTAAGAACAATATTACAGTATATTTATTTAAATCATAATATTGATGAATTCCGACTCCAAATTATAAAAAGTATTCGTCCATATTATGTATTAAATTTGAATCATTACTTAAATTACATTAAATATATACATATTATGCAGAATAATTTATTTAAATTATAGACGCAATAATAAGCCTATAATTAAAGAATAATTGACGAATGTGAATTTCTTTTGCACTAAAGTCCTTAATTAATTAATATATCTTCAAATAAATTTCACCCGACCTATAATTAAGGAATTTATTTGAATTATAATTAAAATTTTGTTTTTGGATGATTAAGATAAATAATAATATCATTTAATTAAAAAAATAAAATAGCTAAATATAAATAATAATAATTCAAATTCAAACATAATTATAGTAATAATATAGAAAAGGATTATGTTTCTTCTCTTCATGAGGAAGCCAAAATACAAAAATGAGCAATTAAGATTTATGTTAACTGTTCAAACATAAGCCCAAAATGTAATCAAAAGACAGCACTAAATTGTTCAGAAATACTAATCATAAACAAACATCATAAATTGTCCATCCTAAACAAAAACTCAAAAATTGTTTCAAACTATTCTGCCCTGAATCATATTTTCAAAAGTCAGCACTGCGCATCCGTCAAACCGCGTCGAACTCTGATCATCCTCTAAAGTCAAATGCTAATTCCAAAGCAACCTTAACAACAAAACTAAATAAATACAACAATGCACAGGAAACAGATTAATTTACTTAGCCTAAACAGAATAAGTACACAATTCAATATTGATTAATGTAATGTTAAAAGATAGTACCACTGTTGATAATCCATCGCATCCGGACACTGATGATACAGAGTCATTCGGGTAGCCTTAGATGTATTGCACAGTACAAACTGCCCTGTAAAGGAAAAATAATTATAAACAATCAGGTACATAACTAATAGAATTTCACAAAGAAAACTTCAATAGATAAGTACCATCGACAAAAGTCGTGTTGCACAGCTGTATGGTCACAACAGATCCGTATAGCTTGTACTCCCACCACATGTCAACATATGCCAAGATCTCATTGGAGTATGGGGCAAACACACAGAAACTCTTTTCAATGTTGCTATTAAGAGAATATCAAAAATATAATGTTAATCACAATTACATAAAGATGTAAACCTAACACACAAAGTAATATACATTTCTTACTTGAGATCAGAAATTTTAAAACAAACGTATTCATCTCCACCGGAACCATCACCATACATCATCGTATCATCAACTTCAATCAGATGACCAATAACATCTTGCACAGTCAGCAAACATGGTTTATGAACATATAAGATATAACTCAAGTAAATAACAGAACATTAAAAGTAAGAATGCAAGTTAGCAATGTTGAATGATACTTCACATACCAAAGAGTGGTCCAGACTCTGGAAAGGTTTTTTCAGTTATTCGATCAAAAGAGACGAACTTGTACGGAGATACTGGAAAACCTCGCTCAACAACGTTGATAACAGACGTGTCCGGATCAAAATATATCATAACAGGGTTAACCAAAAGAGGATTTATCAGTGGGCTTTTTACAACATGAAATCTTGTTATGTTGTAAGCTTCTCCCTCATGAATTTGGTCACGGAAACGACCGATCAATTTTTTTTCAACTGCACCATGTATTTGATTGCCCTGACAATTAATTTTTCAATTAAATAGAAAAAAACCCTAAAAACACGGACTTAAAAAGGATTGCGATCTTGAGTACAGGTCTGATATTCAAGTAAACCCATTTATTAAAAAAGGATTACGATTTTGAGTACAGTAATAATACATCAACCCAGCAGTTTAAAAAAACCAAGTTCTGAAATCCATATATTCAGGTATTTTAAGATCTATAATCTGCACTTTCGAAATAACTAAAATACATTAAAACAAAAATCATATAAAGTAAACCTCCAAGTCCATTAGCACGAAATCAACGCTGGATTCGACATTGTTAAAGCCTTCGCTGATAAATTTCCGGGTGCATCGAACGACTATGCTCCAGTCCCTCGTCGAACAATTCAGTTGAGAAATAGATGCACGGACGGCCATTCTCACTGGAGAAAAGAAAAAGAAGAAGATGAAAAAAGAAGATGAAAAGGCAGCGGTTTTTGAAAAAGTGTGTAATGGAACCTTCCTTCTTACAGTTTCCTTCTTGCAGTTTCCCATATAAAGTAGGATATTCTTATACACAATGATTCATTGGGAAACGTGGGTTGTACAATAGTAATTTCAAAAATAGTTAAAACAAATACATTAACTCATAGCAATATTATTATAGATAACTTTTCTTGTAAAAATACAACTGCAAAATTAATTATACTACTACCATTTAAAGAAATTATTGGTTATTAAACATTTCACTAAAATTTACAAAATCCAAATCGATGATTATAATATGAGACATAAAAAGTAATAATATCCAATAAATATGTTGAATTAATTACCAAGATGTTTTTATTTAATTACCAATATGGTTTATATTACTTGTTCTTTTGAACTTAATTTCAGTCAACTTCAGTTCAGTATATCATTGGTTGCAATGATATATACCTCGCGGCATTGGGATATCATTCCATGGTATCCAATCGTAAGAGAAACATTCTTCTGCACAATGATAAGAGAAACATTCTTCAACATGCTCATCGTTCTCACTAAAAGAAAAACATTCTTCAACGTTTCTCCTACACAATGAAACATTCTCTAAAAAAGACAACATGCGGAATTTGACGGGACTAAATTAATGTAAAAAAAGAAGAAGTAGCTTATAAGGAGACATAAAAAAAAATAAGAAGAAGAAGATTGTCATAATAGATTATGAAAATTACATGGACTATTTTACATACAAAAAGCACTTGATCAAGTAATTTGACAAAAAGATTAAATTTACAAAAATTAATGCACATTATGGAATGATTTCCAAAAAAGTTCAATCTCTTAAGCAAAAGAGATCAGAAATACAAATATCTATCATTTACAATTGATTTATACATAGTAGAATTTGCTTCTTTTTCATTAGCCGCTTCCAACTCCTTTTAATCATTCAAAGAAACCTGCCAAAATGTAACAATGTAGAGGTTGTAATAAAGTGAAATGATGGTGAAATATGAATTTAATAATTTTATCTGAAATCAATTTAATTAAAGATACAACAATACGACACATATAATAAAACAAATGCACAAAAGGATCATAATACCTTCTTAAGTAGTCAATGAACTTATCAATAACAGTATAGAAAGTGACTTTAGTAGCATACTCGGTCGTATAAATAACAATCTCATCTGAAACATGAGTATTAATAGACATCTCGATAAATATAAATTGAGTTTCAAAGAGAAAGAAATTGGCAAGATATGAAAACGGACCGTTAGAAAATGTAGCAGCACCGAGTTGAACTACGACCCAAAGGTTACCACTTGCAACAAATAATTCATGGCCAACATAGCTCAAGATATAATCAGAGAATGGACCGACCAACACACATCGCGCATACGTCTCTCTGTTATAGAATAAAATAAAAGAATCAACAACACAAAGATAAAATAAAAAAAACATTGTTGAAAAGAGTAAGAGTTATTTTGTGATCAATTGATTATTGGAAAAAACATATGTTAGTATGGCACTTTTAAACAGAAAGAGATAAAAACGTACTCAAAGTCTTGGAGGAATAAACTTATAATGTCTGGCCCATCATCGTCAGGATGAACCCTCATCAAAGATCGATCAACAGAAACAACGCGACCAATTGCATCTGGTATCAAAAGAATAAAAGACATCAAAGAAAAAAGAACAAATATGTGAATAAGAAAAGTCAAAGGACAATAACCTCGTAATCTCCATAAATTATGAAACTCTATGTAAAAAATCATATTAAATGCAGATAATAGATATTACTCCATGTGTTACGTAAAGTATACGTACCAAGGTACGGCCCATTAGTATCTCTGTCATTGAGATAAAAGAAATCAACGAAACTATAAATCGTCTTGGGAAAACGCGAATGAAGAACAGGGCGCATCGACGTGTTGCTCAAGAACAGAATCCTATTAGGATTGAAAGTGACAGGTTGCTGGGGAAAGGTAGGAATCACTCGGAAATTCGACAACTCGTATATTTGCCCTACGATGAGCCGACTATAAAACTTATACAGGATCCCAATGCAAATAGTTGCATGAATAAATTGTCTCTGCAAATTAAACATGTATAAACTGATTTTAGCATGAATATAATATTAATTAAAATTGTTGTAAGAGCATAAGAAGATTAGAAAGGACAAACACATGTAAAGGTGCAGTGCCAAAAAGTATTCAAAATTAACCATTTAGATATCACTCTACTACTTTATATACTCCAAAAGGAAATTGTTTTACTGGGTTTTTCAAAATCAATGTTTTATAAACAAAACCACATACAAAATACAAAGCTGACAGGAACAAATTCAAAATCTTGAAATATACAAATAGATACTGACATGTGAGAATCATATATGGACAAAAAACAGAGTATAAAGTACAGTTTTTGAAACACATTTATATCAAATTTGCAACTACATTACAACAAATAAATACACATTACTAAAATAAGAGACTCTCAAAGTAAATGCTACGACTAACTACCAACATACTCCAACTGCTATAAATATCTATTGACACAAATCAATTGAGATATAAGAATCTAAAAAATAAAACCCAAATATAGAAATTAACCAAACAGTTAAAATTGCAAAACCCTAGTCGTAGGAAGAATTGCGATGAAAAGGAAAATCAATATTAGAAAAAAAATATCATGCAATACTCATACAAATCATCAGAAATAAACCTCAAAATCCATTAGCAAAACTTCCAACTGATCAGCGTCGCCATCGGGATCTTCAGAAACCCAAAACCTACACACACGAACACGCAAAATCCAAGATTCCTTAGATCCGTTAATTTTTGAAATCGTATCGCAAGGAGCCATGGATTTGAATTAAGACAGAGAATATTTTTTGATGCAGAGTATAGAAATAGAGAGATATGTACGCCGGTGAATATATGTATCGGAGAACTAAAAAAAGAACCTTGAGTAAAAAAGAGAGATTAAAACTCACGGAGAACCGAAAAGATTTTTGTGCAGTTTTTTCCTTTTTCAAGAAACTAATCAGCGCTATGAATTTGAAGAGGTGAAATTATAAGAGGAAAATATACAATCATGTAAATAATACTTTAAATATATTTCCAGTTCCCTTAAATAATATAATACCTGATAATTATAATTTTTAATTTTAGTAAGATAGAATAATAGTATCATGTATAAATAAGAAGTAAAATAATCCTTAACTAATTTATATCATTAATTAATATAATGTAAATATTGAAATTAGAAAAAAAGAAAACGAAATCATAAAAATATAGAATTGATTATACTACTACCATTTTAATATGAAACATAAATTCACAAAAATCTAATTGATGATCATAACATGAAACATAAAAAGTACTAATATCCAATACGAATGTTGAATTAATAAACAAAATGTTTTTATTTAATTACCAATATGGTTTATATTACTTGTTCTTTTAAACTTAATTTCAGTCAACTTCAATTCAGTTTATATCGCTTCAGTTCAGCTTAGATTAAGTTAGTTTCAAAATAAATTAAAATAAATTAAATAAAAGATAATTTAAATAATATATTTTAAGTATACATTATAGATAATGTTACAATATTATTAATATTTTTTAAAAAATATTAACTAATATATAATAATAATAATTACTTTTATAAAAAAAAAGCAGTTTAGTTCAGTTCAGTCCGCTTAAATTCAGTAAAATCAGTTTCAGTAAACAACCTTGGTTTCGAAAAAATATTATTATAGACATAATTTATTTTTATTAAATACTGTGCAAAGTCATAACACGAAATATATAAAGAATGAGAGGGAGTATTATTGTAATGTTGCCTAAATTTACATTGAATAGTTGACGGTATTAAACTGCATTGTCAATATGATGATAAATGACAAACTTTGTAGTAAAAATAAAATTACGCAAAACAAAATCGAACACGAATCGTATATAATATGAAAAAATCGGACGTAGGAATACATAATAATTATTGTTTATTGCTTATAAAAAATGTCTACAAATTATGCTGAAATTTATATAAAAAAAACACGAATGTTGTTCAAGTTTAATACATTTCGAGAAGATGACGATCGGGACTCCAATTGTCTTGAAACCTGTTATACATGTTTTTTTTAGTTAGAAACAAAAAATGTCAAGATAAGAAAAGCGTATATAATGTTAAGAGTAAAATTTTCGTATCCGCAAATTAGATAAATACCGTCGATGGTATGCAACTGCCTCGTCAATATGATGATAAATCCGAACCTTTGTAGCATTCTTAGCACTACACAAAACAAAACCACCTACAAACAGTATACAACATTATTATAAAAAAAATAACATAACACATTTTCAAATATAAATAAAAAATTGCACGTAAATAAAATATTTACCGTTGAACATCATTGTGCTTGCAAGCTGAATAATAATAACAGCAAGACCCATCCTGTTATCTCTGGCCATATCAACCACTTCAAGTATTTCGGTTGAAAATGGTTCGAAATATAAGAACTCAACGATACCAAAACTGTTTATCAACATGATATAGTTATTGTATGTAATACATATATTTTAACTGTATAATAAATTTTTTATAATTGAATTAATACAATTAAAACTTACTGTAGATCTCCAACACGAAGACGTATAAACCTATGCCCTTGACCGCGAATACCATTCATCATTTCAGAATCAACGTCAACAATGTGACCAATAATATCTTGTAAAAAATAATGTCACACGCGAGTAAAAAACAAATATAAAAATATTAAACGTTGTATTTTTATACTGTACAAAATATAAGTTTGTTAAAATTGTCAAGTTATTTTTAAAGATAACAAAACATACCCAATAGAGGACCCTCGGCTGGAAAATTTTGCTCGTTGACACACCAAAAAGGTCTGAAATTGTAGATAGATTTAGGGAAATCTAAATACCATGTAGGTTCCACAGTTGTTCTTTTATGGAGGATTATCGTATATTTATTGTCGACAACCATATCTTTCCCAGGCAACACAATCACTTTAAACTTCTGGAATCTGTAGAGTTCACCCTCAACGATCTTACTGTGAAACTGATCGAATAGATCTGTCTTTACAAATGCATGAATTTGATCACGCTGGTAAAAACAAAATTATAAATATGGATATTTTGTTTTCTAAAGAGAATTTATTAAACAAAAAAAACTCAACCGTATTAATTAAAAAACGCATCAGCTTACCATGAGATCCATCATTACAATATGCATCGCCCGCTTAACAGGATAACCTTGTGATGAGAAATATATTCGACAGATTCTTACGACGATATTCCAGTTAGTCCCAGTCGTATTTAAACCGCAAAGCAAATCGTGCCCCGCCATTGATGAATCTTTGGTAGTGTATCAAGAAAAGAGAATTGATGTTATATTTTTTTACTGATAAAATAATAATGCAAAGAAAAAGGAGAAAACGATTGTGAATTCTAGGTTTAAAGGGATAATAATAATATATAGAAAAATAATATAAAAGGCCAACCGCCTGTAGATTACTCTTAGTATTTAATTTAAAGATGGATTTTTTGAACGGATACAATCTTTCTTTGAACATATACATCTTATTAATTACACGTCTTTTTGAATAGATATGTATTCCGTTTTGTTTATTAAATCTAATTAGAATATATCTATCTATATATTAATGTTAATCATAGATATGTATTCCGTTTTGTGTAATTCTACAGATAGTAATATATCTATCTATATATTAATGTTAATCATTATCTTTTCTAAAAATACATTAAGTTGACTAATTAGATTTTTGATTTATTAGTAGAAAACATAAAAATAAATGTATAATAATAACTGAAGAATTTATTCAATGATCCTGAATTGAACTGAATTTAAATCTGAACTGAATTTTTCATTAAAATATGAAAATATATTGAGTACCTAATTACTCCTTAATAAAGCTAAAAACATGGTAGAACTACTACAAAGTCATAATCGATAACCATAAAGGAACGCTTTTAACTGTTCAAAAGAAAGATCAAAATGAAATAAAAACATATTAAGATTATGTTCATAAATACTACTGCGAAACACACATTATATAATTATTCATATTAAAAAAATGTACATTGATAACACTTTCATCAAACCAAGGCATGCATGCTATCCCTCAACATCAGCTTCGTCGCACTCCATCACATAATCTAAATCCTGCCTATTTAAGAATATTTAAAAAAAAGTATGAAATTTGTCACAACCAAAAAAAAATAAAATTAATAACATCATTATAAATGTATTCTAATAAACAGGTAAACAAATAGCAAAATTCTTACATCTGTCGGTATTGAACGACTTCATCGGAGTGATTGTAAAGAAGCATCCTACTATACTTGAATGTGTTGCAAAGAACAAATTCCCCTGAAAAACAGAATTTTAATGTTATTATATACAACTATCAGAATCATTTCTAATAAAGTTAAAAAAGATAAAATAATAGAACTTGCAGATACCTTCAAAAAACATGCCTTGACAAAGTTGTACAATGATAATAGCATTATTCAGTCTGTTTTCCCTGATCATGTCAGCATATCCTTTTACTTCATTCGAGTACGGTGCAAACATCAGAAAATTCACAACATTGAAGCTGGTTAAGAACACAAAACATTATCAATACATTAAGTACCAAATAAAAATATATTGAATCATTTCTACTTATAACATATAAAAAGTGTTCTTACTTCAGATCTTCAACAACAAACCGTATGTACTCATCTCCTCCTTCACCATCACCATTCATCTTACTAAGATCAACTTCAGAGACATGACCAATGATATCTTTGATAACATTATAGAATTCATCAGCAAACATAACAACATTAAACAATAAAGAAAGAACAAATGACTCGAAAACAAATTGCAGTCATAAATATGAACATTAGAAGATAACATACCAAGCAGTGGTCCATTTTCATGATATATTTCTTGGTTAATATCAAGAAAAGCAATGAAGTTGTAGGGAGATTGTGGAAAACATGTATCAATTGAACGGGCAATGTGCGTATCATCCAAGAACCAAACAGACACTTGTGTAGTCAAAACAGGATTGACTGGTGGGCTATGTATCACTTTAAACTTTTTGATGTAATAGATCTGACCTTCTTCAATACGCTCATCAAAATAGTGAACCAAAGCATCACCAACTTCACCAAGAATTTGCTTACCCTGAGCAAACAAATACGACATTACATTTAGATTTCAAATAATAAACCTCAAAAAAACATTGATATTAAAAAGAATATATAATCAACAGTACAATGAACTAAAGAAAAATATTGTTTATTAGCATCAAAAGTATCAGCAACAATCTAAGGTTTACCAAACACCATTCTAAAAAATGCGTCTATTTCGATAAAAACAAAACAAAATTTTATTTTTACAATTAATAATAGTGTTCGAGTACAATTTTAACATGCATATATTTCTGAAATTAATAATCTTACAAACAAATCTGTGAAAATCAACAAAATTAGGGTTTACATTAAATAAACGGTATCTAAAATCAGATATTGTAAGCTATTATAACAACGAAAAGTACTTAATTGGAATAAAATAACCTCTATATCCATCATTAAAACTTCCATAATCCTTGATTCGTTGTGCTCCCCTTGTGAGATCCACTTCCTGCATATTAGAACCAACAAAGTCCAATCGTTTGTAGTAGTTGTCAGTTCAGATATCTTGTCGTACGATGCCATATTTTTTGCAATGTAAGTAGAACAGGAGATGGAATCACAAAGAGAGTTTTAGAGATCTGTTTTTTGTTCTTTTGTGATAATATAGATAGAATTCGAGAAGAGAGTTATTTGCACAAAAGTTAAGTTGCGCACGGGTATAAACAAATAAAATACAACCCTACGTATTCTCTGCAATGATGAAATCTATTACCGCGGCAACCGTGCTGCTTTATGAAATCAAATCCACAGGCCTTTTTGAAACTTGTATGTTTTCCAAATTTCTTTTTCATTTTAATTTTATTTTAGATAGATAAGTTAGGACCTGTTCTTTTGGACTTAATTTCAGTCCAGTTCAGTTCAGTTCAGATCGCTTCAGTTCAGTTCAGTTCAGATCGCTTCAGTTCAGTTCAGTTCAGATCGCTTCAAAATAAATTAAAATAAAATAAATAAAAAATAATTTCGATCTATAATTTTAAATATACAATCTAATTAGTGTCATAATATTATTAATATTTTTAAAAAAATATTTAAAATTTTATATAAATTATTATTATTTTTATAAAAAATCAATTCAGTTCAATTCAGTTCAGTTCAGATCGCTTAAGTTCAGTTCAGTTCAATTCAGCCGGTTTTAGTCCAAAAGAACAGGTCCTTAATATGATGCAATCATTGAAAGGATTTATATTTATTTCAAATAAATACTTGTAAGTTTATGTGAATTTATATTTATTTCAAATAAATCATATGTAAGGATTTATATTTATTTCAAATAAATCATTGAGAAACATATGCATATCAGAGTGAAGAAAACATTAAAAAAAAAAACTAATATTGAAATTTTTATGTGTAAATCAATCATACTGTATACATAGAACATACACTAATTGCAGTTAAAGATCTAACTCGAACAGGTCGCTTGGTTCAGGAACGTATTCTTTGTAAAGATGATCTGGACGGGAATTCTTTAGACTTCGAGAAAACAGTACTGACTTGTTCTTTTAGACTTAATTTCAGTACATTTCAGTTCATATCGCTTCAGTTCAGTTCAGATAGCTTCAGTTCAGCTTCAATTAAGTTCGTTTCCAAATAAATTAATATAAATTAAATAAAAAATAATTTCAATCAATAATTTTAAGTATACATTCTAGTTAATGTGACAATATTATGAACTTCAGTTCAGTTCAGATCGCTTAAGTTCAGTTCAGTTTAGCCGGTTTCAGTCCTCTTGGGTTTTTATGGTGAAATGTTATTTACAACTGTCACATTTTCATTCATATTTTCATCTGGTAACAAAAGACATCAACAACATACAAAGTATTAAATAAGGATGCGCAATAAACCCGGAAGGTTGCTACTTCAAAAGATATTTCAAAATATCAAAATCAACGTTTCAACAAACTTAAAAACTTAAACTTCAAAACAGAATAGTAGCAACAAAACACCAAAAGGATTCCAAAAAGAAAATTGTAGCAGCACACCAAAAAAAGGAGACACTATTATAAAGTCTGAAATATAATAGAAAATGAGAAAACAGAGAGAACACAGACTTATATCAATAGGGTAACCTTTTAATGTCCGACCGGAAAGAATAGCGCAACAATTTATTAGAAACTCCTTCCTTATGCTTCAGAATAAAATAAACATCATCAGAAATTTTGTCCACCGAGAAAAAATTCAAACCTCCTTCAGAGCTTCTTCCTCGTGACCTCAGCTTGAACAAAAGTTCTTTTCCAAGCAAATCGTTGACAGGAAACATGGGATTAAATTTCACAGCATCATTGATTGAACATACTGTCTCAGGATAATTTCCATCCTTCAAAAAAATAATAGTTGAAAAGAATACATGAAAACACAATAATTATACAGAATTTAAAATATAATGTACCCAATGAAAAAATATGAATATAAAATTACCAAAACAACTAATTGTAATGCCTCGGATGCAGACATATTCAATAGCAAAAGGGACATATCATTATCCAAACATAAGGAAGCTTGAGCAGGGCCATCACAAACAGAAATATAAATTTCATACTTTGCACTCTCAATCAGACATTCACCACAAACCATGCAACGCAAGAGATGAACGTTCTCCAAATCACATCTCTTGCAATTACGACAACTCGTATAAAACCAACCTTTTCCATAAAGGATTTCAGAAATAGTTGCAAATGTCCAAAAAGGGGTAAACTGTAAAAAATAAAAATAGGAAAATTGATCAGAAATGGACAAAACGCAAATTCAAGAAAGAAAAATTTTACATTAAAGATGAAGAATCTAGACTGATGTATGCTTGCCTCGTCAGAGAAGACAACATCAAAAAGACAATGAACAACCGTGGAATCAGTACCCAACTCATTGTCAGCAGTTATAAATGCAGTGTCTTTAAAAAAAGATCCATCGTACATGATATCGAAATTAGAATAGGGTATCCTGAACAACAACATACAGAACTCAAAGAATTAGTGCATCAAACATTTCTTCATGAGGAAAAAATAAAGTACCTTCCCCTGAATTCAACAATTTCTTTCAAGTCTGCATTATATATGACATTAGTGGCATTGTCAACATTAGATATACCAACCACTCCTGAAAAACTCAAAGCATAAAAATTCAATTAAAATTTATAAATATTTCTAAATTATTTCAAAACCAACTAATCCAATAGAAAATATTACCTCGATGAATCACTTTCTGGCACATCTGAATAACAACGACAACTTGATAAAATTTTTTCCTTTTCACCAAATCAACAAAATGTAACAAATATTTGTAGCGAGAACCCAAAAGCACACAATTTAGAGTGTTCTTCCTGAATAGATGAAATGCAAATAATCAAATGACTATAAAAATCAAATTCAATCAGAAAATTGATTAAATTTGACCTATTAAAATCATACTCTAAATCTTCCAGCAAAAAATGCAGACCAAATTGACTAACGCTGGTATCGTTGATATCAATCAAACGCCCAATGACATCTGGAAAAAAAACTTAAAATTAAATCAACCACAATATTGGACTTCATTTATTCAACAAATATAAATAAAAAATAAATATATTACCAAAGCAGGAGCCATGAGGTGGAGATGAACAGTCTTTAATAGAAGAAAAAGATTGGAAAACAAATATTGATTCAGGAAACCATGGATATATACATTTCCCAACAAAAGTTTTGATTAGGAACAAAATATTAAACTTATGATATGAAATTCTGTTTTCAACCAAATTTTCAAGAACATCGAACCGGCGAACATTGCATAAATCACCAACATTAACTAAATCATAAAAATAATCGATCATCCATCTCTTCTTAACCGAAGCCTGAATTCGAGTACCCTGAAAAAAAATATAAAATTTAGATTAATTACTTTGTATCCAGAAATCTGGAAAAGAAGGAAAACAAAAAAAACTTACATCAATATCCACCATTAAAATTTCCAAAGATACAGGAACTTTATCTTTGTTGAAGGAAAACCACTTTCTACAAATACGAACGCAAATACACAAATCATAATAATCTGATTTTTGAATAGCTTTTAGAGGGACATAAATCTGACACATGATCGATGATGAAAAAAAGATAAGGGGGAGAAGAAGAAAAATATGAAAAGATTGGGGTGGAAAACTTTTTCAGCTTTATTGGGGAATTGAAAGCTTTATGGAGAAACCTTATATATATTTTTCAGTATACAGTATTTACGAAGCAGTGGAAGTGTGGTTGCGTGTTACTATGGTAACACAATGGAAAAATAATGGAAGTATATATCAGGACTATGTAGCTTGTTGTTTTTGTTAAATATAGTATGATAAGTAAAACTTGCAAAACATTATACTACTACTTAAGAAGCATTTTTTAGTTTCGGACAACATTAATTTATTTGAAGACATGCAATGAATAATAAAACTATAATTATAGCCCGAAACCTTATAAAAAACAAATGTTATCAAGATGGCTCAATAAAAAACTTGATTTTAAAAGCTTATATCGAATTCACTGAAAATTAATATTTAACCAACGTGTAATGAGCAAATAGTTAGTTATAAAATAAAAAAACATAATTAACCCATACATTAATTGTTGAAACATAAGCCCAAAATGTAAACAAAAGAACAGCATTAATTGTTAAGAAATACCACTCATAAACAAACATTATACATTTGTTGATATTAAGCAAAAAGGTAACAATTGAATAAAATGTCGCCTGGACATGCATACTATTGGAAAACATCAGCTCCGTCGCACTCCATCGCATAGTCTGAGTTCAACCTTTTTTTAAGAACACAACGAATGAAAATAAAATCTTTGTAATTATTGGGACTACAAAACTGATATTTTTTAACATGATTATAAATGAATTCGTTTACAAAAGAAATAAAGATGAAAAATCTTACATGTGTCGTTATTGAACATATTCGTCAGCGAATTCGTAAAGAGGCATTCTGGTGTACACGAAAGCGTCACAAAGAACAAAGTCACCTGAAAAACAGAAATCCAATGTTATTGTCTAAAGAAGTAACAATAATTACTAATGGAATTAATAAATAAAGATTCAGTAGACAAAATACCGTGAAATTTCATCCCTTGAAAAAGCTGTAAAAAAACATGTGGCTGACTCAAAACTGTTATCCCTATTCATGTCAACATATCCTTTCAATTCATTAGAGTAAGAAGGACAATATGATGTATACTATAAAGTAAAGTAAAGAATACTATAAAGTAAAGAATACTATAAAGTAAAGAATAAAAATCAAACTCACAATATGAGATGGACAATCCTCAAGACCATTCAAAACATGAGTGGCATAAATAACTGTAGGACATTGTTCTGATCATCTCTTCCCAAGAAACCCTAGTATGTAAGCCTACCAAAAATATCTAAACCAACTAATTCTGATCAATTAGAAGAACATGAAAAGGAAGGGAATCGAAATATCAGTAAAGATTAGTAAACACTAACAAAAATAAAAGATGATCATTTAGACACTAACACATCGAATGGCTTTAGACTTTCTGAAACAAAACCCTGCATTATAATCAATTAATTATACATTTATCCACCTGCATGTAGAATGGGTTAGTTTAAGGGGAAAAAAGCATTAATATACACTAACAGGTTATAGACCAATAGACAAAACAATAAAAAAAAACACTTCACGGTTAAAAAGAAAAACATAAACTTGCGGAAAAAAAATTAATTACAAAACTCAGTATAAAACTTATCTAGAAACCAATGCGGCTGCCATTGATACTGAGATGCAGAAACAATCATTACTTACGCTGTCCAATGGAAGATGAAACAAAATGTCCGTTTCTTTGCTTACATGGATTTTTAATTCTATCGTTCTCAAACGATGTTGTGCGTGAAGCCAGAAAGTTGACAACAATCAATGACACTTAAACATAATAGTGAAACTTAGATTTTTAGTTAGTGCACCAATTAGTATCAAATTCGTAGCTAATGTGCAGCCATTATCTTTTATTAAATTTTATCATTATGCTCCTAATAATGACACTTAGTAATCATGGATTAGTAAAGTGTGAACCTAGAAATGCACGAATCTTCATACATTACTAACCTCACACTTTACTAAGTCATCATTATTAAGTTCTGTCAGTAGAAGCATAATATAAAAGTAAAATAAAACACAATCACTGCACATTAACTACGATTTTGTAACCTAAATTGGTGCACTAAAACCCTAAATTTCACTATTATGTTTTAACTCTCTTTGATTGATGTCAAAGTTCTGGCTTGACACACAACATCGTTGGAGAACGATGGAATTAAAAATCCTCGTAAGCAAAGCAAGGGAATTTTGGTTTCATCTTCCATTGGACAGCAAAAGTAATGATTTAGTCTAAACCTCAGTATTAATAGCAAAATACACGGAAAACTTATGCAAATGACGGGGAAAACTTACGAATAAATGCTGACCTAACAGAAACAATAATACAGTATGTACATGCACTTAAAAATAATAAATAGAAATATAGTAAAAACAATACATACCTCAAACCTGCAAAAAAAAAATATTAAAAACAGACAAAAATACACAAACAAAAATGAATACATACTTGTTAACCTGCTAAAAATGATTAAACCATGTATAATTTATAAACTAAAAAGAACACAACAAATGAAAATAAAATCTATGTAATTATTGAGCCTACAAAACTGATCATTTAAACAGGATTGTAAATGTGCTCGTTTAAAAAAGAAATAAAGATCAAAAACCTTACATGTGACAGTATTGAACGGATTCGAGAGCACAGTCACAAAGAAGCATTCTGCTGTACATGCAAGCGTCACACACCTGAATTAGTTCACAAAGGATCCGTTAACTGAGACTCGACGAAACCTACCTGAATCTGCACAATGAAAATTAAATTAAATTAATACATTAAAAAATTTATTTAAGAACACAAAAAGTGAAAATTTGCAGAACACGCTACTCAATCTATTTGAATTACTTATTTATTTATTAACAACAGAAATAAAATAAAAATATACATACCTTAACCTGCAAAATTAACAAATGAACATGAAATGGCTAAAAATGATTAGAACATGTATAATTTAAATAATAAAGAGCAAATAAACAGGAAAAGTATGCACAAAAAAACATTAAACTGACCTTGATCAAAGGATGAGAAGGAACATAAACATGTTGAAGTGCAGTATTACAGAAACCAAAAACAGAAATAACATGAAAAGCTTGCCAAAAAAACCATACCCTGAACACCAAAGGATGAGAAGGAACATAAACCGGTTGAAACCGACGTACCGAAACTAAAAACATAACTTGTGGAAAAAAAAACATACCTCAACCTGCAAAATAAAAACATGAACATGAAATGCCTAAAAATGATTAAACCATGAAACATACATAAAAGAAACAGAAATATAGCAAAAACAATAAATACCTTAACCTGCAAAATTAAGACATGAACATGAAATGACTAAAAATGATTAAAACATGTATAATTTAGAAAATAAAGAGAAATATAGTAAAAAAAATGCACACCTTAAACCTGCAAAAACAACGCATGAACACAAAACGGCTAAAAATGATTAAAACATTATACTTAATAAAATAAACAGAAATATAGACAAAAATACATACCTTAAACCTGCAAAAAAAAAAAATTAAGAACAGAAAAATGATTAAACCATGTATAATTTATAAAATAAAGTGGGATGTAGCAAAAAAATACATACCTTAAACCTGCAAAATAAAATTATTAAGAACAGAAAAATGATTAAACCATATATAATTTATAAAATAAAGAGGAATATAGCAAAAAAATACATACCTTAACCTGCAAAATTAAGATAAAAACATGAAATGACTAAACATGATTAAAACTAATTCTGCATACCTTAAACCTGCAAAAAATATTTATTAAGACATTAAAAATGATTAAAACATTTATAATTTAAAAAATAAAGAGGAATATAGGAAAAAGATACATACCTTAACCTGCAAAATAAAGAAAGGAACATGAAATGACTAAAAATGATTAAACCATGTATAATTTATAAAATAAAGTGGGATGTAGCAAAAAAATACATACCTTAAACCTGCAAAATAAAATTATTAAGAACAGAAAAATGATTAAACCATATATAATTTATAAAATAAAGAGGAATATAGCAAAAAAATACATACCTTAACCTGCAAAATTAAGATAAAAACATGAAATGACTAAACATGATTAAAACATGTACATACATACCTTAAACCTGCAAAAAATATTTATTAAGACATTAAAAATGATTAAAACATTTATAATTTAAACATTTATAGGAAAAAGATACATACCTTAACCTGCAAAATAAAGAAAGGAACATGAAATGACTAAAAATGATTAAAACATGTACAATTTATAAAATAAAGAGAAACATAGTAAAAAAAATACACACACTAAGCCTGCAAAATTAACACATGAACATGAAACGGCTAAAAATGATTAAAACATGTATAATTTATAAAATAAACATGAATATAGTAAAAAATACATACCTCAAACCTGCAAAAAAAACAAAACATTAAGAACATGAAAAATACACAAACAAACTTCTCGACAATAATCCATTAGGAGAAATCGCTACGAAGACATGAAAAATCTGAAAAAAAAAACATTCATATTCATATATACCTCACGGCATCAAATCCACGATGGAAGAGTCCTTCGATCGATCGTCAAGATCTGAAAAAATAAAATACGCAAATACATATACATACCTAACGGAGTCAAATTCGCAATGGAAGCGTCCATCGAGAAAAGGAATTTCAAAACCTTCTCGAAGATAATCCACTGGGAGAAATAGTATACAAAGATCTAAAAAATCTGAAAAAAGAAAACATGCATATTTGTATATACCTCACGGCATCAAACTCGCGATGGAAGGTCCTTCGAGAAAAGGAAATTCAAAAGCTTCTCGACGATTATCCGTTAGGAGAAATCACCCACAAAGACATGAAATATCTGAAAAAAGAAAACGTGCATATAAATATATACCTCACGGCATCAAAATTCGCGATGGATGCTTCCTTCGATCGATCGTCAAGATCTGAAAGATCTAAAAAAATAAAACATGCAAATTAATATACATACCTAACGACCTCGAATTCGGGATGCAAGGGTCCTCGCAGAACAGGGAACTCGATCGATTCTTGACGATTACCCATTCGAAGAAATCGATCACAAAAGATGCGACAGCAGATGAGGAGCGAGCGGCTGAGGTCCTGATCGGGGAAAAAATTGGGGGCTTGGATGAGTTTCTCCGCCTCTCGACCGGAAGAAGAGAAATTTGCAGAAAAAAAAAACGAAATATGCATACCTCAATATGAATATGAAGAAGGCGATCGGCGGAGTAGCCTCAATATGAATACGAAGAAGGCGATCGGCGGAGTAGCCGCGAGCGGCTTAGGTCCTGATCGGGGAAAAAATTGGGGGCTTGGATGAGTTTCTCGGAATCTCTACCGAAGGGAGAAAATTTTCCAGAAAAAAAAAAACGAAATATGCGTACCTCAATCCGAATACGAAGAAGGCGGTCATCGGAGTATTTGGAGTGCGACGGGGAGCCATCGGCCTGCACATGATGATCGAGGATGGGAGGACGATGATGAAGAGGGAAGACGATTCAGAAAAAAAAGAGGAGAAATTATGGTATCGGAATTATGAAAAGAATTTTGAGGGGGGGCTTTTATTGGGACGTGAAAAAGGTGAAAAGAATACAACTTTTTTGTACTGTTTATGCACTGTTTAAGCCTTGCGTTACGCAAGAGAGAAAAAAAGTATCTGAAATTGAAGAATAAAAAATTAATATATTTTGTAGTGTGAACGCATTCTGGGTATGCGATTGGTCACATTGGGAGGCAGAACTTCTCGTTTTATATATGTATAGATAAGAATGCAGATTTTTAGACAAACACATTCTAAACCAATTATACAAATACAAAATTAAATATAAAGTACTTATTTGAATTACATAAATACAAAATTTCTTAAAAAATAAGAGGGTATAAATCATAAATTAACCATCCTTCAATCGTTGGTTGCTCAGATTTACCTCATCCAAACGAGCGTGTACGGACAACAAAAACGATGTGAAACCCCAATCGATCGAGTATTGAGTCTTTCTCACGATGGCATTTGCAGATCTTTTGGTTGGCGCAATAGCCGCCGTTGCGAGACACATACGATCAGATTTGTATCATTCAGCTTCTTCTTATTCGTCGCACATCATCTTCTACAAAAATTGAATTGTAGTCTTCATCTTCGGCTCTTCTTTGTCACCCACGATCTGAAGCTGCGGTATTTTTTTAAGATTAGGTTTAAGAACGTTTAATTTTTTGGTTTTTTTATTTATATTTTTTAGTATTTAATATAAGTTTTGTATTTTATTGGGATGTGTGCACCATAAATATTACACCTAGTTGTAGGATATAGGTACTCGCCCGTGAGACTTCCTGATGTTGACAGTTCCACGAATTTTTCAATACGTCCGACAAATATTTACCGAAATAATTTCGAAATATGACATATCAATTCTCAGTACCTTCAATCCTTCAATTAAAATATCAATTCTCAATGCCTTCAATCTTTCAATTAAAATCATCGTAGATTTTAATTTTAATAATAAAATGTATTTATCAATTAAATATAAGATTTATATAAAGGGTATTTTAGACATTTTATAGCTTATTTTTAAAAATAAAAATGAAGTGGTGTGTGTAAAGTAATATTGGAGGTGTAAATATCTTGAGTCGTATAAAATATGGTAAAATAGAATTTTAAAAGTAAAAAAGTTACAATTTCTTTTAGTGTGTCAACTATTATTGAACATTCTAAAAAACAATGTTGCAACTATTATGAGAATGAGAGAATACTCACAATGTCTCGAAAAATATTCATATATTTTCTTTTGGAAAGCTCACATTAATATGCACACTCCTAAAATTGAAATAAACATTTTTTTTTTCTTTTAAAATACAATTGTGTCATTGTTTTTAAATTTACATTTTATATTTTACTCACAATTAATTTATTTTTTAACTTAAAAATAAAATTTTCAGCTTAAAAATACATTTTCTCTTTTTAATTTTTATCAAAAAAATATCTTCTCAAAAATATCATATTACATCTTCTAGCACCGAAATTAAAAAATATATTAATTTTATTATTTTTTTAGAAAATGTAAAAATAATTTGATACTTCAAGTAAAAAATAAAATTAATGTGTCCCTTAAAGTAGAAAGGTCGTAGATGAAAACTTAAAAAAATATACTTATATTTTAAAGTGAAGACGAGAGTAAAATTATTTAATTCTAAATTATGAAGATATATGTGACATAACTTAAATAGAAAAGTGTAAAAATATATATATGAGGAATAACATTTTTTTTTTGTAGTGAACAAAATGTTCATTTAGTTGGAACATAGGGGATTAACATATTGAATAATCTAATTTATTTACTGGAGCATGACATGCAGAATAATATATAAATATAATGATGCAGAAGATCTGAATCGCCGCCCCTGAGAAGTTGTTGACAATAATGACAAAGGTATCCTCCACGACGCTCTCCAGGATCCCATAGTATCCCCGCAATAGAGAACACAATAAGGTGATCAAGTGGGGTGTCAAATCATAGCCTCACGTAGTCCGTTTCTGGCTGATTAGCCAGAAAGAACGACTAAGATAATAAAAATATAATAATAAAGAGTTTAGATAGTTGAGCAAGTGTAACGAAGATGTGGAAATAAGTAGTTGAATATGAGTCACATTAATTTGTGTTGAAATAATTCAACAAGTTGAATTATAATGAGCAAAAATATCACAAATAGTCTTGTAACTTTAGCTAATTTAAGAATTAGTCCATTAAATTTGCGAAAATCACAATTAGTTTTTTCCGTAGAAAAATCTCTAAAATCGCACGAGAAATGCACGTGCTTCATACGTGACTAAACATTTATCCGGAATTGCTTACGTGAAAACGTTGAGTGGATTTTGGGGAAAAATCATAATTTCATACGTGGCTAAACATTTAGCCAGAATTGCTTACGTGAAAACGTTGAGTGGATTTTGCCTAAAAAATCATAACGACATTCACGTAAGACTAGGTTTATCGGCGCCCACAAGGGCGCCACCTAGATAAATAAAATAATAAAAAAATAAAAAATGGGATATGGGCTCTCTCTCTCCTTGCTCTCATGACTTTGGCGTGTAAACCGCCCACAAGGTCTCCTTCATTTTATTATTTGCATCAAATGGGGTTGTGACAAATGTTACAATCCTATTGGTTTTTATTTTTTTTTAAATTAAATTAGTATATCTTTTTTAAATTATATTTAAAAAAATAAAAAAAATATCAAAATTTATAATTTTTTACGCTCTACAAATAGACACCAATATTGATATAGTTTTACAAAAAAAAATTGACTATAAATTACACACAAAAAATCAATTTTTTTAAAAGAGTTAAAAAAAATTTACAAACTCTATAAATAGGGATCAACATTGATATGAATTTACACACCAATTATTTTAGAATTAAAGTGATAAACTTACTTTTTTTCTTTTTTATGTTGGAAAAATATAAAACTAAAAAATAAAAGTAATTATATTATTATTAAAAAATATATAAAAAAAAGTGGTTGGTTTGGGTGGTCATTGATAAACTTAGAAAATATGGGTGGTTGGGTTGATGATGTGGAAGAAAGAGAATTGAAAGAAAATTTAATTAAATATTGAAAAAATGTGGGTGGTTAGGTGGCTGAGGTAGTCGCTGATAAACGTAGCCTAAACACCTCCAGCGGATTTTTCGTGCGATTTTAGATATTTTTCATCGAAAATAATTTATTGTGATTATCGAAAAACTAAGGGAATGATTATCAAATAAGTTAAAGTTACAAGATTGTTTAGGATATTTCTACTTATAATAATTACTATTTTTCATTTTCAATTAAGGTTAATTTTTTTTTCCAAAGAAAAATTAAAAGATTTATAAATTACAACTCACCTTAATTTTTCTTATTAACAAAAATAAATTAAAATAATACTACTGGTAAGTCATTTTTAATAGTTTTTCAAGTTTTATTAATTTTTAATAATAATTTAATTCTTTAAAGGAAAAAAATAGTATTGTAATTTTATAAGTCTAAGTAGTGTTATTTTTAATAATAACTTAGTTTATTAAAAATATATATATAAGTATATTTTTTATATTATATTTGATGTTATATCAATTTTAATAATAATATAACTCATTAAAGATAAATTGGTGAAACTTTCTTCTATTTTGCAGAGTGAAAAATATTCATATCTTAAACAGATAAACAAACAAAATTCACATAATTTTAAAATATATACTTAAATTTTTTAAAATTTTATTTATTTTTATAATTCTAATTGAATACTTCAAACTTTAAAAGTCCTAAAAATTTCAATAGACTCTCTAATAAATACATCCTCTTTAAATTTTAATTTTAATTAAAAAATAAAGATTAAAATTGGATTTATAAATTAAAGATATAGGAGTAACATAATTGAAGGAAAAGTCATAAATTGAAAATTATACATTATATGAGATAGGTTTTTAAAGTAACGTTACATATTTTAAAGTAAATAAATAAAAATAATTATTTAATACTCTATTTATAACTATTTAAAACCCTTCGAAAAAATTCAAAAGGATGAAAAGTATTATTCCCTCTTATTCCAACTTGTTCATATTATTTTTTAATTTTTAACCTAACATATATTAGTAAAATTGTATATTTATGTTGAAAATTAAAATAATTATGAGTACAATTTTAAAAAAAGTACAAAAATAAAAATAAAATTATATTTTAAAAAAACAAAAGTTAAGTACAACAAATAATTATTGGATACGTATAAATATTATTGCAGAACGACGGAATAGTTTAAAACTTTAAATTGTATTGTATAATTTCAAATATACCCTTTATATTAGATGACTACATTAAATATATTATTATTGTTAATATTATTATTATTATAATAAGCGGATAATAACCGCTCTCTCCTCTCTCCCGCTTCTTCTTTTCTTTAAAAAAAACACATGACTCAAATAATCTCTCAATTTTATTTTATTTTTAATTTTTTTCTTTGTGCAATCATCAATCAAAATCACTGATACAAACCCAAAACATTACTCTCAACCGCGGCGCTTGGTCAACTCCAGGCGTCGCCGCCGCCTGCACCGGCGACAAATACTAAAAACATTAAATAAGTAACACTACATATATATTACTTACAATAGTACATAAATATTATGGCAATGGATGATCCAATAATCGGCGGCGGTGGCATGTTCATGTTCCACGAACCCTCGTTTTTCGGCGACATCAATCCTACACTCGACCATCTAATTACCGGCGAGGACAATTACTTGAATTACGGGTCGGATCATCAACAAACCGTTCAACACCAACTTATTCTCAATCCAAACGAGGATGGCCCGTTGTCGGATCCTTGTATCTGGGATCTCTGCAACGATGTTGTAATAGACGATACCGTCGTTTTTGAAGATGCGACGAATCCAACATTGCCGCTTTCGGTTGTTCCGAGACCTAACTACAATTGCACCTTCTGTCAGATACTCAGAGAGATTACACATACTAATGGCAAGTGAATGCTATAGTAATTAATTTGGCCTCTCTCTTTTTTTTTCGAATAAATTTTTATTTATTTATTTATTTTCGGGTAGGCTTGATCGTGAAGCGTCTTGAGATTCATGGGAATTTCGGGGTGATCACTCACGCGGTTCTCGGGGTATACGGCTTCGATCCATCTATGCAGGGCGAGGAAGTTCAAATGATCAAGTAATGTTTGCGTTTTTATATCGTTGTGCGATGTGAAAAAATGTCATGTTCTGAAGGTTTTTTGTGTTGTGGTTTCGATAGATTTGGCAACGAAAGCACGCACGCGGTGAAGAAGTTCATGGTCCGATATTTCGAGGCGTGTAAGCAAGAGGGCTTTGATTTACTGCAAGATCCACTTTCGAATTTTTACGAAGCCCTGTGCGTCGGTCTAAACCAAAACGAAGATCCGGACGAGTTTCTTCATGAGTTCTCACCAGAAAACTTAGGTCTTACATATACTGTCTCATTGCATATAGTGGTTCTATTCTTGGCATAAGAGGGGAAAATGAGTTTTGATCTGGTGTTATGTTTAGGTGAATTCCCGAATAGTCGATTGAGGCAGCCGGAAGGTGGAAGCAACCCAGCGGGATTCACGAAAATACCCCTTGCGATGCAGGTTAGTTTCATCATTTTCTCTGACTATAAATGCATGGAGCCTTGCATAATATGTTGTGTGGTAATAGTAATAATAATGTGAAATGGGCTGCAGAGGGAAAGAACTAGAAAATTGAGGCTCAAGGACTTTGTGGTTTACTCGGATCTTCCTATAGAGGACGCTGCTCGAAGGATGAACATATGCCCAACGGTGATGAAGAAGATATGCCGCAAAAACGGAATCACTAGGTGGCCTTACAGAAAGGTACATCTTCCTTGTTTTTTTTCATAACATGTGCCTGTATATCAAAATCTGAATATTTCTTGTCTCCTTCAGATCAAAAGTATAAGGAAAAAAATCTCCAAGAAAACGAAGGTTTTAGATGCAAGCGACGAGCAGGAGAGGGCAAGGGCTCTTGAAGACATACAAAAGCATCAACAAGAACTTGCCCTTATTTATGAAGACTTCAACAAGTAGCAAAAACACTTGTTGTATAGATATCTTGTTGTAGTTTTTCCCATGCTCATTTGTATAAACATATTTTCAAATACTCGAAACAAACCCGTATATCCAATTTAACCGACACAACAACCCGAATCGAAAAGGGCATCTGCTAAACGAAAAAAAAAAAAAATCAACCTCTATTAACCACTCAACCATTGATGGATCAAATCACATTTACACAGAGACTACACCAAGAGAGGAAATTCTGATACATATAAGAACTAAGAAGGAAGGGGAAAAAACTCAAACACACTAAAATCTTTTCTAAATGTTAACAACCATCACCAAGAATGACGGGTCCCGATCCGGTTCTTCTTCGGGAAGGGCCTACACGCTTCCATACTAAGATCAACAGCAGCCGCAAGTGCCATAAAGATAGCCGCATCCTCCACACAAGTCACATGCCTCATGGCAAGCTGCACTGAAGGCCTCGTAGGCTTCCCTTCTCCATGTACCTTACAGCTCATCACGAACCCACCTGCCACCGGGCAAAGCCCCCCAAAGTCCCCACTGCTCTGCGGGCTCGGAACCGGGCTCGAAGCTGCTGCGGCCCGAACCTGCCGATCAGTGTCTATGAAGAACTCTCCGCCTTTGTCAGCATTGAACAGTACCTCGGATATGAGAAGCTCCCCACCTTCGGAGAGGACGTGGAATCGGAAGCATATCGAGTCTCGAGGACCACGCTCGCGCCAGGCCTCGAGCTTTCCCCAAGGGAGCCAGCTCTCGGGAAGGGTTGGATCGGGCCGTACGATCAGCCAGGCTCCTGGGTTGGATTTAGCGACCCAATCACAGCCCGTTGAGGGGACGAAGGGGGTTGTTATGAAGGCTGCTGCAACTGCTGACCCAGAGAGGTCGTGTATTTTGACCTTCCATCCTTTCCTTTCTCTCCGTTCGGGATTATCTTGGCAAGCGCTGTCGGCTGGATTGGACCAGAAGTTGCAGAGTGAGTCCACCTGGGATGCCCTGTAGATTTTCATCGACTATAAGAGTCTAATATCCAAAAACTGGAAGAATCTGAAAGGGTAAAAAAGGATCAAGAATCACCTGTCTCGACTAAACTTGCAGCTGAAAATCGGCTGCTTCATCGTGCCTTGGAGCTGAACAACCTGTGGACTTAATTTAGTCTCGTCTTCGAACTGAAACAAGTACCTAGGATCGGGTTCGAGCTTCACCCGCAAATGGAGCTCTGTCCCCGGCTTCCCACCGTCGTGCTTACTTTTCCCGATTCCAATCCATCCGTTGAAAAGAACAGTGGGCTTCCCTTCCCCCCACTCGGGCCCCACGCTCAACCGCAGCACTCCGATTTGGTGCCTCTTCGACCCGACCCCGCAGTGGATGCCCTTTCTCCCTGTGAAAACGGCTATCTCGAGGCAAGCGTGGGACCCGTAGAAACACCCCGGCGCAAGGAGCGATTTGAGGTCGGACTCCTCGAGGTAAAAGGTCGAGGCGACGCTCTGGGAAGTGGGAGTTGATTCCGGGGCCGATATGAAAGGGACTGGCGTTGTCTGGACGGGAAAGCCACGGAGACGGATTTCGCAGGCGCAGGGGGAGGTGAAGCCGGAAACATTGTCTGGGTTAGTTTGTCGGATTCCCAAGCAGCCAATGGAGAGCCTGATGAAAGCCTGAGGGTCCATTTTTAGTGATAATTGCTGCTGTAGTTCATCTGGGCATACATAAACAGGGAATCAAAAACCCCATTTATTTTAGAGCAACTGAAGGCAGAAACATGTTTACCATTTCAAAACCCAGATAAATTACTAAGCAATCGGAAGATTGATTCAAACCCCAGAAAAATTACAGGAATAACCTTACCTTTTGAAGTGAGGAAAAGCTGCGAAATTGACTTTCCGTGGGATTTGAAGAAAAGTTGAAAGTTAACAGGCACTCGAATGAATGGGTTTAATTTTTGATTTGCAGATCCGAAAAGGATAATGCAATTGCAGAGTGAGTGAGTGAGGAAGAAATGATTGGGCCCACAACAACAAACACAATCGCTCGAGAATTATCACAGACACTTTTGCGCAGATCGCGAGGAATATGTGTGCGGTTTTTGGTTTTGGAATGCGGGTGTGTTGAAGAAATTAGCGATCGTTGTCGTATTTAATTTACTGCTTAAATTAAACTGACTTATTAAGTGGAGGACAGGACAGACTATTTCCGCAATTCCATATTTCTTGGGTCTTGCTATTTGGGCAGAATCTGCCCAAGGCAGAATTTACTTAAAAAATTATTTTATTAATCTTATTAATAATTTATTTATATTTAGATATAAATTAATGTATGTTATACTATTATTAATTTATTCAATTTAAAAAAAACTAAAAAAATAATTTTTTAATTAAAAATATTACATATTTTGATATTTTAGTTAAAAAAAAATAGTTAAATAAAAAAAAAATGTTTTAATATATAAAAATAATAAGTAAAAATATTATTTTTATATATATATTATGTAAATTATATTGTTAACTTTATAAAAAAAAGAAACAAAAAAAATAACGCAAAAATCAAATTCTGTCCATGGGCAGATTCTGCCCATAAAGAATTACCGATAAATAAATCACAATGTCTTTAAAAAAAAGGGTCTTGCTATTTGGGCATATTTGGGCAGAATCTGCCCAAGGCAGAATTTACTTAAAAAATTATTTTATTAGTCTTATTAATAATTTATTTATATTTAGATATGAATTAATATATGTTATACTATTATAAATTTATTCAATTTAAAAAAAAATAAAAATATAATTTTTTAATTAAAAATATTACATATTTTGATATTTTAGTTAAAAAAACAGTTAAATAGAAAAAATATGTTTTAATATATAAAAATAATAAGTAAAAATATTATTTATATATATATATTATGTAAATTATATTGTTAACTTTATAAAAAAAGAAATAAAAAAAATAATGCAAAAATCAAATTCTGTCCATGGGCAGATTCTGCCCATAAAGAATTACCGTAAAAAAAATTACTAACATTATTTGGTTTGTTTTGAGTGGATTAATTTACTACCCTATTGGTTAGCATAGAATAAACCAAAAGTACTATATCTCAAATTAATTTCCCCTTTTTTTTAATTACAAATTAAATGTGTTAACTTCTATAGAGCAGAGAGTACTCAGTATTTACTTAAGATGATGATTGATAAGGTGACCTTTTATCATTAATAATCTTTTATTTATTTATTTATTTATTGTCTTATACTATCAATTTTAAAATTACTTAATTGGAACAAACGAGCTTGCCTTAATTTCAAATTTTTAACATTCAGACAACTGCGAAATATGGACCGTTTAATATATTGGTATTTTCGTTGATACCCTCATACGGACCGATGTGCCGACTGATTATGTCGATCAAAAAACCCTTTCTCATCAGATATTAATATTATTGATCGATTGTGGAGGTATTTGATAATAACACAACTGTAATTGGCTATTTCAAGAAAATTCCATTGCATCGATTACCAGATCAGTCACTGATTATCGGAATTCATTCACTCGAATCATCTATCGGTAGTGCTCTGGTGATTACCGACCAATTTGCATGTATGGGTTGGAGATTATCGATTTATTCTTTAAATCGGTTAATAATGTTAATTTAAAAAAACATATATACAATTTCATTCCAAATATCCATTCATAATTCAAAACAATAGAAGTAGTATTTAAAACGATTAATTGTTTTTACACTTTCAGTCACTATGAGGTGAACCAAATATATTCAAATTAAGAAAAGAAAATGTGTGCATTACAGCTAATTAATTGATTATATTAATCGTTTTTAATACGGATCAATATCTTTGTGATTGATTCTCCCTTAATTAATTGGCGTGTAATCGACTTATTAAAAAAAACAAGCTGGATAGGTCAAATGTCAATACCTATATCATATTCGAGAGATTACAATATAAATAGTACTTCCACTTTTAAAATATAAAATCTCAATAAAATCATCATTTAATAATTAAAAAATCTTTATTTCAAAAAATAATTATTATAAATTTTAAATTATTAGCAATATAATAAATATATTAACATACACAATGAATATTTTCAATAAATAAATAAAGATATATTACTAAATGTACAATTGGAATCGTACTCCTACGAACACGATATAAATTGCTGTCAAATGTATACATTTATATATTTATGGACGTGAGTGCAACAATACATATGCATACATAATTACATATAGTAATTCCACACAATTTATTTCATTGGTTGTTGCATAGACCAAACCACAATCAAATGCGAGACTCAGAATGCATATAAATTTTAAAATCGAATGTAATCATATACCATCTATATATGTCCAAACAAATGATCATATGATCTTTTCTACAAAAGACATGTGATAATTGTTATAAAATATAAGTAGTATATGTTAATCATAGTTTAATTCACAATAAAGGAAATTATTTATCATAAAATTGATATTTTAATTTTCATTTTTGTATATAATTTTTTTTTATCAATTTTTTTTTTGAAAAATTATTTTCAAACCCCAATTTTTTTTCCAATTTTTGTAAGAGTTATCACCAAACTTTTCATAAAATGTGCTATGCATTCAAACAATTTATAATAATTTTAGTTTACTCTAATTTTCATTAAAATAACAAAATTTTGGTTAACAAGTACTCCCTCCGGCCATTAATAGATGTCATACTTTCCTGGACACGGAGTTTAAGAAAATTGTTGTTGTTTTATTTTTTAATTGAAAAGTAAGGATTAAAATATATTTTAAAAGTGAAAAGTAAAGTAGTTGTGAGTAAGTTTAAAAAGTAGGTGGAGGTAAAGTAGAATAAAATTGTATATTAAAATGAAAAAGTTAGAATAATTATTTTCTTTTTTGGGGTGTGTCAACTATTGTTGGACACTCCAAAAAGGAAAGTATGACAACTGTCTTTGGACCGAGGGAGTAGTATTTAAGAAAATAATTTATTTTAGTTAATCAATTAAAAATATATAGAGAAATAATTTTTATTTTATTTTTTAATTAATGTGAATATATTTAATAAAAATAAAATAAAAATTAAATTAAAAACACAAAAATGATTTGTATTTCTTATCAGACTAATAGTCACACTTTCTTCACAAAATACAGAGAAAGTGTAACGATTAATTTGGGTTGCAGTAAAGAGTACATTTTGTGCAATAAACACATAACATATTAATTAAAGCTTTTTTATTCTAATATTTATAAAAAACTGTAGTGTTAACTAAGATTACACTAGGTTTATAACCGCTGCGCGGATAAAACATCTACCCTAAAAAGTTTTGTTCTATACTTTATTATAATAAATAGTAAAACTATTATAATAAATAGTAGTTATAATAAATAGTAGAAGGTTGCATCGATGTAATTAAATGAATAAGAATTTTGGGAAAACATAATAAAATTATTAAAAAATAATTATTTAAGTACTTAAAATTAATAATGTTCTACATAAATTCGTATAGTTCAAAAAATTATGAAAATTCAATGACATAAAAAAGTTATTATAAAATTATGAAATTATAAAAAATTATGGAATATGACTTTTCATGCACAAATATAAAAAACATATTAATTTTAAACTCACATATAAAATTATACCCCTTCTACACAAAATGAAAAGGAAAAATCCTATATACCCTTACTTTTTTATTCTCTCTTTTAATAACATAAAAATCAATTAAAATACATTAAAAACAAAAAGAATTTATGTGGGACCCACTAATAACAAAAATCAGATTTTTGTGAGGTTGATGGGGGTGTAAATGCATGCATGAATGCATATCTCTTCTACCACCTCTAACCTCCATAACTCAAACCCATTTAAAAAAATTAAAAAAAAATGCTCTCATTTCTCTCAAAATAAAAGCTAAGATCGGTCGGAATCTACGTGAAAAGAGCTGATTTCGACGGGAAAAAGGTTAGTTGCACGCAAGGATTCCTCGCACGTTTTTTTTTAATTTCTGGGCCGATTTTTTCTGCACTCAGTCGAAGCACTCAGTAGAAAATATGACTGAGTGCTCAACCGAGTGCTGCTGGGTTCCTGGGCACTCGGTCGAAAAAAGTGGCCGAGGGCACTCGGTCAACCGACCAAGTGACCGAGCAGTACTCGGCCCTCGGTGACCGAGCGCTCGGCCAAGTGACCGGATAGTACTCGGTCACTTGGTCACTTGGTCGACTGAGTGCACTCAGTCATTTTCGACAGAGTGCAGAAACTGATTTTTTTTTTTATTTGTATATTAATGGCTTGTTTTATAAGTTTGTTTGGATGCATATTTGATTTCCTAATTGAATTCAGTTGTTATTTGTAATTGTAGATGTCGAATCAACGAATCACGGTACGTTACGGTGGTCGTTGGGATCGAGAGGGCTACGTTGACGGAGTAGATATGTGTCTCTTCTTTCGTAGGGAAGAAATTACGCTCGACACTCTCGTGAGCCAGATTCGTGCGGTTTTGCGCCCTCCGCCCAATGTCGAGTATTTGTTGTATTGTTATACCCGAGGTTATGACATGAGGAGCGTGCGAGCTCCTATGCTTTGCGACGAGGATGTGTCCCGCATGTTAGACGAGCAAAGGGCTGAGTGCTTTGTGTTCGTCATCGAAGTAGAGGGACAACAAGTTGCGCCGGAGGTGAATATCGAAGAAGAAAATCGTGATCGGGGCGTACCGTCAGAGAACAAGAACGAGAACGAGGTGGTACACACTTCCGATGACGAGGAAGAAGCTCGTCAGTCCGATCTCTTGGATTCTGTTTTGGGTCGTTTTTGTCGGGTATATTATATTATTATTTGAGCTGGGTAGGGTTTGGAAACGACACAAAAACACGTATATTTATATGTAGAAAGGGAGCTGAAATGAAATCACACCGAGACTATGCTTGAATGCCCGAGATGATATCTCTATTTATTTATTGATATTACACTGGATTTAATAGAGGTCGGACTCAGATCACTCGCCCCGGATCTTCCTTTCTTATCGTCTCAATCTAGTCTATTTATAGGAGAAATAGGTAGGATCCACCTGTCCATTATCGACGCGTGGTTTCGCATGCAAGGATAGAGACGTTCCTGACTGGTGTACTTCTACCCGGTGCAGGTCGTATCCGTATGACGCCCGGGATATAGTCCCGGGACCCGGAGCTCGGGGCTCGCGTATAGTCGTCTCTCATGTGGTGGTATCCTATGCTCGGGCCCCGGAGGCGATCCCGGGCCTTGGGGCCCATCATCCTCATCCTTGTGCATGTCGGGTCGCTAGAGCCCGTGTTCCGTGCTCGAGAGCGGTCCCGGGTCCGTTGAGCCCGTCATCCCGCATGTATGATTGGCGTCGCCCGTGGCGGGTGCTCGGGCGCGGTCTTGGGTCTCGGAGCTCCGTCGTCTCGCATGTAAGCTTGGCGTCGCCCGTGCTTGGTGCTCGAACGCGGTCCTTGTGCACGTCGGGTTGTTGGGAGTCCGTGCTTGGTGCTCGGGGGCTGTCCGGGGTGCGGTCCGGGGTATGGTCCCGGGATATGGTCCCGGGACCCGTTATTTTATGGATATGGCCCCGGGTCTGGTATATGTCTTCTACGGGTAGTCTCTTACCGGTGTGCGTGGTCCGGGACCCGGGTTTGCCGAGCTCTGAGTATGTTTCACATAGGAAGTCGTAGGTCATCGTCGTTTTTCTCGAGGTGCTTACGCTGGCCCGAGGAGACTACTATTACCGTGACATGTGTGTTTATGTCGCACGTCAGCTACATCGAGGTGGGTGAATATATGCGAGACGGGGCGCGGGCCCATGTCGGGACCGCGACCACTCTCAGGTCATGCAGCGTGATAAATCTGCGAGACCGGGCGCAGGCTCCTTTCGGAACCACGAAAGCCTACAAGTCATGTAACGTGATCCTTAAATATGCGAGACCGGGCTCGGGCCCCCGTCGGGGACTGCGGAAACCTACAGGTCGTTCATTACGGCGAGACCAGGCCCGGAATCCTTTCGGAGCCGCGAAAGCCTACAAGTCTTTTATTACGGCGAGACCGGGCCCGGGATCCTTTCGGAGCCGCGACTACCTACAAGTCTTTCATTACGGCGAGACTGGGCCCGGGATCCTTTCGGAGCCGCGACAGCCTACACGTCTTTTATTACGGCGAGACAGGGCTCGGGATCCTTTCGGAGCCGCGACAACCTACACGTCTTTTATTACGGCGAGACCGGGCCCGGGATCCTTTCGGAGCCGCGACAGCCTATACATCTTTCATTGCGGCGAGACCGGGCTCGGGCTCCTTTCGGAGCCGCGAAAGCCTACAGTTTATTTTCTTGTGCTTCCCCAGTTTTGTCGATATTGAGCTTACAGGGTCTGCAAAATCATTTTCAACATAGGAGTACAAGTATGAAAAAATACCGATTAGTATTTTATTGGTCTCCCCCAACCGTGCCCCGTGCGCCGGTGGGGAATTAGATATTTTAAAATAGTGGTCACGGGATGGTCGAAACTGTTGGGATATGTCCTTCGATCCTACGTGTGCAATCGATAAAGTCATAAGGTCGTCTATGGATGTTAAATGATTATTTGATAATATTAATTGTTGGGAACAATATAATATTGATCAATTAAATCATACCTACAGGGTCACACACGGACTCAAAGATGATGTACGTTGCTTGATAAATATATTGATTTAGAATCAATATTTACGTGGAATTAATTAACATGCATGGGATGCATGGCTTGCATGGATGCATGTCATATAGTGTGACATGGCATGCCACACAAGCAAGTGGGGACCACATACAATGCATAGTGGCATGTGTATGTGGCATGACCTTTCACCTCCTTTGTAACCCCTTTGCATGATTATGGTGCATTATGATGCCCATTATGTTGTAGGTTACAAAGGGGTGTAATGGGATGCATAATGATGGACTTAGATAGATGAAAATCAGATTTTCATCACACAATAGCATCAGCCACGAAATTCCACTCAAATAGAGAGAAAAGAGGTGATCTTGGAGATTCATTCTCAAGCAAGCAAGGTGTTCATTATCCGGGTTCGTGTGCAACACGTAGAGGCCGGGCCATTTGTGCGGCTTCCACATCCGGACGATCTAAAGGAGTGACGAGGTCATTCACAAGGAGAGCATCCAGTGACTGATCCATGAAGGTGGTTCAATCGACTCAACACCACCTTCATCAACATCAACGAGGCACGCTACACCGGTTGTAAGTGATCTCGTTAATCTCTCTATATATATATTGGATGTATATATATAAACGTGTCTATACATATAATGTGTGCCTAGATCTTCATGTTGTTCGTGTTCTATTGTTTTACACGCTTCCGCACACACGAACAAGGTAATCGAGCGATTGGATCGGCATCGAAAACCTTCAATTGGTATCAGAGCCTAGGGCTCGTGCACACTTTTGTGTTGGACACAATATGTTTAAATCAACATAATTGGCTTAATTGTTTTATGTGATTATGTGATTATGTGTTTAGATATAAGGCCGGCCACCGTTAGTGGTCGGGTGAATGAAATTGTCGTTTTTTACGTACGATTGGCCATAGTTTTGGAGGGCTGCGTCCCTTGGAATCTTTTGTAATAGATAGGTTTTTTCTATTCAAAAATGTATTGTTCAATGTGTAAGCAATGGATTGAATCCATGGATCGACATTGGATATCGGCTCTCCGGCGAAAACGAGAAGAAACGAAGCAAAACGAAGCGAAACGGGCGAAAACCGGGCTGCTGGAGCAAAACGGCGGGCGCCGTTTATGCTCCGGCGGGCGCCGAATTGATTCGGCGGGCGCCGTTTTGGAAACGGCGACCGCCGAAAGGCTGATTTAGGTTCTGCCCCCTTCTGTACCCTTTTGGCGGGCGCCGTTTTGGAAACGGCGACCGCCGGAGGTGTTCGGCGACCGCCGTTTGTGAAACGGCGGGCGCCGTTCGTGGTTTTTGGGGTACGGACTAAGGTTGACCTAAATCGGCGGGCGCGGAACTGAAACGGCGGGCGTGGACCAGTCCAGAAGATGTTCAAGGCCTATTTTAATGCTTTTAATCTTTTCGTTTGAGAGTTGTGAGGTTCTAGGGGCCTTTCGATTACGTATTTAATTGCTTTGCTAGTTATAGGATGTTTTATGTTATAAATGTTCAACTTACATATAAACACCTATGCATGCAAGTTCCCAAAATAATGAGTATAATGTCTTGTCCAAAAACATCACACTCATGAAGCCCTCGATCATAAGTTGGTAGGTCCGCCTCAGCGGGGTACTACTTGTTATCTTGGGATAAGTGGGAGTAAAGGTTAGACCTTTACACGTGAGTTTGGTTTTCTCATCGATAGATCCACTGCAGGCGTGGCTATCGAGACATGAGATGAGAATGGGACTCTCATCGACCGAGAGTGACATTAGATGTCATTGACATGGAATGTCTACCTATCTTGGACTTCTTAAGTGCGGACTCAGTCGGCTTAAGAATTTACAAGATGAGGGTCTTGGGATTGTTTTGTTCAAGGGAACAAAGATATTAGATATCGATTGAACAAAATGGAATAAATAAGTAGCTTGTTAGACAACCTTATTTGTTTACCGCTTTGTGGATGTTTACATACTATAGTTATCTTTCTTTTGTAGTTTATCATGTTAATTTCAACTCGATTCAAGTTTGGTTCAATTCTTGATTATGAAAAATTGAACAACATAAATTTTCTTGATTCACAACGTAATTTGAGAATGGTCCTCAAATACGAAGACAATGAAAATGTGTTAAATGACCACATCCTAAGATATCATTGAACAACTCAATAGCATGTTCGGGGAATATGCTAAGATTGAGCGGTTCGGTATGACCAGGGTCATCGCTTCAGCTAGGCTGGAAAAATGGAAATCTATGGAATCACATGTGCAACAAATGATTGGATTATTTGCTTCAAGTGACCGCCTAGATTTTTCCTATGATGATTATTTGGCAACCGATTTCATACTTCAATCTCATGATGGTTATAATGCCTTTAGGCTAAAATTTCCACATGAATGATTTGAAGAAATCGCTTCGTGAGCTCCAAGGGATGCTCAAGGCTGCTGACCCGGCGATAGATAAGGACCCTAAGAGGGAAATTCTTATGATAGAGGATATGGTATTCAAAAGAGCATGGGCAAGAAGGCTACTAGGGTTCCTAGGGAATCTCAATGCGTCTACTGCAAAAGTGTTGGACACTACTTGCAAACATATAAAAAATTCATATTTTATTCAATTTCAAAACAAATGCCTAATTTGTCTTTCATTTGATGGATTATAAGGTTAGGATTATTTACACCTCGGGGAGTGATTTAATCCAAAACACTTAAGTTCATCAATGACACAAATTAGAGACTTTCGAGCCATTGGATGGCGTGAAACGATTGTCTGGTTGGCTCCCTCATATTTTATGAGAGATAGGGCTTCAATTGCATGATAATATCGCTGGTTAAAAAACTTCGATTTTTCACTTACGATTTATCACGTTTTGACATTGTATTAATTTTGAATGGGAAATTTGAATGAGACTCAATTATTGGGAATAATTGAATTTGCCCAAAGTTCAAAGAAGATGTGAAGAACGGGGTTGCTTCATCTTCAAGTATTAATGATATAGACATTAAACTTCACAAATTCTACTTCTTGGGTATTGGATGCCAAATGTGGTTCTCACATTTTTATGTGGAGGAACTACATAGAAGTATAAGTTTGGTGAATAGAGATGTCGATCTACGAGCAAGAAATGGAGCGAAGGTCGCTGCATTAGCCGTATGATCATATGATGTTGTTTTGCCTTAGGGCCTTGTTTTAGTATTATAACTATGTAATTTCGTACCTTCAATAAACAATGAATATTGGTTCAGTATTAGATACTGATGGATTAGTTTTTTCACTATTAAATAGTTTGGTAACTATTTTAATTGTGAATTATTCTTTGTTTTGGTGCGATTATTATATTGTTTATGTATACTTTTAACTTGACAAATCATATATATCATTAAGACCAAAGGCCAAATCGAATAAGTATCGATGAGACATAACTGAAACATTGTTGATTAGATCAAATCAAAATCTAAACATGTAACGAAGCTTCTTTTAGAAGGAATTTTAGAATCATTTGACTTGGAGTCATTTGATACATGTGAATGATGTGTGATTGAAAAGATAACAATGTCATCTTTCTTGGAGAAAGGAGAACATGTGAGTAATTAGGGATGATCCATACTGATGTATGTGGAACCTAGTAGTTCACAAGCACATGAAGGTTATGTTTCGGAAAAGAGAAAACAAACTATATTAGATATAGTTCGACCATTCGATGAGAGGTCTAAATGAACTACTGGTCTCTTTTGGGAACACACAATTCTAGACTTCAACTTATACACTGAATAGGACGCTGTCAAAAGCTGTTGATAAGACACCATACTAGGTATGGAAAGGGAGGGTCCCTAAATTGTTTTCATCAATATTTGAGGTTCTAAAAGCTTCTCTGACGAGATTTATCTCTATAAAGCTTGAACTCAAATGGGATAAAAGTTTCCTTATGGTATGTCCATAAGAAACTCGAGGGTACAACTTCTACGATCTATTTGAGAACAATATTTTGTTGCTCGAGATAGTGATTTTCTTGAAAAGAGTTATCTTTCCTAGAAATTCAGTGGGAGCTCAGTTGTCTTGAACGAGGTTCAAGTGAAACAACCAATGATGAATAATCAAGACTGGGTTGAGAGTATTCTTATGGTTTTGGAAACCATACCAGCCCTCGTAGGTCAAGAAATGCATAGATCTCTATTATTCAAATACTTAGATATTGTGATCAATGAGAGATATGAATTCATGCTTTTGGAAAGCGATGAACCTTCGACCTATATTCAAGCTATGACGAGTCCAGCTACTTAAAATTGGCATGGTGCCATGAAATCTGAGATGATATCAATATCTGATAATCAAGTTTGGAACTTGATATATTTGCATCACGGGGTTAGACCCAATGAATGCTAATAGATCTTTAAGATCTAAACAGACAGATGGAAAACCTAGGGTTTTCAAAGCAAGGTTGATGGTAAAAGTTTTATTCACGAGGTGGATTATGGAAAAACATTCACCAGTTCCTTTGATTAAATCATTCAGATTATCTTAGCCATTGCTACTCATCTTGATAATGAGTTATGGTAATATTGGATGTTAAAACTAACTTCTTGAATTGGATTCTAGAAGAGAATGTGTTTTGACACAGCCAAAGAGTTTTATCGATCCTAATAAGGCTGAGAAATTATGCAATCTTATAATTCCATTTATGGAATAAAGCAAAGCATATCGGAGTAGCAATCTTCAGTTCAATGAATCCATACTGGGTTTTGGATTTCAGAGGAACTCGGAAGAGTCTTGTTTTACAAGAAGAACAGTGGGAGTTACGTTGTATACATTGTGTTGTATGTCGATGACATACTCCTTATTGGAAACAATGTTTCTATGCTTAATTCTATTAAAGAATGGCTTGGAAATTGTTTTTCAATAAAGGATCTTGGAGAAGCACAGTACATATTGGGCATCAAGATCTGTCGGAACAGATCGAAAAGGATGTTTGGACTTAGTCAAGCCACCTATATTGATAAGGTGCTTGACAGGTTCAGAATGAAAGACGCCAAGAAGGGTCTCATTCCAATGACTCATGGTACATCTCTGAGCAAGAGGCAGTGCCCTTCGGGACCTGATGAGCAAAGGAAGATGGAAAACATTCCTTATGCTTCGGCAATAGGGTCTATAATGTACCCCATGATATGTAAACGACCGGATGTATCGTATGCTTTGAGCATGACGATTCGGTTTCAAGGAAACCCAGGTGAGGCGCATTAGACTGCGGCCAAGAATATTCTTATGTACCTTAGATGGACTAAAGAATATTTTGTTGTCTTTGGAAGACAAAAAGAGTTGATATTAACAAGCTGTTTGAATGCTAACTTCAAAACAGACTAAGATAATTTCCGATTTTAATCTGGTTATATCTTTTGTCTAGTTAGAGGTGAAATTTGCTGGAATAGTTCCATGCAATGCAATATAGCTGATCAAACTACAGAAGCTGAGCACAGTATTGCATTGGATGCAGTAATGTTGGCAGTTAAGATTTGAAAGTTCTTGAATGAACTAGGTGGCGTAACTAGCTCAGCCCATCCGATAGTTCTCTATTTATAGTAGAGTTATCGCGCAAGCCAATGAGCTAGGAAGCACCGCAAGTCTAAAACTGGTGCTCAGGAAGTTCCACATTATCTGGGAGATAGTTTTGTGGAGACATCAAGATAATAAAGTTGCAACTTTTGGTAAGGTTGCAAACCCGTTTTCTAAACCTCTCTAGCAGTTTAAGCTTGAGGCTTTCACGACTGCAATAGAGATCAGACATCTTAGAGATGGGTTGTGATTTCTATTACTGTATTAGATACTTTTGGAGATTTGGTAAACATTCACTCATATGTATAATACATATTTCTTCATATAAATATGGTTTAATTTATATGAATTGTCCAAATGATTAAGTGATATCAATTGGGTTATGAGGTCGTCTTACCGCATAATGAAGTCCCAATAGTTGAACTGATATACTTGAATCATATGATTGTTCCTGGTTCGTATCATCGAGTACGGACAAACCGATAATACAATGAACTAGATTGCAATGTGTACTATAGCGCCACTTCATGGGCTAGTGACGTGGGACGTCAAGTACAGTTGCATAGATATTAGTTGGGAGCTAATGATCGAACAGACCCGACTGAAATAGTATTTGAGATTTCGAGTCATAATACTATTTCATTGACTGTCGAGCAATTTCCTCTGACCTGAGTAGTCCAGAGTGATTCCATTGTGAAATGGTGTACTTTGATACAAGTAAACGCCTTTCGTAAAAGGAGGTTATAAAACTTGTTATTAGGTATATCAGGAAGCAAGTGGGAGAGCTTGGATTGACAAGATGGGATTGTCCTCCATTTTATAATGGGATACATGTCTTACCGGCCACTTGGAGAGTCGAGACTGTGGAAAATACGTGGCCACGTCCAGATTCGTATCATAGTGATAAATCTGGTTTTACAGTCTGTCTCATAGTCCAAGAAAGGTTTGAACCGATTGAGGATGACTCAAGTCTTGCCTCAAGTTCAAACTTAGACATAAAGTGACAACAGGAAATTGGCAGCACACTGGCTCTGAAGGCCAAGTGGGAGATTGTTGGGATATGTCCTTCGATCCTACGTGTGCAATCGATAAAGTCATAAGGTCGTCTATGGATGTTAAATGATTATTTGATAATATTAATTGTTGGGAACAATATAATATTGATCAATTAAATCATACCTACAGGGTCACACACGGACTCAAAGATGATGTACGTTGCTTGATAAATATATTGATTTAGAATCAATATTTACGTGGAATTAATTAACATGCATGGGATGCATGGCTTGCATGGATGCATGTCATATAGTGTGACATGTCATGCCACACAAGCAAGTGGGGACCACATACAATGCATAGTGGCATGTGTATGTGGCATGACCTTTCACCTCCTTTGTAACCCCTTTGCATGATTATGGTGCATTATGATGCCCATTATGTTGTAGGTTACAAAGGGGTGTAATGGGATGCATAATGATGGACTTAGATAGATGAAAATCAGATTTTCATCACACAATAGCATCAGCCACGAAATTCCACTCAAATAGAGAGAAAAGAGGTGATCTTGGAGATTCATTCTCAAGCAAGCAAGGTGTTCATTATCCGGGTTCGTGTGCAACACGTAGAGGCCGGGCCATTTGTGCGGCTTCCACATCCGGACGATCTAAAGGAGTGACGAGGTCATTCACAAGGAGAGCATCCAGTGACTGATCCATGAAGGTGGTTCAATCGACTCAACACCACCTTCATCAACATCAACGAGGCACGCTACACCGGTTGTAAGTGATCTCGTTAATCTCTCTATATATATATATTGGATGTATATATATAAACGTGTCTATACATATAATGTGTGCCTAGATCTTCATGTTGTTCGTGTTCTATTGTTTTACACGCTTCCGCACACACGAACAAGGTAATCGAGCGATTGGATCGGCATCGAAAACCTTCAGAAACTAACTGTCCCGGCCCCCGAGGTGATGCGAGGAGGATTCATTGTCCCACATAAGGCGTTGGTAACGACATTGAGCTCCGGCTTTGACCTCGTAATCTTCGTAGTTTTGAGGACAACTCAGCATATGATGTTTGAACAGTTCAGACTCTCTTCTGAGGCCGGACATCGCGATGTGCAGTTTTAATGAGTCGTTGACCTCTTCCCCTTCGAGCAGAATATCCCCTACTCGGTCCACGTAGACCTCATCTGTTTCTCCAACCTTTTGTTGGATGCCGATCAACCTCTGGCTCTGACTCATCTGGTTGATCTTGGACGCAAAGTGTGCAAGGAAACGGTGTACAAGTTCATCAAAATTATGTATAGAATTTGACGATAAGCACGTGTACCACTTAAAGGCTGTGTCCCCCAATGTGAGCGGGAAAAGGCGGCAACGCGTGGCATCGGTGGCTCCTCTAGCGGACATGTACGTTCGGAACCGACTTAGGTGAGTCCCCGGGTCCGTCTTCCCATCGTATAGGGGGGTTTGTAGTGGGTGGATCTCATCCTGCAAAGGTGCATCTACTATCTCCGGAGCCAAAGGCTGTTTAAGAAAATTAGGATCTGTGTGCGGGACCTGGGTCCCGGCTAGCCTTTGCTCCATCCCCGCTAGTCTATTGTATAAGTCTGAGAGACCGGGATCGGGCCTCGGGGTTGGTTGGTCTGAGAGGTGGGGCTCGGGCCCGGCCCCGGGACCATTAAGTTTGAGAGACAGGGACCAGGCCCTGGGGATTGTGGGTTTGCCTCTAAGGTCCGCAGGTTCGCACTCGGTCGTGCTTGCATGTAGTATGAGTCCGCGGGACCGAGACCAGGCTCCGGGACAAGTGTGTCTGCTTGCGAGGTCCGGTGTTGCGCCCTCGGTAGTGCTTGTATGTAGTAAGCATCCGGGGGACCGGGATTGGACTCCGGGACAAGCGGGTTGGCATCCGGGGTCCGGTGTTGCGTCTTTAATCGCGCAGACCCGCTACCTTCATCATTAAGCGGTGTAGTTAACACGTACCTGCGACGTTGAAGTTCAGTCGCGCCATCGGTCTTCTTCGGAGTACCCATTATACCAAAGGTACCCGGGTCCGAAGTCAACGGTGGTGGTGGACCTCGCCTTGTACGCACTAAGAGTTGTCGACGATTGGGACGTGGCCGACGAATAACTCGCGCAACCAAGGCCTCGTCCCTTCTGTTCTTAGTTGTAAGGTACCCCGTTCGGCCTTCTTCTCGAACATCTTCCTTCATCTCCGGTGGATCTTGCTCTAGATCTGAGACCGGGACGGTGTCTTCATCTTCTACGACCAACATCTCTCCCCATTCAAGCTTCCGTCTCTCGGGAAATGGTGAGGGTTCTGATGCCGTGGCTCGTCCTTCTTCACAGCTCCACATCTCGTAGCCGGATCTCGGATGATCAGATTTCTCAGCTCCCTACCTGGCGCGCCAAATGTTTTGGGTCGTTTTTGTCGGGTATATTATATTATTATTTGAGCTGGGTAGGGTTTGGAGACGACACAAAAACACGTATATTTATATGTAGAAAGGGAGCTGAAATGAAATCACACCGAGACTAGGCTTGAATGCCCGAGATGATATCTCTATTTATTTATTGATATTACACTGGATTTAATAGTAGGTCGGACTCAGATCACTCGCCCCGGATCTTCCTTTCTTATCGTCTCAATCTAGTCTATTTATAGGAGAAATAGGTAGGATCCACCTGTCCACTATCGACGCGTGGTTTTGCATGCAAGGATAGAGACGTTCCTGACTGGTGTACTTCTACCCGGTGCAGGTCGTATTCGTATGACGCCCGGGATATAGTCCCGGGACCCGGAGCTCGGGGCTCGCGTATAGTCGTCTCTCATGTTGTGGTCTCCTATGCTCGGGCCCCGGAGGCGATCCCGGGCCTTGGGGCCCATCATCCTCATCCTTGTGCATGTCGGGTCGCTAGCGCCCGTGTTCCGTGCTCGAGAGCGGTCCCGGGTCCGTTGAGCCCGTCGTCCCGCATGTATGATTGGCGTCGCCCGTGGCGGGTGCTCGGGCGCGGTCTTGGGTCTCGGAGCTTCGTCGTCTCGCATGTAAGCTTGGCATCGCCCGTGCTTGGTGCTCGAACGCGGTCCTTGTGCACGTCGGGTTGTTGGGGGTCCGTGCTTGGTGCTCGGGGGCTGTCCGGGGTGCGGTACGGGGTATGGTCCCGGGATATGGTACCGGGTATGGTCCCGGGATATGGTCCCGGGACCCGTTATTTTATGGATATGGCCCCGGGTCTGGTAGATGTCTTCTACGGGTATTCTCTTTCGGCGCGGGTTGTACCTCTGCTTCGTGAAGGGTGGACGTTTCGCCTCGACCCGACACCTCGTAGAAGTGAGCTGGTAGGTGGGCCCATGAAACGTGTCTGTGGGAGATTTTTATGGCTCAACATTGCCCCCAGAGAAGTCCGTGGAGGAACTCCGCTGATTTCTCTGTAGGTTGAGTTAACTCTGGTCTTTGGTTCATGGGCTCCGCTACGTGTCGCCTTTTGTTGATGATCGTGTCAGCAGCTCGGGGTGCGTGTCTCGCGGTTGATCGTCGTCGGCTCTCCAAAACTCATACGAACAACTGCTGTTTGGTCCGGTCACGGACAACTCCTCTTCCTACGGACAGCGGGCTGCAACTCGCCTACACGACAGCGGCATCGACGGGGTGGCAGCGGCTGTAACGACGTTGCAGCGGTTGGGGCGTGCGGCTGGTCGCGGCTGGTAGGGGCAGCAGCGGCTCGTCGCGGTGGCTGGACGTTCATGGCTCGATTGACTAGGATTCGGCCGAGCTTCGTCTCGTTTCGTTCTTCGTTTGTCGTATACCTGACTACAATATACTGTATATATATACATGGGTGAAGTCTCTTGACTCCCGGCTCTTGGGTACAATTGTCATGGACACATTTTTGTTTTTATTTTCTTTTCCCGGGCCTCGGGTTCGAGTGTATATACACATGCAATTTATTCCTTTCTTTTCTTTTCCAGAGACCCGGCAAAAATAATGTTTGGCTTCATGGCATGCCCATGCAACGCACATGCACATTTTTAGAGTGTGTGGCATACAACACCAATAAAAACTTTAATAATAGCATATATATTTATAAAGGAGTGTAGATCTTTTCTACTTTGTTTCTTTCACCTCTTCCCCGGCCCGAGCCTCTGGTAAGATTTTCATTGACACATTCTATTCTTTGTTTTTTCTTTTCCCGATCGAGTACAGGAAGTACAGCGTATATACAAATATATACATTTTATTAGAAAAACATTTTTTCTCTTCCCGGGACTCGGATTAAATCTTTTATATCAAATATTGTTTTTTCTTTCCCGAGTCCCGGGTGCATCACGCTACCTCTTTTACTTATATTAATATGTATGTAATCTACTACACATACATTAATATAATATTATTATAATAATATAACACCTATACAAATACATTTGTTAACAGGTGTGTGTATGCGTGGTCCGGGACCCGAGTTCGCCGAGCTCCGGGCTTCGGCCCCAAGCTCTAGGTAAGATTTTTTTTCTTCTTTAGCCGGTTCCAATACGTATACAAATATATGTAATATATATATATATATATATATATATATATATATATATATATATATATATATATATATATAATATAAAAATATATATGTAAATACGGTTGTTACCGGTGTGCGTGGTCCGGGACCCGGGTTTGCCGAGCTCTGAGTATGTTACACATAGGAAGTCGTAGGTCATCGTCGTTTTTCTCGAGGTTCTTACGCTGACCCGAGGAGACTACAATTACCGTGACATGTGTGTTTATGTCGCACGTCAGCTACATCGAGGTGGGTGATATATGCGAGACGGGGCGCGGGCCCATGTTGGGACCGCGACCACTCTCAGGTCATGCAGCGTGATAAATCTGCGAGATCGGGCGCGGGCTCCTTTCGGAACCACGAAAGCCTACAAGTCATGTAACGTGATCCTTAAATATGCGAGACCGGGCTCGGGCCCCCGTCGGGGACCGCGGAAACCTACAGGTCGTTCATAACGGCGAGAGCAGGCCCGGAATCCTTTCGGAGCTGCGAAAGCCTACAAGTCTTTTACTACGGCGAGACCGGGCCCGGGATCCTTTCGGAGCCGCGACTGCCTACAAGTCTTTCATTACGGCGAGACTGGGCCCGGGATCCTTTCGGAGCCGCGACAGCCTACACGTCTTTTATTACGGCGAGACAGGGCTCGGGATCCTTTCGGAGCCGCGACAACCTACACGTATTTTATTACGGCGAGACCGGGCCCGGGATCTTTTCGGAGCCGCGACAGCCTATACATCTTTCATTGCGGCGAGACCGGGCTCGGGCTCCTTTCGAAGCCGCGAAAGCCTACAATTTATTTTCTTGTGCTTCCCCAGTTTTGTCGATATTGAGCTTACAGGGTCTGCAAAATCATTTTCAACATAGGAGTACAAGTATGACAAAATACCGATTAGTCTTTTATTGGTCTCCCCCAACCGTGCCCCGTGCGCCGGTGGGGATTTAGATATTTTAAAATAGTGGTCACGGGATGGTCGAAACTAACTGTCCCGGCCCCCGGGGTGGTGCGAGGAGGATTCATTGTCCCACATAAGGCGTTGGTAACGACATTGAGCTTCGGCTTTGACCTCGTAATCTTCGTAGTTTTGGGGACAACTCAGCATAAGATGTTTGAACAGTTCAGACTCTCTTCTGAGGCCGGACATCGCGATGTGCAGTTTTAATGAGTCGTTGACCTCTTCCCCTTCGAGCAAAATATCCCCTACTCGGTCCACGTAGACCTCATCTGTTTCTCCAACCTTTTGTTGGATGCCGATCAACCTCTGGCTCTGACTCATCTGGTTGATCTTGGACGCAAAGTGTGCAAGGAAACGGTGTACAAGTTCATCAAAATTATGTATAGAATTTGACGATAAGCACGTGTACCACTTAAAGGCTGTGTCCCCCAATGTGAGCGGGAAAAGGCGGCAACGCGTGGCATCGGTGGCTCCTCTAGCGGAAATGTACGTTCGGAACCGACTCAGGTGAGTCCTGATTAAAGTCGTTTTGTAGCGTCACAAATCAAATAAAATAATCGAACTAGTTGCCAAAGCAACTCGCCCGAGTCGATCTCTCGAGGAACACTACTATCGGCGTAAAAGCGTTTATTCGTTTGCAACTAGGTAAAGAAAAGAAATAGCATAATGCGTGAGTTGATTTGGTTTTTGTTTTAATCTAAAAATTACCTAGGGAATTTGAAAAGACGAGAAAGTAAGTACGAAAGCGAGAAATAGTAATTTTAAATCAAAGGAAGATGAACTAGGGTTTCGGGAATTTCAATTCTATACTTCGGTTATGAATTCGATTTTATCAAATAGAACGAATACGTCCGTCGCCGGTTGGCACCAATTCAATATCGAAATTTGAATTCAAATCCTAGTAGGAAGAATCGATCAACCCTAACCCTAGGCAAGGAATTTAGCTACGCATGATTTTAAATGAAGAACAATTAAAGTGTTGAAAAGATGAATTCATAAAATCGATTTTCGGAAAATAAAAAAAGTATGAAAATAATCAAACAATTAACCGAAAAAGAACAAGCAATCAAAAGTAAAGAAATCTTACTACGATTAATATCCAAGAACAAGCATAGGCACCCGTCGGAGGCTAATCCAACTTTTGCCGAGATTCGATTACAAGAAAAATCCAAGATGCAAAGATTGAATTCAAAAACTCCAAGCTAAGGGTTCCCAACGTTGTCTCCAAGTCAGAAAACTAAAGTAAAAAAAAGTGTCTCCAAAACCCTAGGTTCAAATCCCAATAAGTAGTATCGAAAACGGGTCAAAACGCGGGTCAACGCTGAAGAGGAGGGGCAGGCGACCGCCTGGGACAGCAGGCGATCGCCCGCGTCAGTGGGCAAGCGAGCGCCTGGTATGGTGTGCGATCGCCTGCCAGGAAAAACAGACTTCCTGGAATCGGAGCAGGCGATCGCTTGGCAGGGGGGGGCGGTCGCCTGGTGCCAAATGCAGACTCCCTGGAATTCTGGCCATGCGATCGCTTGGGGGAACCTGGGCTGTCGCCTGCTTCTGGCTGCACCGACTTCGCTTCGACTCGACTCGTTCTAGCTCCTTTCTTCGTCCTTTTCGACATTCGCAAGCTCACGTACCTGCAAACTCAACAAGCGCATCAACGTACCAAATCCACGAGAAATAAACCAAGAAACAACTAAGATGAAACGACTCACACACAAATGGACATAGGAAACCGACACAAAATCACCGACATCAACTCCCCCACACTTAGCTTCTTGCTTGTCCTCAAGCAAGCAATCATAAAAGCAAGAAGTACGTCCCAAACACATACATGCCAATTACTCACTCGAATTCTCAAAACCACAAATAAATCCTCGATGCGTACGGAAAAGGTAAAGTGAACAACCATCGACCCACAATGAATTAGACATAATAAAGATCACCTAAGCATCATCACATGTCACAATATCAAGTTCCCTCGCAAAGATTCACTCTTTCTTCTTTAACTCTCAAGAATAGGTCACTCATAAGCACACACAAGCGAAAGAACACGAAGTAAACTTGTGTATTCAACCAAGGAAAGCACGAAAGAATCAACGACGAGCTTCAAATAACATCTAATGCACCTAAGGACACCAACTAAATACATGCTCAAATTGCACTCTCCACTAATCAAGGTTTACTATCTTAAGAATCATGGGTGATCGACAAAAATAGGTGTAACGGGGCTCGGCTAAAGGTATTCGGGAATATTTGGGAAAGAGTGGACTAACTCGTACAAGAACGTACCTCCAACACAATCAAATATCCGTCTAACGCACAACACCCCCTTCCACACCATATGCAACAAACGAACTCATCAAAGCCACATCAACATCCGAGCAATTAATTAATACCATCATTCGACTCTTTTTATTATTCTTTTTTTTTTAGAGACTTATAACATGTCTCGACTCTTTTCTATTTTTTTTGGGAGACTAAACTTGTCTCATTTTTGCTTTTCTCATTTTTTTTTTTTTTTTTTTTTTTTTGGAGACTTATAATATGTCTCGACTAGTTACAAAACAAATCGTATCGACACCTTATATCCCCAAATACAAGACCTCCCTTCTCTCCTTCGTGAAATATAGGACAACAAGAAAAGGCTAAATGTAGGCTCAACGGGGCTACTAGGGTGTCCCACGACGGGCTCGGGGTCAAAACATCGAAAAGCGGCTAAAAATGGCAATCCTAGTCGATCAATACCTAATCATATTCAAAATCAAGTAATTTATGACGTACAAGTCTCAAGTAACAACCTAAGCATGCTTTAGCTATCTCTAGTCCATACGGGTGCATAAGATGTAGAACAAAGAAACTGAGAAGCTCAAGAAATCAACAAGAGGTGTCACACAACGAAGAAAGCTATAATGGCTCAAATTCTCACAAGGTCATTTGGAAAGTGAAACGATGACATGCAATTATCTCAAGGTCACTTTACGGTGTCTAATCACGGAATCAACAATTATTCATAAACCGACCTCTAGCATCGAAAATCCATTGTACTCCAAGAATCGAAATAAAGCAACTAACAAGCATGGAGAACATAGCAACTATACTTTCATGAAAATCGTATCTCAACAAGGGGGAGCGATCACCACTAACATAAAACAAGTAAAAGAAAACAACTAAAGCACGACAAAACACATAGAAAGATAGGAGAAGGGAAGAAGAAGGCAAACCCCCCCACACTTGGGCTAATCCATGTCCTCGTGGATGAAGCACCCTCCTAGGAAAGCACGCGTCCAAAGAAAGTCGACCTCGGGATGTCCACAAGTGAGGAGTAAACAACCTACACACCAAAAACTAAAAGAAAACCACAAAAACAAACCAAATAATAAAAAGGAAACAAGAAAGAAGACACGACTCACGAAACTGAAAAACAAAGAAAAACTATATACATACCGCGACCGTACGAAAGTACGGTCGATCCTCACGGCTCGGGTGGTGGATACTGTGGCCCTCGGAACATGGCCATCATCTGAGCGTACTGGGAGACGTGATAAGCGTGCTCGGTGTCCTCACGGGCCTGCCGGCGGGCATTCTCGGCCACATAGTAATCATGATGAGTGGCTTGCTGAGTCTCGATCCGGTCGAGCCGACCATTGAAATGGTTATACTGAAGAGTGGCTTGGGCCTCCATCCGGGTGAAACGTTCATCAATGTAGGTCCGAGTAGCTCCCGCGGTCGCCCGAAAGTCCTCCCGCATATCATACTCGATCTCCCTCCTACTAGTCTCTGCGTCCTCGAAACTAGTGCGCATATCCTGAAATTGGTTGATCATGTCATGGAAACCGGCGGTATAGGACGGGTACCGTGGGTAGGGAATCGGATCTCCGTATCCCGAGTCATGTCCTGTGTGCGGTAGCTGAGACGGGGGCTGAACCGGAGGTACGGTGCTAGTCGAGGCGGCATTCCTCGGGGCCCCTTGCGCGATACGTGCAGAATGAGGGCGAAACTGGCCATCCTGGTCGAGGAGATGAGAACCGTGAAGCTCCTGTAAATCAATCGGCCGGGGTTCCGAGTTGTAGTCATCTGGAAGTGTGTCGGGGTCGTCCAGGTCAATCCAAGTAAAGGAATGGGCCAAGGCAGTCGCAATGTAGAAAAAGGATGCATGATGGGCTCCTCGCTCGACTGTCCTCTTCATCTGCCCTAAAATGTAGTCGGTGGGAGAAGTATGGTATCCCTTGTAGGCGCGCTCGAGAAGGTAAAGCTCCGATTTGTTCACTTTGTTAGCTTCATCTTTTCCGGAGATATTGTAGGCGATGAAGCGATGCACGAGGAGCAGGGCCGGGTCGGCAATTTGGATACTCTTTCCGGTATAAGTGGGGACCGAGGTAATGGCCTGCCATGCCGCATTCTTGTCTATTTTGTCGGGGATTGCCCTCTGAGCATCATCAATGGGGAATTCGAAGCACACCTCAAAAGATTCTGCGTTGATCCGAACTTCCCTGCCTAAAAGCCGACACGTGTAGATTCGCCCATTCGAGTGCTTCTCAAAAGTGCATAGCATCTCTAGGCCAAGGGACGTCGAATATCCGAAGTCTTCTTGTGCGATAGTCCACAACCCCAACAATTTCAAATACTTCTTCACATCGTTGTACACCCCCAACTTCCTAACTAGAGACCAATCAAAGGGGCGGGGGTACTCAAATTCGTGTTTGCGAAAGGCGAGAAGCCGTTTACCTTACTCGTGGCTATAGATGGGGAAGTCGGCACCGTAAGTATCCCGGAGGTCGGTCCGACGATTCGCCGGGGGCTGCTGTGGTGCCCGAGGAGGGGCTGGCTGTTCATTGTCGGAGTCGGAAGCCACGGTGGATGGACCTTCGTCGGTCCGAGCCTTCTTTGAAGCCGGAGCCTTCCTCTTGCTTCGAGTGTTAGGCATATCGAAAAAAATTTCACTGGACTGCCGAAAAGTTCACGGGACTGCCGTGGACTAAGCCGAGGAGCGGAACGGGGCTGCCGAGAATAGTCGAGAGTCGGGATTGCCGACTTCGGAATTGAAACGGAGAAAGGTCGAACTACCCGGACGTTCACGGGATTGCCGTGAAAATAGTCGAGCACGAGGGACGGGCTGCCGGAGCGAGTCGAGAACCGAGACGTGAAATGTTCACGGGATTGCCGTGAATCGAATCGAAGCCGGTAGTCGACTTCGAGGTCTGAGCTGCCGAGGGTGTACGGCCGGCGGTGACGGGTCTAGGCGGCTGAGCTCGGAGCAGGTGGGTCGGCGGCGACGGGTCTGGGCAGGAGCGCGTCGTCGGTGAGATGGAGGAGAGGGCTCGGCGGCTGAACGGCCTGAGAATGGCTCGGCTAGGGTTGCTCACGGGACTGCCGTGGTGGATCGATGGGGGTCGACGGCGGCGGTCTGAGCAAAGGTGAGAGAGGCGGCCGGAGATGTAGATGATGATCGGGAGTGGTGGTCGGAGGTGGCGAGGTTGAAGACCGGTGCAGTGGGTTCGGCCGGCGGTGGTTGGAGCTGGCGACGGCGGTGGCTGGGCGGTCTGAACGGCGGCGAGGATTTCGGGTGGCCGGAGATCGGGGTCTGGATTTGTTCCTGCAAGTAAGAGAAGAGAAGAGCTTGTGATGGAGGCGGACGAAGATTAGGGCTTCTCCCTCGTTTAATCCAATTCAAAAATAAAAAAAAAATTAATTAATTAAAATTTTTTTTTTTTTATTTCAGGGGGAAGCGAGCGCTCCCCCACACCAGGCGATCGCCTGCTCAAAAAAAATCGCCCTCCCTGGAATTGCACCAGGCGATCGCAGATAAGGGTGTGCGACCGCTTGCTGGAAATTCCAGAATCTGGAATTTGGACGATGCGAGCGCTTCGTGGCTGGGCGATCGCCTGCTCCGAGCTGAAATCCGAGCCGTCTCTTTTTCACCGTGTGATCTTTTCTCCCGTTCCCCTATCATGTAAAGGCACAAACTAGCTCGATTTACGTCGTGAGCTTGACGTCCGTGGGTAGGTGACGAGCGCGAATACTTGTCGTGGAGCAAACACGCTGTCAAAATGATATTTATAATTTAGCCAGTACACCCTTAACTACAAAACGTAGATAATGGCAAGTACGTGGGGTCGGTCCCACAAGGAGGCAATTACAGTAGGTGATCTCGGCTTTGCCCAAGGGGTTGTCACAAAAAGTTTTGAGTTTGGTTGCTGTGGGCACAGCGGTTTTGCAATCGTTCAAACACTCAGATCTAACTACGGCAAACAAAAATATCATGCAAATAAATAAAACCAAAAGTAAACAAGCAAACACTCAGATCTAACAGAATACTAAAAGTGAAAACTTAAATCAATAAATAAACAAGGCATCCGGGCAGACAACTTCACTCAGGATCATTAGGGCAAACTACCGTTCATCGGCACTAAGGATTTTTACCAGCGGTTTGTCAGCAGTTATAGGGTGTAAAAAGACAAAAGTGGTCCTATTGCGTCACGCCCAGCAAATGCCCCACCCCTCATCTATCCTTACTGTATAAAGAAAAGGCTTGGTTAACACTTTGCCTAATCCCCCTGGATCTGAACAATTCGATAACCTATGCGACCAAACATGGATCTAGTTTGCCCAAACCCGCATTACCCTCTATACAGACCCGCTCGGCCAATAGCATGCTCGAAACATACGACCGCATCTCCTGCAAGTTCTAGTGCTATGCCCGCAACAATACTACAAGGTACATCTATGCGGTTTGCCAATCACCAGTATCCCGGTTTGTAAAGGTTCACTAGTGGTCGTCCTAGTTTACCCAAACTCCCCAGAAATAAAACCTCAATCAACTTTGCCTCGGGAACAAACGCCCAACCGGTTAGTTCAGCCCCTCCAACCTCGCGGTCTAACTAAACCCTAAATCACCTTCGATCCATCCCTGCCCAGATGCACAAACAATTTAGCTACTCATACCGAAATTAAAAGACAAAGTAAATAAGGAAAATCAAGCTATATTAATCATAACTTCAAATCGAAGAATCGTTTTCGAAGGAAATCAAGATACGGAATTAAAGATAATTAAAAACTGAAAACATGAAATTGTTTCTCGACCCGAAGGTCGGTTCTACTCAAAACAAACAAAGAGACTCGGACGAACAGCTCCGATCTCTCTCCGGCGACTTCGGCGGCGACGGCGACTGCGGGACCGGCGGCTCTTCCGACTTCTCGGTGCGTAACGTCTTGTTTCTTTGCTGCCCGTCGCGCCCCTTTTGTAGACTTCGAATTTGAATTTGAATCCCCGGCTGTTGCTCGCCCCTTAGGAATAGGCATCCTTGGTCAATGGGCTGGGGGATAAGTCAGATCCCCCGAATCCAGGGATTCTGGTACGCTGCCAGCTTGCCCGCAGCTAATCTCCTGTCAACAGCCGCTCTCTGCCCAAATCGAAGTCTGCAGGTATTTCTTCTCCTCCACAGGTGGTCGGACCAGGCACGGTACTTTGTAGGAATTCTGGGTCTTCTGCTTCATGACCTTACCCATTTGTCCGATGTGGTCAAACTGTTGCTTGTCACTACCGCTCCAGAATCTGATTTGCCCAAAGAAGGGGATTTCCTTGCCTCTTTTGCCCAGTGCGCCACCTGTTACCTGCATCACCACACACTCTGCCCAAACACCTAATTGTGCCCTCCCAGACACGTTAACGACTCAAACTGACTCAATAAAGGGTGTAAAAGTGCTCTAAGATGAGCAAATAAAATGGCTCATCAGAACCGCACACACTTGGATACGCTTGTCCCCAAGCGTGGGCTCTGATTTGCCTGACTCAAGACCAAAGTGAAAACAGAAATGAAAGAAATAGGAAGAAATAAAGCAAGGGACTTTAGCATGATCAGTAAAGGGCATAGTACATACAGATAACACAAAATTCAAGTAAAGATAAAAATAAGTCAAGAGTCTGTTCTAGGTCTTTGGGTTCACTCCCTCACAGTGTTTCTCTCTTTTCAGTGTATGGGTTCAATGACACTCATTTTCTGCTGTGACTCTACTTTGCCTAAATTTGCCTTATTGCTAATCTGAGTTTGTTTTAACTAAGCAGGGGGGTTATCAAAGGGGCTTTTATTGGGTTGTAGTGTTGGGCTCATAAGGGTAGATTTTTCTGGGAGTAGGCTCTATTTGGGCAGAGGGCTTTTTGATGTTAGCCTTTTCTCTGCCACTTTGCCCCTTTTCTTACGGGCCTTAGCACAACAACTTTTTTATTCATCTTTTTCTTCTTTTTTTTTCTGATTTTTTTTTCTTTTTTTTTTTCTTTTTTTTTTCTTTTTTCTTTTTTTTTTTTTTTTCTTTTTTTTTGAACACTATGCCCTAACTCCCTTTCTCTCTCTGGCTGCCTATGTAATTTGGGCATAATACCAGATGGGTTCACAAAGAATATTCAATAAGGCTCAAAGGGCTAGCAAGGGATAATGTTATTTATTCTGGGGAAATAAAACAAAGAAATGCCCTAATCATTTAACAACCCTACTCAGTCAAACTACTCAATTCAGCAAACAGGCAAAGAAAAGCATTGTAAAGATCACAGCAGACTCTCAAAGAAAGAAATCATATATCAATGTAGGCTCAATTCTCACAGTTTGCCTAGAACAGTTCCATCATCCCTATTTCATGCATCTTAACTATAAATTTTGAGTTACTGTATGTATGTTTGCCCAAAATGACACATAATCATGCTGACTCGATTAGAAACAGAGGTTTGCCCTTTCCCTTTCCCCCCTCACACACTTTGCCTGGGCAAAGTGTGCAAAAGTAATAAGATCAGTAGGGGCTAACCACGACCAGACTATGACTCAAAAAGTTGGCGCACCTGCCCCCTCACACACTTTGCCTGGGCAAAGTGTGTCAGCAGGGAGATCAACCTAGTCTCCCCCGAACCAGAGTGACTCGGGGGTGACCTTAACAGTAAAAAAAATAAAATAAAAAAAAAAACTAACAACTACTAAAAAAAACAAGGGAGGGTACAATTTAGGAGGTGGAAGCAGGTGTGTACCTGAATCCACTGTAGTCAAAGTATGCGATCATCATCGCCTTCACTTCCTCGAACACCTTCTCGATCTTATCCAAACGCGCCTCGATCGCGCCTTGCCTCTCTGCAACTTCCTCTTTGGCCTTAGCCTCAGCAAACGATTCCTTCACCTCTACCTTCACTGGTTTCTCTTCCAAAAACTTCACACCGCCGTCACTCGATGGCACAATATCCTGCATGCGCTTGAAGCACTGGATGTCAAACTTGCCTTCCACCATCATCTCCAGCTCTTTGCCCTTCTTGATCAGGTTCATCTTCGAAGCATACATCATTGGGAAGTGGGCCAGTGAGAGACGCTGGAGGGGGTGAGTGTGCAGCCACTTCATTTGGGCACAGAGGCAGGCACTGAAATGCAACCTGATTTTCTGATGCATGCACCACAGTATGCCCAGTTCCAGATGGGAAACAGCACTACTGGTGTCCGTCTTGCCAAAGAAGTTGACAGCCAGGATCCTGTGGCAAACCCTGAGTGCATGGCTCTTCAACTGGATCGACTTGGTGCTTTGCCCCACGAACTCGCCTCCTTTGCCCAACTGCTTCCAGATCTTCTGCAGCTCCTTCTTTGTGTACTCTGGCAAAGCCCTTAGTGACTCCTGGTAGGCCTTTGACTTCAGATCTGCAATACCTGCCATATCCAAACATAAATCCAATTCGTTACCACCAATAGACACAGCCCGATCAAACAACTCAAACTGAATCCCTATAACTCCCTCATCTTTGGTCTCTTTGATACCCAGAGACCCAAAGAATTCTCTCACGATGCCTTCGTTGATTTTCCCAGACCACTCAAGAAACGGCTCCCACCCTATGGCCTTGAAATAGCCCCGAACCTCCTTCTCCACACCCATCAGTTTGAGTGATTCGAAGCAAACGGTTTTGGAGGCCGCGATTTCGCGCGCCGTGGTGTCAACTGCCTTTCTCTTCTTGGTGGATGCGCGGGTCCTGCTTTTGGGGGCTGGGCTCTTTATCACCTCCTCTTCTTCTTCCTCTTCCACCGGAGTTTTACCGGCGGCCGTCGATTCCTCTTTTTCCTTGTCGTCGGAGGTGGATCCGGCAGTGGGGGTGGGAGTAACCTTCTTCTTGCCTTTGCCCGCCGACTTTTTCTGCTTCTTTTTCGGGGGGCTGTCAACAGCGGCTTTGCCCTCCTCCTTCTGAGCGGCGGTGGCTAGGGTTTCCAGATCTTCTTTCTCGCTGGTGGTTTTGGATTCGTCAATCTCTCTGGCCAAGTCGTCAATAGGAGTGTTGTCAGTTTCCGTCATGGCTGGACTCGGTGGGATGGTGACCAGCGGGACGGCGTGGATGACTTCTTCGGCGGCGGGGGATTTGGGCTTTGCCGGACTCGATCTTTTCGGAGACACCATCTTCTTCAACTTTGATGCGGCGGTTCCAATGGTTAGATCAATTAGGGTTCCAGTGGGGATTTTTCTGAGTTTGTTTCTTGCACGGGTAGATACCATATGGAGAGAGAGAGAGTATATAATGTTTGTTTTGAATTTTGAAAAAGGCTGAAAAATTGGGGTGGCAGTTATCGATAATCGTGGGGGAGTTATGATAAGGGTGGAACTGCAGAGTCCCTGATGGGACGGGCTCCAGTCCCTTGAAAATCGCAACTGCCCCACTTGCATCCCAATTTGCCCAAAGGCTCAGTCTGCCCAAAGTTCTCCTGCAAAATCAAAAACAAACAATACCCTTTTTCTCGCGGCATAGTCAAAGTCCCTTGTTGCAAGTAGTTTATTCCTAACCTAAAAATTGAAATAACAAAATTATACAAACATACCAGGTTGCCTCCTGGCCAGCGCCCTATTTATAGTCCCGGGCAGGACCCAACTGCTTCATTCGTTCACTCGATCAGGGCAAGCTGCCCTTCCAGATTCTCTTGCCCAAAGTAGGGCTTCACTCTATGGCCATTCACTTTGAAAGTGTAGTCATCATCTTTTTTGCTTTTCAACTCCACAGATCCATTTGGGCTGACATGGTGAACAAAATAGGGCTCGTCCCACTTAGAGGACAGTTTGCCCGAACGGAACTGGTTTCTGGTTTGGTACAGTAACACCAACTGTCCAGCCTCAATCTTTTTCCTCTTGATCAGTTTGTCATGAGCCCTCTTGGTCCGCTCTTTGTAGTGGGCGGCATGGTCATACGCCTCAATGCGAAGCTGCTCTAATTCGACCAAGTCAAGCTTACGCTCTTTTCCAGCCAGATCCCAATCAAAGTTGACTTTATTCACCGCCCAGTGTGCCTTGTGCTCTATTTCCACGGGCAAATGGCAAGCTTTCCCAAATATCATTCGGTAGGGGGAGATACCAAATGGAGTCTTGAATGCAGTGCGGTATGCCCACAGCGCATCATCCAGTTTGCCTGCCCAATCCTTCCCCTCTGGCCTAACTGTCTTCCTCAGAATAGCTTTGATAATCCTGTTGGAGAGCTCTGCTTGGCCGTTTGCCTGGGGGTGATAGGCACAAGTGATTCGATGAGTGACTCCATATTTCCGCAACATCCTCTCAATTACAGCATTGCAAAAGTGGGTCCCCTGGTCGCTTATGAGTGCTCTGGGCACACCGAACCGAGTGAAAATATTCCCTTTGAGGAATTCAGCCACAATGCGCGAATCGTTGGTGGGGGTTTCCTTTGCCTCGACCCATTTTGAGACATAATCGACTGCTAGGAGTATATATTCTTTACCTTGTGAATTTGGAAATGGCCCCATAAAATCTATGCCCCAGACGTCGAAGATCTCTACTGGCAGTATGGGCACAGAGGGCATTTCATTACGCTTGGTCAAATTGCCTTCCTTCTGGCACTCATCACATCTCTTGCATAGCTCATAGCAGTCTCGAACCAAAGTGTTCCAGTAGAATCCGCAATCTAGAATCTTTCTTGCTGTACGCCTTGGCCCAAAGTGGCCTCCACAGGGTTGTTTGTGGCAGTGATCCACTATGCCCTGCTGCTCGGACTCAGGAATGCATCTTCTAAGGACTTGGTCTTCACATCTTTTCCATAAATAGGGTTCATCCCAGACATAGCTCCTTGCTTCACGCTTCATTTTGTTTTTCTCATAGTAGCTCATGCCGTCCCTGAAAATCCCAGTAACCATGAAGTTCACAAGGTCAGCGAACCATGGCTCTTCGCCCAAAGTGGTTATAGAATACAGATGCTCATCAGGGAACGTCTCGGTTATGGGCATATCCTCTTCCTTCTGGAGAATCCTACTCAGATGATCTGCAACGAGGTTCTGATTGCCAGACTTGTCTCGAATTTCGATGTCAAACTCCTGAAGTAACAGGATCCATCTAATAAGCCTTGGCTTAGTCTCCTTCTTTGCCATGAGGTACTTCAGTGCAGCGTGGTCTGTATACACTATGGTCTTGCTGCCCAGCAGGTAAGACCTAAACTTCTCAAAGGCAAAGACAATGGCCAAGAGCTCCTTCTCAGTCGTGGCATAGTTACTTTGGGCAGCATTAAGGGTCTTCGAGGCATAGTAGATCACATGCCTTTCTTTCCCTTTCATTTGCCCTAACACAGCTCCCACTGCATATCCACTTGCATCACACATCAGCTCGAATGGCATGCCCCATTCTGGTGGTTGAATAATAGGTGCTGTGACCAACCTCTCCTTCAAGTGATTGAAGGCAGCTTTGCAGTCCTCATCAAAGTCCCACTCTACATCATTCTGAAGCAGTCTGGTCAAAGGGCGAGCAATTTGGGCAAAGTCCTTCACAAAACGTCTGTAGAAGCCAGCATGCCCTAAGAACCCCCTGACTTGCTTCACATTTCTCGGGTATGGCAGCTTGGAGATTACTTCGATCTTGGCTTTATCCACCTCTATGCCCTTAGCTGAAATCACATGTCCAAGGACAATTCCCTCTTCGACCATGAAATGGCATTTTTCGTAGTTCAGAACAAGGCTCTTCTCCACACACCTTTTGAGCACCATCTCTAAGTGTTCCAGGCAGGAGTCAAAGGAGTTGCCATACACGGTGAAATCGTCCATGAACACTTCAATTCCATTCTCGAGCAAGTCAGCGGAGATGCTCATCATGCACCTTTGAAAAGTTCCTGGTGCATTGCAGAGGCCAAAGGGCATTCTCCTGTAGGCAAAGGTGCCAAAAGGACAGGTGAAGGTGGTTTTGTCCTGATCCTCTTGAGCAACCCATATCTGCATATACCCTGAGTAGCCATCCAGAAAGCAAAAGTGCTTCTTCCCAGCCAATCTTTCCAACATTTCATCAATGAAAGGCAAAGGGAAATGATCCTTGCGGGTTACCTTGTTTAGTTTGCGGTAGTCAATGCAAACTCTCCACCCAGTTTGTAGTCGTGTGGCAATCTGCTCATTTCTTTCGTTCTCTATGACTTGAACTCCAGACTTCTTTGGCACCACATGCACTGGGCTAACCCACTTGCTATCTGAAACTGGGTAAATTATGCCCACACTGAGAAGCTTCTTGATCTCTTTGAGCACAACTTCCTTCATTGCTGGATTGAGCTTCCTTTGAGGATCACGTACGGGCACAGAGTCATCTTCCAGAAGAATGTGGTGTTGGCAGATGCTTGGACTTATCCCTCTGATGTCAGCCAAAGTCCACCCTATGGCCTGTTTGTACTGCCCCAGCACATACCTCAACTTTGCCTCCTCTGCCTCTTGCAAGTAGGCACTTATGATGACGGGCAAAGTGTCATTATCTCCCAGATATAGGTACTTCAGGTGCTTGGGCAGCTTTTTCAATTCCAGCATTGGTGGCTTTTTGAGGGAAGGCACCATGATCGTTTCTTCAATCTCTATCGGTTTGCCCGGATTGCCTTTGAAACTCTCCAGAGAATCTAACTGTTCTATTGCCTCTTGCAATTCTTCCGGTTCGTCCTCCATGTCAAACTCTGTAAGCCCTTGTTGAATGGCTATCTCAGTATGGTCATACTTGCCACATTGGAGCGCCTTTGCCTCCACTGCCTTCTCAATTTGGTCAATGTAGTGGATCTCTTCGGTGTCAGCTGGGTGCTTCATGGACTTGTATAGGTCAAAGGTGACCGTCTCTCCCTCGAATTTGCACGTCAGCCTACCGGTTTCGCAATCGATGTGGGTCCTTGCTGTTTTCAAGAACGGTCTGCCCAATATCATCACTGGGGCTTTACTTGATCTGCCCATATCGAGCACATAGAAATCAGCAGGGAATATCAACTCTTCCACTTTGACCAGGACATCTTCCAGTATGCCCTCAGGATAAACGTTCGATCTATCAGCCAGTTGGATCACAACTCGAGTGGGCTTCAGTTGCCCTATTTCCAAGTCTTCGTACATCGTTTTGGGCATAACGTTGATTGATGCTCCAAGATCGAGCATTGCCTTCTCTATCTTCATATGCCCTATGATGCACGGAATGTAGAACATGCCTGGGTCTCCACACTTTGTAGGTCCAGTCTTTTTAATCACGGCGGAGACATTCTCCCCCACCTCAAACTTCGCATCATCCTGATATTTCACCTTCTTTGTGCAAAGCTCCTTCAAGAACTTAGCACATCTGGGCATAGCGTTCAGTATGGTTAGAAGGGGCATATTGATTTCCACCTTCTTAAACATCTTGAACATCTCTTGAGTTTCTTCCCTCTCACGGTTTTTATTCAATCTGCCCGGGAAGGGTGGCCTGATTTTCGGTGGTGGGGATTTGTCCCTCTTTGCCTTGACTATCACCTCTTCTTGTTCAACATCTGTCCCAGGGTCTTCCTCAATGACTGGGGAATCATCTAACACAGGCTCTTTGCCCTTTACTGCAGAATTTTCCACTATAGTAAGTGGTTTGCCACTTCTGAGCTGGACGGCATTAACATGGGCATTGTTTACTTCGACTTTCGGGGGCAAAGTACCTCCTTTCTGTTCTAGCTTTGCCACCACTTGAGTGAGATGTGAGACTTGGGCTCCTAGATTTTGGAACTGCCCTCTAGTCTCCTGCTTGAATTTCTCATTCTCTTGGTGGGCTCTGGCGTTCTCTTGCTGGAACTTGATGTTCTCTTTGACCAAAGTTTCCATCATTTCAGACAAGGTAGGCCCTTTGGTCTGAGCGGGCTGGTGGTACATCCCGGGGCCTTGCTGTTGGTACTGCCCCTGTTGGTTGTGGCGCTGGAAATTTTGGTTTCCATTATACCCTTCATTGTAGTTGTTGTTGTTCCCATACCTATTATCATAGTATGGTTTCCCCCTTCCTTGCCCGTTACCGTTGCTCTGCCCCATTGCTTTGACCTCCTCGTCATACAGTGAGGGGCACTCATCAGTGGCATGCTCTGTGCCCTGACAGATCTGGCAAGCTTTCACACCTCTCTTTGGCCCGGTGGCCATAGAGTTCATAAATTTCTCCATTGCGCTGCACAGTTTGTCGATTTTTAAATCCGCAGCGGTGGTTGTCCCCAAATTGGTCCTGGGCAACTCACTTCCATCATCCCTGAACTCCTCTGCCATCTCCTTGAAGAGTTTAAATGCCTCCTCAGCACTCTTATTCAGGATGGACCCTCCACTGGCAGTGTGCAGGAGGGTTCTCTCGTGCATCCTTAGCCCAGACACAAAATATTGGATCAAATCGTGGTCAGGGATTTGGTGCTGAGGACACTTTGCCAACATCTGCTTAAACCGTGCCCAATATGCTGGAAACTCTTCACCTGCCCCCATCTTAATGCTACTGATGTTCCTTCGCATGTGTTGGATTCGGGCGGCAGGGAAGTATTTTTCCAAGAACTTCTGTTGGAGCTGTGCCCAAGTAGTGATTTGTCCTTCGGGCAGAGTGTAGAGCCACTCTCGTGCTCCATCCCCAAGTGAGAAGGGAAAAGCCAGCAGTCGGATGTATTCACTCAAAGGGGGCCCTCCCCTTATGGTTCCGCAGGCTAACTCGAAGTCTTGAAGATGCCTCTGTGGGTCTTCCATGGGCATATCGCTGAACTTGGGCAGTATTTGGATGAAATTGTGTTTCATCTCCCAGTTCTCGTTGATGGTGGGCAAAGTGATGCCTGATGGTCGGAGGTTCAGATTAGCAGGGAACATCATTTCCCTGAGGGTTGGGTTTGCCATGACGGCTGGTTCCGGTGAAGGTCTTGGTGGGGTAATTGGGTCACCTCTCCTTGCCCTTCGCGGATTTTCTGCCCTTGGTGTATGGGCAGCTTCTTGGGCGGCACGTGCTAACGCTTTGGCTAGCCTTGTTTCTTTCCGGATTCGCTTTGCGGTCTTTTCGATCTCTGGATCGTACCAGGTTACAATCTGTTTGCCAGCAACAGAATCCTGCATAAACAAAACAAGTCAAACTGTTAGCACAGACGACTTACTGTTGGAAATTTGCCTCCCCGGCAACGGCGCCAATTTTGACGAGCGCGAATACTTGTCGTGGAGCAAACACGCTGTCAAAATGATATTTATAATTTAGCCAGTACACCCTTAACTACAAAACGTAGATAATGGCAAGTACGTGGGGTCGGTCCCACAAGGAGGCAATTACAGTAGGTGATCTCGGCTTTGCCCAAGGGGTTGTCACAAAAAGTTTTGAGTTTGGTTGCTGTGGGCACAGCGGTTTTGCAATCGTTCAAACACTCAGATCTAACTACGGCAAACAGAAATATCATGCAAATAAATAAAACCAAAAGTAAACAAGCAAACACTCAGATCTTACAGAATACTAAAAGTGAAAACTTAAATCAATAAATAAACAAGGCATCCGGGCAGACAACTTCACTCAGGATCATTAGGGCAAACTACCGTTCATCGGCACTAAGGATTTTTACCAGCGGTTTGTCAGCAGTTATAGGGTGTAAAAAGACAAAAGTGGTCCTATTGCGTCACGCCCAGCAAATGCCCCACCCCTCATCTATCCTTACTGTATAAAGAAAAGGCTTGGTTAACACTTTGCCTAATCCCCCTGGATCTGAACAATTCGATAACCTATGCGACCAAACATGGATCTAGTTTGCCCAAACCCGCATTACCCTCTAGACAGACCCGCTCGGCCAATAGCATGCTCGAAACATACGACCGCATCTCCTGCAAGTTCTAGTGCTATGCCCGCAACAATACTACAAGGTACATCTATGCGGTTTGCCAATCACCAGTATCCCGGTTTGTAAAGGTTCACTAGTGGTCGTCCTAGTTTACCCAAACTCCCCAGAAATAAAACCTCAATCAACTTTGCCTCGGGAACAAACGCCCAACCGGTTAGTTCAGCCCCTCCAACCTCGCGGTCTAACTAAACCCTAAATCACCTTCGATCCATCCCTGCCCAGATGCACAAACAATTTAGCTACTCATACCGAAATTAAAAGACAAAGTAAATAAGGAAAAGCAAGCTATATTAATCATAACTTCAAATCGAAGAATCGTTTTCGAAGGAAATCAAGATACGGAATTAAAGATAATTAAAAACTGAAAACATGAAATTGTTTCTCGACCCGAAGGTCGGTTCTACTCAAAACAAACAAAGAGACTCGGACGAACAGCTCCGATCTCTCTCCGGCGACTTCGGCGGCGACGGCGACTGCGGGACCGGCGGCTCTTCCGACTTCTCGGTGCGTAACGTCTTGTTTCTTTGCTGCCCGTCGCGCCCCTTTTGTAGACTTCGAATTTGAATTTGAATCCCCGGCTGTTGCTCGCCCCTTAGGAATAGGCATCCTTGGTCAATGGGCTGGGGGATAAGTCAGATCCCCCGAATCCAGGGATTCTGGTTCGCTGCCAGCTTGCCAGCAGCTAATCTCCTGTCAACAGCCGCTCTCTGCCCAAATCGAAGTCTGCAGGTATTTCTTCTCCTCCACAGGTGGTCGGACCAGGCACGGTACTTTGTAGGAATTCTGGGTCTTCTGCTTCATGACCTTACCCATTTGCCCGATGTGGTCAAACTGTTGCTTGTCACTACCGCTCCAGAATCTGATTTGCCCAAAGAAGGGGATTTCCTTGCCTCTTTTGCCCAGTGCGCCACCTGTTACCTGCATCACCACACACTCTGCCCAAACACCTAATTGTGCCCTCCCAGACACGTTAACGACTCAAACTGACTCAATAAAGGGTGTAAAAGTGCTCTAAGATGAGCAAATAAAATGGCTCATCAGTAGGCCCCCACGTGGCACTCATTTTTAAAACCGAGAGAGCAATACGGTCCGTGGACTAGTCTCCACGCGACGCTCGTTTCGAGTCCCGAGCCGGACTAACGTGCTCTAGTCATAAGAGACGTCTCCGAGTAGAATCGACTCTACTCCAATGGATTGCGGTTCTCCCTCGATGTACGGTTTAACTCGATGGCCATTGACTTGAAATGCCTCCTTCGTCTTCGGATTATAGAGTTTAACAACTCCATACGGAAACACCTCTAAAATCTCATACGGTCCACTCCACCTTGATTTGAGTTTCCCGGGGAACAACCGGAGCCTCGAGTTGAATAAGAGTACCTTCATCCCGGCCTTTAGCTCCTTGTTCTTAATCCTCCTATCATGAGTCACCTTCACCTTTTCTTTATAAAGACGCGCATTCTCGTAGGCTTCATGGCGCATCTCGGCAAGCTCGGACAACTCTAAGGCTCGGGCACTTCCGCCCTCCATTAGATCCATATTAGTAGCCTTGATTGCCCAATAAGCTCGGTGCTCGATTTCCACCGGCAAGTGGCAATGCTTCCCGAACACGAGGCGGTAAGGACTCATTCCGAGCACCGTCTTGTATGCGGTCCGATAAGCCCATAAAGCCGAATTGAGTCTCTCCGACCAATCCTTGCGGGACGGTTTCACGGTCTTTTCGAGTATCTCCTTCACTTGACGGTTGCTAGTCTCGGCTTGCCCGGAAGTTTGTGGGTGATAAGCGGTTGCAATTTTGTGATTGATGCCGTTTTTGACCATCAATTTCTCGAAGAGCTTGTTGCAAAAGTGCTTTCCGCCATCGCTGATGATGGCCTTCGGGAAACCGAACCTAGAAAGGATATTCTCCTGCACAAACTTAAGCACCACTTTAGCATCACAAGTCCTAGTGGGGATTGCTTCAACCCACTTGGACAAATAATCAACACCTAGCAATATGTACTCAAAACCACAAGACACGGGGAAAGGTCCCATAAAGTCAATACCCCAAACATCAAAAATTTCAACCGCCAAGTTAATATTCAAGGGCATTTCATCACGCTTACCTATATTCCCCATACGTTGGCACCGATCACAAGCTTTGCAATAATCAATTGCATCACGGAAAAGAGAAGGCCAATACAAACCTGATTGAAGCACCTTGTGGGCTGTTTTATGGCCCCCAAAGTGTCCTCCACTCTCGTCATGGTGGCAACACTTGAGCACGTCAGCTTGTTCCTCCTCCGGGAGGCAACGGCGAATCACCTCATCTTTTCCGAACTTGTAGAGGTAGGGGTCCGACCAGAAGTACTCCCGGGACAAATGCTCGAACCTCGCCCTTTCTTGAGATGTCATCCCTTCTCTTAAAGCTCCTGCAACCAAAAAGTTCACAATATCCGCGTACCAAGGTACCGGAGTCATAGCCATAGCAAGCTCATAAGGGAAAGAGTCGGGAATCGCACCATCAATGTTATCTCCTAGAATCTCGGGGGGTGGCTCTAGCCTAGACAAGTGATCGGATACTACGTTCTCGCACCCCTTCCTATCCTTAATCTCTACATCGAACTCTTGAAGTAATAGGATCCACCTAATCAACCTAGGTTTGGCTTGAGCTTTAGCTAGCAAGTGTCGTAGGGCTTGGTGATCACTATGGACGATGACTTTAGAACCTATGATATAGGACCTAAACTTATCCAAGGAAAACACTACGGCTAACAACTCTTTCTCGGTGGTGGTATAGTTGGTTTGGGCGCTATTTAACGTCACGCTAGCATAATAAATAACTCTAAGCAACTTATCCACTTTCTGACCAAGAACCGCTCCTACCGCTGAGTTAGACGCATCACACATAATCTCAAAGGGCAACTCCCAATTAGGTGCTACAACTACCGGGGCTGAGGTAAGCTTCTCCTTAAGTGTATTAAAAGCTACTAGACACGACTCGTCGAACTTAAACTCAACATCTTGCCCTAGTAAATGACACAAAGGTTGGCTAATCTTAGAGAAATCCTTAATGAACCTCCTATAAAACCCGGCGTGCCCAAGGAAGCTACGGATGCCCTTAACATTAATGGGAGGGGGTAGTCGCTCAATAACCTCTATCTTAGCTCTATCAACCTCTATCCCCCGACTAGACACCATATGTCCTAGTACTATCCCACTAGTCACCATGAAATGACTCTTCTCCCAACTCAAGGTAAGGCTACTCTCAATGCACCTCTTAAGAACCCTATCAAGCTTACCCAAGCAATCATTAAACGAAGAGCCAAAAACAGAAAAATCGTCCATAAAAACTTCCATGAAGTTACCTATCATCTCGGAGAAGATGGACATCATACACCGCTGGAATGTTCCCGGTGCATTGCACAAGCCGAAAGGCATCCTCCTCCACGCATAGGTACCAATGGGGCACGTGAAAGTCGTCATCTCCTGGTCCTCCGGTGCTATCGCCACCTGATAATAACCTGACAAGCCATCAAGAAAACAATAAAATGCATGTCCCGATAATTTATCAAGTAATTGATCAATAAAGGGAAGAGGGAAATGATCCTTTCGGGTGGCGGCATTTAACTTCCGATAGTCAATGCACATCCGCCACCCCGTAGTAATCCGAGTCGGAAGGAGTTCTCCTTTCTGGTTTTCCACCACGGTGATGCCTCCTTTCTTCGGAACCACGTGGACCGGACTCACCCATCGGCTATCGGCAACGGCATAGATCAGCCCCTCGTCCAGGAGCTTGTAGATCTCCGTCCTCACGACTTCCATCAGAACCGGGTTGAGTCGCCTCTGCCCATCTCTCTTAGGGATCGATCCCTCCTCTAAAATGATCCGGTGCATGCACACCGAGGGGTCGATGCCACGGATATCTCCCAGACTCCACCCAAACGCTTTCTTGTTCTGCTTTAGTATCGCCACGAGCGCCTCTTCATCTTCGGCTCTCAACGTGGCTGAGATGATCACGGGTTTTTGATCCCCGTCTTCCAAGAAAACATATTTTAGGTGGCTCGGTAACGGTTTCAACTCCACCTTATTTTTTGGAGCCTCGATCTCGGCTTCTTGTGAGCTAGGTCGCACAAAGGTGGGATCCGTTAATTTTTCCTCTTCTCCGTCCAGTACCTCGGGGTTGCTCTCCTCTACGAAAGCGGCTTCCACTTCGCCATCAACGTGGTCGACGAAGGAGCAATTCTCCACGTAAAGGGCAGCGGGAATGGCTTTCCCCGTTCGGACGGAGAACGAGACTTTCTCACCAAGAACGGTCATCTCAAGCGCATCGTTCTTTACATCGATCACCGTATTAGTGGTGGCCATGAACGGTCTTCCCAAAAGAATGGCGTGATCTCGCCCATTCTCGGGAACTTCCCCAACATCGAGTACCACGAAATCCACGGGTACTATCAATCCTCCGACCTGTACCAATATGTCCTCCACAATCCCCTTGGGGTATCGAATCGATCGGTCGGCGAGCTGGAGGCACATACGAGTGGGCTTGAGATCGCCCAACTCCAACTTCTCGTACACGGCGTACGGCATCAAATTTATACCCGCTCCCAAGTCGAGCATCCCGGACACTTCCTTGCCATTCCCAACGGCAATCATTATGTTGAAACTCCCGGGGTCTCTTTGTTTCTCGGGGAGCTGGTGCTGAAGTATCGCACTCGCCACCTCAGAAACTACAACCTTCTCGTTGTCGATGAACTTTCTCTTCCTCGAAGCGAGGTCCTTGAAGAATTTGACATAGGACGGGATGTTTCGAATGATGTCGAGGAGAGGGAGATTCACATTCACCTTAGATAAGAGCTTATAAATCTCCGAGAACTGCTGATCTTGCTTCTCGTTCCTCAACCGATGCGGGTACGGTGGCACGGGAGGTCTATAAGGATTATCGGCCTTGTGTAAGGCTTCCCGATTCGTCTCGGGTGCTGGTATCGGATTTTCTACCGGTTTCGCCAACGGTTCCTCGATCGGGACTCTCTCCTCGGCTTCTTCCGGAGCCGGAATGTCCTCTTCTACTTCCTCGGTTGGCATTTCGACGTGATTATCAATGACACGTCCGCTCCTAAGTACTGTGACCGCCTTAGCCTGATACGGTTGGCTCGGAATCCGATCCTTCTGATTAGCCTGTGCCATCTCATTCATTCGGCTAGCCATCTGCCCAACCTGCGTCTCGATTCTCTTGATCGCCGCATTCTGGTTAGTCATGTTGCTCTCCACCCTATCTATCTTTTGCTGGTTATTATTCAAGATGGCCTGAGTCGCGGCCATGAAGGATGCGAACTTCTCGTCTAAGTCCGAAGTCTTGGGTGGCACGTGCTGTGGCTGAGGTGGAGGTGGGTGGTATGACTGATGTTGTTGCTGGTACTGGGGCCGCTGACAATTTTGATTATTATGCCAATTCTGGTTCCCGGCATTCTGGTATCCCTGATTCTGAGGTCGGTTCTGGTTATTGAAGTTCGTCTGAGAACCTTGCCCCTGAGTCTGTGGCTGATCTTGCTTCCACGAGAAGTTAGGATGGTTCCTCCAGCCCGGGTTGTAAGTGTTAGAGTAGGGGTCATTCCTCTGGTTGCCCTGCTGATTGTACCCCTGCATCGCGTTCACTTGCACCTCTGGACCGTAGTTCGGGTCCATCATTTGGGGTGGAGACGGCATGCTCTGTCCACAAGTGCTGGAGAAATGGCCAATCTCCCCACATAAGCTACACGGCTCCACGTGATATATCTGCCTCTTAGGTTGCTCCTCAGTAGTCTCCAACATCTGGACTTTCTTTGTTAGGTCGGCAACCTGTTTCGCCAACTGGGCATTCACATTCCCCTCGGGTCTGGCGTAGCTACTGCTTCCCCTTGAGCTCGTTTGTCTCGACTCAGCTGATAGTGACTTGAAGATCTCCGTCATCTCGTCACTGTTCCGACCACTGATATTTCCGCCAGCTGCGGTTTTCACCTCTCTCTGGTCCTCTCTGCTCAAACCCTTGTAGAAGAATTGGATGACCGAGGTGGGCGTGAGGTCGTGGTGTGGGCATTGCCTTAATAGGCTCCGGAATCACTCCCAAGCCTCATGAAAGTACTCCCCCGGTTCCTGCTCGAAGGCGCATATCTGACCTCTCAAGTCGAAGGTCTTCTGCTGAGGATAGAACCGAGTAATAAACTCTCGGTACATGTTCGTCCAGGTAGTGATCGAGTCTGGCTCTAAGGATAGCAGCCAGTTCTTCGCCCTATCTCTCAAGGCATACGGAACGCATTTCAACCGGAGCTGATCATCATCTAGTGCTCCGATGGGGAAGGCCTGCAATGCTGTGTAGAACTCCCTGATGAAGTTGAGGGCATCCTCGTTAGTGGTTCCGGAAAACTGAGGAAGCTGAGCCAGATGGTGTGCCTTGAGGTCGTATCTCCGGGCGGCGTCACTCAGGACGATGCATGAGCTAGCTCCGTCGATATGCGGATGAGTCAGATCTCCAAAGAGGGGTGGCTGGACACGGTTTCCGTTGTTCCCGTTGTTCCCGTTATTGCCGTTATTCCCGTTGTTCCCGTTGTTCCCGTTGTTCCCATTACGGTTTGCGGCGTCACGGAGTTCTTCTTCGTTCATGGTTAAGGTTTCGGTCTCGGGTTCGGAATCGGTAGTGGTAGAGTCAGACGAGGAGTCTTCGCCTAACTTCGTGCACCGACTGATGCTCTTGCGTCTATTGATGTTTTCTATCACGGGTGCAAGCTCGGTATTCGCTCTTCGTGTACCTACCATGCACCAACAAAGACAAACAAACAATCAAACGCACCTGCTCAAGTAAATTAAATAGAAAGAAAAAAAAAAAAAAAGAAATTGTTGCAAACACCTAAACACTAATACTAGTGCCTAAAGTGTTCCCCGGCAACGGCGCCAATTTGATTAAAGTCGTTTTGTAGCGTCACAAATCAAATAAAATAATCGAACTAGTTGCCAAAGCAACTCGCCCGAGTCGATCTCTCGAGGAACACTACTATCGGCGTAAAAGCGTTTATTCGTTTGCAACTAGGTAAAGAAAAGAAATAGCATAATGCGTGAGTTGATTTGGTTTTTGTTTTAATCTAAAAATTACCTAGGGAATTTGAAAAGACGAGAAAGTAAGTACGAAAGCGAGAAATAGTAATTTTAAATCAAAGGAAGATGAACTAGGGTTTCGGGAATTTCAATTCTATACTTCGGTTATGAATTCGATTTTATCAAATAGAACGAATACGTCCGTCGCCGGTTGGCACCAATTCAATATCGAAATTTGAATTCAAATCCTAGTAGGAAGAATCGATCAACCCTAACCCTAGGCAAGGAATTTAGCTACGCATGATTTTAAATGAAGAACAATTAAAGTGTTGAAAAGATGAATTCATAAAATCGATTTTCGGAAAATAAAAAAAGTATGAAAATAATCAAACAATTAACCGAAAAAGAACAAGCAATCAAAAGTAAAGAAATCTTACTACGATTAATATCCAAGAACAAGCATAGGCACCCGTCGGAGGCTAATCCAACTTTTGCCGAGATTCGATTACAAGAAAAATCCAAGATGCAAAGATTGAATTCAAAAACTCCAAGCTAAGGGTTCCCAACGTTGTCTCCAAGTCAGAAAACTAAAGTAAAAAAAAGTGTCTCCAAAACCCTAGGTTCAAATCCCAATAAGTAGTATCGAAAACGGGTCAAAACGCGGGTCAACGCTGAAGAGGAGGGGCAGGCGACCGCCTGGGACAGCAGGCGATCGCCCGCGTCAGTGGGCAAGCGAGCGCCTGGTATGGTGTGCGATCGCCTGCCAGGAAAAACAGACTTCCTGGAATCGGAGCAGGCGATCGCTTGGCAGGGGGGGGGGGGGGGGGCGGTCGCCTGGTGCCAAATGCAGACTCCCTGGAATTCTGGCCATGCGATCGCTTGGGGGAACCTGGGCTGTCGCCTGCTTCTGGCTGCACCGACTTCGCTTCGACTCGACTCGTTCTAGCTCCTTTCTTCGTCCTTTTCGACATTCGCAAGCTCACGTACCTGCAAACTCAACAAGCGCATCAACGTACCAAAGCCACGAGAAATAAACCAAGAAACAACTAAGATGAAACGACTCACACACAAATGGACATAGGAAACCGACACAAAATCACCGACATCAAGTCCCCGGGTCCGTCTTCCCATCGTATAGGGGGGTTTGTAGTGGGTGGATCTCATCCTGCAAAGGTGCATCTACTATCTCCGGAGCCAAAGGCTCTTTAAGAAAATTAGGATCTGTGTGCGGGACCTGGGTCCCGGCTAGCCTTTGCTCCATCCCCGCTAGTCTATTGTATAAGTCTGAGAGACCGGGATCAGGCCTCGGGGTGGGTTGGTCTGAGAGGTGGGGCTCGGGCCCCGGGACCATTAAGTTTGAGAGACCGGGACCAGGCCCCGGGGATTGTGGGTTTGCCTCTGAGGTCCGCAGTTGCGCACTCGGTCGTGCTTGCATATAGTATGAGTCCGCGGGACCGAGACCAGGCTCCGGGACAAGTGTGTCTGCTTGCGAGGTCCGGTGTTGCGTTCTCGGTAGTGCTTGTTTGTAGTAAGCATCCGCGGGACCGGGATCGGACTCCGGGACAAGCGGGTTGGCATCCGGGGTCCGGTGTTACGTCTTTAATCGCGCAGACCCGCTACCTGCATCATTAAGCGGTGTAGTTAACACGTACCTGCGACGTTGTAGTTCAGTCGCGCCATCGGTCTTCTTCGGAGTACCCATTATACCAAAGGTACCCGGGTCCGAAGTCAACGGTGGTGGTGGACCTCGCCTTGTACGCGCTAAGCGTTGTCGACGATTAGGACGTGGCCGACGAATAACTCGCGCAACCAAGGCCTCGTCCCTTCTGTTCTTGGTTGTAAGGTACCCCGTTCGGCCTTCTTCTCGAACATCTTCCTTCATCTCCGGTGGATCTTGCTCTAGATCTGAGACCGGGACGGTGTCTTCATCTTCTACAACCAACATCTCTCCCCATTCAAGCTTCCGTCTCTCGGGAAATGGTGAGGGTTCTGACGCCGTGGCTTGTCCTTCTTCACAGCTCCACATCTCGTAGCCGGATCTCGGATGATCAGATTTCTCAGCTCCCTACCTGGCGCGCCAAATGTTTTGGGTCGTTTTTGTCGGGTATATTATATTATTATTTGAGCTGGGTAGGGTTTGGAGACGACACAAAAACACGTATATTTATATGCAGGTCGTATCCGTATGACGCCCGGGATATAGTCCCGGGACCCGGAGCTCGGGGCTCGCGTATCGTCGTCTCTCATGTGGTGGTCTCCTATGCTCGGGCCCCGGAGGCGATCCCGGGCCTTGGGGCCCATCATCCTCATCCTTGTGCATGTCGGGTCGCTAGCGCCCGTGTTCCGTGCTCGAGAGCGGTCCCGGGTCCGTTGATCCCGTCGTCGCGCATGTATGATTGGCGTCGCCCGTGGCGGGTGCTCGGGCGCGGTCTTGGGTCTCGGAGCTCCGTCGTCTCGCATGTAAGCTTGGCGTCGCCCGTGCTTGGTGCTCAAACGCGGTCCTTGTGCACGTCGGGTTGTTGGGGGTCCGTGCTTGGTGCTCGGGGGCTGTCCGGGGTGCGGTGCGGGATATGGTCCCGGGATATGCTACCGGGTATGGTCCCGGGATATGGTCCCGGGACCCGTAATTTTATGGATATGGCCCTGGGTCTGGTAGATGTCTTCTACGGGTATTCTCTTTCGGCGCGGGCTGTACCTCTGCTTCGTGAAGGGTGGACGTTTCGCCTCGACCCGACTCCTCGTAGAAGTGAGCTGGTAGGTGGGCCCATGAAACGTGTCTGTGGGAGATTTTTATGGCTCAACAGATTCGTTGACCACGGAGTGGACCGAGTGGATTAGGCAGCCGGGCGTGGTTAAAAAGATTATGTCGCGCCGTAATATGTCCTCGAGTTCTACTGCGGGAGGCGGCGAGCAAGCCGAAGCTTTTTAGAATGGACAGAATAATCCACTGCGCAATTGGATCTTTCCGTTGCGTTCTGTCGAACACCAACCGATTTATGGTCAGATGGCAATCGGAGCCACGTTCCGAAAGAAACAGGATCTGAAGGTGATGGTGGGGATGTATCACATGGAGAATAACGTGGAGTGAAAAACTGCTCGATCGGGCACTGATCGGGTGACGTACATTTGCAAGCTGGAGCATGAAAATTGCTCGTTCAAATTGTGTTCCACGGGTTCCGATGACACCTTTTGGAGGATTACGAGGCTGGACTTGAATCACGAGTGTCGTAAAAATTCGGGAACTGAAGCCGAAAGATATGGTCGATTCAGAAAAATCGACGTGGGTTGTAATCGAGTTCCACCTAGTAGTCGAGGAATCCTCGGACAATCGGCTCTATGCGCGCACGCCCTCCCGAGACTAGGTATAGCCTCGTACGACCATAGCTGATAGGTCAAAATGGGGCCGTAAATGTGGTAGGCCGGCTTCAGTACTTGACCGGGATGCATGGCAGCTATGCTGAGGTAGTAGGACATGACCTGAAATGTGCGGGAGGCCCAGGGAAATGTCTCCCATCCCTCCTCGTCCTCTACCAAAGCCCAAACCCAATCCTCGATGTAGATATCGCCTCGGCATAGGAGCATCATGTAATACATCAGCACCTTGGCGGCCTTCACGTAGTCGTCCGGGTTTGACCCCAAGTCCCTACCATTGAATCTCTTGGAAAGCTCTCGCACTGTAATTTTTTATCCGAATCCGAAGTGCCTATGAAAGAAAGAGTCGGGAGGAATAATGTGCGGGGCCGAAGTATCAAAGGCGTGGTTCCCAAAACGAAGTCCGGTCACTAAGGCGTACTCCTGTGCTCGGAAGCAAATGATCTTGCCCCCGAGCGAAAACCAGTGCTCGAACGGAGGTATCGTCGGACCTACGATCTCCCGAGCTAACAAGTGGTGCATGGTCGCGTTCGATCGCCCGTCTCTTTGAAGTTACATCAACCTTCCAAAACACGAACGGCGGAATGTCCGGTGAGCCTCGTGCGTATCGTCAACGGCTCTCAAAATCCTTTTTATGTTCTTCAATTGTGGGAACCGGTCGTACAAATTCAAATCTTTCGTCGTGTGAATGAATTGTGGCCTCCTCCACCGGAACCCATCCTGCAAAAACACAATTAATTAATAAACATAACGTTGTAAATATAAAAAAAAAAAAATCTGCACTCAGTCGATCGACTGAGTGCCCTCGGTCGACCGACAGAGTGACCGGATAACGCACTTAGCCGGTCACGTGGTCGGGCACTTGCTCGGTCACTCGGCCAGCACCTTCTTCCCCGCCGCCGAGGGGTCAACCGAGGGGGGCGGCCGAGTGCCGAAGAACTCGATTTTTTCAGGCGATTTCTGGCCCAATTCAACATTCAATTGCTACTCTAAACCAACTACAACACTCATACACACTCAAAGGCTACCAATTCACATATAAAATCGAACACAATATTGAAAAAAATCGAAATTCAAAACCTAGGTTTTCGAAAACTTACCGGAGCTTGGAGCGGCCATTGTTGCTCCTCTTCGTGCACGACTTCCTCCTCGTCATTGTGCTTTTCTTCGTGCTCGTTTTCCGAAATTTGGGCGGCCGAAATTTCGAAAATTCGCCGGCGGTTGTTTTGGGTGTGGGGGACCGACTGGGAGAAGAAGAAAATGAGAGGACCGATTTGGATTTTTTTTGTTTTTTTCTTCTTTTTTTATTTGCTTTGTTGTGTTTTGAAAATGAAGAGGGCAAATGAGACTTTTCTTTTACAAAATGTATAGTTTGAGTGTAGTTTTATTTATGGGTTTAAAATGTGTATGTGTTTTATATTGGTAACCATTTAAAATTTTCTCTTTATGTACATTTCCCAAATGTTTCAAAAGTTTAAATTTGCTCCTGATTATATTCAATTAACATTATATTATAAATTTGTGTCAAGAGTCAAAAGTCGCACAAAGTGTTACGGCATGTTACACACATCCTATATTCCTACTATACTATCCTAGTATCCTACTATAATAACACAGAGTATACATTTTCTTTCTTTATTTGAATATTTCATACTAACATCCTAGTATCCTACTATAATAACATATATCCATTTTCTTTTTTATTTGAATATTTTATAATTACAAGGGTTAATTTAATTTTAGTTTTTGAAATTATAAAAAGGACACAATAAAATTATCATATAAACTATAAACTATACATCTTGTGTAACTATGTAAGAAATTATATTGAAAACTAATGGTGTAACTATGTACGAAAGTACGAAACTATCATCTATTAAAAAAATATTTTTATTTTTACGTTAAAATACAAATTTATCTATACTTTTAATTTACTTTTCCAACTTTAATCAGAACCTTTTTTCAATCAAGAGTAATATATAAAGAGTTTGGAAATGTCTTGCTAGCATCTTCGAAGGTTCTTGAAGTTTTAGCGATTATGACTTTCAACAAAAAGAACTTACTAGAAATAGTCGAGAGTATGATTTTACAAAGAAAAAAAAAATTGTGTGAATATTTCTAAACGAGCTAAAAAGAAGAGATAAAGAAGAGATACCCAATTACATTTTGTGAACTCGTCGTATTCGATTATTGATTCTCGTGAGAAATGCATCAGCGATAGTGTACGTAACACTCATTAACACGTGAATCACCCTTTGTGTTTTTGTTTTATTCTCGTACGTTAGGGTATCGAATTACGAAATAACAAATTTTAAAATTAAATGGTGATTGTAGGAATAACTATCTAAGCTTAATTATAATGTTTTTCTTCATACAAATTTAATGTGAGACAATTTACAAATTATTGGAGAATATATTCGACCCTCTAATATAAATATCAAGTTGCTCAACTTCTATAACATTTCAAGCTGTTAGATGATACAACTTCTAACATAAGTTCAAGAAGTTGCTCAACTTCTATAACATTTTTCTATAACATTTCAAGCTGTTAGATGATACAACTTCTAACATAAGTTCAAGTCGCCGTTCAAATTTAAGAGGTGCACTATTTTGTGTGTCCTAAACAAATCGAATTCAACTCTGATAACAATGAGTGGTCAAATTGAAACAATCATAAACTGAATTGAAAAAAATACCTTTGATACTAGTTAATATTGAAAGTATGGGATAATATCAAAAGTATGAGAGTGCCGAAAAAATAACTTCGATGTTATGTTAACATGGAAAGTATGGGTTAACATATCAAAAGTATGAGAATGCTGAAAAAAATAACTTTGATACTATGTTAGTATCAAAAGTATGGAATAACATATCAAAAGTATGAGAGTGCAGTGTCACACCTACCGCACAAAAACATGAAAAGAGACCTGAATCGCCTTGAGAAGATACCACTCTAAAACAACTGTTTAACAACGGTCGACCTCGAACCGAATAACTAAATGACTATAGTCAAAATGATGGGTAGACGAATGGATCGAGCATAGACAGTAACAAATACTACCTCTATCCCCAAAACAAAACAGTGCACATCTCCTTTGTAATTTACAAAAGAGTTGTGCACTGTTTAGGAGATAGAGGTAGTACTATGTTGAACGTTACACTTCACAGTTCACACCTTCCATTTCAAAACAACAATTCATACATACAATGAACTTTGGGTCGGGACGTAGGAATTATATTAGATGAAGCAATGCATTTAATGTGAATGGCGTTGGTCGGATTTTCCAAGTGCCACATTATTTATGCCTCTATTGAAGACGCGGGCCCCACTCAGAAGAGCAGATAGCATCACCAAGTTGCACAGCATGGATTAATAAAAAATGAGACAGAAGCACATGGCAGATGTATGTATTTATGAAATACTATGGAGTACCACATAATCAAAATGGAAATTAGTGACAGCTGAAAACAAAACATTCAACTTGACCAAAAAAGAAGGTTATTCCACTCCGTATGATAATTGGTTGATGGAGACAAGGTTTAAGAAATGAGCGATAAATTCAACTTTCTTTTGGATTTTCGCCTTGATTTTATTTAAAGATCGCAAACACTGGAATACCCGTAAAGTTAAAGATTCGGGAGTTAGCAACAAGCTATATACAACGAGGAAAACAACAACAAAATAATGGCAGTAGATAATATAGACCAAGTCCAAGAAGAGGCTAGGGTGCATTTCACTTCCATTTCTTAAACTTCATGAACTTGTGCTTACCGAACATGCCATGCTTCCAACGCTTGCCATACTTCCCGTGCTTGAACTTCCCGTGGTGATGGCCGAAATACCCGCCATGGTGATGGTACCCGCCATGCGCCATGTGGTGGGCCCCGTAAGCAGCTGCTGCTGCTGCTGCGCCTCCAGCTAGCATTGCTGGCATGCCATGGCCTACAGTACATATAGTTGTTTGTTATTAGACTTAGGTCTCATTTCCCTGAATAAATATATATTAACCGTTTCTCATCAAAAGGCTGGTTTCTTGAAAGCTAAACAAAATTCTTCCCAACTTCAATTTTTTATTTCTATTTTAAAACCTGATGCCACAATACATAGTCACAACATCCTCTGTTCTACTCGGTTATTTATAATCTTATTTTCATGATGTCTACGTGGGAGATTTCCAAATACTTGCCTGCGCCAATTTTTTTTTTTTTAATCCACACTACCTTTTGTAAACATAGTGGCGTTTATAAAACATTTGGAGCTAGACTCTGGAATATCATTTGAAGAAAAATGGCTAACCACGTAACGTACATCCACTCATCACTATGATTCACACTGAAAAAGACGCATTATAATAACCCCCAATTGTAAGAGAGAGATACGTAGATATAGAACGAGTATCCATCTCATAAAGTCGTACTACTAAATAAGGCATTGTAGCTCATAAATCACAATTAGAGATACCTGAATGAGATGAACTGGGATAACCCGATGGGTGATATCCATGTGGGGGAGGATATGCTTGCGGTGGATATCCAGCTGGAGGATATCCTGCCGGTGGATATGCAGTGGGTGGGTATCCAGCTGCAGGAGGATATCCTGCCGGAGGGGGATAACTGTGAGGGTATCCGTACGACGGAGGATATGCTGGTACATGGTAAGGTCCATGAGCATGAGGCGGCGGAGGATAATATCCACCTCCAGCAGCATACCCTGCAAGATGAGAGAACATTCCTTTCTCTTGAGTATCGTTATTCTCCTGCCCACTTCCCATGTCTTGTCAACCTTAGTCAAAACCACGCGGACTGAAACAAGAAGCGAGGATGAATATAATAAAATCATGCAACAGGGATTGTAATTTATACAAAAGAAAGAAAACAAAAGGCAATGCCGTAAAATAAGACAGTGAATACAATGAAACCCAGTAACGTTTCTAAGCGATGAACATGAATTAAAAATGAAGAAAATGAAAGAAGAAACAAGATTAGTTTGTTAAAGGATTTGTCTGGATACTTGCTGTTTTACATAAATGTACCAAAAGATCAGTAATTTCAAAGGCATACAAAACCTTAAGTAATAAGAAAGCAATCAGATAGAATCAACGGTTTCAAAAGGAACAATCAGAGACAATATCATCCAGCTTATACGTGAACAAACAAAAAACAAGTGACTTAATCTTGAAATTATCATGGTTTAGCTGTGATTGACGAGAAATTAAACACATCAGGAGAGAGTAGATATTCTAGTTAATACCAACAGATTTAAGCCCCTACCTCCCCCAACAAAGGGAAAGGAGAAACCCAACAATTATAAATGACACAATAAATTAAAAATAAAAATAAAAATAAAAACTGGTAATTGGGTGTAATTCATGTCATGGGTTTTATGCACGCACAAACAAACACCTAATGGGAAGATCTACATAGCAAAATCCATAACCAGAGAAAAAAAAACAGCATCGTGTAATTAAACAAAAGGGTCCGAAGAACATGAATAGAAAAGCATACATAAAATCAAGACGAACAAGAAAATAATTTGAAAATGAGAGAGCATTTGAGAAAACTATGAACAGCGTAAATTTAGGTTTACCTAATAGAATTCGCTTTTCAAAGATTGAAATAAAGTTTCTGCGTTCCGTTTATCTTAATAGGAAGATGGTCATGGACGTAAGCCAACACTAACTACACGCGTTCCTTCTACGCGTGCACTTTATTCGGTACCAATTTCCAACGTTTAAATTAAAACAAAATTATTTTTATTATATTAATAAAAAATTATAAATAAAATTATATTTTAAAATAAAAATATATATACGTACTAAGTATAATCATTAATATCTGTTTCCAACATTTTTTCGCTTATCTATAAGTATGCAACAATACAGTGGACACTAATCAGTAATCGCCCGAACATCTCCACCACAGCTCTGCGTTGGAAGAAGATGGCCGCCGTGGCTCTGGCTACGCCGCCACTTCCTCTGCCACCCTCTCAACTAAAACTTTCATTATCATCAACGCGCCGCCGTTGCAATTCCACACTCTCTCAGAGCGACTCGATTTCATTTCCGCCCACCACCTACCGCCCCGTCGTCATTCTTCCGGTATTAACATTTTCACCGCATTTCTTATTTATCGGAAGTTTCTCGAACGCAATAGCAAGTGGGGTTTGCGTTTATGTGCAGGGGTTGGGAAATAACACCGATGATTACTCGCAATTAGCACTGCAATTGAGAGAATACGGGGTACCATCTGTGGTTGCTAGGGTTTCCAGGATTGATTGGCTGAGAAATGCTGCTGGATTACTCGACTCGAATTATTGGAGAGGCACTCTCCGCCCTCGCCCGGTTCTTGACTGGTAAACGATATTGCAGCGGCCCTTTGTCGAGTATTTTGTAATGTCAGTGGTATGGGTCTGATTAGTTGTACTCTCGTTGGGTTTTTAAGGCATCAGAGTAGAGTACTTGATTGAGTTCATATTGAACTTAGTGCGAGTTAGGTTCGATGATCAACCGAACTGCCTTTGCTTGAGTAGCTCGATAATTTTACCCATTTTGCTTTATCTTTTCTATGATCGGATCAAGATAGAGCGCTCAATGACTAGGCTATGATATAAAGGGTTGTAGCTCAATCGAGCTTTTAATGATAAATCTTGACTAGATTGAGTGTTGAGTTAATAGTAATGTGATTCTCATTATGATTATAATCTTAAAAATGTTGCATTATGCTTGCCTAGTTATTTTTAAAATTATTTTCCGTTCATATATTTGTATTTATATCCAAGTTTTCTGACTTGATCAATTGACATAGCAGTAAATTTATTTTTAATTTATTTGTTTCGAAGACTATATGGGAGCCCAAGTAACACAATGTGAGAGAGTGTTAAAGGGTTTAGTCTAAAGTGAGACAATTGAGAATACAAGGAACAAGACAATATCCTTAAACCTTGTGTACTCATGTGGTTATGTATTTTATGGCAGGTATCTTGAGAGGGTCGAAGAAGCTGTGAATGAGGCAAAGGAATTGACTCAAGGTTCATGGAATTTGTTTCACTTTTAAATGCCTCTATTATGAAGTGTTCATTTTTTTTATATAGTTTGTGATATTACGACGTATACGCACATTCAGGCTATCAAGGCTTCTAGGGATAATGAAGCCATTTTCCGTGTAGGTTCAACCTTATCTTTGATTGGGCATTCAGCTGGAGGATGGCTGGCCCGTGTTTACTTGCAGGAATTTGGCACATCTGATGTCTCCTTACTATTGACATTAGGAACCCCACACCTGTATGTAAAAGCTTTTCAGCATCATAGTATCGCCATTTAGAAATATTTGGTTCACTTCAATGATTGTGTGGTTAGTCATTAAAAAAAACACGATTCTCCATTTTTTTGTTATTTCTAATTTGATAGAGGCTTTACCTTTTCTGTTATCAGTGCACCACCTAAAGGCGTTTCGGGAGTCATAGATCAAACTAGGGGCCTCTTGGATTACGTGGAAAAGCATTGTGCTAAAGCTGTCTACACCCTAGGCCTAAGATACGTTTGCATTGCAGGGAGGTAACTGGAAAAAATATCCTGGTCAAAATTGCATTCTTAAAGAGCTCGGAAAGCTGAAGATTATTTGGTGCATAATTGCAGGTACATTCAAGGGGCCCGTTTACTTGAATCGAGCAATGGCAACAATTCTGCAGATATGGTCGAGACAAAGCAACCTGTTGGTGAAATGACTGTTGTTGATGCATCTGCACCAGCATCAGCCACCTTGCGTGCCCGATTTGTTGGCCAAGGATATAAGCAGGTTCTTATTACTTGAGAGTAGCTTCTTCTTCTTCTTTGATACCCTCAAATATTTTATAATAAATGGTTTTAAAAATTGGCTATCAATAGCATTTGGGAGGGAAACATAATATTGAAATAGCCCCTAAAAATTGGCTATCAATAGCATTTGGGAGGGAAACATAATATTGAAATAGCCCCTAGGGCTCCATTATTATTAAAACCAACATAGCACAACTCCAAAACAAATAATCCGAAATTGGTAGAAAAAAATTCATGTTGGACTTAAATGTTAGTAATTCTTAAGTACACGGTTATTTTTTTCTTCCATTTCCCCATTTGGGATTTTTCGAATAATCTATTTTAGGTTTGTGGCCAAGCCAATGTTTGGGGTGATGGAGTCGTGCCTGAGATGTCGGCACATCTCGAAGGTGCACTGAATATCAGCCTGGACAGAGTTTACCACTCACCTGTTGGCTCTGATGATGAAACCAGACCTTGGTATGGCTCTCCTGCAGTTGTTCAGCAATGGATACACCATCTCCTTGACTAAATATTTACATACACAAGCAATTACTTATGTAGTCCACTAGTCCGATGATAAAGTCTCGTCGATATCTATGCATCCGACTGCACTATATTTCAATTTTGTATATTATCATTCTTTCTCCAGTGCAACCAAGTATGTATGTAGCCGTAGCTATTCTATGTACTATTTTGTGATAGTTGACTTGTTTCTAGTCATGTTCATATCTATAACTGGTGCTAGCAAAAATTGACAAGTTTCATTTAGCCTGTGTTTATGTTCAGATTCCTTCCCATATAGAATGAAATACATAATAAGTACTAAAATAGGATTTCACATTATAAAAAAAAAGGCTTATAATTATTTCACAAGAAATTGATAAAATATACTGCATGAAAACACTCATATTGAGTTTAATGTTATTCATAGCCAACTCAATTTTCCTAAAATAATTAGGCAATGACACTACAAAATGAGAAGCAAAAGACGAGCAGTACCAATATTCCTACGATTTTTGTACATGAAATCGAGAAAGACACGTAACGTAAGTAGCAATATTCCAAAAACAAAACTTAACTAGGATTTTGAAATAACCCAAGATGGTTCCTCGGTGAGGAATGGACAGTAATTGCACATGAAATAGAGAGGTATCAACCACTCTTCAAAAAATGGGGGGTAAGCAGCTTTCCAATCTCTAGAAACCCGACTTTATCCTTCCCGTCAAATAGTTTCTGGAGCTTGGCATCACAATATATCTCTCTCTTGTCTGATGGGTTCTGCAGCCAAAAACATCTGGACTTGTTACGGTGCACTAAACAACAGGATGAAAATTTTATATTCAACAAGGCAAAACAAAGCATTCAGAACTTGAAGAACATCAAGTTTTTTTCTTGTTCCTTTTTCACAAGATTCGGGACCCCTTGTTCAAAATAATTTCTGCAAATAAAACATGTGTTCTTGGACTTATATACTCCAATTAACATTTGAAACTGGCAAGTTTGATTATGGTCACAGATAAACATACATCCAATTAATTTAACCGACTCACCCAAAAAACAAAAGGAAAAATGACAAAACAAGAGCAAGAAATAAAATCAAAACAGGAAATTTCAAAAAGTCCATGTCGACAGGTATATCTCCAGATTTTACAGCATTAAAGTATTTTTTTCTCCCCCTCACTTAAATTTGTTTCCCAAAATTCAAGAATCATATATTAAAAAAAGATTACACCTATGAAATCTACATATATACGTAGTATGTTGATAAATGTAGAGCAACACATAGTACATAGTAACTATTGAGGAATGTAGCAGGTAGTGAAGTACCCACAGACACATTTGGGTCGGGGGACTGTCTCATCTCCCAAAATCTATGCTCGGTAAAACAAGAGAATCAATAGAAACACAGAATGTGAAAGACCAGAATAAATCCGATAAATTCCATTTAAGAAAAAAACGAGTTCACTAGTTAAAATAGGAATCTCAACACAATAAATAACTACACGGCTGTACAGGGAAATCGTGTAATTATGCCATTTTTATGTCAGCACCATGTCCATAGCGACATGACTCGATAAGCTCAAACACAAACAAAACACCGAAATTATTGTGCTGATAGGAACACAGACACAAAATCTGTCATGCCAACAAATTACACAAAATGCAAAATCAAAACTTGAACATATCGACACTGACGGAACACTAATACCATCTTCACACACACACAAAATTGCTACTTTTCACGTTTGAATACAGAAAAAAAAAGTTTGAACGATGATTCTGGCAACAATACCTGGAGATTGTGGAGCTTGATATATTCCCATATTTTCTTAACTGCTTCCACACGAGAAGTCTCGGGGACACCTAGCACGCTCTGGAGCGTGGGCGATATTGGCGTCAATTTCATTATCCCTGAGACTGACGGCTTCTTTTCCTTTCCTCTCTTCAGCGGTTTGGAAGGGGCTGCGGCGGTGGCGGAGGGAGAGATGTTGGCCGGAGTGGTGGACCTGGAGGCGGCGAACAGTGCCCTAGAGCACCGGAGGAGCCCGGACGGAGTTGACATTAGGGTTTATTTTGGTAATTGGTTTCGTAAAGCGAGAGAGAAGTGACGGAGGCGGGACTCGGGAAGGATGCTCTTTAGCAAAATTGCTATTTTAGCCCGCAGCTTCAAAAATTTTGAAATCATTAATAAGTACTACCACTAAAAAAAAATTGAAAATTAATTTATAAATATGTACTGTAATTTTCAATTTTGAAATAGTTAACTTTGTATGATAAATATTTAAAATAAAATTCAAATGATGTATTGTATAATGTGAGTAAAAAAATGAGCGTGTAATGTTTCTCTATTGAAAAATCTACACTCCATAATTTTAAGCATGATATAAAGTTAAAAGTTGCATATGGATTATGAATTAAACCAATAAACATTGAAAATCATTATTAAGGACTTGAACCAATGGACATCTCAATTTTCATTTTTTGTTATACATGAATCATTTTATAAAAAGGTTTTTTGATGTAACCTGTAACATTAAGTATTAAAGTTGAAAATATAACACTAAGAGATCTTATTAAAATAAAATATTATTCAAATTATATTGATTTTAATTTTGTCAGTTCTCCTACTCGTAAACTTGTGTGTCTATAAAAAAATAGCAATTTATACCTTGTTCCTAGGAGCACGATTCTAATTGTACACCCATGATTATATTTTCATGTACTTTTGGATAAATATTCATTACGTATGTTAATATATTCATTGTTATGTTAATTTAATGTTTATAATAATCATTTTTTGAAATGAAGATTTCTTATTATTAAATAATAATTTTTATATTTTAAAGATCGAGAGCATTATTTATATCGTACTCCTAGGAACATAATATAGGTATTGATAAAAAATTAGAATTGATTGGAAAATTATGTCTTTAACATGATTTTATAACAAATATAATACTAATAACAAATCAATTACAATTTCGTGATACAGTTGATTTTGTAAATAATATTCATTTCGTGATACAATTAATTTTGTAAATAATGTTCGTAACATACCAATTTTTAACTTCAAAAATTATTTATTTTTATATTTCATCTCTATCAAATAAATATGATCATTTTCTTTTCTTTTAAAAAAAAGAGAGGGACAGTTTTTCAAATGAACAGTTGGAAATATAATTATATACATAATTATACAATTGTTATCTACATAGTTACATTTACTGTTAGATATCCAATATGGCTTGAGAAAAGTTTTCTTAGGCTCACGTATAAGTTTTTAATTACTGAATTATTTTAAATGTGTTATTGACTCAATTTCAATATTGAATCAGAGTAGTCCAAGTAGTTGATGGGTGCCCCACGCGATAATGAATTTCGACTTGCCAAAAGATGACGCTTATGTCAACAAATAGAGTCGACAAAATCGAGTCTACTCGAGAAAAAACGTGTTAGATATCTCATATCGTTTGTGGAAAGATTTTTAAGCTCACATATATTCGTATAAGTTGGATTACCTTGTTACCTTAATAAAACAACTCAATTTCATTAGTTATACATTAATTACATACATAGTTATACACTAAAATTTGTGAGATTATGAAGTTATTAAATTTTAATTTTGGCATTTTATGACTAATTTTCCTAGACTGTCCCATCGTCCTATGTGTCCATACAGATTTGAATAAGGCCCAAACCATCAGGAGCCCAAGGCCCAAAGAGGCATCGACAGCCCAATGAATAACGGATTATCTCCCTTTCCCTCTCCCTCTCATCGACTCTCATCGACTCATCCTCATTTCCTCCTCGACCATCTCTTATCCTTTTATTTTATCCCTTTGAGGGAGACTTCTTATTACGTCTGCGAGCTGATTCCAGTCCTCACTCAAACTGCGTACCTCCATTGGCTCGTAATCAACTCTAACTGCTTTCAGAGACAGTCACCGGCGTGATTCTGTAGATAACAGACGTTTGAAACTCAGACGGTATATCACTGTACAAATGTTTTAATGTGTGTATCGGAGAAGGATGTCGTGCCTCTTGCCGCAGTTCAAGTGCTCGCCGGACACTTTCGCCCTTAACTTCAAGCCCCAGACCCATTCTTTTCTGCACCCCTGTAAGTCGTCATTTGCCATATGATTTCTGGAAATTCAATCTGAAGATAAAATGTTTCGTATTCTCTGCAAAATTCTGCCGATTTTAGAATCAGATTATTATTCCTTAATTTCGTTTGGTGTGTGGGGTTGGAGTAGATATATTTGGGTAGTTTTGAAATGAGCTCTGCTGTTGGACTGTATGTTTGCACAATTTTGTTACTATATAAGCTACCCCGATTATTTCATTTGTTTCGGTATCTTTGAAGTTGACATTTTGCTGTGTTGTCTTCTGATTCTTGAGCTGGTCTATAGACCACTCTGCCGAACTTGTGATGAGTAGTTTCGTAGATGTTTATTTGTGATAGTTGATTTATATGCAGCAAGGAATAGAGATGCTATCAATTATCGGACGCAATGCGTCGTATCAGTTACATCGGCACGAACGTTGACAGCATCAACTGCGGTGCTCGACTTTGAGGAGCTGCAGTTGCCACCATTGGAATCTATTCCTAATTCAGTCGCTGATGACAGATCATGGACAATACCAACTTCAAAAGCAGAAGCTGCAATGCTCGACTTGGAGAAATTACGTTCACTAAATACTCATCCAATTACTATTTCAGCGAACAAATCGCTGACATATATCGGATCAGTTGGGCACCCTTCCGAGGTAGAGTTCAAATTATTAATATACATTCAGGGGCTATGAAAATAAGTAAATTACTAGAGCTTGGTCGGACACAAATAAATTATTTTCAGCATATTATATTCCTAGGTGGAGAAAAATGTTTCTCGTGTTGCTCAGAGAAAATGTCAATGATATGTAGTGTTCAAAATTCAAATTTCAGGTCTTAGATTGAAATTTAAAACTGTTGGTTATTACAAAAAAAAAAAAAATCTGTTGATAAATAGCGAACTGTTGGTGATTTGTTGATAATTGATCTGACAAATCAACTGTCACTAAACTGAAAGATCTAAAAGAAAAAAGAGTTTGCCCTCTAATAGTTTTTGATGTGGTTTATATTGGATTTATTTTATGTTCCCATTTGTAAAGAAATTATGGATCTGATTGTTAACATATTTGATAGGAGACCCTTCTTACAAACGAAGAGGCTGTTATTAATGCTGCTGCATCCGAAGCACTTGCTTTAGCTAAGGCGGCTGTCAGGGTAGCAAAAGACGCAGCAATGATGGTCAGCCAACCTAAATTAACAAAGCCCGAAAGCAATATTACAACAACCATATCTGAAATAGAAACTACAGTGGTTCAGAAGAGTCATCCTGCGGAAATACCAGTTTTCAGAGAACCCAAAGTTGCTGAGATTGGGTTGGGAGAAAATTATCTGGCATCGGAACCGGATGATGTGGAGCCCAGTGCAGAGGAACTTGAGTTTCTTGAGGCACAGCTGTCCGTGAGCATAGCCGTTAGATCAAATCGTCAAACAGAGAGAAAAGCAAGGAGAGGTAAAGCAGCTGAAAAGGCAGCTGCCAATATTGTGTCCGTGAAATCTGGTTCTTCGAGCCGTAAAAAGCGCTCTTCGGTACAGGAAGTGGATTATTCTGATCCCCTGCGATACTTGAGAGGAACTACAAGTTCTTCTAGGCTACTTACTGCTTCAGAAGAACAGGTGTTGTCAGAAGGGATTCAGGTACATTTAGAGATGCTTGACTTCCACTTTTTGTGTCCTCAGGATAATCACAAAATTACCCATGAGATTGGGGTGGTTAATTAAAAAATGACACAGAAAATATTTTAAATTACAAAACTCCTCGAGGTTTGACGCCTTGAATTTGAGGGTGTGGTATATATAATCTTTGTAAGGAAGGTTTTTGAAATGTTTTTTCTTATGAAGTTGGAAAATAAAAGTCAGAATTCATTTCAAGAATTTTTTTCTTTAATATGTAATTTTGAAACATCTTTCTTAATAGGCCAAACCACATTGGTGGTTTCTGTAACTATCCCTTTTCCTCTAATACAATTGTCTTTTTCTTGTTTCCATTATTTATAAATCATCAAGTCACTTTTTTGAGCTAATTTTTTTATGGGGAACTTGACTGTAAAATCTTTTCAATTTTTTTTATGTCCATCTCTTGGAAAGTGTGGCACCTCACTTCTGTCTTTAGGGTCATAAGGTGTGAATATCCAAATAGTAGCAGCTATAGTTTGAAGCTCTCTGCTACTAGGGGTATTTTCATGTTTTTATTTTTCTTTAAAGGCAATAAATTTCAAATTTTCAATTGAAATTTGGACTTGTGATCACTACCATATGGACTTGGTTGAGTCATGTTAAGTTGGGGAATATAGTAAATACTTTCCTGCTTGATGGATTTAATTATTTTATTCGAAAAAAATTCTTTGGAGTTTGTATGAACAATACTGAGTTATCACCGATAAATGAAAAATATGTACAAATTACTTCAAGTTCCTTATTAATTGTCTATTTATGTACCTCCACCCCGTGTGAATACATTGTTTGTCCCTACTGAGCTGATTCATGCCCCTACTGCTACTGCAATTTACATTTATATCCACGGTGAATACAGGTTCTACTGAAGCTGGAAAGACTTCAGGTGGAGCTTACACAACGTTTTGGTTGTGAGCCTACTCTTTCCCAATGGGCCGCAGCTGCTGGTGTTGATCTGAAAACCTTGAGGCAGCAAATTAGTTACGGTGTTATGTGTAAAGATAGAATGATCAAGAGCAACGTACGATTAGTTATTTCCATTGCAAAAAATTACCAGGGGTCTGGGATGAATCTTCAAGATTTGGTTCAGGTATTCATTGTTTTGTCGCATTTGACTGTCAAATTTGAAATATTAACTTCGGGGATGATTACAAAAACTACTCCTATGGTTTTACCTACTAATTTCTAGATTCCCTAGACTTTTGTTAGAGATATATGCACTTTTGGTCTCATAGGATCGAAACTGATTTTCTCGGTCCTATAATTTGCACTTGTAGACCCTATATTAAAAAATAGAGAGAAAACACATCAATTGTTGCATGTATAGTACCACAACTGCAGAAACACAGAAGGAACTTTTTGGTAGTCGGTGGGGACCAAATGTGTAATTTTCTCGCATGTTTCTAGTACATTGCACAACTATTTGTGATTATAAAATATAAATGTTTTAATTTTGTGTAATTAGCCGAAACCTTAGGCACATCATTGATAATCATCTCCAATTCTAAAGAAAAACATCTTATTAATCTCTCCACAGGAAGGATGCCGCGGTCTCGTAAGAGGTGCAGAAAAATTTGACGCATCCAAAGGTTTCAAATTCTCCACCTATGCTCACTGGTGGATAAAACAAGCTGTGCGAAAATCTCTTTCTGACCAGTCGAGGACAATTCGATTACCAGTAAGAACTCCGCTACTCTTTTGTAATGATTATTTCTGTTTAATTATAAAAATACAATTTTCTTGACAATGCCGAGTGAAGTAATTTGTCCTAAAATGAGGAAAAAAGTAAAGAAAAAAAAAAGATATCTAAATTGCATGCCTGCTTGTCATGATGACAGTTTCACATGGTTGAGGCAAGTTACAGAGTGAAGGAGGCAAGAAAGCAACTGTTCAATGTAAATGGCAGACATCCTAGTGATGAAGAAGTTGCCGAGGCAACCGGGCTCTCATTGAAACGGCTTTCTGCAGTCATGTTGGCCCCCAAAGCTCCGAGATCCCTCGACCAGAAAATTGGGGCTAACCTGGACCTCAAACCATCTGTATGTACCGCATGCAAATTCACTTGACATCTGCATGGAAGTTCTCTTTCTGTTCAGGGTTAATTACAAAAAAATACTCATCACCATAAGGTTTAGTCTGAAAAAATCAGTCGTTTCAAAATTACAGACAACCTTGATATTTGTTTCTGTTTTACATATTACACCCCCAATGGGGGCATTTGTAATGAAGATGGATAAAAACTAAAATCTAAGCTGAAATTGCAAAATTAGGACTATAACTCTAAGGTGGTAGCAAAATGATCATGCAAACTATACGGTTTGAAAAATAACCCTGAGCGTACATTTCCAATAATAAAACTAAATCCCAGGGGTCATTTTGTTATATAATCTTGATTTTCTATTACTACCTTACCTTACATTCACTCTCTATCAGGATGTGATTTCAGATCCTGATGCAGAAACAGCAGAGGACTTGCTCCTGAAGCAGTTTATGAGGCAGGACTTGGCGAAGGTTCTAGACAGTCTAAACCCGAGAGAGAGGCAAGTCGTGAGATGGAGGTTTGGGCTAGAGGACGGTAGAATGAAGACATTGCAAGAAATCGGGGAGCTTATGGGTGTTAGCAGGGAAAGAATCAGACAGATAGAATCATCTGCCTTCCGTAAGCTGAAGAACAAGAAGAGGACCAACCACTTGCAACAGTACGCCATGTCGTAACAAAAAGCTCACTAAGTACTGTATGTAGTCTATTAGAAGAACCACCTTCATCCTCGTTGAGGCTCTTGCTTCCTCTTCTGGTTAATGTTATAGAGAAGCACGATTGCTTTGTTCTCCTCTGACGATTTTCATTTTTTCTTTCTCGCCCGGCCTTTTTCTTCTGAGCAATATGACATTATTGATCATGTTATGAATAGTTCAGATCTCTTGTGAATAGCACATCTGTTGTATTATAAACGATCAAGGTTATTTTTGGTTTATGGAAGTAATACTAAATTGTTTCAATCCTTTGTGGAATAATTCAATATGTGACAAGCATCATAACATAAACCATTCCACATTGTTTTAATTAATATTTGTCTACATGATTTATTGGTTACAATTATCCATAAATTCAATGGCGCGAGAATCACTCTCCTACCTACAAAATAAAGAGCTGAGGGGATGCCGAGAATTCTCACCACTTCTCCCAATCTGATCCTACATTGTTTGATTACTCCGGCGACAATTTCTTCACGCTGCAAGCTGTAAAAGGTTCGTTTTTTTTCTTCATAGAATCGTCAATTTTTATACGTAAATATTTAGATCGTACAAACAGAGTATGATGGATATACAAATTTCATGCACAGGGTTGATTTCCATATACCATATGCAAGTTGAAGCGATTCTCGTTTGTTTCCTGGCAAAAAAGTCGATAACTTTACCGCAATTTGCTATGCAATTCATCATATCACAACAATGTTCGATTCCAATTATAAGACACAATACATCGGTGGCCAAAAGGAGAAGTTTGTAAGGTAAACAATGATCTAAGCAGTCCGATCAATATCCGTATATTCTGGAAGCATATGATGTAATGTTTCGCGCTTCCACCACAGGCTCGATAATAATTTGGACTCTTTTCGATCCGACATGGCTGGAATGAACAGCTGCGGATTCAGTTTAGACGGATTCGCCACACCAGCATCGACCAACAAAGCCCCGGCGAAGTCGTTCTCGATCGGATTCCAGAGAGGATCCGAGGGGCTCCTCACGATCGGACGTTCCCTAAAATCCGGAGTCACGCGAGCCGTTTTCCCAGAGGACTTGATAGTTTCCGAAAACAAAGTATTCGACCCTCAAGACAAGAATCTTGTTCTGTGGAACAAGCTCTTGCTCTTCTCGTGCATTCTCGCTGTGTCCATCGACCCCTTGTTCCTGTACCTTCCGGTTTTCCAGGAAGACAAGATGTGTCTGCACATACATTCGAGTTTGGCCTACACAACCACGACTCTGAGGACGATAATCGACTTGTTTTATATTGGGCGGATGGTTCTGCAGTTTCGAACCGCTTTCATCGCGCCTTCGTCTCGAGTTTTCGGGAGAGGAGAGCTCGTGATTGATCCGAGAGAAATAGCGCACAGATATATGCACCGGTATTTCTTCGTGGATCTTTTCTCGGTGCTACCTCTGCCCCAGATTGTTGTCTGGAGGTTTTTGCATCGAGCACATGATTCGGACGTGCTGGGAACGAAACGAGCGCTGGTGATAATTGTGTTCCTTCAATACATCCCGAGGTTCGTGCGCTTTGTGCCTCTCAGTTCGGAGCTGAAAAAGACAGCCGGCGTGTTTGCTGAGACGGCATGGGCTGGAGCCGCTTATTACCTCTTATGGTTCCTGCTCGCTAGCCACGTATGAATTTCTTTTCTTCGACGATATCTTCTGTTCGATGTTACGTTTCTTGATACAACAGATTTTTGTTGCTTGAACAGGTTGTTGGGGCCCTATGGTATCTATTAGCCATCGAGCGAAAAGACACGTGCTGGGACATAGCTTGCCGGGAGACTCCAGACTGCAATCCGATCAATCTGTACTGCGCTCACGAGGTTTCAAACATCGACATGTGGACAAACATGAGCATTACTTACATCGAACCGAAATGCTCGATCGCTGATGACCAGAAATCTCCATTCAAGTACGGTATATACGAACAGGCTGTGACGTCCGGTGTTCTTGAATCCGAGCATTTCGTGTCGAAATACTTCTACTGCTTGTGGTGGGGACTCCAGAATCTAAGGTGTGAGCCCTTTTGCTTTCTCCTGCGTTTTTATTCTTCGTTTCATCGAAATGAATGTTCGTCTGTTATGCAGTACGCTTGGTCAGGGGCTTGTGACGAGCACTTATCCGGGAGAAGTTCTGTTTTCGATAGCAGTAGCTATTTTGGGTCTCCTACTCTTCGCCCTTCTCATTGGTAATATGCAGGTACATACATGCTTCATCGTATAAAACCCAGAAAAAAAAAAGAATCTTGATGTGCAAGTGATAAATTTAAAGACCTTGGTGTTTGCAACAGACGTATCTTCAGTCTCTCACTGTTCGTCTGGAGGAGATGAGGATCAAGAAACGGGACTCCGAGCAATGGATGCACCACAGAGTACTACCGATGGAGCTCAGGGAGAGAGTGAGGCGATATGATCAGTACAAATGGCTGGAGACCAGAGGAGTCGATGAGGAGAGCTTGGTACAAAACCTGCCCAAGGATCTGAGACGAGACATCAAACGTCATCTCTGTTTAAATTTGGTTAGAAGGGTAAGTATCGGTTAATTTTTCGACTATATTTCGATTATCAACTATATAAAATGGTTTCTCCAGGTACCTCTTTTCGCGAACATGGACGATAGATTGCTCGACGCCATCTGTGAGAGGCTGAAGCCCAGCCTCTACACGGAGAGCACCTACATTCTCCGTGAGGGGGACCCGGTCGACGAGATGCTCTTCATCATCCGAGGCCGTCTCGAGAGTGTGACGACAGACGGAGGGAGGTCAGGTTTCTTCAACCGAGGTTTCCTCAAGGAAGGTGACTTCTGTGGGGAGGAGCTTCTCACGTGGGCCCTCGACCCAAAGTCAGGTTCCAACCTTCCCCCTTCGACTCGTACAGTGAAGGCTCTGACAGAGGTCGAGGCGTTTGCTCTGATCGCCGACGAGCTGAAATTCATCACGAGCCAGTTCAGGCGAATCCACAGCCGCCAGGTGCAGCAGACGTTCAGATTCTATTCTCAGCAGTGGAGGACGTGGGCGGCTACTTTTATTCAGGCTGCGTGGAGGCGTTATTCCAGAAGGAAGATCTTGGAGCTTCACATGAACGAGTTTGAAGATGACAGCAGCACAGGAGACGAAGAGGAAGATGATGACGTGAGGGCTGGGTTGATTTCGCATAGTAGTTCGTCGAAAATAGGGGCGACTATGTTGGCATCGAGGTTTGCAGCTAATGCGATGCGTGGAGTTCACAGGTCGAGGTTGCGAAGAGAGCTGGAGATGGAAAAGATGGTGAAACCACCAAAGCCGTCTGAACCGGATTTCGACTATTGAGATTTGAGACTGATTCCTAGTATATATCACCTCAAATGTTGATAGCTTCCATTTAGTGACTTTAGTTATCAAAACTCTTTCATTCAAAATGTTAAAGACAAAACAAATAGTAAGAATTTCCAATAGTTTACTCAAAATAAGAACATAAATTACAGGTTTCAAGGTAATCAATACAACACAAAAGGCAGAAACTAGCTTTTGGGTATATTCTTCCCCACAATCTTTGCAGGGGTAATGCGAAGGAGGTTTCCGGGCTTACCAGGAACAGCCCCTTTGATCATGACAACATTGAGATCGTTGTCTATCTTGATAACCTTGAGCTTCCGGATCTTAGTCTTGGTGCCTCCCATTCTCCCGGGCATTTTCTTGCCAGGGTAGACACGCCCTGGGGTAGTCCCGGCACCAATGGATCCGAGCTGCCTATGGCTCTTGGACCCATGGGACATCGGACCCCTCTTGAAGTTGTGCCTCTTGATACCACCTGATAAAACACATCAATCACCCGAATTTTCAAACTCCAACCAGCAGGTGTATAAGAATAACTCTGTATAACTGTTGATGCTAATGTGTCAATATCATGTGAGTATGTGCAGAATACACAAGAATATCGTTTTCTATTGTTAAATGAACGTAAATACAATTGTAGTGTCTGCATAAATGACATCTTTGTTATATAATATACCGTAAAATAAAGATATATAAAAGATTGTATGAACGCAAAAAATCGAAATGCTGACACTACGACTGTACAAAACAAATACATCCCTGTGTGCACTGAAGTATGAAGTAATAACCTAGAGACAAAACTGTATTAATATAATGCAAACACAAGTGATAGTGACCAATGGTAGATTACAATAAGACATATGTGTTACACTTGTTACATGCAATATCATGTGTAAGTAAATTGTATAACAACTGTGAGTAGTGAGAATGTAATTTGTTATTGCACACATTCTTGTTCCTGCACAATTTCATTGTTTCACATTTACCACCTAGTTGTATTGTTACAACAATTTGCATCACACACCCACATTAACATTTTTTTATTAGCATACTAATTTGCTTAATATTATTCTGCACAATATATGCTATATTATCTAGCAGTTTAATCACATTGTTACTCAGTTATAGTGCAACAGTGTGTTTTCAATTCACTTCCCCATCAGTCATACTACTTTTTTAGCAAAAAAATTTCTTCACTTCCTAGATATGACATACTAATATATAATTAGATTCTCACTGAGAAAGTAGTAGAATTCATACCTTGAAAGCCTTTCCCGATGGTAGTCCCGGAAACATCCACCATATCCCCCTCTTCGAATAGCTCCTCCAGCACCAGCCGCTGATTAGGCTCAAAGCCGTCGACGGACTGAAGCCTGAACTCCTGCAGATGGCGCAGCGGAATGATCCCGGACTTCTCCAGGTGCCCCATCTCCGGCTTCGTCAGTTTCCGGTCACGAACCCTACGGTACCCGACCTGAACCGCGTCGTACCCGTCGGTGGCCTCGGTCTTCACCTGAGTCACAATGTTGCCCTCGCGGAAACCGACGACGGTGACCGGAATCACGGTGCCGGTGGAATCGAAGTACGACATCATCCCTAGCTTGGTCCCCATGACGCCGATTCCGGCCTCCATTGAGGCGGAGATAGAAAGGGGTTTGGGGGAGGAAGCATTGAGGGAGAGGGACGAGAAGCGTTTGATTGGGAGGCGGAGGAGGAAGGATGAGGAGGGGGTTCCGGCGGCGGAGGATAGAGGCTTCACAGTCGGAATTGTGGGAGAGAGAAAGGAGATTGACATTGTTAAAAATGAGTTTCTGGTTTTCTTATCCACACTACCACTCCACCCGGAATTCGGAAAGATAAAAGAGATGATTTTCAAATACGAATACCAATAAATAAATAAATAAAAATACGAAATAAATAAAAACTTAAATTTTATTTACAATTTTATTCTCCCCTATAGACATTTATTTCAGTAATTATTTTCAACTAAATTACATATAAATACATATTATATTTATATTTTATTTTATTTAACACATAATTTTTTTTATCTCAATTTGATAATTCATATTTTATTTTATTTAACACATACAAATTTACTCATTTTTATCTCAATTTGTGTGTCAATTTATTTAGTAGTAATGAGATATTTAACTCATAAAATGTTCCAAGTATACTGTATTGGTTAGACAATCCTATCATAAAACTAACTCTATTTAAAAAAGATTAAAAATTTATTATTTTATTGATAAAAAATTGAGATTAAAGAATGTATTTTTAAATTAATAAATTAAATAATTAAAAAAATGTTTAAAAAATAAGTTAAAGTGTAAAAATATTTATGAAAAAAATAACAATAAAATAATTATTTCTTTAAATGTGGTATATTGACAATTAAAAAATAAAGTGTGATACCAAATTACAAAAAATAAAAATTAGAACATAGTACACATATCACCCAAAAGGAGACCAACTTCTTTCCCTTCCCATCGAGCTAACACGCTAGTTTTTTCAAAACAAAATAACATAAGAGCAAGTAGTGTACGAAAACAACTACTCATATTATCCCTATTCCCTGGTAGCCATCCCTGGTTGTTCGGGAAAAATGCAACACCAGATGGACGCAGATGACGAACAATACAAGTCTTGATTGGACGAATAAAATCCACAAGGGACTGATTTATTGGTTCTAGTTGTAACTTTTAATTTACCCTATCCTCATCAATAGGGATAGTGCAAAAGAATGCCCCAAAAAAACAAAATTCATTACAAAACAGAATCTGGCAGATTTGACTCTTGTGTTCATGTTCATAAAGAAAGCTACAAGGATACTCCCACATCTGCTTGGCTAGTAATTATCTGTTCAGAGAGATTTACATTCCGTTAAATAAGGAGCAAAGGTCATCAGAAACATCAACATTGCAAACTCTCCAAAATCTCAGGTGTCATATTACCTTATTTTCAAGAACTGCCCCATCGGGGATTACTATCTTCATACCTGGCCTCGCATGGATAACGACTTTTCCCTATGAAAAAATTAAATGAAATGTTTTGTAAGCGTGAAGGGTTTCTTGAAATGTTCTTTCGCTCACGAAGGAGACAAAATGTAACAGATATGGTTGTAACTTTAAAAGTTACTGTAGCTTTTATTACCTCAAGGGTACATTTTCTAGGTTACCCTTGAATTTTTTTCTTAGCAGCATTTTTTTTATCGTTAGGAGAACTTTGGAAAAAACATTGATGCTGAAGCAAATAAATTTAGAAGGATGTGCCATTCACAGAATTGAGAACCCCCTACCGTAATAAAAGCTCGAAGACTAATACCAGAAAAGTGGTGTGATAGTCTGATAAATATAGCATGAGATGTTTGCTATAGGACAAACGGTTATTACCTTGAGAGTAACATCGGTCCCAAACCAAACATCACCAGTCACTTTCAAGCTGTCAAGCCCGACAATGCTAGGAATGGACTTAAAGCGCCTATGGAAGTCATTGACCTAATAAAAGGGTAAGAAAGAATTATGGGTCTCCAAGAATAAGCAAATGAAAGAGCATTTAAAAAGGAATCTAATTTTCAAAGGTTGTACATTTTCAAATACTGGTCCCAATTCAATAGATGGGTCAACAGGATTTTCCCTGGCTGTATTTCGGGCCAGAATCCCCTCGGTGAACGTATACAGATCCGACTGCAAAGGAGAAAGTAAGTGTAAACACACATAGAAACCAACATATGGAAAATAATTAACAATCAAGCTAGAAATTGGTACCTATATTAAAAAAAATAGAAACTAGTAATAACCTGCAAGAGAAATATGTCTGATGTCGCTTTAACTGGAAGATATCTCGACTTAGGAACACTTAAAGCAAAATACTGATCAAACAGCTGGAAGATATACATACAGGAAGAAATAACAGTTTAGATATACAGAAAACGAAATGGAAGGAAAACAAGGATCAAAAGAGGATGTGAACTGCAAACGTCGTCGTATATATGTAAATTAGTGGTACCTCTGAAATGGTCAGATGCCCTTTTGCAGCACGTCTTTCAACAAGGCTTACTATAGAGTTTATATTCATCCACCTTTCAAAAAATTGTGACAAATGAGGCATGAAAAGAAATAGCTTCCTTCTAAATAGGGAAAAAGGGAGTTTGCAAAAGCAACAACTTACATCGTGTCAATGAATTTCCAGTTTTTCTTCGGTGTTGCAATCTTCAAGATGTACCCACAAGTAAAATCCATAAAAGCCGAGTATTAAAGTTCTGAAGATACTAATTAGGTAAAGAAAATGGCTGCATAAAAATTAAGGCTAATGATGGAAATGACTAATATGCTTAATTCGCATTAAACGAAAGTTGTTTAAGTTTAAAAGCTCCATTTTTTCCAAAGAATAAGCACAAAAATAATCCTGAACAGTGCTTTCAATCCTTAATGCTCATTTTTATATACAAAAATATGTGAGTGCCTTGTAGCTCGGTATCAAAATAGCTAGATACATAAAATGGGGTCTTATATGCCAGCAGCCCGGTTCCATTTTTATATTAGTCAAAGTCTTATTATGCTGAATCAAATGTGTATTTTTACAGGTGACTGCAAGATCTACATGTTTAAACATACCACAGTTCAGTATATAATATATTTTCGAGAGAAACCACTTTTTCCTAAAATACATGAATGGTGAACTTTTGCATAGAAAAGACTTCAAAAAATGTGAAATATAACCAACCAGAATATCTGCTTCATTCAATGCAGGTTCACTCTTTTCTAGTTCAGAGGATTTGGGCATGACCTGAAATGGCAAAACTTAAGAAAAGACTTGCTACCAGCAGCAAAGTGGGTCACAAAAGTCGAGGAGCTTACCTCTAGACAAAACTCGATGTTAGTTTGAATCAAATGATTTAAAATTTCTAGAACCCTGTATTAAGGAGCACAATCGTCTCAAGTATGGAACTTATTAGAGTGTAATCCAGTATGAACGCCATGAAAAATTAAGGGGAATGTAAAAAACGCAAGGGGGTCTTAGGAAAAATGGCATGGTAGAAAAATTGTAGTAGAACGTATAGCCTAACATTTATGATCAGGTGAGGATAAAAAAATAAAAGTTCAAATTACCCATGCATAAACAGTTGAGAATTGAGGGTTACATTTTTTCTGGAAATTTTTAAGGTTCAAGTTTAATAATGATTGTGATTCAAATGAGGATACTCGGGTCAACAACATGAGCAAGATTATCGTCACCCAACATCAGTATATACTCTTTTCCCTGCTTGAAAAAAAAAGAATGTGTGAGTATATTACTAAAAAAAATGAGTGCAAAAACAATAGGCATAAATTTATTTCTCTATACAAAGAAAAATCACAAACTAGTTCCTTACAAATTTACTCGAATAAGACACAAGAAAATGAATGAAAAATTTCCGACCTGTGATAATAGAACATCCAATTTTCCGCTATTCATCAGTGGACGGAAGACCCCAGCAAGATTTATGGTATTCCTTCACGAGTAAAAAGAAAGAAAATCAACAAAAAACAGATGCATTTGAAGCGTATATAATCTCACTTGCTTGAAAACAAGAACCATATACTGGCATGATACCATCATAAACATCGTCTACATTTAGTAGATTTTGCAATTTCTCAGTGGATGAAAACTAATTAATTAGTTGTATAAAAGCAATTGGGTTGAGAAAAAAAAATGTTACATGATTTTTATATAGGCAGTGACAAACCCAAAGAATTTATGAATAAATAACTGAATATGAGAAGAACATGACACATAAGTGAACAACACATTTACAACGAAAAAACAATTAATTTCCTCAGTCGCATGCAGGCCCAACAAACTCAAGGTTTCCGTGCCCAGGTCAACCTATTTCCACCAATAACTACTGAAAAAACTGTTTTTTTCTGTGGGTTCTAACTTCTAAGTTCTAATAGATGGAAGCAAGGATTAAAATACTAAAAAAATACATACAACTACATTGCATATGCTGAATCAAGATGTAAGTTTATACAGGAAATTGGGTATATAGATTTACATAAACCAAAAGACAAAAAGCACCAATATAGTACGAGGAGAAACTGTAATAAAAATGTCACAGGAAATTTCAAACTTAAACTACTTCAACTGTGTTATAACCTAATGGGAGCATAATTAATTTATATTTTCATTGAGGTGTAACATACATTTCATCATGGTTATCTTTTCCTTTAGCTGAGGGAGACTGGGAGCTGTCATCATTTTCTAGGTGATGGTGGTTCTGCAAAATGAAAATGAAAATGAATAAATAGTCGCTTATCTAAAAGTAACAAATTCCATAAGGAATCTGTTTATATACATACATACATTCATATATACATTCATATATACATACATACATATATATATATATATATATATATATTATAAAGTATCAAAACAAAGAACCTGAGCAACAGAATGGATGTTCTTATTAGGGTGCTTCTCCAGGACCTACCACCAAACAATTAGCCCTATTAGTTTCCTTTCCAACAAAAAATTAAGCTGCAGCTGAATATACAAGAACAGTTACCTTCAATACACCGTCATGTGCATTGATTGCATTCACAAAAAGCAGAGGAATATTGCAGCCATATTTTTCATTTAGAGCCTATACAACCAGTAAGATATTCAGATGCTTGGGATCCAAACTACTGTAAAAAATTAAACCAAAAATGGAGCAATATATGACCTCAATGTGATTAATTATCGAGTCAAGGAGCGTTAGGCCACCACTAATTTCCATAGTACACCTGCATAGTACGGGCATTTAGTAAGAACTATAATGACCACTTGAACCAAACCCCTTATGCATACGAGAACTGGACCTCCCACATACTAGACAAAACTGTATAACAAAACTTTGTTTTGATGGATGTACCTATTTATGGCATTTTTCATTGATTGATTCTGATATAGAGAACAGGAAAAATCGTACATCTTTCATAGAAATCTCCCACTAAATTAGGTCTTTGGGTTTTGGTGACGAAAGGAAGTAGAAAAAGAAAAGCATGTAAACTAAATTTCACCATATATTTGCTTTTGGACAAACTATACTTTCCTATTGGAGTTAATTAATAGTGCAGCTCTTCATAAACCAACAACTTAAATTACACTAATTTGAAATTTCATCTCTCTTAGAATAATTTTTAGGCGCAAATAATTAGTCTTCCTTCAAAATCAAACATTTGATTTAAGTCCTTACTCACTAACATCAGAGGTCCAAATATAGCCTCAAACAAGTAAACAACAACCACACTCATTCACAAACTCACATACAGTCAGAAAGTGTTAAAACTCATCTTCATAAAAAAACTGGTCTGCAAAAATTACATAAAAACATACTGCAACGTTTTCTGGAAATACTATTTACACTCCAATGCTATGAATTCACAATTTTGTTTTATGAAATTTCAGAGCTTAATCATAGAAAAATGAAAAAATCATACACCATAACATACCTTTCATATAAATAGATAGCCTGATAAAAATATATCAAGAAATCATTGAAAATGCATTGATTAAAAACATACTTCTTTGTTTTAAGTCCACCTTCACATAAGCACTTTCTTTGACTATAGTTGTGCATGTTATTAATTAAGCTACCTCGACAGAAAACTAAAAACTCCTTGTAAAAAGCAAGAATAAATATAGAAAAAAAAAAACGATCATTTTCAGTGCATTATATCCCAGTCATAGTGTGCAACCTACGTGTATTTGCCTAATCTAAAGTCTAAACCAAAGAAGGTCAACCCAGTGAAAAATCTTTTATAAGAGAATAAGATTCCAAGGTGTGTAACAAATGGCAATGAATTAAGACCACACAATGAATTAAGACCACTGAACCATCCAAATAAATGAAAATTCCAGACATTAGACTGCATCTCCTAAAAGTACTTACTTGGGGCCATTAAACCCAATCTCAGTCCCCAGACTACCATTAACCTTCAGTATGACAAGTTTGTCAAAAAGCTTCTTCGTTTCTGAGATATCTGTAGAAAATGAAGATATAATTACATGATGATGTAATAAAATCAGAGGGAGACGATAAAACTAAGTTATGGTTTATTTATTTTAGTTGATGCAAGTGATTACAACATTACAAAAGTCTAAAATGCAGTCTATGGTCTCTGGTAATTTAAGTGGAGTTCAAATTAAAAAGATGATACCAAGTACCAGTATTATTCTGTCTAACTTGCACTAAAATAAAAAGGTTGTGAAAATCTCTTTCCAAGTAAACACCATTTATAATTTAGTTAAAAAATTGGGTTTATTAATCATCATTGTCACCTATAAATACTAAGCAGCATTAATATTTGCATCAATATTAGCAAAAACAATTACTGATACATGTTTCATGAACATACATATGGGTTTTTAATGACCAAAGTACGCCATCAAATAATATTTCAACCGATTTTAGTGTTCAGAGTGAGTCAGACCACAAGTGAAACAAATATTGATGACATAAAAGAGACATGTTTTTCTGTCCAATGGGGAGAGAGAAAAACATAAACAGGATCATAGCACTTACCTTCAGGAGAAGCTTGTAAATTTTCATACGCAAAAACGAACTTTTTGGAAGTCTTATCAATCTGAATATCATGTTCAGCATCTTCTCTGCCACATACAAATTCCAAATGAGCATAGAAATACACTAAAAATGAACTTTGAAAAAAACAAGTTATGCTGCAAGAAAGTATTTTTTAAATCAAATGATTAAATGTAATGTTGGTTAAAGTTATACACGACTCATCATCATACACAAAAACTATAATCTTTTTTCACCACATGATCAAAAAACAAAACTCTCAAAAAGCCCATTTACAAACTAGATCCTATTTTTTCACCAGATGATCAAATCCAATAAATCAAGATAATGCATAAAACTCGCAAACAGAATTAATAAGCTAAAGGCAGTAAGTAATTGTGCGAAATTACCGTACCCTGTTATCGACTTCTTATCCTTCTCAGCCCTAGCCTCCTTCTGCTCTTTCAATATGGTCTTAGTGATCAAATTACAAATCAAGTAGACAAATTCCGCGGAGTCGTTAGCCGGCACAGGATAGGTTATCTTCTTGAAAGTTTCCAAGGGCACGCTCGAGTCGACCAGGCCGACGACCGGGATCTGGAGCCTGTGCGCCTCCTGGATGACCGAGCTCTTCCTCTCGGTGTCGAAAATGACTATACAATCCGGAGCCTGCACGGCGCTGAGGTTGAACTTCTTGTTCTTCCCACGAAACTTCCTGGGGCTGGAACTGTTGGTGAGGAATCCCCCGAGGCGCCACGTGGGGTCGTTCTTGATCCCGACGGCGTGGGTCATCTGGGCCACGATCTCGTCGAAGAGGGCGTTGGTGTTGACGAAGAGGAAGCGGGCATCGTTGCGGGCGAGGTGGCCGATGAAATTGCAGGCGTTTCGGAGGCAGATGAGGGTCTTGTCGGAGTCGATGATGCTGACGGAGTTGCGGGTGCCCTCGGAGAATATCTTGAAGTGGTGCGACGTAACGCGGCGGCCGACGTGGGCGTTCGCGCTGAGGAGTTTCTGGATGACGGCGGAGTGGAACGACATTTTCGAATTGGGGTTTTTGTGACTCGGTTGGCGAATTCAATTATACGGCCGTTTTTGGATTCTTCTTGCGACTGTGTGTGTGTTCAATGGTGGCGAACTGGCGATTTGGGAAGGGTAGCAGTAGCAGGGTTTAAGCGAATAGTGGCCGGCGACAAATATGATAAAATTGGAAAAGTGTACAACACGTATAGCGTACTGTACAACCATACGTCACTGGATTTTAATAATGGTTGATAGATTTTAATTTCAATTATAAATTTTAATTATTAATTTTGATCCAAGTACGGCAATTTATATCGTATGGCAAATTATATCTTGCTCCCTTGTATATAATGCACATCTTACACCTAGTCAACCTATTAAAAGAAAGTCAAAATTGGGCCACATTTTTTCCCCTCTTTTTTCCCCTCAGCTCGCGAATTCTCTCTCTCTCTTCTCACGCAACAGAATTCCCCAAAGCTCGCTTTTCTTCTCCACCGTTCACTGCCGTCATCATTAGCGCCGTTCGCCGCTGTCATCTTCAGCTCCAATCGCCTCCCTCATCGTCAGCTCCAGTCGGCGTCATCACCAGCTCCATCCGTGCGGTCTACAATTCAACTCGTGCCTCCTGTGAATAACATCCCCGATTACCTCCACCTCCACGATTTATCGCCGTTCCAGTCCTTGTCGTTGTTCACGATCCTCAATTCCTCGTCGTTCGCCTGACATCGACCCCGTTCTCCGTCTCTGTCCTCTTCGAAATTTGAAATTGAATCATAAGCATGGATGATTTATTGGATTTGTCATCGATTATGGTCCAAGGTATGTCGATTCCATCCATTCTCTGTTAGAATTGCGTGTTTTGTTCTGATTTCATTTTCTATTTGAATTGCATGTTTTGTTCTTCTGTTTTGAAAATTAATTTCATTTTCTGTTTTGTTTTGTATGTGTTAATCTGATTTTATGTGTTGTTGATGTTGATGATCAAGCTCTAGATTTTGTCTATGCTTCAGCTTAATTTATAATTTCATTTCTGTTAGATGCATTGGAGTTGAATCCCGTTGTTGATCTTGATGATGGAAACCTAGATGAAGTTGTTTATGGTCCTGATACTGACTTGGTAGGACTTGTTGTGAATTCTGAGAGTGAGGCATATCATGTATACAACAGCTATGCATTTAATGTCGGGTTTAGTGTCCGAAAGTGCAAACAGAGGCTCCGTGTGGATAAAAGTAATTCTATGAAACGATATGTCTGTTCTCATGCTGGACTTAAACCGAAAAAAGCTGATGGTGATCCTTTGTATACAAAAATGGTTGTGCGTTGCGAATGTCCAGCCCTAGTTCAATATGACGTTGATATCAATGGAGTGTGGGTTGTTAGTAAACATGTAAAAGGCCACAACCATGACCTATGTCCACCGTCGGGCAGTTATCTTCTTAGGTCTCATTGGAGAGTTTCTAAAAACCAACTTGCTTATTTGAGAGAGCTTCAGAAAAGTGGTGTTGGTGTGGCTGATGCTGTGAGGGTTTTGAAAAACCAATCAGGTGGGTCACCTCTTCTCGGTTTTGGCCCTCGAGATGCGTATAATGCTTTAGGCAAGTCGAAGGCTGTTGATGGTACGGGCTGGTAACACTTTGATTCAGATTTTCAGAAACCGACAATCTAATGAGAAGGACTTCTTCTTTGATTTTGAAGTTGACAATGAAGGAAGATTGACTAGTTTCTTTTGGAGGGATGGTCGTATGAAGGAGGATTACCTGACTTTTGGTGATTTGGTGGTGCATGACACTACGTATCGGACAAACAAATACGGCATGATTTGCGCCCCTTTTGTCGGCATGAATCACCATGGCAATAATATCATGTTTGGTTGTGGCTTTATGGTGAATGAGAAGGTTGAGTCCTTTGAGTGGCTATTTTCTACTTTTCTGAGGTCGATGAATAATAATCATCCTGTGACTATTATAACTGATCAATGTCCTTCCATGTCTTCTGTGATTTCTGTGATCTTTCCTACATCACGACATCGTCTCTGTATTTGGCACATTATACAAAATTCTAAGAAACATATCAGGGCTTTGAGAGAAAAAAGCGAGTTCCTATCCTTGTTCAATTATGTGCTCAAGGATGTTGATACAATTGCTGAATTCGAGCTATATTGGGGAGAGTAAGTATCATTCTATTTTCATGTTTAATTTATGTATTGTTTCATTCTGTTTCATTGTCCTACATTATCCTCGTGTTTCATGCTTCATTATACTCCAGTTTTATGCTTCATTTTAAGTCTGCTTTATACATCATTATGTTTCCTGCAGGATGACTACTAAGTTTCAGTGTCAAAGTGAGAAATGGCTTGTGAAGTTGTATGAGTTGAGGGAAAAGTGGTGTCCTGCATATAACAAAATGTGGTTTTCTGGAGGTATATTGTCGTCTCAAAGGAGCGAGAGCACGAACCACTCAATTTCCAGGAGGTTATCTAAGACAGCCGGTCTTTGTGATTTCTACCATTGCTTTGTGTCTGTGATTTATGAGTGGAGAAGCAAGGAGTTTAGTGAAGATGTGCGTAGTATTGAAGGTAAACCTTCTATGGCTTTGACTGAGGCTGGACTTCTTATACATGCTAGAAATGTGTACACTCCTTTGGTGTATTCTATGTTTGAGAAGCAGTACTTGAAAGGGAACCAATGCCATCAGTCCTTTGTCCCGAGTGATGCTGGAATGTTGAAATATTACGTGTGGGTTCAGGGCGCTGAGCAGATAAGGCATGAGGTTTGTTTTGATGAAAAGCAAAATTACATTACTTGTACTTGCAAACTGTTTGAAGAGGTGGGTATATTGTGTTGTCATTGTCTTCGTATATATGACATTAACTGTGTTTCTGCCATCCCGGAATCATTTATTTCGAGAAGGTGGCGCAAGGATGTTGTTGCTAATCGCATTGTGGGGAATGAGTTGGTTGACACTAGTCGTGGTTCTTCAAATTCCATGGCGGCTTCTCTCTGGACCATGCAGATTTCTAGGAAATTTTATAGGCTGATTTCATCGAGTGAAGATAATGCCTCTGCTCGTCAGATTTGTGAAGAAGTTTTTGAATATGCTATGAATAGGCTCAATGCAGATATTGGACCTATTTTCTTTGACGATAACGATGAAGTTTCTGTGTCCAGTAATGTCATTCAGAATCCGCCAAGCAAGAGCTCTCAAGGTCGACGCGAGAAGAGGCCAAAAACCATGATTGAGAAAGTAAATAATAAATTTAACACATAAATATAAATTTAAATTTATTTATTTATTTGACTTTTTCTATTATATTTTTTTTCCTTATTTTTCTCCGATCCGATATTTTTTTTCTAATATAAAAATTAATTTATTTATTCAATTTATTTGTCAATTTATTTGTTTGCGTAATATTTTTTTGCGTAATATTTTTTTGAGTAATATAAAAATTATTTTTCAATAATATAAAAAATAATTTATTTATTTAATTTATTTTTTTGAATAATATTTTTTTGCATAATATAAGAATTATTTTTTATATTTTTTTCATGTTGAAAATTTTACGATAATGATACGATGAAGATTGTTGTATTACCAACAAAGATTTGATTGTTGTATTAGGTTTTTTCATAATATTTTTTATGCCTATTTTTTTCACGTTGAAAATTGTACAATAATGAAAATGTTATGTACAATGAATGAAAATTGTTGTATTACATAATGTTATGAAAATTGTATGTTATGGATAATGAAAATGTTATGTACAATGAATGAAAATTGTTGTATTACATAATGTTTTGGTGATGAATATTTGATTTTATTGAATAAATATAAGATTATTGATATAGATTTAATGTAAAATGATGAAGATGAATTTTAGTAAATGAAGATTAATTTATTAATGTGATTATTTGATTTTATAATGAATATAAATAATATTAATATAAAATAAAAAATGATTTTTTTATTAGGTAGAGATTAAATAAATGTTTTAAATTTATATTTTTGTATAGAATAAAAAAAATTATTAGTTTTTTTTATTTACTATTAATAGGAATTAACGCTAAACTAAAATTTTAAATTGAATTTTTATTATTAAATGGGCTGTACCATGTATTGTACACCTAGTTGCATGGTATACGTACTCTGAAGAAGTTCTTTTTATTAGTTTTTTTTTATTTACTATTAATAGGAATTAACGCTAAATTAAAATTTTAAGTTGAATTTTTATTATTAACACCTAGTTGCATGGTATACGTACTCTCGAAGTACATAGTATTACAAAGATCTAATTATTTTTTAATAAAAATAAACAAAATACGGAGTAGTGTTTTCTAAAAAAATAATATTATTTCAATTAAATTAATTAGTTACAGAAATTGTTAAAAAAATGTAACAAACGTGATTAGTTACGACCGGAAAATTAAAACAAAAGAACGGAAAGTAAATGTTAGGATGTTGCCGAGGCGTTTGCACTTTCCGCAAATCAGTAAAGCCCCGTGTATGCTACGGTTTACAGACTTTCTGACCTCAAAGATACAACGGCGAAGCGGGGATCGAACTTTTGCACACTGAATCGAACCCTCTCGGTTTAAATGGAAAAAGTTGAGAACAGAGCAACTATGCAATGATGGTATGAGATGCTGTATTTTTTCTCGTGCGTGAAATGATGCATGTAGTAGTCTATTTATAGACTTCACTGCAAGGGGAGTTACACACTATTCACCGGGTGGTTGCATGCATGGGCAGTTCAGCAAGTGGAGGTAACCCACTCCGATTCAACTGCTGCCCACTTCATCTATTATTAAATCATTAATTAATTGAAATTAATTAATATCCAAAGTCGAGCCCAATTAATTAATGTACGAGCCCAATTAATTAATATTCAAGTGTTCAACTGGGCCGAATAAAATCGAGCCCAAAACTTCAATCGGACCGTGTCCAAAAAGATAGGTAGAGGCCTACCCAATTAGCCCAATTGGCCCAGTGGGCCTCGGGAAGCCCAGGTCCAGCCCAGAGTCCAATTGACCAAATCACCAAGGAGCCAGGACCAAGCCCAAGCCCAGGACCAGGACCGAGCCCTGGCCCGGGTCGGGACGGGTCGGGTCGGGTCGGGTCGGTTCGGGGCGGGGCGGGGCGCGCGCGTGTGGCCCTTGCTATGTACCGCTAGGGGTGCATGGATTTAGTCAACTTGTTGAACACTCATACTCTCTTATGACATTTAAAGAGAAATGACTTTTGGTATTCTTTCTATGTGGGATAGCATAAATCCCAATAAAATAATAATTGCTTCATTTACCAAAGTAGTATTTATGGCAATCTTTACACATTTATTTCTCACTCACCGATTAACGGATTTTGACGAAATAAAGTCTCATAATTACCTAGTAACACGTAGATAATTATAGTAACGATTAAACTCGAAATCGAATACATTTTATTAGCCATAAAAAATTACAAACTTTGGTCAAAATACACTTGAATTATTTAAACTATACAAATAATTCCAACAATCCCCCACATGAGTGAAATCAATGCAAATGCCATGAATGCAGACTCTTGTTCTCGGTTCTCGGAAGGATTTATTGCTTCTGGAAAGGTAGCTTGTGGCCTTGAACCTCCCTTAGTGAAAATCATCGGATGTACTGGCGGGCTAGTGGACGCGATGCCTTGAACTATTCCTCCGAAGTGTACAACGAGTCAATGACAGTCACACAACAAATCCCTATCAGTTTCCATTTCTCTGTTGTGTCCGTTTGGGCCCCGGACAACTCTTTGGATTCATAAATGTTTACATTTGAAGCGGCCTACACTTCACATTTATATAGGTGACCTCCCAGCATGAGTACCCTGAAATACTCCACCTTTTCGAGGTGTGGGATTCATTAAATGTCTCAACGACTTAACCTTTACCACATTTCAGGTTCTAGCACTAATTTGCTCATAGGGATGGAAACGGAAATCTTTATTTCCAAGTGCTTAACTGAACTAGCATGACTTAGTTTTCCCTTTGAACCAAGTTCGTGGGATCTCCACTCAGCATGGTAGGGTTACCGCCATGGTCATTCTTTAGTTGTGGTTTTTCAAACCCATTCCCTTTAGCAACACACTTAATTGATCTCTAGTCATCCCTTTCGTCAAAGGGTCGGCTAAGTTTTCCTGTGACTTAAAATAGTCTAAGGAAATCACTCCATTTGTGATCAATTGCCTAACGGTGTTATGTCTTCGACGTATGTGTCGAGATTTTCCGTTATACATATTGCTCTGTGCTCTCGCTATAGCCGATTGGCTATCACAGTGCATCATCACTGGAGACACAGGCTTTTTCCAACATAGAATATCTTCTAAGAAGTTTCGAAGCCATTCAGCTTCTTCACCGGCTTTGTCCAAAGCGATGAACTCCGATTCCATGGTGGATCGAGCTATACAAGTTTGTTTCGTGGATTTCCACGAGACTGCCCCGCCTCCTATACAGAAGACATAACCACTAGTTGAATGGGATTCCTTTGAGTCCGAGATCCAACTAGCATCACAATATCCTTCAAGTACACTAGGATATCTAGTATAGTATATTCCATAATCTCGAGTGTGTTTCAAGTATTTTAACACTCTTTTCAGAGCATCCCAATGTTCATGACTTGGATTGCTCGTGTACCGGCTCAGTTTGCTAACAGAATATGCCAAGTCAGGACGAGTACAATTCGTTAGGTACATTAGACTTCCGATCACTCGGGAGTAATCCAACTGAGCTATCGGTTCACCCGTATTGACTGATAAATTGATACTTCTGTCAATCGGAGTCCTACATTCAGGACCATCAAAGGCATTGAACTTTTTGAGCACTTTCTCAGCATAATGAGATTGTGACAAAACAATTCCTTCTTCGGTTCTGCTTATCTTAATCCCGAGGATTAGATCTGCAACTCCCAAATCTTTCATGTCAAAATTTCTTTTTAACATGTTCTTCGTGTTCGTGATTTGATCAAGGCTACTTCCCATGATTAGCATATCGTCCACATAGAGACATACTATCACAAATGTTGTTGGAGTACCTTTAATGTACACGCATTTGTCACATTCGTTGATTTTGAAACCATTTGACAACATAACATTGTCAAACTTCAAGTGCCATTGCTTAGGAGCTTGTTTAAGTCCGTACAAAGACCTTATCAACTTACACACCTTTTTCTCTTCACCAGGTGCAACAAAACCTTCAGGTTGATCCATGTATATCTCTTCTTCTAATTCACCATTCAGAAACGCAGTCTTAACGTCCATTTGGTGAATTTCGAGATCATGCAATGCAGCAATCGAGACTAACACTCGAATGGATGAAATCCTTGTCACAGGTGAGTACGTATCAAAGAAATCATAACCTTCCTTTTGTCTAAAGCCTTTGTCTACCAGCCGAGCTTTAAACTTATCGATCGTTCCATCGGCTCTATATTTTTTCTTTAGGATCCAACGACATCCTAAAGGCTTACAGCCGGGTGGAAGATCTACTAGTTCCCACGTATGATTTTGCATGATGGACTCTATTTCGCTATTAATAGCTTCTTCCCAAAGTGGTCCATCTGGGCTAGCTAGAGCTTCACCATAAGAGTTCGGCTCATCGTCCAACATGTACGTGATAAAGTCAGGTCCAAACGACTTAGCTATTTTGACTCTTTTACCACGTCTTTGTTCTGTAACTACACCATCACCAGGTTCATTACTTGATGGTGCAGAACTTTCTTCATGAGTTCTTTTGGAAGAACTTGGACCGGCTGCATCTTTGCTCGGAAAGATGTTCTCGAAAAATGAAGCATTTCTCGACTCAATGGTCGTACCTTTAGTCACTTCTGGATTTTCAGAATAGTGTACTAAGAATCGGTATGCCATGCTATTCAAAGCATATCCAATGAAGATACAATCGACCGTTTTAGGTCCTATTTTCATTCGTTTTGGCTCAAGAACCGAAACTTTGGCCAAACACCCCCACACTTTAAGGTAATTGTAAGATGGCTTACGACCTTTCCAAAGTTAGTGAGGTGTTTCATTTTTCCCTTTAAGAGGAATCTTATTCAGTAGGTGGTTTGCCGTCAGGATGGCTTCCCCCCACATGTTCTGGGGTAACCCAGAATTTATCAACATGGCATTCATCATTTCCTTTAATGTTCGGTTTTTTCGTTCAGCTACGCCATTTGATTGAGGTGAGTACGGGGCTGTTGTTTGATGCATTATTCCATTTTCAGAACATAATTGTTCAAACGGAGCTACGTATTCTCCTCCTCGGTCACTACGGACTATCTTAATCCGTTTATCAAGTTGATTTTCAACTTCGGTTTTGTACTTGGTGAATGCCTCTAGGGCTTCGTCTTTACTACTTAATAAGTACAAATAACAGAACCTCGTACAATCATCAATAAATGTGATAAAGTATTTCTTACCGCCTCTTGTCGGTGCAAACTTTAAGTCACATATATCAGTATGTATAAGTCCAAGAGGTTCGGTACAACGATCGACTGATCGAAACGGTAACTTAGCCATTTTGGCTTCAACACAAATTTCACACTTATGTTGTGAATTTATTTTAGAAGTTGGTATTAATTCCAAGTTCATAAGTCTTTTTATTGCATTTTGATTTACATGTCCTAAACGAAAATGCCATAAATCATAACACTCGATCAAGTAAGAGGAAACAACTTTTTCATTAGTGCTCGAGGCAACAGGAGGGCGAATAGCCATTACAGACATTTTGAAAAGACCATGATCAAGATAACCCCTACCTAGGAACAGTCCAAATTTAGAAAGTACAAATTTCTTAGCATCAAAAACAAGTTTGAAGCCATGCTCCACAAGAACAGAACCAGAGACCAGGTTCTTTCGGATGTCCAGGACATGCAGCACATCAGTCAGCTTCAGCTCTTTTCCAGAAGACAGTTTGAGGACGACGTTCCCAACTCCAGCAACTTCAGACGATGCGGAGTTTCCCATGTGGAGCTTGCGACCGGTACAAGGAGCATAAGAAGCAAAGGCATCCTTGTCAGAGCAGACATGTCGAGTGGCTCCGGTATCAATGAACCACTGCTTGTTGTTGCTAACCAGATTGGCCTCGTAGACCACATCAGTCATATCAGCACATGTCAGCTCGTGTTGAACCACGTTGGCACTTGGTCGCTTCTTTTTCTGCCCGTTTTTCTTCGGCTTGTTGCAGTCTCTGGCCATGTGGTTCGGCTTGCCACAGTTGTGGCAATTCCCAGTGAACTTCCAGACTTTGGCTGGCTCTTTGCCCTTGGAAGTGTTCTTCCTTTTGGCAGAATGTGGCTCAGTCAAGTTCACCCGAGCCTCCATAGGAACTTTCCCAGGCTTGACCTCTCGATCACGGTTGTCTTTTTCGATCCGAAGCTTGACAATGAGGTCTTTAAGGATCATCTCCTTTCGCTTGTGCTTCAGGTAGTTCTTGAAGTCCTTCCACCCGGGAGGCAGCTTCTCGATGGCAGCCGCCACCTGAAAGGACTCACTGATCTTCATCCCTTCAGCGGCGATGTCATGTAAGATCAGTTGATACTCCTGGACTTGAGAGATCACAGACTTGGAGTCAACCATCTTGTAGTCCAGGAACTTTCCGACGACGTACTTTTTTGTACCAGCGTCCTCGGTCTTGTACTTCTTCTCCAAAGCATCCCAGAGGGCTTTGGCAGACTTGTACGTGCTGTATACATTGTACAGCTCGTTGCACAGGCCGTTCAGTACGGTGTGCCGACAGAGATAGTCACTCTGCCCCCAGGCTTCGAAAGCATAGCGCTTCTCAGCAGTGTCATTGTCAGTTATTGTCATAGGGTCCTCAGTCAGATGCTTCTGCAGGCCGAGAGTAGTCTGGTAGAACATCATTTTGGACTGCCACCTTTTGAAGTCAACGCCGGTGAACTTCTCGGGCTTCTCGGCGTTCGGGATGGTCTGGGTGTGGATGGGCAGTGCCACTGGAATCTTACCGATGAAAGTTTCATGGTTGATTGGTTTTTCAACGTTGATAACAGGAATCTCCTTGTTGTTCTGGGCATCCTTGTTCTGGGCATCATTTCCGGCAGTAGACATCTTTACTGATTTGCGATTGCGATTGTTAATAAAAATGTAACAAACAGGATTAGTTACGACCGGAAAATTAAAACAAAAGAACGGAAAGTAAATGTTAAGATGCTGCCGAGGCATTTGCACTTTCCGCAAATCAGTAAAGCCCCGTGTATGCTACGGTTTACAGGCTTTCTGACCCCAAAGATACAACGGCGAAGCGGGGATCGAACTTTTGCACACTGAATCGAACCCTCTCGGTTTAAATGGAAAAAGTTGAGAACAAAGCAACTATGCAATGATGGTATGAGATGCTGTATTTTTTCTCGTGCGTGAAATGATGCATGTAGTAGTCTATTTATAGACTTCACTGCAGGGGGAGTTACACACCATTCACCGGGTGGTTGCATGCATGGGCAGTTCAGCAAGTGGAGGCAACCCACTCCGATTCAACTGCTGCCCACTTCATCAATTATTAAATCATTAATTAATTCTGAAATTAATTAATATCCAAAGTCGAGCCCAATTAATTAATGTTAAAGGCTTTATAGACGAGCCCAATTAATTAATATTCAATTGTTCAACTGGGCCGAATAAAATCGAGCCCAAAACTTCAATCGGACCGTGTCCAAAAAGATAGGTAGAGGCCTACCCAATTGGCCCAGTGGGCCCCGGGAAGCCCAGGCCCAGGCCCGAGCCCGAGCCCGAGCCTGGGCCCGGATCGGGACGGGACGGGTCGGGGCGGGGCGCGCGCGTGTGGCCCTTGCTATGTACCGCTAGGGGTGCATGGATTTAGTCAACTTGTTGAACACTCATACTCTCTTATGACATTTAAAGAGAAATGACTTTTGGTATTCTTTCTATGTGGGATAGCATAAATCCCAATAAAATAATAATTGTTTCATTTACCAAAGTAGTATTTATGGCAATCTTTACACATTTATTTCTCACTCACCGATTAACGGATTTTGACGAAATAAAGTCTCATAATTACCTAGTAACACGTAGATAATTATAGTAACGATTAAACTCGAAATCGAATACATTTTATTAGCCATAAAAAATTACAGGTCAAAATACACTTGAATTATTTAAATTATACAAATAATTCCAACACAAATTTAAAAAATGCAGATGAAACTAGTTAAAACATAAAATAAGTGGGAGAAAAATCAAAAGTTAAATATCTTGAGTGGAAGAATTGAGTGGAAGAAGGTGCAAATTAAAAAGTTCTCCGCCCTCAACTCAATATTGTTCATTGTACGTAATCCCAATACTCCAATAGGTACAACCGGACAAGCCCAACCCAAAACAAATTACCCAGTATCCCCGGCCCAAGCCCAGATTCCGGCCCACGTTTTTAAAAATGAGAATGTGAATTGTGAACGTGAATTCTTTATTATACTCTAAAAATGTTGACTTTTTACCAAAATCTGTTATAGGGGATACTACCCGCTAATTTTGAAAAGTTGGAATGAGGAACCAATGACATGCCCTTAATGTGCTCACCTATTCATGAGTGGAAGAAGCACTAAATTTGTGTGAAGTTACAAATAGAAATGAATATATCAATTCAAATTCCATTTGATATGTTCCCTCCATATTATACCTGGTTCGTTGATATGGAGCGGAAACGGGCTTGAGTCCACTATTCGTGGGCTAGAGAGTTTAAATTAATTAATATTCTATTTCCTTTTATTATTTAGATTTTTATTTTGTTTCTATTTCATTAGGGTTTTCTATTTTATCAGGACTCTATATAAGTCCTTACTTAGGGTTTAATTCAATCATCTATCAATAATATTAAGAATAGCCTGTTGGCTTTGGACAACGGAATTTTCCGTTGATTTTGGGGATTTCTGTTTCTATCAATTGGTCCGACCTGCCGGATCCCGTTTCCGCCGGAATGACGAGATTCGTCGATCGTTTGGAGAGGCTGGAGGCCAATCAGGCAGAGGTGAAAGAGCAATTGAACAAGCAGGGATCTAAATTGGCTGAGATCGCGGCTTCTTTAGCCGTGTTATCGAAGTTAATTATGTCATCGTCGTCACAGGGACACTCGATGGCTAGTGCGACACCCCAGAAGCCCGCGGACAATCAGACGAGTAGCGGCGCTACCTTGGCGCTTCTACCATCGTTTGAAGGGGAGGATCCGATCGGGTGGATAGCAAGGGCCGAGCAACAGTTTGAATTGAAGTGTACTCCGCCGGAGAGGAAGGTGGCAGCAGCTGGAGTTGCGATGGATGGATCTGCATTGCACTGGTTGGCGTGGATGAGAGAGCGAAAGCCGGGTATGTCATGGGACGAGTTCACCCAAGCGCTGGTGGCGCGTTTTGACACACGATTTATTGGCAGCAAATTTGAGCCGCTGTCCGGAGTCGAGCAAATCGAAATCGTGGATAATTATATTTCGGTATCTGTTCAATCGGCAGATCATGTTTCGGGACTGATTGAAGCACACCATTTCGGCTGCTACTTCATGAATGAGTTGAAAGGTTCGATTCGAGGCTCATTACGCCTTCTTCGTCCTAATAATTTGGAGGCATCAATGGAACTAGCCAGGGATATTGAAGATAATATATCCTTTCAGGATGGTGGGCGAGAAAGCCAAACTTTTAGTGGTTCAGGGATGCGTCCGAGCAATTTTCCGAGGCTGTTCGGGGAAGGTAATGCGTCTGCAGGGAGCGGTAGTGTGCTAGGATATATCGGTGGGCTTTCTGAAGGAGAGAGACAGTCTCCGGGATCAAACTCGAGTCTGTCCGGGCAGTTTTTGAGATCATATTCAGAGTTGTCGGGATCAAACTTCAACCTTGAGGACAAGGTTGTTTCGAAGGAGGTTGGAATTGATATGGAGCAGAAACGGGCATGAGTCCACTATTCGTGGGCTAGAGAGTTTAAATTAATTAATATTCTATTTCCTTTTATTATTTAGATTTTTATTTTGTTTCTATTTCATTAGGGTTTTCTATTTTATCAGGACTCTATATAAGTCCTTACTTAGGGTTTAATTCAATCATCTATCAATAATATTAAGAATAGCCTGTTGGCTTTGGGCAACGGAATTTTCCGTTGATTTTGGGGATTTCTGTTTCTATCATTCGTCTAGTGTAATATAGACTTTACCTAAGTGTCTATGTCTCATTGTTAGAATTACATATTTCACTAGCTACACTCCATTTACAATTGTATAAATTCATCTTACACAATAAAATACAGAATTTTTTAATTACACTTGAAAAATCCACCCTCCATAACTCTTAACCGCGTAACATTTTTTATGTTTATTTTAATTATCATAGTCCGGTAGGTAATGAGTTGATATGTAAGCATATAAGATTTAGACTTTGTTCTTTTGGATTTAATTTCAATTAATTTCAGTTCAGATTTTTTCAATTCAGTTCAATTCAGTTCGTTTCAGTTCAATTCAATTCGATTAAGTGTTTCTAAATAAATTTAAGAGATAATTGTAGGTTAGTAGCTGAACTATAAGCACTTTTGTACTTTGGTTACTCAACTTGCATTCTGTACATCGAACTAACTGAACTATGACGAAATTGCATTTTCATTTAAAAATGAGCGGTTTCCGACAACACGTGACTTACACATGTTTTTTAATTATTTTTAAAATTTTTAATGTTAATATAAAATAAGTAAGTACTTTATTATCCTTCTTCTCAAACTTTTATTTTTATGCTTCCATTACAGTAAACTCATGAATCTTAAAATAAATTAAATAAAAAATATAAACAACAATTTAATTAATAAAAGTTCTAGGTCATATTTCAAAGGACAATTTTTTTGTTCTTCCCTAAATCAAATCAACTAAAAATAAAATTTTAACTCTAAATTATCCATAAACTTAATCGACCGAAAGAAAAAAAAAATTCAAACAAAAATACTAATTATTTGAAAATTTCAAATTTCTTACGGATCTGAATCGAGAATGCAATGTGAGAAAGAAAAGGGTAATTTGTGCAGTTGATAAAACCAAAATAAAAATCGTCTTTCCAAATCTGACAAAATACTGTATTAGATTGTTCCATCTCATGGATTTGATTTTGATGACAGGTTTGTGTATTAGTCTGTACGAGAAATATTGGAAGGAGGTGGCACCCAAAATCTTCATTGTCTAGGAGCTCTACCACTTGCGGCGATGGGAGTCCGAAGAGCGCCGTGATGGAGCTGCGAGCGGAGGCGTAACGGAGATTATGATTTGGATTTCTCCGGTTTCGAGCTGGGATGTTCCGAATCCAGTTGTCGGTTCCATAATTTTGATTACGAAAGCTAATTTGTGAATGGGGGTGAATGCTTTTGATAAGTTTCTATCTCTAGAAATTACATGATGTGTGGTGTGTGGTGTGTTTGGTCACTCACTACTCTCTCTTTGAGTATGATGCTGATTCTTTTTATTAATTTGCAGATTGTGTTTCTAAAACTAGGTTCGATCTATTTTAGTACGAAGATTTTGATTGATAATAAAATTATGTTTGACCTTATTTTCCCGTTTTTGAAATGATTGAAGGAGGAAGACGAAGGAGGAATGAAAGCAAGGGTAATATAATAACGATAATTCTTTGTGGCAGATTCCCAAATTTATTAATTTTTTTATTTTTTATTTTTATATGATTATAAATATAATTAGCTTAATAAATTTATTAAAATAATTTTTTTATCTTTCATGTTTATATATTATAATATTTTTTTTCTAATCAATTGATTATTTTAGTATAAATATAAAAATATTAATTATTTTTATCTAAACATTTTTATTTTTTATTTTCTTGTGCAATATATATTTAATATAGTGTACTTATTTATAATACTAGTCCTCCTACCGATGCACGTGTATTTAATTCAACTTTTTATTACTCGGAGTAGTGCTCTTTTTTCGGAGTAGTGATCTTTCTGCTTAATATTAGATGTAGATATTGAGGACAAATAAAAATTACATTCATGTTACAAATTCTTGAATACTTCTTTATAGACTACATTTGTTCTATTCGTAAGACGACAACGCTGGTCACAAAGCAGAAGCTTCAATCCGGTCGTGTTGGTTACTCTAGACAATACAACGTATAATTGATCGTGCGTAAATACTGTTTTCTTCAAAAATATTCCAACATTTGTCAACGACTGACCTTGACTCTTATTAATAGTCATGGCATACGATATTATAATCGATAATTGTATTAGTTGGAAAGCAATCTGGAATTTGGTATTTGAGGGCGTCAAAGTAATTCGAGTATTAAAAACCATTTCCCCAGAATTATTTTCTCCTAATACTTTCGTGGATAATATAATTACCAAGTTGTGTTACAATCATCCTAGTATCATTGCATAGTCCGACAGAGGCATCCATGTTCCGCAATAGCATAACGGACATCCAAACCCGATACTATAATTACCAAGTTGTGTTACAATCATCCTAGTATCATTGCATAGTCCGACAGAGGCATCCATGTTCCGCAATAGCATAACGGACATCCAAACCCGATACGAAACAGTTCATGTATCAAAAACTATATACCATGTCACAACATTTAATTAATTCGTTAATTATATACAATAAATAGAATATGACATGACTATATAAATTGTTGCTTAAAGAAAAATAAGTTTATATATATATATATATATATATATATATATATATATATATATATATATATATATATATATAAATACTAAGTAATGCAGATAATCCTTTCGTCCGTATTATGCATTGGAACCATGTAATCGTTGATTTCATTAACGTCATCCAGGATCAGCGCTAGAATCGCTCGTCCTTCTAGAAAATTGATATTTTCGATGTAATCATGGAAAGATGGGTACGCGGCATGAACAATCGATTCCATATAATTATCCGATTGAATTATTAAATATTCATTCGGGGTCTCTATATCTACTTCCCCATCGTTCTCGCCGTCAGTAGTACAATCCTCTGTAGAAGAGCCAATCAGAGAACTCTCGTACATTTAGGCATGACCAGTCAAATTTGAAGAAAATCTCCTCCTGAAAATATATTACCCGTGAAAATTATAAAAGTTGAATGATTGCTTTCTAATAAAATTAAATTGGTGAATAATATTTATGTTTGTTTGTATTTCAAGTATGTTCGATTTAAATATAATTGATTTATTAATTTATTTGATATAGAAAATGATATATTCATCAAATTCAATACAAAAAATCAACATTACATTATTAATTAATTAAGTAATTAATATAATAAAAAATACAATTATAAAATAACAGAAAAATAAATTACATAAAAAAATTGATATATATGCAGGAGAGAATTAAATACCAAGAGGATTGAAAGAACCAATCGATCAGCTGATTCTGATTTAGAAATAATGCAACTTCATTCATCAATACAAAATTCGCGAAGTGCTTTCCGTCATGAACTTGTAGATGAATTTTAAACTTGGTGTGACGAATAAGATTACGATAACAAAAATAACACATAAAATTGCAATAATTGACATTCTGTATGATTGCATGTGGGGGCAAATTATGTAATACCAACATTGCTTGGCCAGTTTTTCATGGATTTTAAAAGTTGTGCAAATTTTAATAACATGTCGTAAAACTGAACGAAATGTTTTTTCGGAGGGATTAACATCGGACAAAGATAAATATAACCAACACATATATTGAAAATGATTAGTAAAGAGTTGAAAAAAAATGAAATTATTATACAAAGATAAGAGAAAGATTGAATGAAATACAATTAAAGAATCACAAATTAATTTAGTACTATAAATAAATAATAGTATAATAGAATTAACGTAATTAAAGAAGATAAATAATGAATAAATTTGATATTCTGAATATTCCTTATTTAAATAAATCAAAATATATTAATTTAGTTTTAAGAGATTAATTGAATATTAAATTGTTTTTGAATTTATTAATTTATGGTAAATTATTTTTTTAATGCTGCATAATTAAAGTAATATAAATAGAGGATAATATTATTATTAATGGTAAATTAATAAAAAATTGAATTATTATTATTTTATTCTCAAATTAATTATGTCGACATTTGAATTAATTTAATTGTAATAAATTTACCATACTCATAATTTATAATATTATTGATATATAATTTTAGTTGACATTTGAATTTATCTAATTGCTTAAAATAAGAATAGATTTCAATACTCATAATTAATAATATAATTGAAATATAATTTATAATCAAGATAATAAAATTTTTATTTGATTTCTCTAACTAAAGATATAATTTTATTTTATAAATTTATAATATTATTTATACATCATATTGGATGATGATATAATAATTATTTTTGCAATTTATTACTTTAATTATTTGTAATTCCTATAATTAAAATACATAAATTAATTAAATACCAATTATTATTATTATTTATATATAAAAAAAAGATCGAACTAAAATACATAAATTATTTTTGAATTTATTTTTGTAAATAAAAAAAATGAAAAAAAATCTAATTATAAACAATTTTTTTTGTACAAAAATAATAATCATTGATTGTATTATTGTTTTTTTCAATTATTCAATAATTATTAAATACGATTTTATTTCATTAACTCAATCAAAGATTTTAATTCTGTTTTAGTAATATTTGTAAGTAATACAAATAAAGATATTGTTGCGTAAGTTACAACATAAACAAAATTAGAATAAAATTAAATAGAATTATTGTAAATTCCATAAATTTTATAAATTAAAGTAAATAGATAAAATACATCATAAATAAAATGAAAACAAACTAATCTAAAATTAGAGTAAGTTGAGTAATTACAACATAAATAAAATTAACAAAAACTACTTTAATTTTATTAGGAAACATAAATAAAAACTTGGAATCCATTTAAAATTTGTGCAATCCAATGTCTTGATCTTTTTTCATGGACTTCTAATTGTTCAATTCGTAGAGGTTTTTACTTATAATCAAACCTACAAAATAAATAGTTATAAAGAATATTACAAAATAAACAAAAAATAGTAAGAAATCCAAATGTTCTGCAAAAAAATAAATTATCAAAAAGAATAAAAAATTCAAAAAACTTGAAAAAAAAATATAAAAATCATTACGAAATAAATTGTTATATTTTGATACAATTATAATCAACAAACTGGTAATATTAATTAGTAAAAAATATTTACATTAAAACTGCAAAAAATAAAAATATTAATCATCAAACAATAATATTAAAACTAAAATTTAAATTAGTAAAAAATACTTCTGCAAAAAAATACAAATATTAATAATAAAACAATAATATTAAAATTAAAATTCGAATTAGTAAAAGATATTTTATATTTGAAGGCTACAAAAAAATAAAAATATTAATTATCAAACAATCAAATTTAAATTAAAATATTAGTAAAATAATACTTAGCAAAATAACAAAAAATCAACATAACTTATATAAAGTTCTGAACAAAATTAAATAAATATGAGCATTAACAAATAAAAAAATAGCTAAAATGAAAAAATTGCAAAAATACAAAAAAAAAAAAAAAAAAAAACAACAAAACTTCATTTAATGTGAGAATAAACAAATAAAAAAAATAATTGAAATGAAAAGTGAGAAATATGGAGTGAGTGTAGATGACGTCATTTATATATACACGAATTTGAATTAAGATTTGATAATTATTATTATTTTTTAAATATAATAAATTTGAATTACCTTAAATTTCGATATTATTGTTTGTATAATATAAATTTATTAATTAATCAATTAAATATATTAATAAAAAAATGCAATTCTCTTATCATTTTTTAATTACGATAATTAATTTTAGTATTATAATATAATAAACTTAATTAAAGGAGATAATTAAGGAATAAAGATGATATTAAATATTTTAAATATTTGAACTCAATATTTACTACGAATATATTAAAGAGATTATAAATGTAATTAATTAAAAATAAATGCACTAATTAATTACGCTAAAAATAATAATTAATAATGACAGTGTGAACACAAATTTAATCTGTTTATTTATTAATAGGTGTGAACACAAAAAAATCAAACGATTAAAACATATACACCTAAGACAATTGCTAGCTATATTATATATTATAAGGATTTGTAAGTAAAATAAATAAAAATATTGTTGCGTAAGTTACAAAATAAACAAAATTATAATAAAATTAAATAGAATTATTGTAAATTGCAATTTCATTAATTACATTAAACAGATAAAATACATCATAAATAAAATGAAAACAAACTACTCTAATTTTATCAGGAAACATAAACAAAAGCTTATAATCCATTTATAATTTGTGCAATCAAATGTTTTGATTTTTTTTCATAACTTCGGTTGCACAGTATTTTACTTATAATAAACCTACAAAATAAATAGTTATAAATAAACTTACAAAATAAACAAAAAATGAGTAAGAAATTCAAAAGGTGTGGAAAAAAATGACTTACTTGCAAAATTTATTAAAATAAAATTAGTAAAAGAATACTTAACTTGCAAAAAATACAAAAAACAAAAAAAAAAACAACAAAACATACATAGAGCTCTGCAAAAAAATAAATAAACGTGAGCATAAACAAATAAAAAAATAGCTAAATGAAAAGGCTAAAAAAATACAAAAAAACAAAAAAACAACAACAAAACTTACATAAATCTCTAGACAAAAATAAATAAATGTGAGCATGAATAAATAAAAAAAATAACTGAAATAAAAATTGAATAAATAAATGTGAGCATGAACAAATAAAAGAAATAGTTTAAATTAAAAGTGAGAGATAGTCCAAAAAATACAAAAACACAAAAAAACAACAAAACTTACATAGAGCTCTACAAAAATAAATAAATGTAAGCATGAACAAATAAAAAAAATAGCTCAAATGAAAAGGCTACAAAAAAAACAAAAAAAACAAAAAAAAAAAAAACAACAAAACTTACCTAAAGCTCTGCACAAAAATAAATAAATGTAAGCATGAATAAATAAATAAAAAATAGCTGAAATGAAAATTGAATAAATAAATGTGAGGATGAACAAATAAAAAAAATAGAAGTGAGAGTTAGTGCAAAAATACAAAAAAAAACAAAAAAAACAACAAAACTTACATAAAGTTCTGCACAAAAATAAATAAATGTGAGCATTAACAAATAAAAAAATAAAAGGCTACAAAAAATACAAAAAAACAAAAAAAAGAACAAAACTTACATAGAGCTATATGCACAAAAATAAATAAATGTGAATATGAATAAAAAAAATAACTTAAATAAAAATTGAATAAATAAATGTGAGAATGAACAAATAAAAAAAATAGGTGAAAATAAAAGTGAGAAAAAATAGGTGAAAATAAAAGTGAGAGGTAAAAAAATACAAAAAAACAAAAAAAAACAAACTTACCTAGAGTTCTGTACAAAAATAAATAAATGTAAGCATGAACAAATAAAAAAAATAGCTGAAATGAAAAGGCTAAAAAAATAAAAAAAAACAAAAAAAAAGAATAAAACTTAGCTCTGCACAAAAATAAATAAATGTAAGCATGAATAAATAAAAAAAATAGCTAAAATGAAAATTGAATAAATAAATGTGAGTATGAACAAATAAAAAAAATAGCTGAAATTAAAAGTGAGAGTTAGTGCAAAAATACAAAACAAAACAAAAAAAATAACAAAACTTAAATAGAGCTCTGCACAAAAATAAATAAATGTGAGCATGAATAAAAAAAAAATTGAAATGAAAAGTGAATAAATTAATGTGAAGAACAAATAAAAAAATAGTTAAATGAAAAGTAAAAGGTAAAGAGTGAGTAAAGATGACGTCTTTATATAAACACGGATTTGAAGTAGGGTTTGATAATATTTATTATTTTTAAATATAACTAATTTGAATTTCCTTAAATTTCGTTATTATTGTTTGTATAATAAAAATTAATTAATTTATCCATTAAATATATCAATAACAAATGCAGATTCTCTCTTATCATAATAATTAATTTTATTAGTATAATAGAATTATAGAATAAACGTAATTAAAAGAGATAAATAAGGAATAAATGTTATATTTTGAATATTTCAAAGTCAATATTTACGGAGATTATATTATAGAGATTACAAATGTAAATTATATTATATAAAAAAATAAATAATTATACTAATTAATTAAAAATAATTACGCTAATTAATTACACTAAAAATAATATTTATTATATTAAGAAAATTATAAATGTAAATTATATTATATAAAGAAAGAAAGAAATAATTACACTAAACAATTAAAAATAATTGCGATAATTAATTAAAAATAATTACGCTAATTAATTACACTAAAAATAATATTATTAATGTAAATTATATTATATAAATAAAGAAATAAATAATTACGCTAATTAATTAAAAATAATTGAGTTAATTAATTAAAAATAACAATTATCTAATTAATTACTTAAAAATAATTGAGCTTATTAATTAAAAATAATAATTATCTAATTAATTACGTTAAATTAATTAGGCAATTATTTGTAATTAATAATTATTTTACCTAATTAATTAAGTTAAAAATAATAATTAATTTAAATAATTGTCTAATTAATTAAAAATAATTAAACTAATTAATTACGCTAAAAATAATAATAAATTATATTAAGGAAAATATAAATTAAAATTATATTATATAAAGAAATAAATAATTACGCTAATTAATCAAAAATAATTGTTTCAACTAATTACGCTACAAATTCTAATTAAGTACGCTAAAAATAATAATTAATAATGACCAGTGTGAACACAAATTTAATCTAACTTGTTTAATAATAGGTGTGAACACAAAAAAATCAAACGGTGAAAACATACGACACCTCGGACAATTGCTAGCTGAATTATATATTATAATGATATAACAAAATAATAATAAAAATATTTTAATAATTTTTAAATAATTTTATAAAAGAATTTTACCACGGGCAAAATCTGCCATTTAGCACGTCTCATATAATAATTACATATTTTATTTTAATATTAATAATTAAAAAATTAATTAAAAATTATGTGCATCACATGTGTGGTCGGAAACCGTCCATTTTTAAATGAAAGTGCAATTTCATCATAGTGCAGTTAGTCGGATGTACAAAATGCAAGTTTGGTAATCAAAGTACAAAAGTGACTAGTTCAGATACTAACCTACAATTATCCCTAAATTAAAATAAAATAAATAAAAAATAATTTGAATCAATAATTTCAGGTATACAATATTATATTTAATATTATAATTAATTTTAGAATATTATTAATATTTTTAAAAATTATTTAATAATTTATAAAATTATTATTATTTTTATAAGAATATAATTTAGTTTACTTCAAATCCATTCAGTTTAGTCCATTGAGTTCAGTTCAATTAATTTCGGTCCAAAAAAATAGAGTATTTCGCAATTTATGCATTTTTTATATATATTTTAGTTATTCGGTCGTGCAACTTACTCATGGCCGACTCGATAAATCTCTAATATACAAAATTATAAAAGAAAAAATGTTGATCTTATAAAAATGTGGATCGTTCAAAAGATCAAAAATACATTGTTTGCAATTAAAGATAGTCCATCCACTTAAAAGTCTCGAGAGATGATACATTGATCGTTTATAAAGAAATCAAATGCAATGTTTGCGATAAAAGATAGTCCACCCACTATAAAAGTCTCGATCACAAGAGATGATACATTGATGTTTATAAAGAGATCTTGATTGTTTGCTTGATACGTTGAAAACATATATTTTTACTTATATTTGTTAGCATATTTTTATATTAGTTATTATATTTATAGGATTATTAGGGTTTACCTTTTGTTTATAGGATTAGGGTTTACCTTTTGTTGGCTATATAAAGCCTCTCTCTTGTATTTTTTAGATTACGCTTATTTGTTCTAATACCACAAGTTCTCTACGTTTGTCTTTTTCTTTCCTTTAACCCTTGTCGGATTATATAAATCCTAACATGGTATCAGAGACAGCAATCATCTAAAGCACACTTGTTCGCGGATCTTGATCTTCTCCTTGAGGAAGAAAGAAGCGTGTTTCTTGAATTCAACAAAACCCGACGACGACGATGATGATCCGTTCATCGTACTAGTACTACCTACGATCGACGACATGGTGATCTTGAAATTAGAACAAAAGTAAGAAAATTTAATTTCAAGAAAACAGAGGAAATCAAAGTCGTACACTAGTGTGTGATTTGATTTGTTAGCAGGTCGGAATAAGTAATTAATTAATTACTATTATAGCATGTGGGTCAACCTATTGGACTGATTATTCCGATCCACTCCCCTTTTCATACGTGAGATTTTTTGGGTCAATCGTGATCGTCCAACACACTCCTCTCAACTCTCATCGGACGCTGTCACGTTTTCTGTTCGTTTCGTTTAATTTTATTTTTTTTCTGATCGTTTCGGTTGTTGGCGTTTTCGTTTTCGCTTGTTTTCCAATGGCTCCTAGTGAGGACTCGTTGCAGTCAATTGGTGTTCGTTTGGATGGCAAAAACTATTCGTATTGGAGCTACGTTATGAAAAATTTTCTTCGCGGTAAAGAGATGTGGAGATATGTTTCTGGCGTTGCTCAAGCTCCCAAAACAGGTACTGATAATTATGATGATTTGCTTGATAAGTGGGATTGTGCCAATTCCAAAATTATTACTTGGATCAATAATTCTGTCGATGTTAAGATTGGTGTGCAATTGGCTAAATATGAAACTGCTAAGGAGGTCTGGGACTACTTGGAAAGGCTATTTATGCGCACAAATATATCTGTTCGCTTTCAGTTAGAAGGGGAAATTCGTGTTCTGTCACAGAATGATCGCACCATCCAGGAATTTTATGCTGAAATCACTGCTCTTTGGGATCAGTTGGCTATGACAGAATCTGCTGAATTAAAAGCCTTTGGACCTTATCTTATTCATCGGGAGGAATCGCGTCTTGTTCAGCTTCTGCACTCGCTTCGCCCGGAATACGAGCACTGTCGTGCTTCGATTATGCATCGTAATCCTTTGCCCTCTGTCGATTCAGTGGTTCACGAGTTACTAGCTGAAGAAACTCGACTGAAAACGCAAAAGGTTCCAAACGCCCCTTCTGCATCCGTTTTGGCAGCACCATCTCAACAGTCTCGACCAAATACAGCTAGAAAGGTTGAATGTCGTTATTGCAAGAAGCCTGGACATTGGATAAGCCAGTGTCCTGTATTAGCCCTGAAGAACTCGTCTGGTGATAAGTCTCAGCAACAGAAAAGTGGTGGACAGCAACGCACATCGGGTACCGGACAAACCCGTAGTGGGTCATCTTATATGGCTGCAGCTGCATCTGCGGGTGATTTGGATGTGGCTTCTTCTCAGAAAACTTCTATGGATGCTCTTGCAGAACAGTTTCAACGATTCCTTGCTACTCAGTCTTCGGCCTCAGGTCAGACAGTCCCCCCGCCTCAGCATTTTGCCATGACTACTCGTACTCCATCAGGTTTGCCTTCATCAAATCCCTCAGGTATATCATCATCCCTTTGGGTCTTGGACTCGGGGGCTTCGTTTCATATGTCTCCTGATCCATCTAAGTTCACATCCTTGTCTTCTGAGTCTTGTTCCCCTACTGTTGTTACTGCTGATGGTTCATCATTACCATTAGTTGGCGTTGGCACCATTAACACTCCTCACGTGTCTCTCTCAAATGTCTATTGTATACCTAAGCTTACTCTAAGTCTTGCATCTGTTGGTCAATTGTGTGATTCTGGATATTCTGTTCATTTTTCTGCCACTTCTTGTTCTGTGCAGGATCCCGACTCCAAGAGGCTGATTGGGACAGGCCGTAGACAGGGGGGTCTCTATGTTTTGGATGAGCTGCGCACTCCTGGCTATGCAGCTGCCACCTCTGTTGATTTATCTTCCTTTCATTTAACCAAGTCATCCTCTAAGTATTTTTTATGGCACTCTAGACTTGGTCATGTTTCACACTCTCGTTTAAAATTTTTGTGTAATACTGGCGTTTTGGGTGATTTAAAATCTCATGATATTTCTGATTGTCGTGGATGTAAACTTGGGAAATTTTCTGCTTTGCCTTTTCATAATAGTTCATCAAAATCTTGTGCACCTTTTGATTTAGTCCACTCTGATGTTTGGGGACCCGCTCCTATTCCTACTAAAGGGGGGTCTAGATATTATGTGTCCTTTATTGATGACTATACTCGTTATGTTTGGGTGTTTTTGATGAAAAATCGTTCTGAGTTCACTAAGATTTATACAGATTTTCAAGCCTACGTTAAAACCCAACACTCCGCTGTTGTTAAGTGTTTTCGTTCTGATTTGGGTGGGGAATACACTAGTGGAACTCTTTCTGATCTTTTTTTGTCTGACGGTACTGTGCATCAATCCTCGTGCACTGATACCCCTCAGCAGAATGGTGTTGCTGAGAGAAAACACCGACATATTGTTGAAACTGCCAGGTCTATGTTGTTATCCGCTAGTGTTCCAAATGAGTTTTGGGGAGAAGCTGTCCTTACCTCCACTTACATTATTAATCGTATTCCAACTGCTCATAACTCTGGCACTTCTCCTTATGAGCAGTTATTTGGCCAAACACCAAATTATTCTGTCTTAAGAGTCTTCGGTTCCACTTGCTTTGTTCTTCGTCCACATGTTGAACTGTCCAAACTTTCCTCTCGGGTTGCTATATGTGTTTTTCTTGGGTATGGTATAGGTCAAAAAGGTTATCGTTGTTATGATCCCTCCTCTAGAAAATTATATGTGTCTCGCCATGTCTCCTTCCTTGAGCATATCCCCTTCTTTACCATTCCCTCCAGCACACACAACTTGACTAAATCTGATCTTATTCACATTGATCCCTTCTCTTCTGACTCTTCACTTCCTACTGCACCTATTGTTGACGATTCTCCGACCCCTGACACGGCTACCCAATCACCGCTTGTGACTACGGATCTTGCTGCGCCACGCTATCCAGTACGCATACGTAAGTCTACTCAATTACCTGATTTTGCATACTCTTGTTATTCTAAGTCCTTTGCGTCATTTCTTGTTTCCATTGATCCAATCTCTGAGCCTTCCTCCTATAAGGAGGCTGTCCGATCCCGTGATTGGCAAAATGCTATGGCTGAGGAACTGTCTGCCTTAGACAAGACTGGTACTTGGGACCTTGTTGATCTTCCTGCAGGTAAAAAGGCTATTGGTTCTAGATGGGTGTACAAAGTTAAGACGAAGTCTGATGGTTCTATTGAGCGATACAAGGCCCGCTTAGTTGCTAAGGGGTTTGCTCAAGAGTATGGTTTAGATTATGAGGAGACTTTTGCTCCGGTAGCCAAGATGACTTCAGTTCGTGTCCTCATTGCTGTTGCTTCTGTTCAACAGTGGCACATATCTCAGATGGATGTTAAAAATGCCTTTTTGAATGGAGAATTGAAGGAAGAAGTGTATTTGGTTCCCCCACCAGGCGTCTCTCATGCTCCAGGACAGGTTTGTCGCCTTAAGAAGGCGTTGTATGGCCTTAAACAAGCACCTCGTGCTTGGTATGATAGATTTTCTCGAGTTGTGATTTCCCTTGGTTTTGTCTCAAGCCCTTATGACTCGGCTTTATTTGTTCGATCGACTTCTGCCGGCCGTGTTCTCCTTCTGTTATATGTTGATGATATGATTATTACGGGTGATGATGTTGATGGTATTGTGGGTTTGAAAGAAACCTTGTCCCGTTGTTTTGAGATGAAAGATTTGGGCCCTTTACGATACTTTCTGGGAATTGAAGTTGCCTCCTCTCCTCGAGGTTACCTTCTCTCTCAGTCCAAGTATGCTGCTGATATTCTTCACCGTGCACGACTCACTGACACTCGCACTACTGACACTCCTCTCGAGCTGAACGCAAAGTATACTCTAGATGATGGCACTCCTCTACAAGATCCTACTCTTTATAGGTCCATTGTTGGTAGTCTTGTTTATTTAACGATCACTCGTCCTGATATTTCCTATGCTGTTCACATTGTTAGTCAGTTTGTTTCAGCACCCACGACTGTACATTGGGCTGCTGTTGTGCGTATTTTACGTTACCTACGGGGATCTCTTTATCAGAGTCTTTTGTTTCCATCCACTTCTTCATTGGAGCTTCGTGCCTTTTCTGATGCCGATTGGGCTGGTGATTCGACTTCTCGGAAGTCCACTACTGGGTTTTGTATTTTTCTTGGTGATTCTCTTATTTCTTGGAGAAGTAAGAAGCAAGCTGTAGTCTCTCGTTCATCCACCGAGACAGAGTATCGTGCTATGGCTTCCACTACGGCTGAGATTATATGGTTGCGCTGGTTACTGGCTGACATGGGAGTCACTCTTACTGACCCCACACCTATGTACTGCGATAATAAGAGTGCCATTCAGATTGCTCACAACACGGTGTTTCATGAGCGCACCAAACACATTGAGATTGATTGTCATTTCACTCGGCATCATTTGGATCACGGAACCATTTCTCTACCGTTTACTCCGTCGTCCTTACAGTTGGCTGACTGCTTCACGAAGTCTCATTCTGTCAGCCGTCATAGATTTTTCATTGACAAACTCTCGATGCTACTTGCTGTACCATCGTGAGTTTGAGGGGGGGTGTTAGCATATTTTTATATTAGTTATTATATTTATAGGATTATTAGGGTTTACCTTTTGTTTATAGGATTAGGGTTTACCTTTTGTTGGCTATATAAAGCCTTTCTCTTGTATTTTTTAGATTACGCTTATTTGTTCTAATACCACAAGTTCTCTACGTTTGTCTTTTTCTTTCCTTTAACCCTTGTCGGATTATATAAATCCTAACAATATTATGTTTGGAGATCAATAAGAAATGAAAATCGGCACTCAATAATTGATTCGGTCTAAATGAGATATGGAATATCCCACAAATGGAGCAGCGCCACACTCCGGCAACATTAATTTTTTTTGATAAGGAGGAGAGACGAGAAACTCTACCCCACCCGATCGGAGGTTCCTCGATCGAACATTAATTTTTTTTGATAAGGAGGAGAGACGAGAAACTCTACCCCACCCGATCGGAGGTTCCTCGATCGAGTAGGATGTAAATCGAGGAATGTGCCCGAGTAGCAGACACCTGTGCGAGAGAGCCAACAAGTCGAACCCCAGGACAAACCTTCATAATATTTCAATAAAAATTTGTCCCACCCGAGATTCGAACCCTGCGTCGCCGGGAAATTACACCCACATCATCACAGGCCTTACCACTCAACTATGCTCTGGAGACAATTTGGAATATTAATTGTGCCTCAAATATGTAATACTTCTAGAACCAATTGGCACTGAAAAGTAGTGTATTGGTTCCTCCCATTTTCAAGCCTTTCAATTCTTGGAACATTTATCTCAACTTTTTCCAAATCAAATTTATTGAAAAAAATATGCTCTCTCAGTTATACACGTACTACGAATCAAAATTATTGAATTGATTTTTTTACTTATTTCGTACCAGGGACTTGTATACACTTCAACCAATCAACATTATTAATATTAATTTTTTTTCCAAATATGTTATGTTATCATTTTATCATTGTAATTAATCATCAAATCAAGAATTCAATATCATTATCGAATATGTCCCGTCACAACAAGGATATGAATCTCTTAATTACTCATGATATTCTTTAAAAAAAAATCTTATACACACCTCACAAATGTTTTTAAATGCTTCTCACAGGTTTATTCGCATACACTTTTTCACTTACTTTTTAAATTGAAATCAAAATTATTTTATTTTTTAATTTAAAAATATATTTATAATTTTTATTTCTTAGTCATAAAGTAAAAAATTAGTCTCATATTAATAGTCACACTTCATTTGTTATTTATGAAGGAAGTGTGACCATTACTCTGGAACGAAAGTAGTATTTTTCTTAAATGACGTATCGACCAATACATATAAATTTGGAGCGAAAATAGTATTAAATTTACAAAAATAAAATTATATTTTTAATATAACTCAACCTTAAACAAGAAAAATATTCAAATCAAGAAATATATATTCAAGCTCTATTGACCAGTTCCAAAGTTCAAATCTAAAATTACAGTCAAAACACACTAGGTTGTGCTAAGCATCAAGTTGAGCGCTCGCATGGGCAGTGACGGATACAAATATTTTGTTCAAAGAGACCCAATTTTAGCTCATTCCACAAATATTTCCTAAAAATACTTGTGAAAAGAAGACAGCCAAAAAATATATGGTCCGGCTAAATTATTTAAGAAATTTTATTTACATATATATACATATATTAGTAAAGACTGAACATGTATTATACAAAATTTTATTGAATATTTTAATAAATAATTAGGAGAAATAATTTTTTCCGGCTGAAACCTCATAAAAAATCGAAAATGTTAATTATAAAAAACAAATCCTAACATTTATTATTGTAAAAAATATTGAAAATTTAACTAATTTAAAATTAATTTTCAACATAAATATAATAAATAGTATTCTCTATATCCCAATTTAATGTGCAATTTTTTTAGATATCTCAAATTATTAGGTATATTTTCTTTTATTTTTAAATACAAATTTATTTCTTATTTTTAAATTTACTTTCAATTAATAATAAAAATAATAATATAAGTATAAATTTTACCAAGATCATACATAGTAAAACTTTTATAAATTAATAATATTGATACCGTAAAATTTTATTAATTTATTATTATTTTTTAATTTAAAAGACAAAATCGAGATCCAAAAATCTTATTAATCTAAAGATGTTATTAATTTATAGAATATTAATTTATAAAAGTTTTTAGAAATTTTAATATATAAAAGATACATATGCATTATTAAAATAAACATAGACTTATTTCACCTTTTAACACACACATATAAAAGATATGCATATATTATTAAAATAAATATATTGTAAATATATAATATAGGGAGAATACTACAGTACATTTATCAAATTTGAATGTATCGTACATTTATAATATAACCAATAAACTAATGACATTTCAATTTTTTATTATACACCCTATCACATATGATTACAACTTAAATTAATTTTCTACTTGATAAATATAGGGCAACCTGCTATAGCAGATTTTATTAATAAAATATAATTTTTTTTAATAAAGCTATTTAAAACAAAAAAAAGTTTATATACTTAATTAATTTAATTAAATAGTAGAAATAACAAAAAAAAGTTTATATACTTAATTAATTTAATTAAATAGTACAAATAATTTAATTATACGCAATGATTTTTCTTCTTTTTCTTAAACATAGGCAAAAAAATTTTTATTATTGAATTTTTTTCTAAAATGTATAAAAAAACAGATAGAAAAAACAAAAAAAAAATGCGTGGAAAGATTTTTTTTCTTATTCTTATTAAATTAATAATATTTTTCTTCTTATTTCTAAGATTTTTTTTCTTATTCTCATTAAATTAATTTGTAATATATTTCTTCTTATTTATGTAAAACTAATTTGTAAATTTGTAAAATAAAAAAATACTAACAGAAAGATTTGAATTCTTATTTTTGTAAAAATAATAGGCAAATCTGAAAAAAAAAATATACAAGCGTAAAGATTTTTATTCAAATTTATTTAAAAATAATTTATAAATTTATAAAAGGAAAAAACATAAATATGTAAATATTTACCAAAAAAAATACATATAAGCTCAAAGATTTTTATTCTTATTTTGTAAAAACAATTCATAAATTTATAAAATAAATAAATCATACAATATCTACCATATTGCTAAGTTAAAGATTTATAGGACAATAATCGGGTGTTTCAACGTCCACGTTAATACAAAGTTCTTTTTATAAATCTAACGGTTGATATTAAATAATTAAATCTAAAAGTTGAAATTGAAAGAAATGTACCGTAGAAGTGCCCTATAATATAGATATGAGTAGTAAATTTGTTTTAAACTTAGGGGGGTCCATCTTTAAAACACACTTATGTAAAATATATATATAGATAGTAGTAATTTTTTTTTACTCAGGGGGCAGTGCCCCTGGCCCCATTGTACATCCCGCCCTGCGCATGGGGGATGCGTCATACCAGACGTGCAGACGTGCGGTCGCATGTAGCGGCGGTCAAACACACGGACACAAAATTCTTCTGTAATTTTCCACTTGATCGTTGAATTCGCTCAATTCTATTACATAGGAGTATTTTTCATTCAAAGTATCTACAAAGTTATATTTTACTTTTTTTACTAATTGTAGATTTATTTATTCAAGTGAGTCTTTTGTTAGGACTTAATTTTCTCCATACATGTGAATTGTACGCACATCATCGATTAAAATAGAGTTCAATCTGAATAAAATGATGTTTAATTACTAATTAGGCCTTTGATTATGTTTTTGTTTATGTGTGAGTATGATCGGGCGCAAGCCGAGTCTGGCCCAACATTTTCAAGGTTCGGTCTAAAACTCGTGCTTCTCTATTCGAGTCGGGCCGGACTTTTTGGAGTGAATGCTCGGCTTGGGACCTAGAGTCCGAGTTGAGTTTTGAGCCTTTTTAGACTCACTTTCTAAAATAAAAAAATATTTTTTTAATTAAGAATATGGTATTGAATTTGTGTAGTTGTTGTAATTATCGTAGTACATAATTATTTTGTAAAAAATTTTAATAAAAAAATAAAAATAATAATACTAGTAATTGAGAAAAAACGTTCAAAATGATAGTAAAATAAATTTATAGTAACGGATCGAAAGTACCAGTATTCGCTCTAATTCTAGTTGTATCATACGAGCATCTCAATGGTAAGTACAATTCTTATGTGGCATCAAATTGTACCTAGGTATACCATTTGGGAAGTATGTACAATTGAGGAGAGATAAAAAGGAGTATCAAAGTTTAGATATTAGGTAAAATTTGGTATGTGTCTTGTATAGTGGGACTCACATGCATAATGAATAAGAATTGTACCTCAAAACCATTGGGAGGTTGATTGACTCGTTTTTTGTGCGTAGTTCGGGTCGTTTATGGTTTATTATGCCTCTCTTTGGTGCTCGATTCTCCCGTATCATGAGCTTATGGTATTACTTTGATGAAATAGTATGATCGAGACAAGTTTTGTGGCATGTAGGTGAAAAAGGCGTTCAAACGGAGCTTTTGGAGTAGAGAAGGAGAGACGAAGAAGTGCGGCCGGCGACCAGCATTGCGCATATTGGGGAGAACTGTTTGTGTGGCTTCGTTAACTGCCGGATCAGCCCCGAATTTGGACTGTCTGTTTCTAACTTCAACCTCTACAAGATCAACGGTCAAGATTGGGTTTGGATGTTCGAGCAAGACAGTATGGTTCGACAAACGTACCAGCACTTTCCTTAGGCAAATTTGAGTAGGAATAAATTGTTTGACTTTTGTTTGACCTTTTTAGTAAGGGTATAAATAGTCTTTTGGTATTAGACTTGTAACTAACCTTCACAACCTTTCTTTCCACAACATTCCATAATCCATTTCTAGCTTTCTCTCCATGCAATACATATTTCCAATTGTTCTTCATTTTAACCAAATCACAAATTCTAGATCTACTTTTCATACGTTGAGAATTTGATAAAATCTCATTCACAAACGTTGTTCATCTCATCGAGCCCAAAATTTTCATCGAATTAGTTTCTTCGTGTGACAAGTTGAAGCTCGGTCTCGATTTTGGAAGCTCGGTTCGATCGTCTCTTTCATCCATCAATTTCTCGATTTCCGTGGTGAGATTTCCTTCGTATCTTCTCGATTATGGCTTGTTTGACTACGGATTGTTTGATTGAGTGCTTGATGATGGCTAACTAAATCTATAGTTATGGTGTTTGATGAGATGCCTCTATGAATTAGAGCCCATAATTTATGTAACTTGATTTCTATTGATCGGATAATTACATGTCTCGATTTGCGTGGTCTCGTGTTGAACAACCCCCGTGTATATCACTAGTGGATCATATGGTTGATAGTGTAATGTCGAAACTTGATATACCGACATGCCGATTAGAGGACCTCGAGGGATGAAACTCTTGTGCGTGTCGTGATCGAGTGTAGACGATCATTGGTGGAGGTCGTAATAGACAACATCTTGATCTTTAGTCCGATTGGTAGTTGTTTTGACCCTTTTTCACTCAATTCATATATTACTGGAACGGGGGGTTGTAGAATAGGGCTCCAAGCAGATATTTATTTGTTAGGACAAGTTATAGATCGAAGTTTGTATGTTGCCGGAAATCTGGAAATAGGGGATGAACATCATGTGTTCTTGATCTTTTATTTCCTTACTTATAGTATTTGGAAATTAAAAAAGGTGAAGTCCCTTTTCTCCTCTCTCTTCCCTCTCTTTTATACTAGTTGTATGCATGAGCATGCAAGCTCTTCTTATGCCACCTATTAGCCTCCTATCACATCTAAACCCACTAATGAAGACTTTTAAGTCATTACATTAAATACCCACTAATTTTGTCTTCCACTTGCTGCATGTCACCAGAGGCGCACCGCCTCTTGCCTGGAGCCTTATCTGACTGATTCCCTAGTCTGGCACGGGGCTGTCTTCCTGGGGCTACTGTTGAGCTCGCCTGGTACTGACTTCATACATGACTTCAATTCTGACTTTTGTCCGCCGTTCGACCACCTTCTTGATGACGTGGCTCCGGTCGTCTGGACACGTGTCGGTGTTGGATTTTTATGGTGTAACATTGGCCCCCAGGAAAATTGATGGATTATAACATCTTTTTTCCTGAAGCTTGGTCTTGGATCTCCTGGTAATCGACTCTTGATACTCTTCGGAGTTGATATTTGGCTTGAGGATCTTGTCAGCAGTGGATTTTGACGTGGGATTTTCTTGGGATGTCTTTGATTTTAGGTGACTCTAGTGTGGTCTTGAAAGATAATTCTGAGAGGGACGGAGAGGAGATTGCGATTCTTATCGTTCTGGACTTTTGTACCTGCATTGATCAAAAAATTCTTTCGGGATCTTTCCCGATTAGTATTTTTGTAATGGACACATATAGTCCTTGGATAAGAAAATTTAGTATTTCTTTCACGGGGTTGTGTCTTAAGACTCCCCTGTACAAATAATAAGTATGGTACTGGAACCATGTATCTTCTTTCCCTGTGCAGATGGGAAGATTTTCCATGTGCCGATATTATTTCGGTCTTTAATTGATTAAAATAAATCAATAAATCAAGACATAACATGAAAAGATTTGAAATTCAGAAATCACCTTTTTGCAGGCTTTTTTGGCCACGTGGCCTGACGGTTACAGGCTGAATTTATTAGGGTTTTGAGATAGTGGGGCGATAATTGAGTGCTTTCCTCGGTAACCGCCCCTTTTCTCTCCCTATACACAACCGTAAAGTCTTATCGACTTCTTCATCATCGTTTTTGATTTCAATATTTGAAATCATAGTTCACAATTCAGAAATCGTATTTTTCCCTTACGAAATCTTTTGTTCTTGTTTTTTTTTCTTCGACTGTAAATCGAATCATGCCGCGACTGAGACGAGGCCCTCGAGGGAGGTATCAACCGCCCGAAGCTCCTCATGTCGTCTTCGGCCGAGAATTCAAATCGTTCATGGAGGGTGTCGTGCCTGATATTCCGTCGCCGGAGGCGCCAGATCCAGATACCGAGGGTCCTTACCAACCGGTTACGAGAAAATCGATTCCGGTGGGGCCCGATCCGGATCACCAAGATTGGGGCGCTCACGGCCGGAAAAGTACAGTAGACCCTTCAACACTACTAGAGAAGCGAAAGAAATGGAGGATCCCAAATAATGTTCACCTTTATGTGCCGCTACCTGGAGAGTCAGCGTGTTGCCCGCCGCCGGGAATGGTAGCCGTCGGAGAAGACGCACTGAACGTGGGGTTGCGGTTTCCGCTACACCCTTCCATCTCTGGACTCCTCAACCTCTGGGGATTAGCCCCTCACCAACTTCATCCTAACGGATGGGGCCAACTGTACGGTGTACTCACCGTGTTGGGCCAGGTGCGGCTTTCTCGTCCCATTACCGGTGAGGAGTTCCATCAATTCTTCAGCTCAGTCGTCTCCAACTCCTCTTCCCGCGGGGATTACACGGTTCTCCTTAGGCCAAACAAAGTGAAGATCAAGGAGCCCAAACTTAAGGACATTCGCTGGTGGGATCGATGGTTGTTTGTTTCGGGCCGCTGGAAAACTCAAACCCGTGACGGGGAAATTGACATTCCTGTCACTTATTCTGAAAAACCTGACTGTAAGCCTCTCAAACTCGTCCTTGTACAATTTTGACTGATCTAAACTTTTTTCAATGATGCAGGTGGTCGATTGCCGAAAACAATAAATCTCCTGTGGGATTTAGAGACGGCGAATCTCCTAGCACTGTGTATACCATCAGAAAAAAGAGATTGCAATTTGTACAACGACGACGTTCGCGACGAAGCCGGTTTATACTACCCACCATACATCGAAGGTCGAGATTATCCAGGTACCCTCTCTCCAAGTATTTAAGTTTTCCCTGTGAGACTTTTTCAGATCCCATGGTATTCTGCTTAAAAACCGAGTATTGGTTTCCCTGGGAGTTTTTCAACTCCCTGGTACTTAGTCACATTTTTGTTTTTTAAATGGTCTTCCCTGGGATATCTAAAAAGACTTCCCGATACTCCATTGTGTTATAAACCAAAACTACCCTGGGATATCTTTTCAGACCTCCCGGTGTAATGATTTATTTGTTTCCTGTGCAGAGTATTTCAACACTGTCTTTACTGAGAAACCTGAAGGCATGGCTGACAACAGTGATATATTTGGGACGCTTGGCCTCGTGGACGCTGCAGTTTTCACCAAGGGGCGAAAAGCCAAAGCTGGCACATCGGCTGGTCGAGGAAAGAGTGCCGTGAAAACCCGGGGTGGTTCGTTAAACACTCCCGCAAGCCGAACCCGATCCCACACTCTGTCTAACCCGGGAACGGAATCCGATCCTCACGGGCTGATGAATGTGGTGGATTCTTATCAGGAAACTCCTCTGACCTCTGACACTGTGATGTCTGAAGCTGCCCCGAGCACTGGATTGCCACCTTCTGGAGCCACATCACTGCTCAAGGTCAAACAGGAAGAAGGGAAAAAACGCAAGGGGTCCCAGGGACCTACAGACTCGCCACCACGTTCCTCTAACACTAGCGAAAACGCTATGTATGGGTTACATGCTGAGCTGTTTTCCAAGTAAGTATATTACTTGTTATGTTTATACTCTAAAAATAAATATAATTTATTCTGAGTCTTCTACTCTACATTCATTCTTTTCTCTCTACCATACTTCAGACTGTCCCTGCAAGATCCTCCAATTCCTCCAGTGCTCGTGTCATTCTATTCCGGGCTAGGTCCCATCCCTCCGGTAGCTACTCAGAACAGCCCTGTTGGTGAGGCTATTAATGCAGTTGGTCGGTGCTGGACTACTGAGTTCAATGACTTGATGGCCCACGATAACCATGCGCTTTCCCTGGCGCTCAAGCTAACCAGTCAAGCTACAGTGGCCATCGTCGGTGCGCATACTCGTACAGAGAAAATGCTCGAAGTAATCATAGCACACGAGGCCAATGCAAAAAAGCTCGATCAGCACATCAAGGAGCTCAACGAGGCGTACAAATCTGCAGCCGGGGATCGGGACACTTGCCGGAAAGTCATTGACACTGAGCGGACTGAAAAGGCGAAAATAAAATCTGAGTTGGAGGAGGCCCTGAAGACGGTCAAGGAGAGTGAGAAGATGATGGAGCAGGCCCTAGACGAGACGTCCCGGGAAATAAAAGATTTGAAGGCCAAACTGGCCCAGACCGAAGCCGGGGATTCTCGGGCGCATAATCCTCGAATCTTATCTAACCTTCTTTATGTGACTGCTTATGTTGGAATGGTCAGGTCAGCGGCTAAGGAGCAGAACGAAATTGTCAAAGACTTTGCCCTCAAGACGCTCAAAGACTATATGAAGGAGGACACACTCGATGATCGGGTGCCGCAGCCATTCAAGGATCTTGAGGTCGAGTTCGGCATAGACATGAAGTGGTGGCCCACTTATGACAAACTCTGCATGCCTGGTGAACTGCCCACTGCTACAACACAAGAAGAAAACAAAGAAGATGAAGAGATGAAGGATGGGGAGGCACAGGATCTGGTTGGTGACGGGCCCGAGGGCATGCCAAAAGATTCTACCGTGACTCCTCCCCGTGATGGTAATTCCACCTCCTGAGTGTCAAAACTCAAGAGTCTAAAAAGTTTATGAAGCTCTCCCACCCAGGGGTTTTAACCTCATTTTATTTTATAAGTATTATCTATAGGCCTTCGGCCCCAAACAATTTCTTATTCTGCTATGGTTTGTAATAGCTTAAAACTTTAAGTTTTTGCTAGTTTTTGTTAGGATCCTCTCCTGGGGACCTCTGAACAATTTGGATGCATTTGCACCTCTTTTGATATGCATGTTTTTGTTAGGATCCTCTTATAGGGATCTCTGAACAATTTGGATGCGTTTGCATCTCTTTATTATTCGGCATGGCTCTTTTCACAATGTGTCAGCCTTTAAAAGTCCGAATAATGTGGCTCTACCCTTCGTTCTAGGTACTTTGAGCTCTTAACTTCGTAGGGCGATTCAAAGGTAAATGTTCTTTTTCCATTTGGTGCTCGCTTTCGGCCCTGGTCCCATTTGCTTACCCCGATCGCATGCCTACGAAGACCAATCTGGTTCCAGTGGACTTTATCTAAGCCTCTTGGGTTCACCAGATAATCTCTTATTCTCTCCCCGAGGGACTCAGAGTCTTCTGAATTCTAATCCCCGAGAAGAGAATTCGTCGGCCCTCAAGTCTTATAGACTTTCACAGGGATGCCGGAAATTTATTTCCTGGTACAGGAATCATCCCTCATACAGGGGTTGCCTGGGCGAAACTTAAAGTTCTCCCCGGCCTAGATATATTTATCACCTGGGTACGGCTCTAAGCCTCTTCCCGGGAAAATATATACTTTACAATATTCGTATTTGCCCCTTATAGAGGTCTTGCCTTAGTGAAGTTTTAACTTCTCATAGGCTCATTTTTATTTATCACATGGGTACGACTTTTAGCCTTTTCCCGAAGTGATTATATATTTATAATGAAAATGAAAATAATGAAGGTAAGAAGAAATTGATAGTGGTACATTACCTCAAATTTAGACTTCAAAACCTTCGTTATAGATAGAGTTTGCTAACAAGCATTACATTGTATCTCCGCCAAAAGGTTTTACAACATTCTTAGCTCCCAGGCTAATGATAGAATTTTTTCAAATGTAACGCATTCCAGCGATACTGATCTTTTGTGCCGTCGAGTAGCTCTAGTTCATACACTCCGTTCTGGAGGCACTGGCTTACTCTAAACGGTCCTTCCCAGGATTGACCCAGGGCCCCAGGATGTGCTCCCAGGATCTTTTTCAGTACCAGGTCTCCCACTTAGAAGTCTCTGGATCTTACTTTGGAGTTATACCACCTTGCAATTCTTTGCTTGTTCATTTCGTTCAACGAGTCAGAAGCTAACCTCTTTTCTTCCAAAAGGTCTAGCTCTCTTCGGAGCGCTTCCTCGTTTTCACCGCCGGCTCCCTGGGCGGTTCGATGTGACAACACCGTAATTTCCGCCGGGATCACGGCTTCGGTGCCGAACGCTAATGAATATGGGGTTTCTCCTGTAGCCGATCTGGCTGTTGTCCTGTAGGACCATAGAACTTCTGGGAGTTCATCTGCCCATTTGCCTTTTCGCTCTTCGAGCTTGGCTTTAATGGTGTGTTTCATAATCTTGTTGACAGCTTCAACCTGTCCATTCGTTTGGGGGCGGTACGGAGTGGAGAATAATCTTCTGATTTTCCATCCCTCACAAAACTCCGCCACCTCGACCCCGTCGAATTGTTTTCCATTATCGTAAATTATCGTCTCCGGTAAACCGAAGCGACATATAATATTCTTCCATAGGAATTTGATGACCTGTGCTCGGTCTATCTTGTTCAGTGACTCTGCTTCCACCCATTTGGTGAAATAATCAACTGCTACTATGGCGAATTTTACCCCTCCCCGGGCCGTTGCCAGTGGTCCTGTCAAATCGATTCCCCAACGAGCAAACGGCCAGGGACTGTACAGGGATCTTAGCATCTCTGGGGAAGTTCTAATGGTAGGACCTATTACTTGGCACTTTACGCACTTTCGGGCATAGTGATGGGGACCCCGGTCGATCGAACAGGTCCTTACACCAAACACCTTACCAGCCAAGTTTGTTGAGGCGCTCGCGCGGTCTACAAGACTTGTTTGGCTCGAGAGTACAACGAGTTCTTCACGGTACCGCACGCCTCGGGTAGAGTAGATCGACCTTTACTCGAGTTGTTTTGATACGTTGGCTCCTTGGATGGATGAATCGAGAGGTTCTTGGCCTTCCTCGACTCGCGAGATATGGACGTGGGTTCGATTATTACAATCTACACCACACACTTGTTCCAACAAGTGATTATTACAATCGACTTGTGGCTCCTCGAATAAAAGTGATCACGCACTTAGATTCGGAAAAGGGTAACAGTTTTATAGCCTTGTAATCAGCTCGAGTGTTTTAGATAACACCAAACTATCAAAGCACTGCTTTCTAATACTCAACGTATTATTTTCTATTCCAATGGATGATTATTTTACAATGCAGAGCCTCTATTATATAGAGCTCAAAACTTAGCGTACAAGCTAAGGAAAATAATAAAATAATGATAAGAGAATCCCAACACTTGGAAACTCTATCAAAACAAATCTAAAAGATCCTAAGTCCTTTTAGACTACTATTTTCCTAATTACTTAACTAAATAAATAATAAAAAGAAAATAAAAGAAAATAAAATAAAAAGGAAACTAAATAATATTTAGTAAAATACTAAATAATTATTTAGTTGTCATAATATTAATTATTAAATATTAACTAATACTATTATGACGATAGGGTGGACGCGACTCTCTCGGCCGCCCACTACCGTCGCCTCCGACCGCCGTATGTAGCCGGAATATTCGCCGGAATATTCTCAATCCTTCGACGCCGCCGTTAGCCATCATCATTCGCCTCATGTGCATGTGGCCAATGAATCCCCAGAGATCGCCTATGTGATCTCTATCACGTCTCGTCCCTTGGTTCGTACATCGCTGCGGGATGCTACGAGTACTACCGTAGACGCTCGTGGCTAGTATCTCGCTACGAAGTGCTACGAGAACTGCCGTATGGGCTCGTATCGCGCTGCGAGAAGCATCGCGTACAACCGCATCCTTAGCATCGAGCGCTGACTCGCTCTGCATCAAGGCTAGTAACTCGACGAATGTCTCGTATACTACTCCATGATTTGACGTTAATACGTCCTTGGGCTCTCGTACTCTACTTGGTGACTCGCATATACGAGCTTCTACTGAAGCCTCTACGAGTGATTCGTACGCTGCCTCGTACGGTCTCGTAGCGATTGGTTCGCTCGCGTCACTTTCATGGTTCACCGCGTCGCGTGACTCGGGACACGAGTCAGGGTTCCCATCATTCCCCCTTCCTTTAAAACAATACTTGCCCTCAAGTATGTCTCGGGAATGACTTGTTGTGCCCCAACTTTTGGGTAGAGCTTCGAGCCTTGGCTTCTCATGGCCGTGGTCATCGTAGCCTCCTACGCATGTAAGCGTCTCCCGTTCTTGCTTCGTACTACGCCCCACTTGAATCATTGACGCGATCTCATCGCCCCTCGATTGATTCGGCGCTATGCTCCATGTCCGCTTCGTAGCATCATACTCGATGCGTCCATGTGGCTTGCAGCATCGCTGCTCGTCGCCCATGCTTGGGTCTCGTTGAGAAAATCCCAACTTGGCCCTAGCCTTGTCCTCGGTGTAGACTTGAGTGTCTCGTGGGTGCCACGCCCTTGAAACTCCAAGCTTCACCTCGGCTCTGTCCATACGACCTCCGTTTCGATGAGTACACCAATTCTGATGGCGTTGATTACTCAACTCAACTTGGCCCATGGCTCGCTCCTTAGCTTCGTACTTGATCTTCGAGTCTTGTTGGTTTTGCCGTGCCAACGCGCCTCGCTTCAAGTGCTCCGCCTCGGACCACCGTCCTCGTTCTATGGGTCCACAGGATTCGCTCTTTAAACGATCAAATCGTAGAGCTTTGAAGTCCTCGTCATCCCCATGGAACTTCCGTGTAGAGTCTCGTAGCTTGTCCAGGTTGCCAACCCTTCGAGCCACGCTCCCCTTGTACTCCCATGAGTACCCATGACTTAGCCTCGAACCTTCGTGGCTTCGTCGTTGCTCGACGCCCCTCCGTGCCTTGTCCCGAACGCTTCTCCATGATAGAATCGTGCCTCGGCCTTCGACATGGAAATCGATCCATCGTTCGACTCCGATGAGTATCGATCTTTGACGCCATGATGCCTCATGCTGTGGCTTGGCTTGCTTCCTCTCATACCATATTACGTGGTCCTTCGAGTTGTCTCGCCTCACCTTGGATAACCTCCACTTGAACGCACGATCGTGGGTTCTTGGAGCATCCGCATCGCGGTTCTTCACAGCAACAAGTGTTGTGAGTCTCCGTGTGCTACGCCGCATCTCCTCCAATCTTCGAGCACCAAAGATTGTGGACTTAGCCATCTTCGTGGCCGCCTCGAGGACATCTTGCCTCGGAAGTAGGGTTCTCGTGACTTTGCTTCGCGGCATCGTCTTCGAATCCCTTGAGCTCTTCACCAACTACGTGGCCAACTCAATACAACTCAAAAACAGGAGCCCTTCGAAAATTACTTTCAAAAAACTCCTCTCAATGAGAGCACCAGTTGATGGGGACCCCGGTCGATCGAACAGGTCATTACACCAAACACCTTACCAGCCAAGTTTGTTGAGGCGCTCGCGCGGTCTACAAGACTTGTTTGGCTCGAGAGTACAATGAGTTCTTCACGGTACCGCACGCCTCGGGTAGAGTAGATCGACCTTTACTCGAGTTGTTTTGATACATTGGCTCCTTGGATGGATGAATCGAGAGGTTCTTGGCCTTCCTCGACTCGCGAGATATGGACGTGGGTTCGATTATTACAATCTACACCACACGCTTGTTCCAACAAGTGATTATTACAATCGACTTTTGGCTCCTCGAATAAAAGTGATCACGCACTTAGATTCGGAAAAGGTAACAGTTTTATAGCCTTGTAATCGGCTCGAGTGTTTTAGATAACACCAAACTATCAAAGCACTGCTTTGTAATACTCAACGTATTATTTTCTATTCCAATGGATGATTGATGAGCCATTTTATTTGCTCATCTTGGAGCCTTTTTAGAGTCTTAATTGAGTCAGTTTGAGTCGTTTATGTGTCTGGGAGAGCACAATGGAGTGTTTGGGCAAAGTATGCAGGGATTCATGTCAGCAGGTGGAGATTGCGCGGAAAAGGCAATGGAATGGTCCACTTTGGGCAAACGCGCGAATTCGAGCCAAAGTGACTAGAGCAGTTTGACCCAAGGAGGCAAAGTCACCACTTTGGGCAAACACGCGGATTCGAGGCAAAGTGACTTGAGCAGTTTGACCCATGGAGGCAAAGTCAACACTATGGGCAAAGTAAAGATGTCGAGGAGTCAGAAGAATAGTCACCACCACCACCTGGGAAGAGAAGAAACTGAATTGAAGTCTTTGTACCGGGCAGAGAGTCACTATCGGGCAAAGTCAAAGGCAGCAGAACTTAAATATGGAAAGCGGATTTCTTATGGAAATAGCGGCGCCTAATTCCAGGAGGCCCATGCAGCTGCGATTTTTAACCCTAATCAGCACCTATAAAAGAGAGATAGATGGACGAAAATTAAAAACCTTCGACACACCAAGATACCACGAAGTAGAGAGAGCAAGGAGCGGCCGCCGGAGAGCGGAGAAGAGATCGGAGCCACCATGGCCGAGATCTTTTCTTCCTTTTAATGTTTTTATGTTTTAATTTCTGTTTTGTTATTTCAGTTTGAACAATTCAGATTTCTTAGTTATGGAATTTAGTTTTATTTTCCAATTTATTTCTTGTTTTATTTCTTGTTGCATGAGTAGCTAAATAACAGGGCGTCTGGGCAAAGGCTAATCGAAGGGGACTCTGGGCTAAGATAGAACCGTGAGGTTGTTAGGGCTTTTAGTTAACTGCCTGGAGGTTTGTTCCTGATACATAGTTGAGGTTTAACCATATTCTTGCAGGTTTGGGCAGACTAATTTGGTCGTTAGGAAACCCTTACACTTTGAGATACCAGCGATTGATCAACCGAGTATTCCGCGTTAGATGTACTACGGGCATAGCGCTAGAACGTGTTGGAGTAGCGGTCGTATGATTCGGATTTCCGGACATGCTATTGGCCGAATTGGGTTCGTCGAGAGAGTAATGCGAGTTTGGGCAAACTAGATCCATGCGACCACATAGGTATCGAATTGTCTAGGCTCAGGGGATTAGGCATAAGTATACCTTTCCTTTTCTTTACCCAGTAAGGACGGATTGGGGTGGGGTGACTGTAGGCGTGACTTAATAGGACTGCTTTCACTTTGTTCGACATCCTATAACCGATTGACAAACCATCAGTTAAAATCATTAGTGCCAGGGATCGGTAGTTTGCCCAGAGAACCCAGAGAGAAGCCAAAGCCCAGAAGCCTACTTTCTCTTATTTGATTTCAGTTTGATTAATTGTTTTCTGTTAGTTTGGTCAAAGTGTTTAGTTTATTATCTCTGCATGTTAGTTTGGGTTAATTAGATTTATTATTTCGTTAGTTAGTAGTTTGATTAAACCGCTGTGACCACAACAACCTTTAAAAACCTTTTTAAAACCGTGACAACAGTTTGGGCTAGCCGAGATCACTTATTGCAATTGCTTCCTCGTGGGATCGACCCCACACTTATCACTATACTCCTTAGTGTTTAGTTTGGCAGAATATAAATTTATTTTGACCGCGTTAGCTTCCACGACAAAGTTTTCGCGTCGTCAAAATTGGCGCCGTTGCCGGGGAGGCAATATTCCAGCAATTAGTTTTCTGTGCTATTTGAATTGTTATTTTTGTTCTTGCTCAGGTTGACCGTACAGGGCAAAGGAGAGCAGAACGAAGAAACCAGGGCAAACAGCACGTGCAGCCCAAAGTACTATCCTGCCCAAACAAGAGCCAGGGCAGAGGAGAGTAGAAGAGTTTGCCCCGTACTAACCTCAAAATCTACGATGGGAGAGGCGAACAAGACACTAAGGGACATGATGTTCCCTTTGAACCTGAATCTGATACCTTCAGGCATCACTTTGCCCGCGATCAATCAGAACTGGGAGATGAAGCACGACTTCCTACAAATTCTGCCCAATTTCAGTGACATGCCGTGGGAGGATCCCCAAAGACATATCCAAGACTTTGAACTAGCTTGTGGAAAGATCCAAGGAGCAGCCCCTTTGTGCGAATACATCAGACTTTTGGCGTTTCCATTCTCTTTGGCCGACGGAGCAAGAGAGTGGCTCTATACTTTGCCCGAAGGAGAGGTGAGCACCTGGGCACAACTCTAGCATAAGTTTCTTGAGAAGTATTTCCCAATATCAAAGATTCAGGAGGTGAGGAAGAAGATCTACAACATAAAGATGGGGAATAATGAAAGCTTCCACGACTACTGGGCTAGGTTCAAACAAATATTGGTCAAATGCCCACAACATCAAATTCCGGACCATGATCTTATCCAATACTTCATGACTAGACTTTGCCCAACGGAGAGGAAACTCCTCAACGTTGCATGTGGAGGATCAGTGTTAAATAAGAGCGCAAATGACGCATTCAAATTGTTCAATGAGTTTGCAGAGGCTTCGAGAGAAGACGAAAGTGATCTGCCCAAACAGAATATGCCTTTGCCCACAACAGAAGACTCCAAAATTGACAGGTTGTGTAGTACCATGGAGCAATTCATGGAAAACATGGTGGCGGGGTCAAATAAAGTGGTCAAGGCATGCAAAATATGTAAGGAGGAAGATCACACTACAGATCAATGCCCCAGACTCGTCGTTAAGAAAATAAATCCAATGGGTCATATGAACGGATATGGGCAAAGCTGGGGAAAACATCACTTTGACCCCCACTCAGACGTATACAACACCGAATGGAGGTACCATGAAGATTTTAGGTACGGGAACAAACTAGTGGAGGGTCAGTATGCGAACCAATACCCCCAGCGCTACCATCAGCATCAATTCCAAGGGCAATACCCTAAGCAAAACCAAAGCAATGAACCCTCACTTGCGGAACTGGTCAGTACCATGGCTAGGGAGAATTTGAAGGCTCAACAAGAGAATGAGAGGTTCAAGGCTGAGGCACGTGGGCAATTTCAGAATATTAATTCACTGTCCGAGATGGTTCAGACTTTGGTCAAAGAGAATTTGAAGTCCCAGCAAGAGAGTGAGAAGTTCAAGGTAGATACATGTGGGCAACTCCAAAGCATTAATTCACAGTTGGCGTACCATGCCCAAACAGTGGCTAAAGTAGAAAAGAAAGTGGAGGAGTTGCCTGCCCAAACTGAAGTGAACAAGGCCCAAGTGTGTGCGATCCAGGCTAAAAGCGAGAAACGTCCACCTGAAGTACTTAGACCAGTAGAGAAGGATCAAGAATCTGGAGAAGAACATAAAGAAGAGCCTCAGGGACACACCGCAGATGACCAAAGAGCAAAAGAGACAGCACTTAGGGCAAAGCGAGACAAATCTCCACCACCGAAGATCAGATTACCCTTCCCGAGAAGATTGATTAGAAGCAATGAAAGGAAGGATGCAGATGAGATGATCCAACTTTATAAGAAGGTAGAAATCAATATGCCTCTTCTTACCATTTTGAACACTATGCCCAGGAGTGCCAAGTTCTTGAAGGAGTTATCTACAAAGAAAGTCCAATACCGAAGGGATGCAATATTTGAAGCCAGAGAGAGTGTGTCCTCGATCATAAAGAACAATGGACTGACCGAGTGTGGAGACCCAGAGATGTTTCACGTCCCTTGCATCATTGGTACAAAGAAAATTGAAAAAACCATGTTGGATCTGGGCACATCGATCAACATCATGCCCAAGAAAATATATGAGGATTTGGGCATACGACAACTGAAATCCACAAGGGCTGTGATTCAGCTAGCCGACGAATCAAACGTCTACCCCGAGGGCTTACTGGAAGACATTTTGGTCAAGGTGGAGGACTTCATTTTACCTGCCGATTTCTATGTGTTGGATATGGGAAAATTGAATAAAGAGCCAGTGATGATTCTGGGCAAACCGTTCTTGAAATCGACCAAGAATGATGTTGATTGGCAAACTGGGAGGCTGACATGTAAATTTGAGGAAGAGACGGTCACCTTTGACCTATACAAGCCCAAGCACTCCGTACACATTGAACAAGTCCACTACATTGACCAAATCAAGAAGGGCGTTGAGGAAATACCTATCCAAAGTGGGGTGTATAACCAAACTGACATTGTCGTCCAGCAAGGAATGATGAATGATAAAATCAAAGCTCAAACAGAGGAGGTACAATGGACAACCGAAGAGTTTGGGTCGCTGGAAAATTACACTGACGGTTTGGGCAAACTGTCAACACCAGAGGAGATTTTTATGACACCCCCTCCTGATAAACCAACAATGATGGAACCCAATATGCCTCCAGAGCATTTTAAGGACGTGTTTCTAGGGCAAACTGGCACTTTGCCCGTAAGCGTCGATGCATTTGTGACGTCCCCAAAGGAAGAAAAGCTCGCGGAAATGCGTGGGAAAAACAAGAAGGGCATAGGATTGCCGGTGGCGGTCATAAGAAGTATTAGCCCAATCATATGCAGGCGTCACATCTTGTTTGAGGAAGAGGTTGTGCCCATACAAGACCCCCAGAGGAAGCTTAACCCGAAAACAGAAGAAATGATATCAAAGTTTCCATACCCAAGCATTGTGAAACAACTGAGAAGATTTCTTGGGCATACTGGGGCAGTTAAGAATTTTGTGAAGGATCTTCTAGCATTGGTCTTTGCCCTCCAAAATTTCAGGTCATTTCTATTGGGCAGTAAGACCGCAACTGACCACTATGCTTTGAAGTACCTTAGTGCGAAGGAAGAGAGCAAGTTGCCCCTGACCAACGTGCAACTACCAATTGGTTTGGGCAAACTACCAGGCACTTTACATGGATGGATGATGAGCAACTGCACAGACTTACTTAAGTGCCTGAAGGCCTCATATGGGCATAACGAGGAGAAGCTTAAACCTCGCACCATGAATAATGGTGAGCATACATCACGTCATGCCTATGACGATAACTAGGGCGCTGACCAGGAGGCAACCAGTATGTTTTTCTTTTATTTTTATTTTTATTTTATTTAGGAATAAAACTTCTTCGCGGATAGAGCACTTTGACTTGTCTCAACCCAAGAGAGAGGAAGGTTTTGTTTGTTTTTGAGGTGCAGGTCAAGGAGGGCGAAAGGGCAGCGGTGTGGGCATACCGGCTACTTGGTCAAACTGCAGACTACGCTAGAAGATGGATGAGCTCCCTAAGGTTGCAAGGATGACCCCTGGAACGAAGTCAAGGTCTGGGCAGTCGTGCTCACGCTACTGATTCTGGGCAAAGTCCTAAGGCGACAAGGCAACATGTAAAAAGGCTTCGCGGAGCTGCTGAACACATTAATAGCCCACTTTGCCCGTGCATAATTCAGGTTCTACCTTGCATCTACCTCCTCCTAAGTTTTCCTCCCTATAGTCTCTTTTCTTTTCTTTTCTTTTCTTTTCTTTTCTTTTCTTTTCTTTTCTTTTCTTTGAGTCACTTCGAGTCATGGGGTGATCTTTTCATTGACACACTTTGCCCAGGCAAAGTGTGTGAGGAGGTTCACCATACTCAGTATGTTCGTTGTTGTTTGGATTTTTGGTCGAGGGAAGCCCCTACTGATCTTGTTACTTTCACACACTTTGCCAAGGCAAAGTGTGTGAGGGGGGAAAGGGAAAGGGCAAACCTCTGTGTCTGGTCGTTGTCAGCATGATTGTGTGAATACTTTGGGCTAACTAAGAGCATGATATTTGTACAGCAACTCAAACTTCATAGTTAAAGGCATGAAATAGGGACGATGGAACTGTACTAGGCAAACTGTGAGATTTGAGCCATACATTGAATTGAAGTTTCTTTCTTGAGAGTCTGTTGTGATATTTATGATGCCTGACTTTGCCTATTTGCTGTGATAAGTAGTTTTGTTTTGTGGGGTTATTAGATGATTAGGGCATTTCTTTCCAGTTTGACCAAATAAATAACATTAATCCCTTGTTATCCCTTTGAGCCTGATTGATTTTCTTGTATACCAGTCTGGTGCTATGCCCATAGGCACCTGAAAAGATATGAGGGTAGAGAGATTGATGTTCAGCAAAAAAAAAAAAAAAAAAAAAAAACGAAAAAAAATGAATGAAAAAAAAAGGAAGTAATAATTGGTTGTGTGCTAAGGCCCGTAAGAAAGGGGCAAAGTGGTAGAGAAAGGCTAAACCCAAAATATATAGCCCTCTGCCCAAACAGTGCCTACTCCTCAAAATCCACCCAAAGAGCCTACATTACAACCCAATAAAAGCCCCTATGATGAGACCCACCACTTAGTCAGAATAACTTGATCAGCAAACTGTCAACTTTGGGCAAAGTAGATTCACAACAGAAAATGAGTGACATTATACCCATCCACTAAAAAGAGAGATACACTTGTGAGGGTGTGACCCCAAGCCCTAGTATAGACTCTTGACCGAATTTTTTATGCCTCTAACTTGAATTTTGACTTGCCTGTATTTGCTTTGCCTATTCTGTAATCATGCTAAAGTCCTTTGAGTCTCTGTTTACTTTGTTCCCCCCCCAACTTTGATTTCTTTTTTTACTTTGATATTGAGTCTGGTAAGTCATACCCTACGCTTGAGGACAAGCGTACTTCAAGTGTGTGCGGTTTGATGAGCCATTTTATTTGCTCATCTTGGAGCCTTTTAATTGAGTCAGTTTGAGTCGTTTATGTGTCTAGGAGGGCACAATGGAGTGTTTGGGCAAAGTATGCAGGGATTCATGTCAGCAGGTGGAGATTGCGCGGAAAAGGCAATGGAATGGTCCACTTTGGGCAAACGCGCGAATTCGAGGCAAAGTGACTAGAGCAGTTTGACCCAAGGAGGCAAAGTCACCACTTTTGGCAAACACGCGGATTCGAGGCAAAGTGACTTGAGCAGTTTGACCCATGGAGGCAAAGTCAACACTATGGGCAAAGTAAAGATGTCGAGGAGTCAGAAGAATAGTCACCACCACCACCTGGGAAGAGAAGAAACTGAATTGAAGTCTTTGTACAGGGCAGAGAGTCACTATCGGGCAAAGTCAAAGGCAGCAGAACTTAAATATGGAAAGCGGATTTCTTATGGAAATAGCGGCGCCTAATTCCAGGAGGCCCATGCAGCTGCGATTTTTAACCCTAATCAGCACCTATAAAAGAGAGATAGATGGACGAAAATTAAAAACCTTCGACACACCAAGATACCACGAAGTAGAGAGAGCAAGGAGCGGCCGCCGGAGAGCGGAGAAGAGATCGGAGCCACCATGGCCGAGATCTTTTCTTCCTTTTAATGTTTTTATGTTTTAATTTCTGTTTTGTTATTTCAGTTTGAACAATTCAGATTTCTTAGTTATGGAATTTAGTTTTATTTTCCAATTTATTTCTTGTTTTATTTCTTGTTGCATGAGTAGCTAAATAACAGGGCGTCTGGGCAAAGGCTAATCGAAGGGGACTCTGGGCTAAGATAGAACCGTGAGGTTGTTAGGGCTTTTAGTTAACTGCCTGGAGGTTTGTTCCTGATACATAGTTGAGGTTTAACCATATTCTTGCAGGTTTGGGCAGACTAATTTGGTCGTTAGGAAACCCTTACACTTTGAGATACCAGCGATTGATCAACCGAGTATTCCGCGTTAGATGTACTACGGGCATAGCGCTAGAACGTGTTGGAGTAGCGGTCGTATGATTCGGATTTCCGGACATGCTATTGGCCGAATTGGGTTCGTCGAGAGAGTAATGCGAGTTTGGGAAAACTAGATCCATGCGACCACATAGGTATCGAATTGTCTAGGCTCAGGGGATTAGGCATAAGTATACCTTTCCTTTTCTTTACCCAGTAAGGACGGATTGGGGTGGGGTGACTGTAGGCGTGACTTAATAGGACTGCTTTCACTTTGTTCGACATCCTATAACCGATTGACAAACCATCAGTTAAAATCATTAGTGCCAGAGATCGGTAGTTTGCCCAGAGAACCCAGAGAGAAGCCAAAGCCCAGAAGCCTACTTTCTCTTATTTGATTTCAGTTTAATTAATTGTTTTCTGTTTCCAGTTTGGTCAAAGTATTTAGTTTATTATCTCTGCATGTTAGTTTGGGTTAATTAGATTTATTATTTCGTTAGTTAGTAGTTTGATTAAACCGCTGTGACCACAGCAACCTTTAAAAACCTTTTTAAAACCGTGACAACAGTTTGGGCTAGCCGAGATCACTTATTGCAATTGCTTCCTCGTGGGATCGACCCCACACTTATCACTATACTCCTTAGTGTTTAGTTTGGCAGAATATAAATTTATTTTGACCGCGTTAGCTTCCACGACAAAGTTTTCGCGTCGTCAATGATTATTTTACAATGCGGAGCCTCTATTATATAGAGCTCAAAACTTAGCGTACAAGCTAAGGAAAATAATAAAATAATGATAAGAGAATCCCAACACTTGGAAACTCTATCAAAACAAATCTAAAAGATCCTAAGTCCTTTTAGACTACTATTTTCCTAATTACTTAACTAAATAAATAATAAAAAGAAAATAAAAGAAAATAAAATAAAAAGGAAACTAAATAATATTTAGTAAAATACTAAATAATTATTTAGTTGTCATAATATTAATTATTAAATAATAACTAATACTATGACGATAGGGTGGACGCGACTCTCTCGGCCGCCCACTACCGTCGCCTCCGACCGCCGTATGTAGCCGGAATATTCACCGGAATATTCCCAATCCTTCGACGCCGCCGTTAGCCATCATCATTCGCCTCATGTGCATGTGGCCAATGAATCCCCAGAGATCACCTATGTGATCTCTATCACGTCTCGTCCCTTGGTTCGTACATCGCTGCAGGATGCTACGAGTACTACCGTAGACGCTCGTGGCTAGTATCTCGCTACGAAGTGCTACGAGAACTGCCGTATGGGCTCGTATCGCGCTGCGAGAAGCATCGCGTACAACCGCATCCTTAGCATCGAGCGCTGACTCGCTCTGCATCAAGGCTAGTAACTCGACGAATGTCTCGTATACTACTCCATGATTTGACGTTAATACGTCCTTGGGCTCTCGTACTCTACTTGGTGACTCGCATATACGAGCTTCTACCGAAGCCTCTACGAGTGATTCGTACGCTGCCTCGTACGGTCTCGTAGCGATTGGTTCGCTCGCATCACTTTCATGGGTCACCGCGTCGCGTTACTCGGGACACGAGTCAGGGTTCCCATCACATAGACAATGGCGTCCTTCCGAAGGCTTGGCCAGTAATAGCCCTGACCCATTATCTTACGTGCCAGGGATCTTCCCCCGGCATGGTTCCCACAGACGCCGTCGTGGATCTCTTCCAGGAGTCTTAGTCCTTCCTCCTTCGACACGCATTTCAGCAGTGGAAGGGAATAACTCTTCCGGTAGAGATCCGAATTTAACATTGTATATTTTGCTTCCCGGATCCGCAATTGCTTGCCTTCGGTTTTGTCTGGCGGCAATTCCCCAGTATCTATGTACCTTAGGATCGGTGCTCGCCAGTCCTCACCGGTCACGGGCAGAATTGGAAGTTGTTCTGCTCTTCGATCTACCGAGGGATTCAATAACTTAGTCAACATGATTTTTGAAAAATCTGCCGAGCCTTCCGAAGAGGCTAGCTTTGACAAAGCGTCTGCCTGTGAGTTATGTTCCCTCGGGATCTGTTCGATTACTATCTCTGGGATCTTTTTACAAAGTGATCCTACCAACTCCAGGTATTTGATCATTTGTTCTCCCTTGGCTTCATACTCACCAGTCACATGGTTTACAACCAGTTGGGAGTCCATGAATATAATTAATTTTTTCACACCAACGACTATGGCTAATTCTAGTCCCGCGGCGAGAGCTTCATATTCAGCCTCATTATTCGACGCAGGGAACTCGAATTTAACCGCCTGGGTGATAGAATCTCCCTCGGGTCCAAGTAGTACTATACCGGCCCCCGAGCACGCTGTGGTTGCTGAACCGTCCACGTACAGTTTCCACGCGCGTGATTGATTATTGGACTTTTCCGGGAACGTCAGTTCCACAATAAAATCGGCCAACACTTGGGCCTTGATTGCTGTCCTGGGGCTGAAGGTTATGTCATATTGACTTATCTTCAGAGCCCACTTCAGGAGTCTCCCGGTGACATCGAACCGGTGCAATACTTGCCTTAGCGGCATGGTTGTTAAAACCTCTACGGGGTGCTCAAAAAGATACGCCCGGAGTTTTCTCACAGCCACAATCAGGTCATAAGTGAGTTTTTCTAACGGTGTGTACCGTACTTCTGCTTCATGCATGACTTGGCTCACGAAGTACACGGGGAGGTGTTTTATTCCATCTGCTCTCGTCAGAACTGCACTGATGGCATGTTCTGACGCGGCTAGGTACAGAAACAACTTTTCCCCGGGCTTCGGAGCCACAACCACTTTGGGACTGGATAGATACCCTTTGATTTGCTTAAAAGCTTCTTGAGCATCTTTTTTCCAGTGGAATTTATTTCCTTTGATGGAGGCAAAGAAAGGACAGGTTTTATCCCCCAGACAGGAGACATACCGGCTCAGGGCGGCCAAGCAACCTGTAAGGCGCTGCACGCCTTTAATATCCCGGGGTTCCCGCATATCTAGTATGGCTTTGATCTTGGCCGGGTTGGGTTCAATCCAATGTTCCCCGACTACATGCCCTAGGATCATACCTTTTCTTATACCGAAGTTGCATTTTTTGGGATTCAGTTTCATATTGTAGTGCCCCAGAATCTTAAAGACTTCTGCAAGGTCTTTTATGTGATCCGCTTCATTCTTGCTTTTCACAATGATATCATCGATATACACTTCAACAGTTTTACCGATTAAATCTGTAAACATCATGTTTACTAACCTTTGATATGTGGCCCCGACGTTCTTTAAACCGAAGGGCATTCTTTCCCAGCAAAACACCCCTTTCTCCGTGTAGAACGCCGTGTGCTCGATGTCATCTGGGTGCATCGGAATTTGATGATAACCCGCTTTGGCATCAATTGTTGAAAACATGGCATGACCTGTCAAATTATCTACAAGGTGATCAATGTGTGGCATCGGAAAGTGGTCCTTGGGACATGCATAATTCAGATCTGTAAAATCTATGCATAGTCTCCAGGCGCCTACTGTCTTCGATACCATCACAGCATTGGATAACCAGGTGGCATCGCTCGAGGCTTGCCTCACCAGTTTATTCTCAATTAATTTGTTCACTTCCCCGGACAGTGCTTCGCACTTCTCCGGCCCCATTTTCCTTCGCCTCTGGGCAATAGTTTTTTTCTTGGGGTCGATTTTTAACCGATGGCATGCATGTTTGGGATCTATCTTTCCCAAATCCGCACATGACCAGGAGAAAGTACTCTGATTTTCCCTGAGGAAATTGATCAGTCCACTTCGTGTGTGCTCTAACATATGCGTACCCACGAGTACTTGCTTATGAGCTTGCTCGAGGTCCAACCTCGATTCGTTGTACGGAGAAACGAAATCAAACGACCTTGCGATCTTCCTACGTATTCCTCGCACCTCGTCCGAACGTCGTGTGGGCGACGATCTATCGAACTCCTATGGATCTCCTTCACTCTCCAAGACTTTATGATTGGCGTAGGTTAAAATTGTGTTATGAAAAGTGAAGACCATGTAGTGCTTATATAGGCTACGTAGGGGATCAAAAGGAGATAAAATATTGGGCTTCTAATATTGAAGTTTAAATTGGGTCCAACCCAAATCCATTAATCCTTATCAATATTAATTTTATTTATTTTCCACTATATAAATAAAATTGCACTCCCAATATTTATCCATATTATATCAAATAATATTTCTCCGGTTAGTATTATTTATTCCGTGTATTTAAGATTTAAATATCCATGAATAAATTTATTTATTGCTCAATAAATAATATTCATCTCTTATATCCGAGACTAGTACCGTTCAACCTTTATTATTGTGCGGAACGAATCCACTCATGAGGTTTACACAATAATTCCTTATGAACTCATCTCGGGGATATTATCAACCCTTCCGGGATACACTTTCCCGTCAAGTATTCACGGCATGTCGTATATAAAATATAGTGACCCAACTTAACCGGTAATTAACCCAATAATTAAATCGGTTAATTCCTTTGGAAAATCAAAGTCTCTAATATTAAATATACACACCCGCAATAATATCGGGGATTAAGAATAAAATACTCTGAGATTTAAATTGATTATCTAAGGCAATCCTAATCAATAAATCTCAAGCGATCCGCCCAATACACCAAGTGTACAAGTGTGATAAAATAATTAAGATAAATTATTTTCTCTCTCACACAACGACTATACCGATGGATTGGTCCGTGTCCATCTAGGTCGTGAGCAACCGTTCGATTAAATACGAGTAACCGATAGTATGATCTTCTGTGTGCCCATGCACACCATACTAACTACAACGTATAAAATCCAGGACTATATTTTGCATAATTAATTAATAATAATTAAATGCAAATAATTGTTTATTAATTAAATAGGTTAAATGCTATGACCGGGAGTTTACCGATACTTAAATCTAGACATTAAGTACACAACTCCAACAATCTCCCACTTGTACTAAGGTCTAGTCATTTCCTCCAAACTCCCGACTCCCATACTCATCACGTGCTTAAGTTATACTTCCCAGAAGTATTATGTGAATGAGCAATCTAGGTCGCCGCTCTGAAGTTATCTTGGTGACTACTGCGTCGTCTCTCTAGACGATGACTCGAATCAGGTGGTACTTGCTCTATGTGTTATCATCATCTTTTGAACTTATGACTTCTTCCAGTTTACCATGCACCGCTATATAAATAGCCTTTGGTGAACCAAGAATCATATCCAAGTTCAGAGGTCATTCCGGAACCTAACCAAAACTTCCGCTGCCTCTTAGGCTGCTATTCGGTTTATGATAGAGTCCGAGAAGCATCACGCTTATCACTCTTTCATCCTTAGGTTCCACCTCTTCTAAAAGTGAACACATAGCCTGATATCGACTTACACTGGTCTTTCTCTGATTTTGGATCTGAGAAACTGTAATCTAAGAAGATTTCGTTTTTGCTTAGTAACCCAGTACTTCCAAGTACTCTTACAGCATTCGAATATCTCTTATCCAGATTACTTTGATGTCCTCCCACTATGCCAACCGCATAGTTGATATCAGGTTCTTGTTTTACAACACTGCATCTACAAAGCTTTCTACACTCGAAGTGCAGGAAACGCTTTGTCTATATCTATCTCCTTTATGCGTTTGAAACACATACCTTTAGATAGATGTATTCTGTTCCCGAAAGGCAATAACCTTTCTCAGAATTGTGCATGTTTAAAACAAACCATAATCGTATAAGATATCTTAAGAGAAGTACAAATGTTCTTATCTAGAGATCGAAAGATTTCTAAGAACATGATCCAACTTCATCTTAATCTCATATCTCGATTTATTTAGACAACCTCTATTTTATGTTTGACAACACTTTTACATTGTTGCCAACGATGAAGTGTTATCTACACAAAATTCCGAGAAACACCACCTTTGTTTCCATTACGTCTCCAATACACCTTTCTTGTCTATGCCCTTTGATGAATCCATAGAATGGATTATCTCATCAACTCGCATGTTCCTATGCAGAACTAGGGATCGATTTCATGTCTACTAGATCCAGAGTTCAAAACTCCTCCAGTCTTATGAACATCTCTGGTTGCTTAACAACCTCCCACTGCAATGGCGTTCCGGTGTATAACAGTAATAACATTAGGTGCAGTTAGTGGTGTACTACTCTACTCGGTTAGGCTGGTTCTCAGTCTTTCCCTTTCCTCTTTTAAAGTACATTGTCAGTTAGGGCATTGTAGTTCATCTAATAGTCTTCCTCTAAGAACCGGGCGAGGACACCCCTCTGGTTCGTAGTACTATTGAACATACAATTACTTGTTCTTCTAGGATATTCTACAATCACATTGAATGTCGTTGTATCCAGAAATATCCATAGAACATAGGTAGTTCCGAACAAACTTGTTCTTTTACTATTAGAATTCCATTTCTTATTCCTGACACACCATATCCACACATCAGTGTATGGTGTAGTCGTTTGAGACTTAATCTCAATCTTTGATTTATGCTATGTGTTATTCAGATAGGTGATAGCCTCCGCGAACAAGTCGCAGGCTTCCAATGGATATACTTGGAAGGATCCCCATAATGGCTTTGTGTTGAAAAACACTCCGCTTTTATGGCACATCAAGTATTCTAATCCATCTTCGAGTATTCTTGAAAGAACGACTCGTACCTCTCTAATTACACATGTCACCGCATTAATCATAAATCATTTTCAATACTTGTCCGAATTCCATCCTTTATCCAGAAAGGTTAACTTAGTTGTATCATCTTTCAAGATCGATTCTCAGGTCGGGGGGTCCATTCCTCCAACTATAATTGATCAAATCAATTTCGACCTTTTGAATCCCTTTTGAATAGATACTACTAAGTTCAAGAATTCACAAGTATAATGATTGATAAGAGAATACATCTAATAAGTAAAACAAGTTATACATAACGGTTTGTTGCATCGTGGTAGACTAAGGATTCATCATTCATATATTGCTATCTAATGTACCAGAATAGATAACACCATTATTTCTTATCTAAATCACTCAATGATTAAAGAAATAAATATCCATTCATTAATAAAGAAAACCAGAACAAAGTTCTTTTTCAAAATAAAGGGGTACATAAAGCAATAATTTTAAAATGAAATCCTAAAACAGATAAATGTCTTCCACTGCAACCGCTGCTACCCCAACAGCTTCGCCCATGTAGACTCGAACTCTTCTTCTCTAAGTCGTCGGGTTTTCTGGAACCCCTGCATTTAAAACAATGCACATACCGTCAGTGGTTCCATATCTACACACCAGAATTCTGGTAGATAATACCGCTGACTATGTTTTTACGACTAAAGAAAAATTCGTACCTCTGAGAGGACATTCAGACTTCCAGTGTCCAGACTTGTTGCATCGGAAGCACTTGCCCTTTGGCTTACTAGACCCCACTCGTGGTCCATTCCTCTTGGCACCACTGGGTTTCAAGGCTTGCTTCCTTTTCTTGCCCCTACCTCCAACAGCTTTCAAGCTTTTGGACTTGGTAGCTACAAGCGCTTGAGACTTGCCCTTCTTGTAGATCCCCTCTGCCGCCTTCAGTTCAGTCAGGAGTTGCGCAAGAGTATAAGATAGTTTACCCATATTATAGCTCATACGAAACTGCTCAAACTTAGGGGTCAGAGACTGGAGTATGATGTCGACTTGCGTCTCATCATCAATAGAAGCTCCTAGGACCTCAAGTTCATTCAACAAACTCATCATCTTGAGAACGTGCTCCCCAACGGGCGTTCCTTCAGACTGAGTAGTCGACATGAGGACTCTCATGGCTTCTTGCCTCGCCGCACGATCCTGCTCCCCAAACATCTCCTTGAGGTTAGACATCATATCCCGGGCAGTGTCCATCGGCTCATGTTGGGTTTGGAGTACATTGGACATGGAAGCCAAAATATAGCACCTAGCCATTTCATCAGCATTTTTCCACTTCCGATATGCTGCCTTTTCCTCATCAGTTGAGGTAGCCGTGGGCTCAGCAGGGCATTTATCAGAGAGTACAAACTTGTACTCTTCAGCAGTCAGGACAATGTCCAAATTTCTCTTCCAATCAATGTAATTGGGACCAGTGAGTTTATGTTCCTTGAGTATCACAGAAAGTGGATTAATAGCTATTCTCTAAACCTATAAGCACATGTAAACAAACAATCAATTTAATGTCCGATATTATCTCCCTTAAATAATATCATTAAATTACTAATTGCGTCTAAAATCCCATCAGGTAAGGCAAGCCACGTTCGTGTGGACGTTTACCCACCCAAATGATTTAGCAACTAGTTTTGCTTCGGTCGTACATCATTATAGCGTTACTTCGTTGGGAAGAATACTACAAAGCGTACCTAAGTGTAAACCATCACTCAGTACTAAGGCGAATCGTTTAGAATTGTTACGTCACCGCAAGCCACGTTCGTGTGGACGTTTACGATAACTCGCAATCCCTCACAATTTCCTATAACTGTCTACATCAATTATTCTAAAATCCCATTCAGTATAGCAAGCCACGTTCGTGTGGACGTTTACTACACCAAAAGATTTATATAATTGAAATCCAATTACTTGAACCATTTGATGTTGTAAATCAAGACGTGGAGAATCATAAGTGAAACTCGAAGTTTCTAACCAGTGATTCACCATGCGAACGACCCTATCTCTCATAAATGAGGGAGCCGAGCAGACAGTCGATCCATCTATCAAAGGATGGTACGAAGGTCTCTAATTTGTGTCATCTATATGACCAAGTGGCTTTGGCTCCATTCCACTCCCCGGGGTGAGAATGAGTCGACTTGAAGTCAGTTTCAGAAAGACAAATTAGGCATTGTTTGATAAACTTGATCAATGTTTCTTGTAAAAGGAATTACAAGAATTCTCCTCCAATGACTCGTCTATACGAACTTCGAAAGTCCATAAGAGTCACCAAGAGAACAGTGATGGAGACCATGGGAATGTTTCCATCCCCTCTCCCACTTAGCTTTTTACAATAAAGGGATACGCTATCTAGTGCATAAAATAAACACATATAGCATGCATATAAGCAATAAAGCACATAGATCACATAGTAAAAAATAATGCTAGAAAAATTATTTTCCCGACTATCATGGCTTTATTCCATCTTCATATGCATCTTCTAGTCTTCAGTCTTCGTTTCTTGAATGCTCCATGCGACGAGAATATTAATCTCCAATATTTAAATCTATTTATTTTCAATTAATCCAAAAGTTACTTAATTTGAAAATTAAGTCAATTGAATATATCAAAAATAAAATTAAATATTATTAATATATTTATTTATTTATTTTCCTATCTAATTCTATTAAATCTCTAGAATAATCTATCCAAGTAAAACTTGGAATATTCTAGAAGACTTCTATAATAGAATAAGGAATAAAACAAATTAGAACCTCTCTACTTTCCATTATTAATCAATTTCCATCTAATGAAAATTCCCAAGAATAGGAATAATCAAATAGGAAATAAATTAGTATCAAATCAATTAGATTCCTAATCCATGAATATCTCCTCAAAGGAAATAAATCAATAGGAATAAAATTAATTTAATTAATTCTTTTCCTAATCCATGAGAGTTCCCTAAAAGGAAAACACTCAAATAGGAAAACCGAATTAATTTAGGAAAGTGGATCTTGGTAGGATTAGCATGGGATTGGGAGACCCCATGCCATCCCCACCATGATCGACCGGCCGGCCACCCGGGGAGGGGCGCCGCCGCCTTGCCACGCCGGCAAAGGCTTCGATCGACCATCATCATCATGGGATCGATCCATCGATCCCAAGTCCTAGCTTCTTCGTCACTTCTTCATCTTCCGGCGATCGTCTCATCATCGAACCAACGTAAATAAATTACAAAATTTAAATTACACTATCCGGTATCGATTCTATACATGAAATCGACCCTATACATTTTCCGGAAAAATAAAGAAAGTAATAATAAATCCTAAATTCGGTCAACCCCCGAATTTTTACTATTACAAACATTCAACCACACAAAATGAATCTCGACATGTCCGAGAGTTTAATAAACGAATAATCATGATAATTAATTAAGCAATAATTAAATCAACCATGATAGCCGGAAATCCTGCAAGGTAGAACAATAATCGAATATATACATGAACACGAAACCAAACGCTCTGATACCAGTTGCTGGGATTCGATGTCCCGGGCTATCAAAAATTTATGCGGAACCGATAACCCGACCGAAACCCCGTCGCCGGAAACCACGAACGCGAACCACAGACGAGCTAGAGCATGACCAAGGCGTCGCCGCGGGAGAACCCGCGACTAAACCCTAGCCACGCCCATGCCCGGGCTCGCGATCGCCGTGTGTGGCGATCGCCTGGGGATGCGAGGCATCCCCGCGGGGCTGTTCGGAACAGCCCCTGGCGGTGAGTCCGGCGACTCACCGCCTCCGCCATCGAGGGGAGGGCGGTCAGCCCAGCTGACCCGCCGCGGCCTAGCCGCGGCTGCCCTAGCGATCGACTTCTGAGTCGATCGCTTGCCCCGGCTTCAGCCGGGGCCCCCTTCGAGCGCACGCCGCCGTCGAGGGCGGCTGGGGTCCGCCACGGCACCAGCCCGTGGCACCCCAGCGATCGACCGAAGTCGATCGCATGCCCCGGCGTCCAGCCGGGGCTCGTCCCTCGTCGCGCGCATGCGGCGGTCGAACCCTAGGGTTCGGCCGCTCCCTCGATCCTCGCCGGGGATCTCGAATCCCCGTCCCCGAGGTTCTTCGTTTTCCCGGATCGTGCGTTCATGTATATATTACAATTAATACGCACAAATAATCATGAAGGGGGTTTATGATTATTATTACCTCGATTCGTTGTACGGAGAAACGAAGTCAAACGACCTTGCGATCTTCCTACGTATTCCTCGCACCTCGTCCGAACGTCGTGTGGGCGACGATCTATCGAACTCCTATGGATCTCCTTCACTCTCCAAGACTTTATGATTGGCGTAGGTTAAAATTGTGTTATGAAAAGTGAAGACCATGTAGTGCTTATATAGGCTACGTAGGGGATCAAAAGGAGATAAAATATTGGGCTTCTAATATTGAAGATTAAATTGGGTCCAACCCAAATCCATTAATCCTTATCAATATTAATTTTATTTATTTTCCACTATATAAATAAAATTGCACTCACAATATTTATCCATATTATATCAAATAATATTTCTCCGGTTAGTATTATTTATTCCGTGTATTTAGGATTTAAATATTCATGAATAAATTTATTTATTACTCAATAAATAATATTCATCTCTTATATCCGAGACTAGTACCGTTCAACCTTTATTATTGTGCGGAACGAATCCACTCATGAAGTTTACACAATAATTCCTTATGAACTCATCTCGGGGATATTATCAACCCTTCCGGGATACACTTTCCCGTCAAGTATTCACGGCATGTCGTATATAAAATATAGTGACCCAACTTAACCGGTAATTAACCCAATAATTAAATCGGTTAATTCCTTTGGAAAATCAAAGTCTCTAATATTAAATATACACACCCGCAATAATATCGGGGATTAAGAATAAAATACTCTGAGATTTAAATTGATTATCTAAGGCAATCCTAATCAATAAATCTCAAGCGATCCGCCCAATACACCAAGTGTACAAGTGTGATAAAATAATTAAGATAAATTATTTTCTCTCTCACACAACGACTATACCGATGGATTGGTCCGTGTCCATCTAGGTCGTGAGCAACCGTTCGATTAAATACGAGTAACCGATAGTATGATCTTCTGTGTGCCCATGCACACCATACTAACTACAACGTATAAAATCCAGGACTATATTTTGCATAATTAATTAATAATAATTAAATGCAAATAATTGTTTATTAATTAAATAGGTTAAATGCTATGACCGGGAGTTTACCGATACTTAAATCTAGACATTAAGTACACAACTTCAACAAACACTATGGAGTCTAAGTTTTCGACCACTTCCATGGCAGTTCCTTTTCGGTGTTTGGTTCCCGTCCTGGGATCATAATCCTCGTGCTCCGGCCCCAGCCGATCCTGAGTTTGGCTGGTGGAAGCTGTTCCCGCACAGGGATCTTGCCCTGGGGGATTTGCTTCCTTCCCCGGAACCAACTCTTGGATCGCTCCGGGCCTCACGATATTTATCACATCAGGAGCCTGGGATTCCACACCTGTAATAATAACTTCAGCCACTCGGGACTTTTTGTTTTGCTCATCCTGTGAGTCTTTGTTATGCTCATCCTGTGAGTCTTTGATATTTTCCTCCAGTTTCTCCTGGGGATTTGCATTTACTGCTAAGTTATCAAGATCACAGAAATACAAAATACACTTCTTTGCCATTAGTAGGTCGCCTCTAACGGTGCCAACAGCACCGGAGGGAGTAGGGAATTTTACACAATAGTAGTAGGATGAGGCTACCGCTTCGAAAGCGTCCAAAAAGGGCCTACCTAAGAGTGCGTTATAGCCGCTCTCCCTATCTATTATTACAAATTCCAAGTTCCTAACCAACATCAGACCTGGATTCTTGACGTCTTTCAACTCCACCGGCAGTACGATCTTGCCATATGGATGTACCACGTCGTTGCCAAAACCTTTGAGTATCAGATCGCACGGTGAGACATAACGGGCCAGCTTGCCCATTCGATCCAGGGCATTTTTATACAGAACATTGCAGTGAGCACCGTTGTCAACCAAAGTGCGAGACACATCAATTCCCAAGATCCTCGCCCTGATCACCAGGGGTTCATCCCTCGGGAATTTGGCCTCAGCTCGATCCCGTGGCGTGAAAGATATCACCACAGAGTCACAGATTGTTGCGCTCTGCGAAGGCGCAGTAGCCATCAGAACTTCCCACATAGCAAAGTCTCTTTTGCGTTTCCGCTTGCTGTCTTCAGTTAAGGGCCTGACACCACCAATCATCATAACTTCCTGGGGCCCCGGAGGTCCCGGAATATTTTGATTTTGGCCCGGTGCAGCTGGTGGAGGGGCCTGGGGATTTTGACCCCGTGGCTCATTCCCTACAGCCCCGGGACGGGGGAGGTACTGCCACAGTTTTCCCTCATTGAACAGCCTCCACAGTTGCCTCAGTAACTGACGACACTGGTTTGTCGAATGGCCGTGTTTCTCGTGGAAATCACACCATAGGTTCGGGTTCAACTTCTCTTGGGGAGTGTTAATAGGCGGGGGCCTGGTTAACACATCTACCCTCTGAGTCAGGAACACCTGCAAAATGGCCTCTGGGGCCTTACCAGTTTCACGCCGAATATTGGCTTCCAGTTCCCTTATTTCATCCATTCTGGGATCAGTACCGGTTTTCACACCGGATTTCTTTCCAATATAGTTTGGCATTTTCTCTGAAGAGAATGGGGCCTTATTTTTGGTTTCGCCCAGGCCCCGTGGGGTCTTGGTCAACCTTTGATATGCTACCTCAGCGGCAGCTTTCACACGAAATTCCTCATAGGATTTTGGATAATTTTTCATCATAGATTTGAACAACTTCGAGTTTCTTCTCAGACCGGTCATGGCGGTATGGAGTTTTAAATTCTCATTTATATCCTCTCCGCCAGCCAGGAGAATTTCCTCAACTCGCTCCACATACCTTTCATTCGACTCCTCATCATCCTGTTTTATCCCGAGTAAACGTTGGCTATGTTCCAGTTTCACAGCCTTAGAGGCAAAATGCGTCACGAACCTTTGCACCAAATCATCGAAACATTTAATCGAGTGGGCAGGGAGGCCCGCGTACCATTTGTGAGGAACATCACCCAACGTAAGGGGAAAAAGTCTACAGCGCGTCGCATCAGTTGCGCCGCGGCCGGACATGTAAGACCTGAACCTACTCAAATGAGTCTCTGGGTCAGTTTTACCGTCATATACTAAGGATGGAATGGGGAGGATTTCAGTTTGCATGGATGCATGTTCAACTTCTGGGGCCAGGGGTTCATTTTTGTAACCTGAAGGTACATGCACACCCTGTCCCTCATTCATTTGTCTCTCCAACTCAGCATATTTCTGCTTCAGATCTACGATCTCTGGGTCCTCCGCCCTAGCCCCTTGGGCCCCAGGCACAGGAGAACCCTCCCGATACCGATGCATGTCACTCTGGCTGCCTCTCCTTCGACGATCCGTCGAAGTGGCCACAGATTCAGCATTTCGGTTTAGATCTATTACCGGGTGCTTTTTTCGCTCTCTCCTGTGGAGGCGTTTGACCTTCTCTGGAGCCACAGTTGTGGCATGTCCAGGTGTCATAAAAGCACCGGTTGCATGTTTCAATGGAGTTGTCAAAACGTATTTTCTGTGCATTAGAGCATGCACGGCTTCATCAATTTTTTCTGGTGTATCCAGATTTCCGAATTTGATTGGGGGCGGAGCCACAACGGGCGTCGACGGCCCACCCAAATCATACGGGTGCAAACGACGAGCACGGCGGCGAGAACGATGACGGCGAATAGGAATTCTAACCTGAGAATCCGAATGCAGATCGGGTTCTGCATGGCCGTCGGCGGGGCTTTCCTCATCGACAATCTGGATTGGCGGCGGTGGTGCGTCTCGGTTGACGGGTTCTGGGTCTGCATCAGCCGCCGGAGCGTTGGGATCCTCGATGACCGCCTTGCCCATGACGTCGCGCCACCTGCCGGAAACACCAGAGTCGTCGGATGCCGTCGCGCCTTCTCTCTCGTCTGCCATTTTTATCGCCGGTTGAACCTCTAACTTCGATGCGTAAAACCTGATCTCCTTCTAGCGCCACTGTTTGGACCCTTTTTCACTCAATTCATATATTACTGGAACGGGGGGTTGTAGAATAGGGCTCCAAGCAGATATTTATTTGTTAGGACAAGTTATAGATCGAAGTTTGTATGTTGCCGGAAATCTGGAAATAGGGGATGAACATCATGTGTTCTTGACAGTGTTCTAAAAATCGGTCTAGGCGGCCGCCTAGGCGGCGCCTAGACGCTAGGCGGCAGTATGCCGCTCCGTTTCTCTTCTGGACGGATTTATCCAGTGGGGTTCGAGCAAGACGGGTTTAAGGCAGCTTCTGAACGGTCTAGGCGGCTTCTGGACGGCCTAGGCGGATGTTGGACGGCCTAGGCGGAGGTTGGACGGGTCTGAAAACCCTCACTATAAAAATTTTTGAAGAAAAAATTGAAAAATATTTCTCACCAATCCACCGTCGACCTCCTTCTCTTGCTGCGTTCCCCGTCTCTCTTGCCACACGGCTCCGATCCACCTTTGCCGGTTTTCTTGTTCGACTGTAATTTTTAATTTCTCCCGAAATTTTCCTTCTCTCTTTTGGCTTCTGCTTATCTTCTACTTCTATTTAGCAGCTAATTGACTTTTACTTTTTAAAACATTTCCTTTTCTTTTTTACCTTTCCAAAGTTCACTTTTATTTTTCCCTTCCCAACGTTCACTTTTCCTTTTATTTTTCCTATTCCTTTTCATCTTCCGACTACTGTAGTAAATTAATTGAGTTTCCCTTTTTGTTTTCTTTTTTTCCTTTTGTGCTACAACTATATATATATGTTGAGATACTCTAATATTATATGGAGTATTTTATAAACTATTTAGCTAATAGTAATATCATTGCTTTGTGTAAAAAATGATTGTATCTTTATATATGATATTTTATAGAAAAAATTTTATATATAAAATTTAAAAAATAATAAAAAATTAAATCCGTTTAAATCCGCCTAGGCCCCGTCTAGGCTCCGCTTAGCCGTCTAGGCGCTAGGCCCCAGGTTACCGACCTGCTAGCGCCTAGCGTCTTTTAGAACATTGGTTCTTGATCTTTTATTTCCTTACTTATAGTATTTGGAAATTAAAAAAGGTGAAGTCCCTTTTCTCCTCTCTCTTCCCTCTCTTTTATACTAGTTGTATGCATGAGCATGCAAGCTCTTCTTATGCCACCTATTAGCCTCCTATCACATCTAAACCCACTAATGAAGACTTTTAAGTCATTACATTAAATACCCACTAATTTTGTCTTCCACTTGCTGCATGTCACCAGAGGCGCACCGCCTCTTGCCTGGAGCCTTATCTGACTGATTTCCTAGTCTGGCACGGGGCTGTCTTCCTGGGGCTACTGTTGAGCTCGCCTGGTACTGACTTCATACATGACTTCAATTCTGACTTTTGTCCGCCGTTCGACCACCTTCTTGATGACGTGGCTCCGGTCGTCTGGAAACGTGTCGGTGTTGGATTTTTATGGTATAACAGTAGTTAATCGAGTGTTGTTTTGTAAAGCTTCGACTCTAGTTCTTGAGGTAGAGTAGTCGAGACACCCTAGCTTCTCAAACTCATTTGTTACAACTCTCACTTAAATTACTTGTTTTTAATTACTTGCTTAGTCTATAATCAAACACTCATGCAAACCCCCCATTAGTTGATAATGATTTCTTTCCTCTTGAAACTCGAACTAAACGAACGCAAAAAGCTATTCACGTGCCAATAGTATTGCTCCTCGAGAGATCGACTCGGGGGATTTACGTTAGTAAATCTTTCGGTTTTATAAATTAGTTTTTTAGCAATCAAAATGGCGCCGTTGTCGGGGAGCAATTTAGGCGACGTTAATTGATTTTTGTGCTAGTTAAGTTCTTGTTTATTTTTTTATTTTTTTATATTTTTTCCATTTCCTTTCTCGTGTTATTGTTGTATTTTACACTCGGTGCGTGTAATACCTTTCTTTGAGTGTTGTGTATGCAATGTTGAAGACGTTCTCCCTTTCATACTTTCATCTCTCCTACAACGACCGAGTTGTTCACATGGGTAGACGCAACGATAACCAAACTTCTTACATTGATGATTATGATTACCCATCCGAGAGGGATAGTTCTTCTTCAAGTCATCGGTACAATCAACGTGTCCATGAGCCATATCGCCGACCTCGGCAAATTGATGTTGAATATGAAGATGACCGAGATTATTTACCTCATCGCCACCGGAAACATCATATATACCGCGAGTATTCTTGTACCGAGAGGGAGATATCCCCACCTCCTCGAGATTACTGTCGAGAAAGAGAGACAACACAAGATCAAGGCCGTAGACACTACCGTATGAATAATGTTGGGAGTGGAAAATCATACCATCATCGACATTCATTAAGGCAAGATATTAAACGAAGGTCTATTGTCGATTTTTCAAAACCGCATCTCCATGTGTCGGGGAGTCGCTACGTTGATAAAGAACCATACGAGAGACACCGTTCCAAGTCTTCTAGCTAAAGTCGTAAGCCGAGGGCCCGAAAAGAAAATCTCACGTCCCATCTATCTCAATTGCCATTATTTTTCGGGTTATCGAGTGAGAATGCTATTAAGGTCATCAAGGACTTTTCTATTGTGGTTGACACTTTTCCGTTGGACGGTCTTGATAAAGATGAGTTGAGGGTGTGGTGTTTTTTCTATTGTATGAGGAATGAAGCTAAGGATTGGTTCTCGAGTTTGCCACCTTGTTCCACGTGTACATGGAACGATATTTTCAAGGTATTCATTGATCGATTTTTTCGAGAGGCACCATGATCTCCCATGCCACTATCTTCTTCTGTGGGCATTCTTATAGATGTGATTAAGATTGAGTTAGACCACTTGCTCCTTGATGTTATTCTCAATAATTCAATGTACAATTTTACTTATGTAAATCTCCCCATTATATAAAATTTTATTTTATTTATATACAAATATTCAAAATAAATAGTTTAAAATAAAAATAAGTAATTGAGTTCACATTTCAATTATAATTACATTTTTAATGGTGTGTTTAAGAAATTACAAATTTGTACAATACTTCTTTTGTTTATAAAAACACAATTTTGTGCAATTCTCATGGGAAAGAGGTACTATAAAATGTAGATGAGGTATTATAGAGATGGCGAAAAAAAAAAAAAAAACGAGGCTCGTGTTAAACACGATTTTCTTAAAATAAAATTCTACCTCCACCATTTATTTAATAGGATACAACGTTTTCAAACAAGTACGTTGCACGTCCAACCGAGATATGCCTGAAAAATTTCACCGAAAAACTAAAAAAAATATCGAAAAAAGAAGAAAAAAATAGTAAATTGTTGGAGTAGTTGTGTTGTGTTTTAATTTCCTCAAACATGAGCTCTATTTATAGTTGAATATTAGAGAGTTGAAGGTTCATGCAAAAAATAGTAAATTGTTGGAGTAGTTGTGTTGTGTTTTAATTTCCTCAAACATGAGCTCTATTTATAGTTGAATATTAGAGAGTTGAAGGTTCATGCATGAACCTGGACAAGGTTGACCGTAATGGTCCAACCATAATGGCTCAGCATTAAGAATTCTTAACGGCCATTTTTGAAATTCAAAAATATAAATAGCTTGGTCATACGCCTCCAAATTTTTGGGGCATTCGTGTACGTAGATCTTGTTTTCACACAAGTTCGGGTTCGCAGGCTATTTAAGCCAAGTTTTGCACCGCTGCGCACGTAAGAAGCAAAACAATACTATAACAATGGGAAAATATCATATATGATCTTGTTCGAAAGTCAAATTCAATAAATAGTCTTTTTTGTTTAAAAATTATCAAAAATATTCCTTTGACCTACTATTATAGATTAAAACATGACGTGACACATGTGTAGACTTATTAAACCAGTATTTTTTGTCAAATAAATAAAATGTTGAATAAAGGATCGATCATTTGACCTATACAAAATTAAGTGTTGATAAACCACTACACCATAACCATCACAGATGAATATGTTGAACCATTGATATATTTGTACTATTACTTATTATACTAATATTAAATAAATAAATAAATATACTCCAGAAGAGTTACAAGTCCCAGAAGAGTTACCTCCAAATGTTGGACGCTAGACGCATCTAATATACTCCAGAAGAGTTACCAGTCGGTTATAGTAATTGCGAATGCTCTAGTCAATAGATGTTTGGTAAAGGCATGTTCCAGAAGGACGAAAAATATACAATAATACACATGAATATGATACTCGACAATTCGAAGGTTGTGTCCTGAAGACCAAAATGTATATTTGAATAACTAAGTTTTTCCTATATGGTTTTATTAGTCACAGGTTTTAATGAAAAAGATTGATCACCAATAACTACTTTCAAAAAGTCAAAAATCTTCGGTGATTAAAATCAGGGGGAGCAAGATGTATTCTTTTTCCTTCGCTCAGGTTTTGTCCCACAAGGTTTTCCTGACAATGTTTTAACGAGGCAACAATCCTTAAAATAATCATTCAGGGGGTGTTATAAATATTGTAATTATAGTGAATGATTAGTTTACCCTTTCTTTGTGAACAATACATAAACCCTAATTTGTATCCTATATAAAAATGTCTCCCATATGAAAGAAACAACAATTATATTCTCCTATCATATTGTCTCTCTTTTACTCTATTATTTTTTCTCAATTCCTTTTGAGTTTATAACAAAATTTACTTTATAATTTATTAATTTTTGTTATATTTTTTAATCAAATTTAACATGATATTTAAATTAATTGGTTTTTATTTAATTTTAAAGTTATAATTATAAATTATTTAATTTATTATATATATATATATATATATTAATGAATTATTATTATAATTAAATATTAAATTTAAGTTATTTATCATGAACTATTTACGGTATATTCTAATTTAACATTCTATTTATTTCAATTCAATTGTTTGGTATAGTGGTAAGTTTTTAGTTTCAAAATTTTAATAGATTGACTTCATACCTCATCGAGTATAATTTAATTTTTGTTTTTGCAGTTAACCTATTGTAGCAGGTCAAATGAGTAATTTTGATAATTTAATTTGGATTCTTTATTCTTTTTTTTTTATTATATTCAATAATTAATTTTTCATTCATTTCTACTCTATTTGAGATATCGAATCGAAACTCTTCGGTCTCTCTATTTTGTTAGTAATTTGTATTACGTAAATAAAATAAATTGTATCTATTTTAAATAGATATAATATTTTACGTAAATAGATTAATTATATCAGTTTCCAACAGATATAAATTAATAATTAATAAATAAAACAATAAAGTTTAATAAACTGAAAAGTTAACGCAGAAAAGTTAACGTTATAATTGAAACGTTGAGTATAATCTCAAACGTTGTATCCCTCTTAAACAGCGTTATAATATAAAACGTTGTGTATAATCTCAAAAGTTGTGATTCTCTTGAACAGTTGTTTCGTATAAATATATTTTTGCGCTAAGAAACAAAAGAGGCAGTAACACATACAGAGAAGAAACACAAGTCAAAACAAGAGAATTACAAGAGAGTACAGTACATACAAACGCATAAAAAGAATCTCCTGTTTCTCAAATGAATTTTGTACCTTGTTGTATCCTCTAAACAAATTTTTACATAGTGGAAATACACGAGGCTTTTCAATTCCTGTCTCCTATACTTATAAAAAATACACAACAAATCGAAAAAAAAATCTCTATAATGGAGACTAAATAATTCATCAAGAGGTGCAATTCCAGAAATCAACAAGAAGGTGCAATTCAAGGAGAAGGATTCCATATGGCACAAACTATATAAGGTGACAATAAGTTTCTCCTACTCTCTTTGATAAGTTATATATCTTATTATAAGATTATTGTTCCTAATAATTCCAAGTTAAGACCAAGTGACATTAAAAATGTTCTGTTGGTTATGCTCAAAATTCTGAAGCATGAAGATTGTTACTTACAATATAATATGATAGTGGAATCCAAAATCCATTTGAGTGAAAAAGATAGATTCTTATTAAATATGTAAGAGCCTATCAAATATGATAAAGGCAAGGAAAACCATAAAAAGATGAAGTGTAAATTCACGAAGAAGCCAACCAATAAGAAAAGAAAAAAACTTTGGTCTTGTTTTTATTTCAGTGGATTAAATAACTTTTCTAGTAGAACCTACTAGAGAAAATGTTCAAAATATTAGCATATATAGATCATTTGAAAATAATCGCAATGAATCTTGGTTATCTTAAAAAGACTAAGATGATAATAACTTTTCAAATGTGCAAGAAAGTTGATAATAATGGAAGTTGGATTTCCAATACTAATGATTGGTTATATTAGAAAGACTAAGATGATAATAACTTTCCAAATGTGCAAGAAAGTTATTGTAATGGAAGTTGGATTTCCAATACTAATGAGAGAAAATCTACAGAATAATATTCTCAATATAAGGAACAAACGTGCATATTATATTGCACAATAAAGTTTATAGTCTTGCGTAAGCAGTAAAAGAAGCAGAATGATTAAAATTTTGTTAATCGATAGTTAATAGAGTTGTGGCCACAACCCTGCTATTTCTTTATACCGTGACAATTGCTCTACAATGTCAAGACTCAAGAGTATATTGATATATATAATAAACATAATGGTTTAAAACACTAATATGTAAGCGATTTAATTACTAATTAAAATTAAAGAGCATATAGACATATATAATTTAATTACAAAGTGTGTAATTAGAGTATATAATAAACATATTGGTTTAAAAGACTAATATGTAAGAGATTTAATTACAAAAAGTGTAATTACAATTATTTATATAAGATCTGCGCAGATCATCTCATTAAAGCAATTAATTGGTAATTCGACCAAAATTATTGGATTTAAAAAAAATAATAATAAAAAATAAATAAGCACCAATGATGGGAACCCAACTTTGAATTAGTAACAACTAATGATAAAGTTCAATGGGTAATAACAAGTTATAGTAATGTGCTTGATAGCACTAGTGTATTTCAAACAATACGATTAAAACTATTGGTGACAATTGCAAGAAGAGGATGAACATATTGTTCTTAATAAAGTCTTAAGTCTAAAAGCAATTGGGACAAATTAAAGACTTTTCCTAAGAAGACATAGAAGTGGTGCCGCTTCGATTAGAATTTGTGATATTCTATTAATGTTTACGAAAGTGACAGGATTAGCACATAACCATATATAATAGTACTAAGGTTAGTGAAAATCTTTTGAGAAATATAATAATAAATATATTATGTGTGTTATATTTTCGGTTTAACATTTAAGAGATTAAGGTTCAAATCTTAACGATACCTATAATTTCGTTAAACTTTAAAGTATATACACTAATTGAAGGTCCAAATCAAAAGATACCTTATTGTATTCATAATATGTTTAAAGTGAAGAATATGCAAATTAGTGGGGAATTGTTAGTAATTTGTATTACGTAAATAAAATAAATTGTATCTATTTTAAATAGATATAATATTTTACGTAAATAGATTAATTATATCAGTTTCCAACAGATATAAATTAATAATTAATGAAACAATAAAGTTTAATAAATTGAAAATTTAACGCAGAAAAGTTTACGTTATAATTGAAAAGTAACACATACAAAGAAGAAACACAACTCAAAACAGAGAAGTACAAGAGAGTACAGTACATACAAACACAGAAAAAGAATATTCTGTTTCTCAAATGAATTTTGTGCCTTGTTGTATCCTGTAAACAAATTTCTACATAGTGGAAATATTGTTTTTCAAATAGTGATCAACACGCCTCAAGGCTTTTCAATTCCGGTCTCCTATACCTATAAAAAAATACACAACATATTTTCCAACATAAAGAGCGTTCGATAATCTTAAAAATGAAAAAAAAATTGTGGATAGATGTACGTAACATGTGGAAGGGTGAGCTCAAATGATGGGCATTATTCAAAATAATAATCGTGATGATAATAATTAAGAAAGGTCACATGTTATGATTCATGAATTCGGACAAAACACGACATTATGTCCAATGATAAGACATTAATGATTATCAAACGAATTTATATGAATATGAATCATGATTTTAACCGGCATCAAAATTAATTCGATAGTTAGATACCTGTCATTTAATATATCAAAAGTGTTATGATTTTAGTAGCTCAAAATATAACATAAAATAACAAGAAGAGAAATAAGGAGAAGGAGAGTATTTTTATTATATTTCAATATTTAAGTGTGTGTTACAATAGAGTACAAAGACACCTATTTATAGGTGCACATACATAACCATGCATTATGTAGAAGTAAATACTATGAATAAATATGATCATCAAGGTGTGTTTCAATGGTGTGTCCATTTGCATGCCCACTACATGAGCACTCCAAGAGACATCCACTATTCCATTATTTCATAATACTCCCCCTTGGATGTCCGTTGTTCGTCTTTGTATTTCTCCCCCTGATTCAAACATCATATTTTTTATTTAATACGCTTAATAAGCTGCCTTGTTAAAAACCTTCCAAGGTAAAACCCTTTGGGAAAAAACCGAGTGAAGGAAAAGAGTGCAACGCGTATTTATTTGAGATCTTTTAACCGACGCATTCCGATACTTTGGTGAATAAATCTGCCAAATTATCACATGATCGAATTTGTTGCACATCTATTTCACCTTTCTTTTGCAATTCATGCGTAAAGAAAAATTTAGGTGAAATATGCTTCGTTCTATCTCCTTTAATATATCCCCCTTTGAGTTGAGCTATACAAGCTGCATTATCTTCAAAAATTACAATCGACGGATTTTCATTTTCTTTCGTCAATTCAATATTCTTTCGAATATAATGGATCAATGATCTTAGCCAAGCACATTCTCGGCTAGCCTCGTGGATTGCTATAATTTCAGCATGACTTGACGAGGTGGCAGCAAGTGACTGCTTTGTAGAACGCCATGAAATGGCAGTACCATCACACGTAAAAACATATCCAGTTTGAGACCTTGCTTTATGCGGGTCAGACAAATATCCAGCATCAGCATAACCGATAAGTTCAGGCTTAGCTTTATTTGAATAAAATAGACCAAGATCAATTGTCCCTTGGAGATAACGAAGAATTTGTTTTACACCATTCCAATGTCGTTTTGTAGGAGATGCACTAAATCTTGCTAGTAAATTTACAGCAAATGCTATATCAGGCCTTGTACAATTAGCAAGATACATTAGTGCACCAATTGCACTAAGATAAGGTACTTCAGGACCAAGAATTTCTTCATCTTCCTCTCGAGGTCTAAAAGGATCTTTTTTAGGATCAAGTGACCGAACGACCATTGGACTAGTTAATGGATGTGCTTTTTCCATGTTGAAACGCTTTAATACCTTCTGGGTATAAGCTGTTTGGTGAACTAAAATCCCATCTTCTAGATGTTCTATGTGTAAACCAAGACAAAATTTAGTTTTTCCAAAGTCTTTAATCTCAAATTCTTTCTTCAAATATTCAGCGGCTTCTTGAAGCTCTTCAGGAGTTCCAATCAAATTTAAATCATCAACATACACCGCAATTATCACAAATTTTGATCCATTTTTCTTTATGAAAACACATGGACATATCGGGTCATTTTTATAGCCTTCTTTGACTAAGCATTCGGTAAGTCGATTATACCACATACGTCCAGATTGTTTTAGTCCATACAAAGACCTTTGCAATTTTATAGAATGAATTGCTTTCGAATTAATTTTGCATGCTTCGGGCATTTTGAATCCTTCAGGGATTTTCATATAGATATCACTGTCAAGATTACCGTATAAATACGCAGTTACTACATCCATTAGACGCATGTCCAATTTTTCATGCACGGTAAGACTTACAAGATATCTAAAAGTGATCGTATCCATTACCGGAGAATACGTTTCATCATATTCAAGTCCAGGTCTCTGCGAAAAACCTTGGGCTACCAATCGTGCCTTATATCTTACAATTTCATTTTTTTTTTCATTTCTTTTTTCGCACGAATACCCATCTATATCCAACCGGATTTACACCTTCTGGTGTTTGGACTACCGGTCCGAATACTTTTCGTTTTATCAACGAGTCCAATTCAGATTGGATTACATCTTTCCATTTTGGCCAATCATTTCTACGGCGACATTCATCAACCGATTTTGGTTCATTATCCTCAATTTCTTCCATAAATTCAAGTGCTACATTGTATGCAAAAATTGCATCAACAACAATTTCTTTTCGATTCCAACCTTTTCCCGTAATGACATAATTTATTGAAGTTTCTATAGTTTCATTTTCTTCAGAAACTTGTTCTTTTTCTTCTTCTGGAGAAACCTCTTCGAGAGATAATATTTTTTCATTATTTTCTTCTAATTCGTCACTTTTATTTAATCCTTTTTTCTTTCGAGGATTTTTATCTTTGGAACCGATAGGTCTTCCAAGCTTCAGGCGTGCTTTTGATTCATTAGCACTTGTAATTTGTCCTTCGGGGACATCAATTTTAACCGGAACATTTTCCGCAAGAATATGTGATTTAGTAACTCTTCGGGAGTCAGTAAATACATCCAGTAATTGATTTGCAATTTTTTGCAAATGTAGAATTCTTTGAACTTCAAGTTCACATTCTTTTGTCCTTGGATCAAGAAAATCCAATTTTATTTTCCAATTGAGTTCTTTTTTCGGTTGATCCTTTCCTCCCCCTAATGTCGAGAAAACAGATTCATCAAAATGACAATCGGCAAATCTTGCAGTAAATAAATCACCTGTCATTGGTTCGATATATTTGATTATCGAAGGTGATTCATAACCAACATATATTCCCAACCTCCTTTGTGGACCCATTTTGGATCGATTAGGTGGTGCAATTGGGACATAAACACCACATCCAAATATTATTAGATGGGAAATATTGGGCTCAAAGCCAAAAGCCAATTGTAGGGGAGAAAAGTTAATATAACTCGACGGTCGAAACCTCACAAGTGTTGCTGCATGTAATACGGCATGCCCCCAAGCATGCAAAGGAAGTTTTGACTTCATTAGTAATGGTCTAGAAATTAATTGTAATCGCTTGATAAAAGCTTCGGCTAGACCATTTTGAGTATGAACATGAGCTACAGGATGTTCAACACTGACGACGACGAATGTTTGTCGTGGGAACAAACGCGCGTCAAAATGAATTTTTATTTAGCCAGTACTCTTATAACCACAAAACGTAGATAATGGCAAGTACGTGGGGTCGGTCCCACAAGGAGGCAATTACAGTAGGTGATCTCGGCTTTGCCCAAGGGGTTGTCACAAAAAGATTTTGATTTGGGGTGCTGTGGCACAGCGGTTTTTGCAAACGTTTCAAACACTTTGATCTAACTACGGCTAACAGAAATAACATGCAATTAAACAAATCTAAAAGTAAACAACGCAAACACTCAGATCTAACAGAATACTAAAAGGAAAACTGAAATCAAATGGGAAACAAAGCATCCGGGCAGACAACTTCACTCAGGATCATTAGGGCAAACTACCGGTCATTGGCACTAAGGATTTCTACCAGCGGTTTGTCAGCAGTTATAGGGTGCAAAAACAAAAGTGGTCCTATTGCGTCACGCCCAGAAATTGCCCCACCCCTCATCTATCCTTACTGTGTAAGAGAAGGCAAGCTAACACTATGCCTAAACCCCTGGGTCTGAGCAATTCGATAACCTATGCGACCAAACATGGATCTAGTTTGCCCAAACCCGCATTACCCTCTAGACAGACCCGCTCGGACAATAGCATGCTCGAAACATACGACCGCATCTCCTGCAAGTTCTAGTGTTATGCCCGCAATAATACTACAAGGTACATCTATGCGGTTTGCCAATCACCAGTATCCCAGTTTGTAAAAGTTCACTAGTGGTCGTCCTAGTTTGCCCAAACTCCCCAGAAATAAACCTCAACCAACTTTGCCTCGGGAACAAACACCCAACCGACTACTTTAGCCCCTTCAACCTCGCGGCCTAACTAAACCCTAATTCACCTCCGATCCGTCCCTGCCCAGATGCACAAATAACTTAGCCGATCATACAGAAAATAAAAGACAAATCAAATAAGGAAAAGCAAGCTATATTATTCATAGTTCAAAACGAACTATTTTGGAAATTCAAAGTACGAAACTGAAATTAAAGAAAATTAAAAAATGGAAAACATGAAATTATTTCTCAGCCCGAAGGCTGGATCTACTGCAATTAAATAAAAGGAACTCGGACGAACAGCTCCGCTTCCTTCTCCGGCGAATTCTCCGGCGACTTGCTACGGGACCGGCGGCTCTCTCGATTTCTCGATGCGTCGTGTTCTCTCCTTTGCTGCCCGTCGCGCCCCGTATTTATTTACTTCGATTTGAATTTGAATTGCAGCGGCTGTTTCTCCTTCCTAAAGAATAGGCGCCAGCAGTCAACGCGTTGAAGGATAAGTCAGATCCCCCAAATCCAGGGATTGTGGTACGCTGGCGCCTTGCCCCCAGGAAATCTTCTGCCTGCAGCCGTTCTATGCCCAAATCGAAGTCTAAAGGTATTTCTTCTCCTCCACAGGTGGTCGGACCAAGCACGGTACTTGATAAGAATTCTGGTTCTTCTGCTTCATGACTTTACCATTTGTCCGATGTGGTCAAACTGTTGCAGTCACTACCCACTCCAGAATGCTTCTTTGCCCAAAGAAGGGGATTTCCTTGCCTCTTTTGCCCAGTGCGCCACCTGTTACCTGCATCAACACACACTCTGCCCAAACACCTAATTGTGCACTCCCAGACACGTTAACGATTCAAACTGACTCAATAAAGGGTGTAAAAGTGCTCTAAGATGAGCAAATAAAATGGCTCATCAAACACTTATTCCAATTGACATGCAATAATCATAAAATGTATTTGAGGAATAATCACCAGCATTGTCTAAACGAATCTTTTTAATTGGGTGATCCGGAAATTGTGCTCGTAATTTAATTATTTGAGCAAGTAATCTCGCAAACGCCAGGTTGCGAGAAGATAATAAACATACATGCGACCATCTTGTTGATGCATCGATAATTACCATAAAATATCGAAATGGTCCGCATGGTGGATCTACAGGTCCACAAATACCACCATGGATTCGTTCTAGAAATGTCGGGGATTCAATGCCCACTTTAGCCGGTGAAAGCCTAACAATTAATTTTCCTTGTGAGCAAGCAACACATGTGATTTCTTTCATGTTCAACACCTTCTTATTTTTCAAGAAATGGCCATGCGAATTTTCAATAATTCGTCTCATCATTGTAGACCCTGGATGTCCAAGTCGATCATGTCAAATCATAAAATCTTTTGGATCAATAGACTTCTGGTCTATTAGGTGATTTGTTTCTATTGAATTTATTTTCGTATAATATAAGCCCGAAGATAGTGAATACAAATTTTCTAGTACACACTTTTTCCCAAATTGATTTTTGTAATCAATAAGCATTCTTTATTTTTCTCGTTTATAGTCTCAATATGATACCCATTTTTTTGGATATCTTTAAAGCCTATCAAATTTCTTCGAGACTTAGGAGATAATAGTGCATTTTCAATAAAAAATTTAGTTCCTTCAGGGAGAAAAATTGTTGCTCTTCCGGAACCATCAATTAAATTTGCACTACCACTTACCGTATTAACACTTATTTCTCCCTCTTCAAGACGAGAGAAATATTTTCGATTTTTCAATATAGTGTGCGTTGTAGCACTATCAATTAGGCAAATATCACCTTCATTATTCGAATCCAAAGATTTGACATCCATATTTCTTCATAAAAAGAAACATAAATTAGAAATTATTATTGATAAAAGACGCAAATACATTTATTCAATAAATAAATAAAAAACATTGGGAAATCATCCCATAATTATTTTGCATCTCCGAAAAAATCGGATACATCAAGAAAAGTTGTGGCATCATCATTGAATTTTCTTTCATACTCCATGCCATCATCATTGCCATTAGAAGCATTATTTTCATCAACATGATTTGTCTCCACATCTTTGTCGTTTCTTTTCAAGGATTTTTGATAAAGATCAACAAAATGATCCGAGGTTCGGCATATACGGGACCAATGGCCCTTCTTTCCACAACGGTAGCAAAAATCATCTTTCTTCTTCTCTTCAACATTGTCCTTCTTCTGGAAGACATTTTGCTTTTGCTTTTCATTATTATTGTTTTTATTATATGGTGAATAACCACGACCACGTCCATGATAGTTCCCACGGCCTCGGCCTCTACCACGACCATTACCACGACCACGACCACCACGACCATGTTCATAATTTTGAGTTTGAGTCGCATTTGCTTCAGGAAATGGACTAGAACCGGTGGGTCGGGACTCGTGATTTTTCAACAACAATTCATTATTTTGCTCAGCAAGAAGAAGACAACCAATTAATTCAGAATATTTGGTAAAGCCTTTTTGTCGATATTGCTGCTGCAGGAGCACATTCGACACATGAAAAGTAGAATAAGTTTTCTCAAGCATATCTTCATTGGTTATGGTTTCACCACATAATTTCAGTTGAGAAGATACTTTCATGATGGCAGAATTATATGCCTCGACAGATTTAAAATCTTGTAGTCGAATGTGGAGCCAATCATACTGTGCTTTTGGTAGTACGACCATCTTCAGGTGATCGTATCTTTCTTTCAAATCATTCCACAAAGTTAGTGGATCTTTCACGGTTAAATATTCATGCTTCAATCCTTCATCTAAATGATGACGAAGGAAGATCATGGCTTTGGCACGGTTTTGAGCCGTCTCTTTATTTTTGTCGACAATCGTCTTACTAAGACCCATTGCCTCAAGATGCATTTCAATGTCCAATTTCCAAGACATGTAATTCTTTCTGGTAACTTCAAGAGGAATGAAATCAACTTTGTTGATGTTAGCCATAATAATAATAATATATAAAAAAATAAACTCACCTTAAGAACCTTGTTATTCGTGCTTGTGAATCGTGCTGATAACGTGTTGTGATTTTAGTAGCTCAAAACATAACATAAAATAACAAGAAGAGAAGTAGAGAGAAGGAGAGTATTCTTATTATATTTCAATATTCAAGTGTGTTACAATAGAGTACAAAGACACCTATTTATAGGTGCACATACATGATCATGCATTATGTAGAAGTAAATACTATGAATAAATATGATCATCAAGGTGTGCTTCAATGGTGTAAACATTTGCATGCCCACTACATGAGCACTCCAATAGACATCCACTATTCCATTATTTCATAATAAAAAGTTATTTATTTTAATATAAAAAATATTTACAATTATTCAACTTTGTGCATATAATTTTTTTAGAATAAAATAATTATATTCAATTTCTAATTAAGTATCAAAATTTAATATTCATTTTTTTTCTCTTCTAATTTATTCTTGTCTCTTCAATAAAGTATCATAATATAAATTATTGTTACATAAAGCTAACCTGGTCAACTGTTTTTTTGTTTGACCGTCATTACTTACAATAAAAATATATAAAAATTATAAAAAAAATACTAAAATAAAATTTATCATATAAATTATATTTTAATATTTTTTTAAAAAATTTTATATATTTTTATTATAAGTAATGACGGAGAAAGTATTTACCATTTTTTTTTCACAATCAGATAATTTATTATATAAAATTAGTTTACATTCTTTAAATCATGTAAACACTTAGTCCAAGAAGACGATACATTTACACAGTAAACCGCAAATCAAAATATGACATATGTCATTATTACATTAATTAATTAAATAATATTTAAATTATTATTAAATTAAATTATTAATTAAGAAAATAAATCAAGAAAATCTTTTAAAATTTTAAATAAAATCAATATATATATATATATATATATATATATATATATATGTAATTATTAATATTATAATAAATATTAATTCAATTTAGTTTTAACTTATTAAGTTCTAGTATTAAATTGATTAAAAAAATTATATTTAATAGTTTTCTTTATTCGTTTTAATTATATCATTTCATCTAATTTTTTTATTTTTTTGTCTTAATTTTTTATCTAATAAATAAAATAAAGTAATTAACAATTTTCATAAAATAAAGTAATGAACAATTTTCATGAAAGAAATAAAAAATAAAATCAATTTGAGAATTGAGAACATTTTATTAATAGAGGTAGAGAGAAAGAGAAAAATAATAATATAAATCAATATAATATTCAGAAACTTTTAAAGTGCGTACGTGTGTATATATATATATATATATATATATATATATATATATATATATATATATATATATATATATATATATATATATATATATATATATATATATATATATTAAATCATTAAAAAACGTAAAAAAACGTATGTAAGAAATTAAAAAACATATTTTATTTTTGTAAAATATAATTAATAAAAAAATTAATATATAAATTATTTAATTTAATTATAAGAATTACAAAATCATGGTGAATAAAATATAAAATAAAAATAATTAATTAAATTAGTAGAAGTTCACAATTTTTATTATTATTTAAAAAAAAAATTATATAATCAATAATCAAGATAAATTAAAAATAAAGTAAAAATTTAATTAAATTAGTATAAAAATTCATAATTTTTAGAATTAATTTAAAAACATTAATTAATTAATAATTAAGACAAATTAAAAATAAAATAACCCAAATATTCAAAATATGTGTTAAAAATTGATTTTACTAAGTTGTATTTTTATTATTAACAAATTAATTAATAAAGTTTTAATGAAAAAAAAATTAACTTATCTAAACCATTTTTTTTATTAAACTGTGAAGAAAATGAAAGATATATTTGTACTTACTAAGTATTTTTTAATTATCAATTCGATCAATTAAATTATAAATGTAAATATAAAATAGAAATTAATAATAATAGTAATTTATTAAACGAATAATAATGTTAATAAATATTTTTAATCAATATATTTTTTATCAATTTAATAAATATCCAATGAAGATAAAAATAGTTGATTAGTTTTAATTGTATTTATTTTTATTTGATTTAAAACTCACATTTTAATTTGAATGAAATAATGTTTCGTTCACTCGAGCGTGAACATTTTATTTTATTATATTTTTAAAAATTAATTTTAAAAAAGTCATTTTATTTTACTATTTTAGTTAAGTTAATTTTTCTATTTCGTATTTTATGACCATTGTGTCACTGTCATGCAAACATAATTTTTAAGTTTTTAAGTAATTATTTATATGTCAAAAATCATAGTAAGATTTTATTTTTTATCATATATATGATTATCGAACAAAATTTCCATATAAAATGTCACATATAATAATTATTTATTTGTTTCACAAAAATAAAAAAATCGCATAGTAAAATTGTATTTTTTATCTAATTTCGTATAATAAAATTAAAATGTGATTTTTTTCTCATTATATTATAAAAGTAAAAATTAAATATATATTTTAATCGAACATGTAAAAAAAAATCACAATTTAGTTATTTTTCAAACCACGGACTAAGAAATGTTTTTTTTAATTAAAATAAATCTAATTGATATATTAATTATTTTTTACTTATTATAATAAATTTTATTAATTTTACAAAAATATTTTACTTCAATATTAATTTTGTTACTATATTTATTCATTAGAAAAGATTATTTTAATTGTATTTTTAGATTTTTTAAATATTTTTAAGATTTATTTTCCTAATTAATAATGTATTTTAATAATATTTAAATTATTATTTATTTATTTAATTAATTTAATAATAACATGTATCACAATTTGATAGGCGTTGTACCGAAAACCCGGTACACCCTAATGTAATTGTAGCTTTTTTCCTTAGTTCAACATTAATAATTTTTTTAACGAATCATAATATCTATTTTGAATAACACGTATATATACTAATCAAGTAGTTTCAGTTTTTTCATTTGATTATTTGAATAATTATTAAAAACACACATTATAATGATCCAAAAATGTTTTGAAAAATGCATACAACGTATTGGAGAATATATTCAACCCACTATAAATGTCTAGTTGCTCAACTTCTCTAACAATTCGAGTTTTTAGGTGAAACGACTTCTAACATGGTCTTCGAGCCTAGGCTTGTGGCAGGTCCAAAGTTCGACTCCCGCCATAAGCGATTTCACCCGAATTAATTAATCACTTATTGGGCCTTCCCCTGGGGTTGAAATCTGCCCACAGGTAGAGCTGTGACTTGGGCCAGGTCGGGCCGGCCTTGCCCACCGTGCCAACCAAATATATTGGGCCCAGTCCGACCCAGCTCGAAGAAATCGGGCCTGAGATTTCTGAACCCAGCCCAGCCCAGGATGGGCTACGGGCCAAAATGGCCCGGTATTTTTTATATAATTAAATAAATATTAGTTATTAAAAATTAATAATTTATATATTTTTAAAATAAATATAATAATAGGTAAAATAAATAATAAAAATAATATCAAATTAATAAATTAATAAAAAAATATTAAAATAAAAAGAAAAAATTAAAACTTTCGGGTCGGCCCAGCCAATCGGACCAAACTCGAGTCTGGCCCATTTGGCCCGTCGGCCCATCGGGCCGAGCCAAAGTGGTTCGAATGTTTTTGAGCTGCAAATTGCTTAGCCCAGCCTGACCCATTGGTCGGGCCGGCCAGGCCGACCCATCGGGGCGGGCTGAAAGTCCCAGCTCTACCCACAAGTGAGGGGGATTATTGAAAAATATATTCGACCCACTATAAATGTCTAATTGGACAAAACTGAGATGTAGTACGCTTGTTGTGGTCGTTGTCCGAGAAGTCCAGGCTGGTGTCGTGGTTGAGAAGGACCTGATCGAGACCATAAACCATTTGAGGTTGGATATGGATACGGTGGGAAGGCCCAAGGCCAAGTCCATGGTGGTCGCTTAGTGGGTCCTCCTGCCCCCCATTGTTGCCAAGAAGGAGCTTGAGTAGGAGGATGAGCACGACCACCGCCTGAATTCTGACCGTCGTCGCTGGAATTCTGGCCATTGCCATTGTTATTTCGGTTATTGCTAACTGATTTATGTCGTGTGTGTGTGTTTTTCGTTTACGTTTTGTTTCGTTTTAGAGTCGTGTGTTGTTTGTTTTTATCGTTTTAGTTGAAGTTTGATGTGTTAGTGTGATTTGATCTCACGAGGTGTGTTGGAGTGGTTTGCGTTCGTTTTATAGGTCAAAAGTTGAAGGAAATCGATGAATCGAGAAAGAGCCGAAGTAGAACATAAACGGCGGTCGCAGGACGGAAACGGCGGTCGCCAGAGAGCAAGTGACGACCGCCAAAAGGGCCAAAAAGAGTCAGATATTTCATCCTCGAATAAAGGGAAAACGGCGGTCGCCGTTTTGTAAACGGCGGTCGCCGAAACCGTTTGACGAGCGCAGAAACCAAACGGCGGTCGCCGTTTCAGGGCAGTTGCAGGGCGGTTTTTGATCCTTTCTTTGATGCATTTAGGCAAGGAGAAGGAGGAAAAACAGATAACTTTCGCCTGGGATTTGGAGGAGAGGAGGAGACGATTCACTCGGAGCCGACAACTTCGAGATTCAAGTTCAAGTCACGAGCCGTTTCAATTCACCGTAATTGTAGTTGCTAATTCAATTTCTAAATTCTAGTTTATTTCTTTTATGCTTTGTTCAACTTTTGCAAAACTTTCGAATGCTTTCAAGATTATGATGTTTGAATGATTAAGTTGATTAATGCTTTGTTAATTAAAGATTGTTTCAAGCTTTTACTTTGTTGTATTCTCTTTTTAAATATCTTGTTTATCTTTGATTGTATTTTAAAAGCTTCGTTTTCATTAATCGTTATTCTTGTTATTCGATCTTTGTTTAAGATGACGAACTAATTTTCTTACTCGGGTGTTTATATGAAGAATTAGGCGGATACTTATTTTACCGGAAGATCTTGGATAAACGACATACTCTTGATATCGTAACTTGACCGAGAGCGATTAATCAAGTGAATTAAACGTTGAAAAACGAGTTAAGCAACCCGACCGGGAACTTGACTTTCGATTGTCGTTTATTTAGATTGAAAAAGGTAGAAATAATTTGAAGTCGAATTTGAAGTATAATCATCCGAGTCTTTTCCTTATTGTTATTTCAAACTTTCCATTATAATCGAGAGTACCAAAATGATCTTAGGATTTAGTATAATGATTTCCGATTCTAGAATTTCTCATACACTTAAATACTACTCTTTCGTTTCCTTGGATTGATACCGAGTCAACTACAATTGACCTCGGATTTTGACGAGAGACGCACGAAAAACGTCTAATCAAAATTGGCGCCGTTGCCGGGGAAACGGATAGTTTTGTTAAAGTGTTTGTTTAGTTTTAGTTTCGTATTTCCTTTAGTTAACTTAGTTATTTGTCTTGTTATTTGCTAAACTTCGGGTGTCAAGAAGATGACTCCGATCAAGAAACTTCGGGTGTCAAGAAAGGTCAACCTTCTCATGGACATGTCTTATCTCCGAATACTCAAAACCAAGGACCTCTTCTACCGTCGGGAGCTCCTCAAAATAGCAACAATCAAGTGGGAGGAAGTAATTTACAGATTCAAATTCCTCAATTTAATGTTCAAGCTCAACTTACTCCTCCGACACCTCTAAATCCACAAGATGAAGATCATCATTCTACTCCGCATACCGTGATGAGTCCTAATGTTGGATATCAACCAAATATGATGAATCCTCAGATGATGAACCAACCACCGATGATGAATCCGAATATGATGAATAATATGGCTTATCAACCAAACTACGGGTATCCATTTCAGCAACCCGGAGTTCAAGTCAACCAAAACATGCAAGGACAATTCCAACAACAATGGCCAAACATGATGCCTAATATGATGCCGTATGGGGGTTATGGGATGCAACAAAATCAGTGGAATCAATATGGAAATCCAGCGGCTCGACGAGTTCAACAAGGAGACATCACAAGGCCTATTATTGGAGCAACTCCGGCATGTGTGGATTTACCGGAGGTGGTGAAGAATTACAAGGTGAATCCGATGGACTTCAATCAACTACCGGAGTACCATGGGAATAACAACGAGGATGTGTTGAGTTTCATCCGAGATTTCTACAACACCATTCATACTTTTCCGTTGAATGGTCTTCAAGAAGACGAGTTGCGTTGTCGGTTCTTTCCGATGACATTGAAGGATAAGGCTAAGTCGTGGTGGATAGCTTTGCCACCAAATTCTCTCCAAAATTGGAATGACATCTATGATGAGTTCATGAGTCAATTCTTCCCACACCATAAGACGACGGATTTCCGAAATCAAATTTGTGGCTTTACAAGTCGTCCGGGAGAATTTTTTCATGAAACTTGGGATCGTTTTCAAGACTTACTTCTTAAATGTCCACATCATACTTTTACTCAAGTCTTACTTAATCAAATTTTCTATGATTCTTTGACAGATTCTTTGCAAGGGTCGGTGGATAATCAAGCCGGAGGTGACATCACATATCGATCACCGGAAGAGATGGTTACTATCTACAAGACTATGGCTGGGAATTCACGGAGGAAAAGTTCGAGAAGGAGAGTTGTGAATGATGTGAAAGAGGTGGAAGCGAGCAACCTCGACTTGAAAATTGAGGAGATGTCAAAAGAAATAAAAGAGTTGAAAATGGAGGACGGGAATCGGAAAACACAACTCCTTTTGAACCAAATGGAGGTGTGTACTTTGTGTGGATATCAAGGGCATGGACCAGCTACATGTCCGATGCCTCAAATGCAAGCACCGTTGATGATTGAAGGGCAGCCTATGGTTGGAGAGCAAGGGAACATGGCATGCGTTCCATACCAACCACAACAACAAGGAGAAATGGTGATTTCGGAAGTGCAAGCTTCGGTGGTACAGCCGTATAATCAACAAGGAGGCTATTACAACAATCAACAAGGAGGGAATCAAAGGCCTAATTATCCTTATCAACCAAGGCCACAACCTCAACAATGGCAACCGAGGCAAAATTTTCAACAAGGTCAATCATCGAGCACACCTTACCGAGCTCCTTACCAAGCACCGAACCAACAATACCGGGCTCTGTATCAAGCTCCTACTCAACAACAACAGCCCCTAAGGCCACCTCAACAACCCTCGAGTAATAATTTCGAAGAGTGGATGAAGAAATATGCCGAGAAAAATGATTTGAGGATGGACAATTTAGAGGTGAAAGTGGGAGGATATGATGCGGTACTTAATAGCATCAACACTCAAATGGGACAAATGGCTACTACACTTGGAAAAATGCAAGCCAAGGAAGAATCGGGAAGACTTCCAAGTCAACCATCCCATGCCAAAGCTCTTACGGTGTTAAGGTCGGGAAAGATTATAGACAATAAAGTAAGGATACCGGGTGAAGAGGTGGAGAAAGAAAAAGATGCAGCGGTTTTTGATGAAGAAAACGAGGAAGAAATCGAGGAAATTATTTGTGAGGAGAAGGAAGCCGAAAATGAGGAGAAAGAAGAGGAAAGGAAGAAGAGAAAAAGAGTAGAAGCCGAGGTCGGAAGTGAAAGGATAATTCTTCATAAGTCGAAGAATCCGTACAAGCCTCCCGTTCCTTATCCGAGCAATCTTAGGAACAAAAAGAAGGATCAACAATTTCAGCAACTATACGATCTTCTAGCAAAGGTTGAGATAAATGTCCCTTTGCTCGATATGATTTCGAATATTCCTTCTTATGTGAAATTTTTTAAGGAGTTAGCTTCTAACAAGAGAAAGTTCGAGGAGAACGAGAAAGTTGTGTTGTTTGCAGGTGCAAGTGTTGTGATGCAACACCAAGTACCACCAAAAGAGAGTGATCCGGGAAGCTTTGTGATTAAAATTGTGATTGGAGCCGGAAACGAGGTGTCCGGAATGTTAGACTTGGGAGCCGGAATTAACTTAATGCCGTCGGCGATTTTTGATCAATTAAAGCTTGATAACTTGAAGCCGACGAGGATTTGTCTACAACTTGCCGACCGATCGGTGAGGTATCCAAGAGGAATTGTCGAGGACATTCTTGTCGAAGTTGGAGGATTAATTGTGCCGGTTGATTTCGTCGTGCTCGATGTTGGTGACATACCGGAGAATTCCCAAGATCACTCTATATTATTGGGACGTCCGTTCATGGCTACAACCAACACTCTAATTGATGTGAAGAAGGGACAACTCCAAATGTCGGTACTTGGAGAGACGGTGTCGATTTCGGTTAAAAAGAAAAACATGGCTCCAGCTGCAACGTTGATGGAAGAGTGCTCATTTGTTGATGTGATCGATACATTGACTATGCAAGCCTTGGAGATTAAGGAAGAGAATGAAGTGGAGCTTGGAGATGATGATTTGGTTGAGTTAGAAGAGAATGAACAAGCTCCACGGTTTGTCGACTTGAGCGTGGGGGGGGAGGATCGAAAGAAGGAAGTGTCGTTGCCAACAAAAAGTGTGAAGTTGGTGTTGAAAGACTTGCCCCCTAACCTCAAGTACGTGTTTTTGGAAGAAGGTGAGAAAAAACCGGTCATCATTTCATCGAAGTTGACCGTTGAAGAAGAGGTGAGATTAGTTGAAGTGTTACAAGAGAATAAGGCCGCCATTGGTTGGAGTATCGAGGACTTGAAGGGAATCAGCCCTTCTATGTGCATGCATCGTATTAATTTGATCGAGAATGCTACTCCAAAGAGGCAGCCCCAAAGACGACTTAATCCACTTCTTAGTGATGTCGTGAAGAAAGAGATCATCAAGCTACATGGAGGTGGTTTGATAGTACCGGCAGCGGATAGTGAATGGGTATCACCGATTCACATGGTGCCGAAGAAAGGAGGGATCACGGTTGAAGAGAACGAAGCGGGTCAGCTCATAGCTACAAGAGAAAGAACCGGTTGGAGAATGTGCATGGATTACCGGGAGTTGAACGCCGCTACAAAAAAGGATCATTTTCCTTTGCCTTTTATTGACCAAATGCTTGATAAACTTGCCGGTAATTTCTTATATCATTATCTTGATGGACTTTCAGGTTATTACCAAATATTCATAGCACCGGAGGATCAATCGAAGACCACATTCACGAGTCCCTTTGGAACATTTGCATGGAAGAGGATGCCATTTGGGCTTTGCAATGCCCCAGGTACGTTTCAACGTTGCATGCTTTCCATATTTTCTGAGATGGTAGGGGATTTTGTTGAAGTGTTTATGGATGATTTTTCCGTGTTTGGTTCGTCATTTGATGATGCATTGAAAAAGATTGACACGGTTTTGAAAAGATGCATTGAGTGTAACCTTACTTTGAGTTGGGAAAAATCTAATTTTATGGTTACACAAGGGGTGGTACTTGGGCATGTTGTCTCTAGGAGAGGGATAGAAGTTGATCCCTCGAAAATTGAAGTGATAAAAAATTTGCCACCCCCGGTTAATGTTAAAGGTGTTAGAAGTTTTCTTGGGCATGCGGGTTTTTATAGACGTTTTATCAAAGACTTTTCAAAAATTGCACAACCTTTGTGTCATTTACTTGGTCAAGATGTTGAGTTTGTCTTTGATGATTCATGTTTGCATGCATTTAATACTTTGAAAGAAAAGCTTGTGAGTGCACCTATCTTAGTGTCACCGAATTGGAATTTGGAATTTGAAATAATGTGTGATGCTTCGAATTTTGCTGTGGGTGCGGTGTTGGGTCAAAGAATAGATAAAATGTTGCATGTGATTTATTATGCTAGTATGACTTTGAATGATGCACAAGTAAATTATACGACTACGGAAAAAGAGATGTTAGCGGTTGTATTCTCGTTAGACAAATTTAGGTCGTATTTACTTGGTACTAAAGTGATTGTTCATAGTGATCATGCGGCTCTTAGATATTTGATGACTAAAGCACAAGCTAAACCGAGAATCATAAGATGGATACTCTTGTTGCAAGAATTTGATGTGGAAATTAGAGATAGGAAGGGTTGTGAAAATGCGGTAGCCGATCACTTGTCTAGACTTGAATCGTGTGATAATAATGTGATTGCTAATGTTCCTATTTCTGAAACTTTTCCATATGAACAATCCATGCTTGTGAATGCTATTGATGAAAAAGCTCCATGGTATGCCGACATTGCTAACTATTTGGCAAGTGGAGAGATGCGTGAGGGAATTACTTCCCAAGAACGCAAACGTTTGTTGCATGTGTGTAGGTATTACTATTGGGATGATCCGTTGTTGTTCAAGCTTGGGAAGGACAACTTGTTGAGGAGATGTGTACCGGAAGGAGAACAACGAGCTATTATTTCTAAATGTCATGAAGATGCATCGGGTGGGCATTTTGCAAGTAGGAAGACCGGAGCTAAGATTCTACAATCGGGTTTTTTCTGGCCTACTTTGTTTAAAGATGTTCATTTCTTTATTATCTCATGTGATCGATTTCAACGTATTGGTAACATTGGTAAAAGGAACGAAATGCCTATGCAAGTTAATCTTGTGTGTGAAATTTTTGATGTGTGGGGCATCGATTTTATGGGTCCTTTTATCAGTGCTAACAAGTACGAGTATATTTTATTAGCCGTTGATTATGTGTCGAAGTGGGTTGAGGCAATCCCCACTCGAACATGTGGTGCTGATGTAGTGTTAAAGTTTGTGCAGGAAAATATCATTTCTCGCTTTGGATTTCCAAAGGCTATCATTAGTGATGGAGGGTCACACTTTTGCAACAAGCTTTTCAAGAGATTGATGAAGATAAATGGGATTGATCATCGAGTTGCTACTCCATACCATCCTCAAACTTCCGGACAAGCCGAGACAAGCAACAATCAAATCAAGACTATCATTGCCAAAACCGTGAAGCCATCGAGGAAAGATTGGCCGGAAAAACTTCGGGATGCTCTTTGGGCTCACCGGACAGCTTTCAAGACAATCCTCAATGCTACTCTGTTCCAAATTGTCTATGGAAAGTCGTGTCATTTACCGGTTGAGATTGAGCACAAGGCTTTTTGGGTTATCAAGAAAGTTAATTTGGAAATGACAAAGGCCGGAAAAGAGAGAGCTTTACAAATCGAGGAGCTTGAGGAGCTTCGTAATGAAGCTTATGAAAATGCTGTGATCTCAAAGGCTAAGATGAAGAAAGCTCATGACCGGAAATTGATCGTGAAAGACTTACAACCGGGTATGAAAGCACTATTATTCAATGCTCGACTTCGGTTATTTCCGGGAAAGCTTAAATCAAGGTGGGTCGGCCCATATGAAGTTGTGGCAATTCATGAGAATGGATCAGTTACGTTGAAGAAGGAAGGAGATGAACATGAGTTCAAGGTCAATGGCCATTTAGTGAAACGGTATTATGAAGGAGAGTCGAAAATCGGGAACGTCGAGGTTTTTCGACTCGAGGAAATTGATGTTTGAACTCTCAAATTGGAATAAGTCCAGCTCTGGACATTAAACTGAGCAAGAATAAAGGCTATTGGACTTGGACGAGCTTGGAAGTCGTTGGAATCGAAGAAAAAGGTCGAAAAAGAGAAGTCGAAGATTCTGGGAGTTCGGCGCCCGTCAAAACTGACATGGCGGTCGTCAAAGAAAAACGGCGCTCGCCAAATTAAAATTGACGGTCGCCGAAAGAGGTCGAAATTGAGAAAAAAAAATCTGCCCATTTTGAACCCAAATGACGGTCGTCACATGGCATTCGGCGACCGCCGAAATTTTTCTGCGATCGCCAAACAGAACGGCGGTCGCCGATTTTGAATTTCTGGGAAGTAAAAGAGACGGGCTAGGGCAGTTTTTCATTACACGAAAATTCCATTTTTCTTCACTTATCCTTTGCGATTTTCTTCCTCAATTCTTCATCGTTTTTATTCAAATTTCTTCCATCAAAACACTTACCTATATCTTGAGCTACTTGATTTACAGGTTTTGGGGATTTTCATCGGCTAAATATCAAGGAATTCTCAAGTTCTTGAGGTGCACGCAAGGTGTTCGACAAAAGTTCCGAACCAAAATTTTCAACTTTCTACATCCAATTCAATGGTGAGAAGTGCACGAAGGGCCGGAGATCGCAATCCTTCACCACCACCACCACCACCAAGGAAAAGGGGACGAGGTGCCGCTACTTCTTCCGCCTCAACCGGACCTCGAGATATTTCCGCACAATATGGAGCTCCGTTTCCCATCTTCTACGTCAAGGAAGGAAGAGCATATGAGAAATTAATCTCAAAGGGTGAGCACATCTTACCTCGTCCGATAGATTGGGAGTTAATGGAAAGGTTGAAGATCAAGGAAAGGATTTTAGAGCTTTTCCGGCGAATGAGTTTGAGGATTTTCGTGGAGATGGATTTCAAGTATTCCACGAAGCTTGGATTGGAGATGCTTAGTACCTTCAAACTAGTGCATGAGAAGAGGAAGCCATCGTATGCTACGTGTCGACTCAAGGGAGTAGAGGTCACGATAACGGAAGAAATCATGAACGAGGTCTTCGGAATTCAAGATGGAGAGGGAAGGATTACCGAAGAACGGGAAAGTGGGACCGTGAAGACAACACATTGGCAAGAGATGGCCGGGCCTAATGAGAAGTGGAAGGATCATGGTCGATCAATTGCATTCATCGATCCCGTGCTTTGCATAGTCCACAAGTTCTTGACCTACAACATCTTCGGGAAGGTGGAAGGCAACAAAGTGAACTCCTTGGAGTTTTCCTTCATCAATGCGGCTTTGAATGATATACCTTCGACTCCATTGAAGAAAGTGTGGGGTTTGATGGATCAAGCGGCTAGGGGAATACGGACTCGAGGGGCTTTGTTCCAATTTGCTCGACACCTTGCCATTGCCAATCAAATCATTGATGAGGATGATGAGACGTATGATGGAGAGCCGTGGGAAGTACCTCGGGCTTTGGATGTGTAGGAGTTCGAAGCGAGCGGGTTAATTTTGGCCGGAGAGTTCGTGCCGCATGAGATCCGTACCGCCAAAGATCCACAAGCATTGGTGGAGTATCGGCAAAAGAACTCGGCCCGCATACAAAAGTGGAGGTTGGAGTTGGCGGGAGAAAGGGTTAGTTCGTCGATTTTGAGAGAGGCTCAACTTGAGGAGGAGAACTTAATGCGTGAAAGAGCGGGTTCATCGTCCGGATTGGGGCATAATGTTGTCGATGGGACATCGACAAGAGATCCGGTGTGGGAGCAAGCGTACACGGACTACGGAGCACAAGGGAACCAAGATGCCGGGTGGACTAACCCGGGTGTGAGTTGGAGTCCAACATACGAGGTTCCTCAAGCCGGTACATACTACTCGGATTCGGGACGGATGCATCCCGAGGATCTCCAAGAGTTAATCAATGCCAATGCCCGAACATATGATGCACTTAATGCGAGGATGGATCGGATGTCCCTCGACGAGGCTACATGGAATAACCGGATGGCGGCCGAGAGGAGCTACTACGAGCAAACCACCCGTCAACTTTTGAGAGAGGAAAGGGACTATAACGAGCAAACTACTCGTAGGATTGTGAGAGAGGAGATGGAGGATATGAGAAGAGAGCAACGGCAATTCTTCGAGGCTTATGCTAGAGGAGGAGGCCACTTTCCACCACCCAACATGTGAGAGAGGTCGTGCTAGTCACGACCTAGGTACGTTTTCTTTTATTTTCTTTTATGTCTTTGTATAGATGTGTTGGTGTTTATTTGTGTTATCTTGGTGAGTAATTGGTTTAGTTTTTGTGTTTTGTTGAAAATCACCTATGCTCAAGGTTTTGGTTAGTCCCGAATGTGGTAGTGTTTGCATGGGATATGGTTAAGTTGTTACTTGAACTCATTTGGTTTGATGGTTGTACCGCTTGTTAAGTGTCGAGAAAATGAGTATATGATATATATGAGTTTCTTTCCTTGCTAAATACATGTGAGCTTTTGGGCCTAATTTCCTTGGAGTGTATTTATGATATTTTCTCGAGTTGTGAGCATGAGATGATTGAGAATAATGATTGGACTTTATTGTAGACATCACATGAATATGAAATTGCTTTGACTTTGTTAAGAATGGAAAATGACGTTTGAGATTGCCTAGGAATAACTCCACATTTATAAATTCCCCAAAATGACCGTGCCCGTCGAGGGACTCCCTAGTTAACCATTTTGAGCCTACATGGTACCTATTCTTGTAACCGAGAGTTCCACGAGAGATGTGAGATTTTGAGGGGTGTTACAAGTTTGATGGTGAAGGTTAATATGAGATGTTGTGATGAAATGAAAATGTGTTTTCTCGTGTAAAGGCATGCTATAATAAAAAAAGCTTACTCCCTAATAATAAAAAAAAACGAATACTCTTTGATTGTGAAAACCATTGACGAGGGAAGGAAAAAAAAAAAAAAAAAAGCAAAAAGAAAAAAAAATGAGAAAAAAGAAGAAAACAGTTGGAATGGATAACCGACTTATTACTTGATTTATTCGGAGATTTATTGTCCCCGTGTGGTGAGGACCCAACAGAATACTTGGCCACCACATTTGCGACAGACGAACCCGATTCAGAAGCTACCAACCCCAAATTTGTCGCAGCCTTCTTAGCCAACACCGCCTCCTCTAGGGTCACCATAGAGCGTGCTTGAGAAAAAGGAGGAAGGGGATCTCTCTGTCGTATCAACACCGTTATACGCCTCTGACAACCCAACCACCATTTGTAAGACTAAACGATCGTTGAACACCGGAGCCCCCACGTTCTTGATTTGATCAGACAATTGCTTGAACACCGGAGCCCCCACGTTCTTATAAGTCGTTTTTATAGCGGCGAAATCAATTAAAAATAACCGAACTAGTTGCCGAAACAACTCGCCCGAGTCGGTCTCGAGGAACACTACTATTGGCGCGTAAAAGTATTTATTTATTTGCAACGGAGAAGAGAAATAGAAATAGCATAATGCATTGGTTGATTTTGGTCTTGATTATGAACTAAAAGTTAACTAATAAAATTGAAAGCAAGCAAATAAAAAGGTTTAACCGATGACGAGAAGAAACTAGGATTTCGGGATTCACAAATCTCTACTTCGAGTTCAAATTCACGTTCATCAAGTTACATTAACACGCCCGTTTCCGGTTGGCACTAGTGTAGTTCAATTAATCCTAATCATATATTCGCATAAAAGCCTAATACATGTATGTGAAATTCAAATAGACATTTAATCGAACACCTTGATATCGAACGTAAATCCAAACCCTAAGATGAGAGATGCTTCACCCTAATCCTAGATAAGTATTTAGTTACTCATATCAATAATTGAAATCGAGCATGTCAACATAGAAGAATTCATGATCGCACAAATAAAATAAGAACACGGAATAATCAAGCAAGAAATTAAGAACACAAAAGCGAAAAGAAAACTTAATACGATTAATAAATGAACACAAGTACCTATCGGCGGTGAACTCCGACTTTTACCGAATTCGAATACAAAGCAAGCGATGAAAAAGTAGATGAAAAACGAGTCTCGATGTCCTCTCCCTAATCCCCGAATAATGATAGTAAAAAGCGTCCCTAGTCTTATGGGTCGAAACCCTAAATATACCCCAAGAGTTTCCGCGGTCAAACAAAGTCAAGTTCAGAAAATCGGGGACCAAGCGGCCGCTAGGGGGGTCAAGCGGCCGCTTGCCCTAGCATCCAGGAGGGCTGAACTGCACAGCCAAGCGGCCGCCTGGGGGGTCAGGCGGCCGCGTGCCCATCTTCCCGTAGCTCCTGGTCCAACAGCGAGGCGGCCGCTTGGGGGGTCAAGCGGCCGCGTGGGGCTTTCTCCAGCCGGTTCTGCCACAGGCACCAAGCGGGCGCTTGGTGGGTCAGGCGGGCGCCTGCTCAGCGGGCAGGTCCGTTCTTGGCTCGTCCCCTCGTTGCCTCGTCTACTTGTCGTCTCATTTTAGCCCGATCATACTCGTTTCTCGACCTTTTTCGCCCATGCATGCACACAGACCTACACACTCAATAAAACATCAAACATACCACAAACCAAGAGAAACACACACGAAACGACTCCAAACGACACAACTCAAACAGAAAGAAACTAAGAAAAACAACACAAAAACATATAAATCAACTCCCCCACACTTAGCTTTTTGCTTGTCCTCAAGCAAACAATCACGACACACAATACGAACCAAGCAATGACTAAGCTCAAGACAAACAATCAACCATAAGGGAATTCAAGGCACTCACATTCGACAAATCAAAATTAATTAATGAGTGTCCCTCAAGTATTCAAATCCCCACAGTTCAAACCATGATTCCACTCCACCAATATCAACAACGAGCACAAGTAAACAAAGCCACCGAAATGTCTATCCAAGTTAATCAAGTGAGGTAATATTCACTAGGTGTAAACAATCGAGGGTCACTCGAGTATCCTAGCGTGGTTTCCCATACTCATCGTTCTCGTAGAAGCAGTGTGGCTGCTTTACTAATACTAATATAATACTACTTTTTTTTTTCTCTTTTTTTTTTTTTTTTTTCTTCTCTTTTTTTTTCTTTTTTTTTTCTCGGCAACGGTATTTTTCGAACCATTTATTATTATTATTATTATTATTATTATTATTATTATTATTGTTTCTAGTTCGGCTGCCGACCCTTTTTTCACATACGCAACTAGCTTATTCGAACGTCTTCTGTTTTTGCGTCCGGTTGCGAATAATACCTATATATAGCTAAGCCACACTATTAATAAGAGAGACGATCAAAGTAGAATCCTCGTTTATAACCCGGCCGAACAATCAATGAACTCGATCTACTTAATACTCGTGCCTAACCGATGTCATGAAAAACACAGCTCTCCCTATGTAGCAAATCCTAAGTGTAGGACCCACGATTAATCAACTCGTCATTATCATCCTGATGAAGCCCTGAATTCAATTATGTGTAAACCGAAGCCTATATTACCTAGAACATGCTTCTAACAACTATACCGCAATTGTGCCAAATGGGGAGGGTGATCACACGACAAAACATACCAAAAGACACAACATAAGCGACGTTTGAAGACTACCATAACCCCAACAAACCTCGCGAAACAACGGGTTACCCTAAGAACATGCAAAGCTACCCCCCCACACTTGAAATAAACATTGTCCTCAATGTAAAACACACAAACAAGCAAATCTCAGGCAAGGGAGAAACAAAAACATGTCCAAACTAAAAGTAGAACTACCTAAGAAAATGTAATATACAGAACAAGCATAAAAAGAGGAAGGGTAAGAAGGCGCAAACAGTGATGTCGACTCCTTTGGTCTTCTCGATCAAGCCCGTATGAAATCGTGGGAAGGCCCCCACGTGGCGCTCATTTTTGTACCCGAAAGAGCAGCACGGTCCGTGGATTAGCCTCCATGTGGCGCTTGTTTAACGTCTCGAGCTTGACTCATACATGTGCAGAGCCTCTCCGATTCGAGGAGTGCACCAAACACAAGTCTTCCACCATGGTCTGTTTCCTTGGCACCACCAAAATTTCATCTCCCGATATGTTCATGCGGAGATTGTGTGCATGAACATCGATCACAGCATGGGTAGTGACCAAGAACGGCCTCCCAAGCAATATCTCCCGTTTATTCGAACTCCCCGAACCTTTTCCAAAATCGAGGACCACGAAATCCACAAAGACCTTTTTACCACAAACTCTGACAATAGTGTTTTTTGTAACTCCGCACGGAATTCGCACCGATTTGTCTGCCATTTGCAACTTCATCTTTGTGGGTTGCAGTGTTCCTAAGTTAAGCTCCTGAAAAAGAGAAAAAGACATCAAGTTAACTGCTGATCCCAAGTCGAGCATGCCTTGCACATCCTTAACATTCTCAAGTTCACAGTTAATCATGAAGCTCCCAGGATCCTCGATCTTAATTGGCATATGACATTGGATCTTTTTAGGCTCTTTCGATGTCTTATTAGTGTCAGCTCTTTCTACTCTCGTCCCCACCACTTCCATAGGGGTTTCCAGCTTCTTAACAGTAAGATCATCAACCTTCGGCTTACGTATCGGAGCTTCAGCCGCTAATCTAGAGCCCAACATAGGAGGTCTATAGGGATTCTTGGCCCGATGTAATTTCTCTAGGGATTTCCTACCTTCTACCTCACGCCCCTCAATCTTCTTCACAAATGATGCACCTACCAAACGACTCGGGAATGGTAGTTTAACCGTGTTGTACAACTCTGCTCTTCGAGAGGCTGATTCAGCTTGTCTTCTCATATCCTCCTCGTCGTACTCTTGCAACAGAGGTGCATCAATGTAAGCATATCTCGCAGCCACTTCGTTCTTGCTTGACTCCTCCTTGTTGGCCTGATTAGTTAAAGTTTTATCCACTACCACATGCTCAATCTTGATCTCATTATTCTCCACATCGTCTTCTCCCGAATCATCTTCATCACCATCTCCATACTCGCTCATTAACACTGTGAGGGCATTTACTTGAGCGGGGTGGCTCGAAGATTTTCCTTTTTGATTTGGCTGTGTTATCTCGTCTAGCCTTCCAGACAGCTGCCCGACCTGAATCTCAATTCTCTTAATCGCCGAATTCTGATTAGTCATTGTGGACTCCACACCATCTATCTTCTGCTGATTATGATGCAGTATAGCCTGTGTCGAGGCCAGAAACGATGCAAATTTTTCTTCTAAGTCTAAATTCTTAGGAGGCAGCTGATGTGGTTGGGGTGGTGTCGGTGCCTGATAGATGGGTTGATGCTGCTGCTGGTACTGGGGCCTCTGATAATTTTGATTATTATGCCAATTCTGGTTCCCGGCATTATGATACCCCTGATTCTGAGGTCGGTTCTGATTATTGAAATTCGTCTGAGAACCTTGTCCCTGGGTGTGTGTCTGGTCTTGTTTCCACGAGAAGTTAGGATGGTTCTTCCAGCCCGGGTTGTAAGTGTTAGAGTAGGGGTCATTCCTCTGGTTGCCCTGCTGATTGTACCCTTGCATCGCATTCACCTGCACCTCTGGACCATAGTTCGGGTCCATAATTTGGGGTGGAGATGGCATCCCCTGACCACAAGTGCTCGAGAAATGGCCTATCTCCCCACATAAGCTACACGGCTCCACTCGATAGATCTGTCGCTTTGGCTGCTCTTCAGTGGTCTCAAGCATCTGAACTTTCTTTGTTAGGTCGGCAACTTGCTTCGCCAACTGAGCATTGACACTCCCCTCGGGTCTGGCATAGTTACTACTTCCCCTTGAGCTCGTTTGCCTCGACTCAGCTGATAGTGACTTGAAGATCTCTGTCATCTCATCACTGTTCCGACCACTGATATTTCCGCCGGCTGCGGTTTTCACCTCTCGCTGGTCTTCTCTGCTCAAACCCTTGTAGAAAAACTGGATGATCGAATTAGGGCTGAGGTCGTGATGTGGGCACTGCCTCAGTAGACTTCTGAATCGCTCCCAGGCCTCATGGAAAAATTCCCCCGATTCTTGCTCGAAGGCACAAATCTGACCTTTCAAGTCGAAGGTCTTCTGCTGAGGATAGAACCGAGTAATAAACTCCCGGTACATGTCCGTCCAGGTAGTGATCGAATCCGGCTCCAAGGACAGCAGCCAGTTCTTCGCCCTATCTCTCAAAGCATACGGGACACACTTCAACCGGAGCTGATCGTCATCAAGTGCCCCGATGGGGAAGGCCTGCAAGGCTGTGTAGAACTCCCTGATGAAGTTTAGGGCATCCTCGTTAGTGGTCCCGGAGAACTGAGGAAGCTGAGCAAGATGGTGTGCCTTGAGGTCGTATCTTCGGGCGGCATCACTTAAGACGATGCATGAGCTAGCTCCGTCGATTTGCGGATGCGTCAGATCTCCAAAGAGGGGTGGTGGGGCACGGCGGTTGTTGTTGTTGTTGTTGTTATTGTTGTCTACATTGTTAACGTCGCGTTCGTCCATGAGTACGGTTTCGGTCTCGGGTTCGGAGTCGGTAGTGGTAGAGTCAGACGAGGAGTCTTCGCCTAACTTCGTGCACCGACTGATGCTCTTGCGTCTATTGATGTTTTCTATCACGGGTGCAAGCTCGGTATTCGCTCTTCGTGTACCTACCATGCACCAACAAAGACAAACAAACAATCAAACGCACCTGCTCAAGTAAATAAATAAATAAAAAGAAAAAAATAAAAAAGAAAATGTTGCAAACACCTAAACACTAATACTAGTGCCTAAAGTGTTCCCCGGCAACGGCGCCAAATTGATAAGTCGTTTTTATAGCGGCGAAATCAATTAAAAATAACCGAACTAGTTGCCGAAACAACTCGCCCGAGTCGGTCTCGAGGAACACTACTATTGGCGCGTAAAAGTATTTATTTATTTGCAACGGAGAAGAGAAATAGAAATAGCATAATGCATTGGTTGATTTTGGTCTTGATTATGAACTAAAAGTTAACTAATAAAATTGAAAGCAAGCAAATAAAAAGGTTTAACCGATGACGAGAAGAAACTAGGATTTCGGGATTCACAAATCTCTACTTCGAGTTCAAATTCACGTTCATCAAGTTACATTAACACGCCCGTTTCCGGTTGGCACTAGTGTAGTTCAATTAATCCTAATCATATATTCGCATAAAAGCCTAATACATGTATGTGAAATTCAAATAGACATTTAATCGAACACCTTGATATCGAACGTAAATCCAAACCCTAAGATGAGAGATGCTTCACCCTAATCCTAGATAAGTATTTAGTTACTCATATCAATAATTGAAATCGAGCATGTCAACATAGAAGAATTCATGATCGCACAAATAAAATAAGAACACGGAATAATCAAGCAAGAAATTAAGAACACAAAAGCGAAAAGAAAACTTAATACGATTAATAAATGAACACAAGTACCTATCGGCGGTGAACTCCGACTTTTACCGAATTCGAATACAAAGCAAGCGATGAAAAAGTAGATGAAAAACGAGTCTCGATGTCCTCTCCCTAATCCCCGAATAATGATAGTAAAAAGCGTCCCTAGTCTTATGGGTCGAAACCCTAAATATACCCCAAGAGTTTCCGCGGTCAAACAAAGTCAAGTTCAGAAAATCGGGGACCAAGCGGCCGCTAGGGGGGTCAAGCGGCCGCTTGCCCTAGCATTCAGGAGGGCTGAACTGCACAGCCAAGCGGCCGCCTGGGGGGTCAGGCGGCCGCGTGCCCATCTTCCCGTAGCTCCTGGTCCAACAGCGAGGCGGCCGCTTGGGGGGTCAAGCGGCCGCGTGGGGCTTTCTCCAGCCGGTTCTGCCACAGGCACCAAGCGGGCGCTTGGTGGGTCAGGCGGGCGCCTGCTCAGCGGGCAGGTCCGTTCTTGGCTCGTCCCCTCGTTGCCTCGTCTACTTGTCGTCTCATTTTAGCCCGATCATACTCGTTTCTCGACCTTTTTCGCCCATGCATGCACACAGACCTACACACTCAATAAAACATCAAACATACCACAAACCAAGAGAAACACACACGAAACGACTCCAAACGACACAACTCAAACAGAAAGAAACTAAGAAAAACAACACAAAAACATATAAATCAAGCGTGCTTGAGAAAAAGGAGGAAGGGGATCTCTCTGTCGTATCAACACCGTTATACGCCTCTGACAACCCAACCACCATTTGTAAGACTAAACGATCGTTGAACACCGGAGCCCCCACGTTCTTGATTTGATCAGACAATTGCTTGAGTTGCTGACAATAACTCGAAGCAGACGAAAAATCTACCATAATGGTGTGGGAAAACTATTTTTCAAGAGCAACACGCGAATGTTTATTTCGCCTTTATGTTATCACGAGACTGGGGTTCTTCTTCTTGATCTCTCCTTCCGCTGCGATTTTTTTCCTTCTCCATGTCATCTTCAAAACCTTTCTATCATCCGGCTCTTGCCTTCTTAAATATCAAGAATCACATTGCTATTTCTATGGATTTGAAGACCGGAAAATATGCTACTTGGGCTGAGTTATTTCGAGTCCATGCACGTTCCACTCGGGTTTTTCATCATATCATTCCAGCTGACAAAGAGAAGGTTAAAGAGCCTACCACGGATGAAAAAATTGATCTTTGGAAAACTCTAGATGCAACTGTGCTCGGGTGGATTTATATCACCATTTCAAATGACCTCCAGACTACGATTCTCGAACCGCGTTGCACGGAGATGCAAGCATGTGATCGTCTTCAAGATATATTTCAAGAGCAACTAGACATTTATAGGGGGCGGAATAATTTCAACCTCAAGGGAAGACCCAACAAGTGGATAATTAATTCGGGTGGAGTCGCTCATGGCGGGAGTCGAACCCAGGACCTGCCACAAGGCTAGGCTCTGATACCATGTTAGTAACTGCTTCTTCTAAAAGCTCGAACTGTTAGAGAAGTTGGGCAACTATACATTTATAGTGGGCCGAATATATTCTTCAATATTGGAGAATATATTGGAGAATATATTCGGCCCCACTATAAATGTCTATAGTTGCTCAACTTCTCTAACAGTTCGAGCTTTTAGGTGAAACGGCTTCTATGCGAAAATTACATGTTTTTTTTTTTGCGAAAATTCAACTTTCATAAACGTTAAAGTATGACTCGAGTCGAAATGAAAATGGAACGAGAGTAAGAAGTCGCGGACGCGCACGAGATGTCTCACGCGAGGCACGTAATTAATTATGGGGTGTATGTCAGGATGACATTACCGTATGATTTACTTGGGGACATAAGAGGCGTGAGATTAATAGTGCCATAAGAGACGTTCGATTGAATTTATTTGGTTCCTTTTTTAGTTGATTTAGTTTAAGAAAATTATAATTATATTGGAAATATAATTATATTTCTTAATAGTTTATGAGACATATTAGTAAAAGAATTTATTCTTAATTTTTAATTGTTTCCAATTTGATAGATTTTTTACACTTATAAATTCGGGTTCTCCGATAGACGAAAATTATAGAGTGCATAGAGTACATTATTGTAAGCTTCAACGATGTAGTGAATTTCTCTTTCTTCCCGTGGTTTTTTCCGTGTTCTGGGTTTCCACGTAAATTTGTGTGTTCGTTATTTTCATTTATCTTTTTCTTCGCATCTCATATATATTTCGAGAGTAGTGAGCGATTTAGTTTCAATATCGCAACAACTGGTATCAAAGCCTTCTTTGAGTTTTTTGGGCGTAGATATCACAACAATTGGTATCAGAGCATCGTAAAAGCATAATAAGTGGTCATGGAGTTTGGTGGTACCTAATGGATGGCCGGTGCAACTTCATATTCTTGTACTAAGTTTGGTGCGGTTCAAACTTAAGTTGCTCATGTTTTTAGTGAACCCTGCGGGGCTGGGTGGAAAAAAGAAAATTAGATTTATGATCGTTGGAGTTAGACGACTTGGAGTCGCAGGGATTCTCATTAAGGTGGAGATTTGTCAAAGTATGACTCGAATCGAAATGAAAATGGAACGAAAGTACGAAGTCGCGGACGCGCACGAGATGTCTCACGCAAGACACATAATTAATTACGGGGTGTATGTCAGGATGACATTATCGTATGAATTAGTTGGGGATTTAAGAGACGTGAGATTGATAGTGTTGTAAGAGACGTTCGATTGAATTTATTCGGTTCCTTTTTTAGTTTATTTATTTTAAGAAATTATAATTATATTAGAAATATAATTATATTTTTTAATAGTTTATGAGTCATATTAGGAAAATAATTTATAACTAATTTTAATTGTTTCTAATTTGATAGGTTTTTTACATCTATAAATTGGGGTTCTCCAGAAGACGAAAATTATATAGTGCATAGAGTGAATTATTGTAAGACTCAACGATGTAGTGAATTTTTTTTTCTTCTCGTGTTTTGGGTTTTCACGTAAATTTGTGTGTTCGTTGTTTTCGTTTATCTTTTTCTTCGGATCTCATATATATTTCGAGAGTAGTGAGCGATTTAGTTTCAATATCGATTACCGTTTGTTTTTTTGGTAAAGGTCAATCACATATAAAATAAAAGTAGGGTAGTACAGTAAATCGCATGGGGAAAACCCCACCGCATCACCGAGCTAACAAACTAGCTCTCCAAACATCCAACAAAAACATATAGCACAAAAGAAACATATCGATTACCGTTTGTTGCGAATAATACACGTGCGTCAGCTGTTTTGGACTTGATTCATTGTGATCTTTGGGCTCCATCACATGTTGTGGCTACTAATGGTTTTCGCTATTATGCTATTTTTGTAGATGACCACATTCGTTTTTGTTGGTTTTATCCATTGCAGGCGAAGTCTGAATTTGTGGAAATTTTTTTAAAATTTCAGAAATTTAGTGAGAATCAGTTTTCACGAAAAATAAAACAATTCCACAGTGATGGAGGTACAGAATTTGCCAATACACGCCTGAAGCAACATTTCTTATCATGTGGCATTCGTCATCTTATGTCTTGTCCGTACACTCCAGCTCAAAATGGTCGAGTAGAGCGCAAACACCGTCATATCACCGAGATGTGTCTTGCCTTGTTATTTCACTCCTCAACTCCTCTTTCGTATTGGGTTGGCGCTTTTAGCACGGCAGTTTACATTATTAATCGGTTACCCACTGGAGTTTCGAATAAATCCCCATTTGATATATTATTTGGACGGACGCCTGCTTATGATTGCTTTCATGTATTTGGATGTCGCGTATATCCGTGTTTACGTGATTACACTAAAACCAAGTTTGATCCTCCGAGTGTGCCATGCGTTTTTCTAGGGTACAGCCCAAACCATAAAGGCTTTCGATGCCTCGACACGTCTACTGGCCGCATGTATATCAGTCGACATGCTAGGTTTGACGAACATCATTTTCCATTTGCTCGTCTTGGAAAATCTACGCCAGCTTCAAAACTCTCTATTTCGGAATTCCTCGATATATCGGACTCGCATATCAGAAATGTGCCTTCTACTGGGCTAACTCCCACCTCTCAAATGCCCGCTCATAAGTCTCTGCCACCTTTTATTATTTGCCCAAGTGATATTCCTACATGCTCTGCACATGTGCTCCCACCTCAACTTCCTAATCCTGATGCTTGCATTCCTACATGTGTAGAAAATGTCAACTTGCTGCCATCTCAGTCTACTAATCATCCACCACTTACAGGTCCAACTACACTTCGTACTATTTTTCCTACACCTCAACCACCCCCGGCTATCATGCGCACTCATCACATGCGTACTCGTGCTCAGTGGGGAAATTTGAAACCTCGACATCCTGCCGATATTGCTCTTACTACATGCAATCCACTATATACCGCTCTCACAGCCGTTACTGAACCAAAAGGCATCAAGTTCGCTCTCAAACACCCTGAATGGGTTCAAGCCATGGACGAAGAAATTGACGCTCTTCGTCGTAATAAAACTTGGGTTCTAGTTCCGTGGCCCGCGAACATAAACGTTGTTGGTTCCAAATGGGTTTATCGCACCAAATTCCTTGTCGATGGTTCTGTGGCTCGCTACAAAGCTCGTCTGGTTGCTCAAAGTTTCAGCCAAGTTCCTGGTTTCTACTTTACCCACACATTTAGTCCTGTGGTAAAAGCTTCTACAATTCGCCTTATTTTATCTCTTGCGGTTATGAATTCTTGGCCTTTACACCAGCTCGACGTCCAAAATGCTAAATGGTTTTCTTGATAAACCAGTTTATATGGAGCAACCTCCTGGTTACATCGATCCTGTACATCCAAATCATGTTTGCTCTCTTCGAAAAGCTTTATACGGTCTTCGTCAGGCCTCTTTAGCTTGGTATCAACGCTTTCGCGCGTTTCTTCTTCAGCTCGGCTTCACTTGTAGTAATGCTGACACTTCTCTTTTCGTTTTTCGCCGCCAAAAAGTTCTTATCTATCTTCTTGTCTACGTTGACGACATTATCATTACCGGCAACCATTCATCTTCGCTCCATGCTTTGATCACTCAATTAAGCAAGGAATTTGCAATTAAAGATCTTGGTCGCCTTGGATATTTTCTTGGTTTGGAGGTCTCCTATCCTTCATCCGAATTATTTCTCACTCAATCTAAGTACGCTCGGGATATTCTTTCACGTGTTGATCTCCTAGAATCTAAGCATGTCTCAACACCTTTGGAACCAGGGGCCTCTTTCACCTCCGCAGGTGATGCTTTTTCTGATCCCACTCAATACCGGTCACTTGTCGGCGCCCTACAATACTTGACCATCACTCGCCCCGATATCTCTTATGTCGTCAATACCGTAAGTCAGTTTCAACAACACCCTACTAATGAGCATTTTCAGGCCGTAAAACGCATCATCCGATACGTAAAAGGAACACTCGGTTATGGTTTATCTTTTTCTCAAGGTTAGCCAACTCTTCTTGGTTACTCATATGCCGATTGGGCACGCTGTCTGGATACTAGGCGTTCCACCTATGGATATGCTATCTTTCTCGGTCCTAATCTTGTTTCTTGGACTGCGAAAAAACAACCAACGGTGTCCCGTTCGAGTTGCGAGTCGGAGTATCGTGCTCTAGCTAACACATCAGCTGAACTACTTTGGGTTTGTAACATTCTTCGTGAACTTCACGCTCTTCCGTCCTCACCGACGGTACTGCTATGTGACAACAAGAGTGCTCTCTTTCTTACTCAAACTCCCATCTCGCACAAATGTGCGAAACATATCGATATTGATTGTCATTTCGTTAGAGAGCTTGTTGCGAGTGGTCGCTTGAGTACTCGCTTTGTTCCATCAGCTCTTTAGATCGCCGACATCTTCACTAAGAGTCTACCGCGTCCTTTGTTTGAATTATTTCGATCCAAGCTTCGCGTCGTTCCCCCGCTTCGCTTGTCGGGGGGTGTTAGACGTGATTAGTGATCCTCCATATATTTAGTGATTTGCCATATCTTTGTATCTTGTATGTTTATCATATTTCCTTAGTTTGCGATTCATTGTACTCTATATTAGAGACTATCAATAAATTTATTTCTTGAGGGAAATACTTATCCCTCCTATCAAAATCAATGGTCAAATTTGATTTATTAGGAGATACATATTAGGAAAAAATATTAGGAGAGAATTTGAATTCATACTTAGATAGTAGTAAGTCATACAGTCCAAATTATTAAGAGAGAATCCGAATTCATAGTAGGTAGTAGTAAGTCATACAATCCATTTTTTAGTTAGTCAGGTTTAGTTGAAAGAAATCCATGATTTTGGGAGATTTAATAAAATTATTGAGAGAAGATGAAACATCCAAAGTATTTGAGATAAAGTGATAAAAGTATTTTTAAAGAAATACTCTTATATTGTATTTATTTTAATTGTTTAGAAAGATCTTGGCCGTCTATTAAAATCAATGGTCAAAATTGATTTATAAGGAGATACATATTAGGAAAAAAAATTAGAGATAAAAATTATTTTGATCCCATAAAGAAGCTCTTTTCTCGATTTGGTCTCATTTTGTTTCACTTTCTCAATTTAGTCCCGTAAAACCCAAAACGCGATCAATTTAGTCCATTTTCAGTTCAGGAAGTCAAAATTAGCCGGAAATCGATTGACCGATAAAGACTTGGCAGTCAATTTGGAGAAATACCGCAAGAAAAATTAGTGTGATCCATGTATCAAAGTGTGAATATTATTTTCTGTTTTCTTTTCTTTTTTATTACTTTCGTCAAATCACAATTTGACACGTGAACCGCATTAAAATTTCCTAATTTTTTTATCGTATTCCCCCAAATTGTCTGTCACATCTTTTTCGGTCAACCGATTTCTGACTAATTTTAACTTTTTGAACTTAAAAGGGACTAAATTGACCACATTTTGGGTTTTATGGGACTAAATTGAGAAAGTGAAACAAAATGGGACCAAATCGAAAAAATGACTTCTTTATGAGACCAAAATAATTTTTATCTCAAAAAAATTATTAGGAGAGAATATGAATTCATAGTAGGTAGTCATACCGTCCATTTTTTAGTTAGTCAAGTTTAGTTGGAAAAAATCCATGATTTTAGGAGATTTAATAAAATTATTGAGAGAAGATGAAATATCAAAAGTATTTGAGAGAAAGTGATAAAAGTACTCCCTCCGTCCCAGAACTGTTTGTCAACCTGGTCAACCGATTTCTTGTTTGACCGTCGATTACTTATGATAAAAAATATATAAAAATTATTAAAAAAATACTAAAATAAAATTCATATTATGAATTTTATTTTAGTATTTTTTTAATAATTTTTATATATTTTTTATCATAAGTAATCGACGGTCAAACAAGAAAACGGTTGACCAGGTTGACAAACAGTGACGGAGGAAGTATTTTTTAAGAAATATTTTTATAATGTATTTATTTTAATTGTTTAGAAAAATCTTGACAGTCTATTAAAATTAATGGTTAAAATTGATTTATTAGGAGATAGGAGTACAATGTTAAGAAAAAAAATATTATGAGAGAATCGGAATTCGTTTTAAAGGACGGGAGTATAATTGTAAATATCTGAACTAAAGGCGATATTATTCCCCCTCTCTCTCCGGAATCAATCACATGCCCACGAACACCACAGTGGGAACTGAAGCGACATCCAAAAATCAATCTGTTATTAAAAAAAAAAAGGTCTGTAACCGAAACGACGACGGATCGTGTGGCCATCTCGTCTTCACGAGTTAAATAGAAAAGGAAGCGTCGGCAACTTCTCTTGGATTTTTCCCAAATTTTATTTATTTATTTACTTATATTTTAAAATTCTCTCCGTCCACTGAAAAGCGATAAGCAGAGAAACTCCCCTCATGGTCGAGCAACACTGTGCAGCAGTGTACTACCAATAATCGCTCCTCTCATTAATCATCGCCGATGGATACGAAGGTCAGAGCGCTTTTCGTGTTTGCTTTTCTGTTAATGTCGCCGCCGTACGGAGCTGAGGCGGCTCGCCGCCGAAACCTCGAAGCTCAGAGGCACTTGGCCCGGCTCAACAAGCCCCCCCTCAAATCCATCAAGGTGCGTTTAATTTGCGCTGTGTGTTTGTGTGTGAACTGTATTTATTAATTATAAATATAAAAAATAAAAAATAAAAAATCTGACATGTTTATTATCTGTTGTAGAGCCCAGATGGTGATTTCATAGATTGTGTTCGTGTATCTCATCAACCAGCTTTCGATCATCCCTTGTTTCAAAATCATACAATTCAGGTGACATTTCCTTTTCTTTTTTTGGTTTATAATAAAATTTTCCAAAAAAAAAAAAGAGGACACAAATGTATGATTGTGGTTTTTGCAGATGAGGCCTAGTTATCATCCAGAAGGGTTGGAATTGAGCGAGGCGAAGAATTCAGGAATCGGGGAAAAGGCTATGAGTCAATTGTGGCACATGAATGGGAGATGCCCAGACGGCGCAATCCCCATCAGAAGGACTAGAACAGAGGATTTGCTGAGAGCAAGCTCAATGAGTGAGTATGGGAAGAAGAAGAATGGAAAGAGCAGAAGGCAAACAACCTCTGCACCATCTCATCCCGAGCCGGCTGACATTGTTACCCAGAATGGGCATCAGGTGAATTTTGATTTTGGTGATATTTAATTTACGTTTTGTCGATTGATTGATCGGTCTATACGTAATTCTTGGGAGGTGTTTTTAATTTAGCATGCCATAGCTTATGTTGAAGGAGGTGAGTATTATGGAGCAAAGGCCACAATAAATGTGTGGGACCCCAAAATCCAACAGCCAAATGAATTCAGCCTGTCACAACTATGGATTCTTGGAGGTTCTTTCGCTTCAGATCTCAACAGCATTGAGGCTGGTTGGCAGGTAAATTCTTGAATTTATTTTTGTCATTCTTCGACGATTTAGATGAAGAAATTTGATTCATTCTTGTTTATATATGGTGAATCGGTTGGGGTTGAAAACAGGTTAGCCCAGATTTGTATGGAGATAACAACACAAGACTCTTCACATACTGGACTGTAAGTCATCTCAATTTGTATGGGGATAATGTAAAAAAGTAGTCTACGAGGTTTAGGGTAGTTACAAAACAACTAATTAAGATAAATTTTATCAATGTATTACTCCCATTGAATTAGTCGTCTTTCTTTTTGTTTGATTATTTAAAATATTTATCAAATAATTTCAATCGCCGCACGACTCATTATACAAAATCAAAGGGTGGTTTTGTAATTAACTATCCCATTTTTGTACAGAGTGATGCTTATCAAGCCACTGGTTGCTACAACTTGCTGTGCTCCGGATTTATTCAAATCAATAATGAAATAGCAATGGGGGCCAGCATCTACCCTATTTCCAGCTATCAAAGTTCCCAATATGACATCAGCATACTTGTTTGGAAGGTGATTGTTTGTTTTTATTTTTTTGCTAAAAAAGTAGTCCATATAATATTTTCATGTGATTAGCAAATTAAGTAACATGCACTCTGATGGCTGTTGCTGAATAATAAATCTTTCCATGTGACGCAAAAATAATAGTTATACATTTGTAGATACATTATATATATGCCAAATTTCTCCTTTTTGTTTTCTATCACACAAATCGACACATTTTAGCTGGCACGCATTTTATAATATGGACTATATAGTGAAATAATATGATGGGCAGATAATCCAATACATTATAATAGGATCATTTTTGATAGTTAATTATAAAGCTTACTCATGTTACTATGTTAGTTAAACAAACAATTATTCATTTCCTGGCAATGTATAGGATCCCAAAGAAGGAAACTGGTGGATGCAATTTGGGAATGACAACGTACTCGGGTACTGGCCTGCGTTCTTGTTCTCCTACTTATCCGAAAGTGCCTCGATGATCGAATGGGGTGGAGAAGTTGTGAACTCAGCATCCGACGGCCAGCACACGACCACCCAAATGGGGAGCGGCCATTTTCCCGAGGAGGGTTTTGGGAAGGCGAGTTACGTAAGGAATATTCAGGTTGTTGATAGCTTGAACAACCTGAGGGCCCCAAAGGACATCGGCGTTTTCACCGAGCAGTCGAGCTGCTACAACGTTCAGCTTGGCAAGAGTAACGATTGGGGTAACTACTTCTACTACGGTGGGCCTGGAAGGAACCCCAATTGCCCATGATCAATCTGAAGTCTAGTGTTGGTAAATGTAATATTGGTTGGTTGATTGTTTTTTACTACTTGTGAAAAAAACTCTCTTGAGATGATTCGTGTGTCGTTTATTGTCCAGAAAAATAAAGTAGCTAACTAGTTTTAGAGTGGGTTCTTAGTTTGAACATGCACGTCAATTATTCGTGGGCATGGGTAGTATAGTAATTGTTTTGTATGGATGATGTAATAGTGTTGCACATGATGTAGGAAAGTGAGTGGTGGTGTTTAGTTTCTTAAAGAAACTCACACCTATTCTTTTTTATTTTTCTTTTTTTTTTTAATTTTGTTGTAATAAATTGGAGATTTTGAATTGATGTTTTGAGATTGTGATCATAGGTCCTCTCCCAAGTTTGAAAATTTTCAAGATATCCCATATTCCGCGGGAAGTTAGCACGTGCTCGAATTTATTTATTTTTCGAAAGATCGACGAAAATGATATAGATAATTGATGTCTTTGAATCAACAAGTTCATTGAATAAAAGATAAGAATTGATTGTAATAAGGTTTGGTTTTTGACTTTGAGGTTCTTCAAATTTGGATTTGGAGTTCAAAAGGTCAAAACATCAAGATTCAAATCATGAAGTTTAAAGATTGTGAATTCAACTATGCAATTGATTTATTTTTTATATATATAATTATAGGTATATTTTTAATTCACTCTAGGTGAAGTTTGCTTGCTAACATCATAGGTATATTGAAGTGTAGGCCTCGTCAAAAGTAACGATTTTATTATGTCAAACAAAGTGGTACTAAAAAAATAAAAGCTCAATTTGGGCTCTCATTTCAAGCAAATTAAATATTTGGAGTCTAACATCATTTTGGGCTATCAATATGGATCAGCCCAATCATCATCGGACCAGTTAGCAACTTAGCATGTCTCGATCTCTATAGACTCCACCGAGTCTTAAATACTCTCATCTTGCTATTTACTATCTCCCGCGAATAGCTCGCCCTTGTTGCGTTGTAGTGATAACTATTACCGTGAAATTTGTTGACCACATACTACATATAATCCACTTAAATTTCTTTTACCTTTCAAAAAAGTCAATCACCTCAACTTACCTTCAAAACTTCACATTCACTGAAGTACCATTACTACAGGTTGCTATAAGAGAATGCACATTGTTTTTTTTATCCTCGCTCTTTCAATATTTTTTAGGTTAACTACATTTTCCAACCCGAAATTTAGTGGTTTTTGCACTATCCAACCTCAAAAATTGTTACAAATAAGTGAATAACTAAATCAGTGATTAATGTAAAAAACATTGTTACAAATAATTACGTGTAATTAATCATTGATTTAGTCAGATGCTCAACACATGTATAGAATATTATTTGGAATATTCTATTTTGATATCCGCTTCGTTAGAAAGTGCAAAATACTCAAACAAAAGGTACTGATCGACAACATTTTTTCGACAAGGTTGTAAAGTGCAAAAATTATTAAATTTCAAATTGGAAAATATAATTAATCCTATTTTTTATTTTCTCTTTTGACTTCATTGGGCTAAAAAATAAGTTGTGGATGGGCTAATCCATCAAGCATCTGCTACATACGACGCGAACACTACCTTGATGATCATCTCAAGACCCAAAACACTACCTTGATGATATCATGTCAAGACCATGCAAGCGAACGTTATTAACGTATATGAAAGTTTTTTTTTCTGAAATTCAGTAGTTTTGTCATTTCTTGGGAGATCAAACGCCACACCTAAAACAAGCCCTTTCTCGATCCGTTTATTCTCTCAATTGTCATTTCTCTTTGGAGTAATTCCTTTTTTAACGAAAAATTCACTTTCTAATTAGAGAAACTTTTTATGCAATGATTTATAATTTATTTGTAGAATGAAATACGTTGTACGTTGGTCAATATACTTAAATTGATCCAACAAGCAACAGAAATCAAAACTTGAATCCAATAAGAAACGAAGAGTAAAGCAAAAAAGCATACATTGCCCAAATACAAAAACCGTTATAATTAAGTTGTAACCGACGAAATGTAATAAGTATGACTATTCCAATCGCACGTCATTGTCTCATTTATTCATTGTGAACTCCAAACAATGTCCATATTTAATGTTGAAAATGAAGGTGTTGGAGCTAGGCAGCTAGCTAAGCAAAACAACACATTTATACCCCAATTTCAACAAATCAAAAAATATCATTTTGTTCAAAAATCATATAATAGGTTGGGTTAAAATATGATTTATTTATTTATAATTTTAAAAAATCTATCCATTGATATGGTTAATTCTTGGCTACCCATGGGTAGTGCCCTAGCCCATGGGGATTTTGCCAAATGTACAAGTGATAAAAAATGCACATAAAAATGTAAATGTAAAAACAATCACTTATACACTTGGCAAAACCTTCATGGACTAGGGCACTACCCATGGGTAGCCAAGAATTAAACCCCATTGATATAATGTCTTGCCGTTCAAAATTTTAATTTTTGTGGTGGAGATTTAAGGGCATATGGGGTCAATTAATATCTCACAACTAATGTTAGGTTTGTACTATATGGCCTGTGATGGTTCCACCATATTGTTACATATTGATTGATTATAGTTGTTTCTATTCCTCGACCATATTCTACTTTCACATTATCAATTATCATGATTAATGAATAATGAATAATGAATGACAGCACGATACATTTAATTAATTATGTCTTAAAAAAGGTACATTATACTCCAGTATTACTACTCCTAAGTCCTATCTATAATTTACATAAAACAAAAACAATTGGCAACGTATATAAGAAGAAAAGTCCCACACAATTTTATTTTCTCAAGCCTTGAAGCTTTGTGATTGTGAAAAGAAGTTCTCAAAGCATGGGGGAGATATCAATTTCTTTAAAGGCAAATTAATTTAATTATATCTTGCAAGAAATACAATTAACTTTATTTTTTAATAAGTAAATAAATCTTGCTTGCACATCAGGATTTTGTACCCCTTTTCATATTCCATTCATATATAAATAAACACTACTATAACTTCATTCTCATTATTTCCCAAAAATAAGAAATGGAAAACAAAATAAACATGTGGGATAAAATCAGCAACATTTTCAAGAAAAAGAAGAAGCCTCTTCCCATTGAAACCTTGTTCAAACTTTCTTCTCCATTGCCCTCATGGCCTAAAGGTTCATCATTGTTTTTCCTCTTCTAAGTTAGCATGATCTTATAAATGTGTTTTACTATGTTTTATGGTTAATTTAACTAGGTGAAGGTTTTGCAAGTGGGATTATTGATCTTGGAGGATTGCAAGTATCCCAAGTATCCAACTTCTCCAAGATTTGGGCTACACAAGAAGGCGGGCCCGACGACCGTGGGGCCACGTTCTTCGAGCCATCTCCCGTCCCTAATGGATTCTTCATGCTCGGTTGCTACAGCCAGCCGAACAATCGGCCCTTGTCCGGGTGGATTCTTGTCGGAAAAGACTCGACTAACGACCCCTCAAACCCTTCTCTGAAGCCACCGATCGATTACACTCTCGTTTGGAGTAGTAGCGAAAACGCAAAGACCAATGGCTACATTTGGCTGCCGGTCCCACCTGCCGGCGGCTACAAGCCCGTCGGGCTCGTAGTCACAAGCTCGCCCGAAAAGCCCGGCCTCGACAAAATCCGCTGCGTCCGGTCGGACCTCACGGACGCCAACGAGAACGACGCCTGGATTTGGGGGCCGGGAAAGGAAGACAAAAACGGGATCATCAACGTGTATAGCTCGAGACCGGAGAACAGAGGAGTCGAAGCGACGGGGGTTATGACCGGCTTGTTCCTAGTCCGGACCAACGGGGCCGGCTTCGACTTACCCTGTCTGAAAAACGTAAACGTGAACAAAGTCTCGATGATGCCGAACGAAGATCAAATCAAAGCGATCGTCGAGGCTTACTCGCCGCTCGTTTATTTCCATCCGGACGAGGAGTACTTGCCGTGTTCCGTGGAGTGGTTTTTCGAAAACGGGGCGTTGCTGTATGAAAAGGGCCACGAGTCGAACCCGGTCCGGGTCGACCCGGACGGGTCGAACCTTCCGCAGGGAGGTGAAAACGACGACACTTACTGGATCGACCTCCCTGCAGACGATGCAGCTAGGGTGAAAAAGGGCGATTTGTCGAGCGCGTGTGGGTACCTCCATGTGAAGCCGATGTTCGGAGGGACTTTTAGTGACGTGGCGATATGGCTGTTTTACCCCTTCAACGGCCCGGCCCGAGCGAAGGTCGAGTTCTTGAACGTTTCGTTGGGGAAAATCGGTGAGCATAATGGGGACTGGGAGCATGCGACGTTGAGGGTGAGCAATTTCGACGGGGAGTTGAAGAGCGTTTATTTTTCGCAGCATAGCAAGGGGGTTTGGGTCGACGTTTCTCGGCTGGAGTTTATCGGGAACGGGAATAATAATAATAAGCCGGTGGCGTATTCGTCTTTGCACGGGCATGCGTTTTATCCGGAGGCAGGGTTGGTGTTGCAGGGGAATGGGAACATTGGGCTGAGGAATGATACGGGAAAGGGGAAGTCTTTTGATGTCGGTTCGAAGGTGTTGGTGGTGAGTGCTGAGTATTTGGGGGGTGTTTACGCGGAGCCCGCGTGGTTGAACTACAAGAGGAAGTGGGGCCCGAAGATCAGCTACAAGACGGAGGATGAGATGAAGAAGGTGGGGAAGTTTCTGCCTGGGAAACTGAAGAGTGCGTTTGAGAAAGTAGTGAGGGGTCTTCCGAGTGAGGTGTTTGGGGAGGAAGGGCCGACCGGGCCTAAGTGGAAGGATAATTGGACTGCTGATGAAAGATCTTAAGTTGTATTATTTGTAAGTGTAAGTAAAAAAGTTTGTGATTTTTTTTACTATTTGATTGATCATTCGTTGTATAAATCAAATACGCTGGCTAGATTGTTTGTGTAGTGTCTCAACTTCAAATCCATTCTGAACCCAGGCATTGTATCCTCCTTCCATGTTATATACATGCTTGAAACCCTGTGGGTTTTGTTAAACAAAACCTCGGTTATATGATCAAATTGTCGTATTTCGTAAAAGGAAAAACCAAAGGAACTTACAGCCATAACCATATCAGTAGCTGCTTTGAGAGATCTAGCCCCACTTCTGCAACCCTGATAAATATTCAACAGTTTTCTAATTATAATCAATGAATGGAATGCATTTTTTTATGTTGCTTAATTTGAGTACATTTTTTACCACAACAAGTCGATCTTCCTTGCCAAAAAAGGAGACAGCTTGATTCATGAATTTGGGGTTTTTCAGCATACCTGGAAACAACCCATAGTAATGTTAAATTGTTAAGAATAAAAAGAGATAATAACATCACAAATCATCAAGTAACACAGACACATCCCATCTTTGTTTCTTTATTTGATGGTTTTTAGTTCAATTTTGCAAGTTGGTTACACAGGAGATTTTTAGTTCAATATTTTGTCTTGTGTGACGTCTATTCAGTTGAGTTAGTTTCACGCAAACATGACTTCAAAAGACCAATGACTTATTCATCTTTGTGTAATACTGACTCAACCGAATAGAAGTATCATGAGACAACGACCTGACCCGTGAAAAATTCAACTATAAATCATGCGGAGTATTGGTGTTTTTTTTTCTAAGATGAAATGTACCTTTGGGAGTGATGATCATGTATGGAATGTTGAAGGCATTCTCCACGTGGCCGTTGTTGAATTCTTGGTGTGTCCGGACATCAAGAAAAAGGTAGCCTTGATTGAGGAGGAGCTCTCTTGCAGCAAATACATCTACAGTCGCAACCTCTGCATCTGAACTACATAGACCCACAACCCAAACCATAACAAACCCACAAGGAAAAAATGCACCCATTTTTTTTTTAATTTAGTTTTTCGAATTGATGATTTTTTTTTGTTAGTGTAATATGCTACGCAGTGCACTGCCGCAACGAGTCGCTAGGCATCGCAATGCAGCAGCATACTTACATGTTTTTCTCTTTCTTCACATTGTATATTGTTATGTATCATGCACATCATGTATGATCTATTTTAGCATGTTGCATGTTTGACGTACTCAATCAATACTTGAAGAGATTGAAGACTTGATGCAACCATTGGTTCCTACACATGATGCACCAAGACTACATGCATAGGAATGATGTTGATGTTGCAGCAAGACTCAAGGCGCAACTGTTGCAGCAAGACTCAAGGTGCAACCATTGCAGCATGAAGATGCTGGTGCAAGGAGGCGCAACAGTGGTTCAGTCTGTGCAGGTGCTGCAGCATCGGTCAAAGCAGATTAGCTAAAATATAGGAGCAGCTCAACAACTCGATTTCCAAGGGAATTAGTTGGAAGGCTGTGCCTATAAATACAAGATTCTCTACAGCATATCATTGAGCTCTTAAACAACACATTTTATTCATTGTAAAAAAGCCTCTCGTGAGCTTTAGTATTTCGATTAGTCTTTTCTTCAAGAATAGTCGATTCATTGTACTACTGAGTACCATATTCGAACCAGCTTATACTGTAGTATTATTTGTGTTGATTGAGTCATTGATCCATGAATACGATACCAAAGGAATACATGTGTATGTCCTAAAGGTAGTCGATTGTGTATTCGGGATCAAGTGTTTGTAAAGACGATTATACGTTCTTTATTAATTAATTTTGCCGTAAGGCATTTACGTGTGGGTATATTCAAATACCCATACAAGATATATCTCGTGTCTCGTTTATTGTTTTACTAGTGTGTGTGAGTACGAAAATCGTTTGTCATACACGTTCCGTTTTTCTTTCCGCTGCATAACGTTCATCGTAATCTACATAAATCTGATAATTAACGGGATTAGTACTAAAAGTTTATTTTACAAAGAAGAAAAATAAAAACAACGATTTTCTTTTACACGTTAATGCGCTGCCGCAACATCTAAGTTGTTGCTGCGCAGTGCACTGCGTACGAAGTGCTGCGTATTCTTCATAATACCTAAGCACCTCGACTTTCAAGTGGTATCAGAGCCAACACTAGACTCACTTAGTGTTTTGATCCCTCTGATTACTCACACACATTATGTCGGACGCCTCGTACATCGTTAGAACACCGGTTGTTCTCGATGGCACAAATTATGGTTTTTGGAAAACTCGTATTGAAGCGAGAATCAAGTCCATTGATCGTAATTCATGGTTGTCAGTTCTTAGAGGATGGAAACCACCTCTTGAATCGATTCCAGAAGGCACTAAACTTGAAAAAGCGCCTGAAAAATGGTCCAAAGATGAGATCGCTGCTGCAACAGCCAATGATAGGGCTAGATGCGCGATTCTTGAATCCATTGATTGCGAGATGTATAAACTCGTCAAACAATGTGGTTCAGCCAAAGATATTTGGGACCAACTTCAACTTCACTGTGAGGGTGATACCGCAGTAAAGAAAACGAAGTTGCGCATGCTTATGTCTCGTTTTGAGAATTTGCGAATGCATGAGGATGAGTCCGCTAGTCAGTACTTTGGCGATATCATGGCTATTGTCAATGAGTGTGCTGACCTTGGTGGACCTATCTCCAATACCGCTGTATGCATCAAGGTGATGCGGTCTTTAAATTCAAAGTTTCAAGCTAAAGTCACCGCAATCGAAGACGGACCGTTGGGCTCCTCGGAGGATTATGTCACACTCATGGCTGTTTTTAAAACACATGAGCTGAACATACAAGATCGTGAAAGTCATGGACAAGCCCGTGAGAAGTCTATTGCATTCACCGCAACTGGACTAAGGGGTAATTCATTCACAAAGTCAGGCACTGCAGCAACACCTCGTGAGCAAAGTCTAGATTCTCTCACCGACGATGAGATCTATGAACTACTTGGATACGACGATGGTGATGACAAGTTTGATCGACTCTCAAAGAAATTGGATCTTATTCTTGTACGATCTCTCAAAGGAAATTTCGATCCACGACTAAGGAGGACTCTATCCAATGCTGCAACAGGTCAAGAAAGAAGACTTGTGCCTCAACGACCAAACTCAATTTTCAATTCGAGCCAAGAGAAGGACTGGTCCAAAATTGAGTGCCACACCTGCCATGGAGTTGGGCATTATGCTACCGAATGCCCATCTAAAAATAGAAAAATTGAAAATCTTGTTAATATGATGGCATTGCAGGACCCTAAGGTTGAAGAATTCTACACTGAAACAGCCCTTGCAGCTCGCTTCAAAGGTCGATGCTTATCAGATGATGAAGATGATGCTGATGCTGCAACCCCTACTTTTCAGCTGCAACATGCCAACCCTTCAACTCCTGCATCCATGGCAAGGGATTTCATGTGTCTCACTGCCTCCATTGATGACTATGAACCTGAAGAAGTTTCAATCCCCATCAATCTTTTCATGGAACTAAAGGACCAATTTGACATGCTCCGAATGGAATCCAAGAAGCAATCAATGATGGTGGAGAGATTTAAATCTGATAAAGCCTCATCCGAAGAAAGATTCAAGAAGGAATCAAAGTTGACGGAGAGATTAATCAACGACAAAGGCGCATACGAAGAACGATTAAAGAAATTTGATGTGGAACTCACAAAGAAGTATCTAGAGATTGATAGGCTAAAGATCGATTTGGAAAGGGCTAACGGGAAACTGGAGGTTGCCAACAACACTTTTGAGAAACTTAACACCGGCACCTCAAAGTTTGATACGGTGATGAGCATATCAAATATTGAAAGGCAAGGCCTCGGATATCAAAAGACCGTCGATGTCGTGTTCCCTCCAAAGAAGCTATCTACTGGAATCACATTTGTAAAGCCCGTGGAAGATGTCCCTGAGATCTCAACAACAAAAGAATCCACCGCAAGAGCAAGCTCGGAAGTTGTTGCTGCAACAGGAAGCAAGCCAGCCACTGCTGCCACACGCAAGAGCAGAAATGCAAAGAAGGGTCATGCAGCAACAAGTAAATTGAAAACTCCTCAACATCTGCCTGTGCCGAGAAACAAACCACGACGACGATATGTGTGTCACTATTGCCTTGTTCCTGGTCATATTCGACCATTTTGCTGGAAACGTGAGGGAGATATTGAAAATGGACGTTTCCTCGTCTCAAATGTCGGTCCCTGGAATCCCATCAAGCGACTCAACACAACTCGACCTACCTCAAGTCCAATAAAGAAGAAAGTGACTCGAGTATGGGTTCCCAAAATTGAAAATGTCGCGTTTGATGCCTCTACCACAGATTCCGCCACTGTTGCTGCAGCAGGACATTCTATCACTGCTGTAGGACTTTCAGATTCTACTGAAGAACTTTCAGCTACTGCCGCAGGACACTCTATCTCTAACGTAGGACTTTCGGACACTGCTGCAGTACTTCAAAGCATTCCTTGAATGCACGATCGTAACACGCTGCCGCATTGACATGTAAGCTTCAACTTCTCCTTCGACACTGCCGCATCAGAATGTCAAAATAAAGAATGTAAAATCTTCCGAAGGCAGAGAGGATATCCAAAGCTCCGAGGTAACATAGACGAACCCATAAAAAAAAACATATACTAAGGGTTTAGATTCAATGTACTCAGTGCCTAGGATATTCAACACATTCACTTTCTGCATCACGGTAAAATCATTAGAGAAGTATGTAGTTTATTTCATATGCAGCGTGTTGCCGCATCAGGAGACTTTTCAAATCTCCTGTGTTTTTGTTAGTTCTTCATTGAATAAGTTTATCTTAGAAGTCACCACACCAAAAAAAAAAAAATTTGCAAAAGAAGGTTATGCACAAGTGGATGAGCAAAGGGAGCCATTAGAGATGATGCATCAGTAAGGGGGAGCCACTGCAGATGATGCATCAGCAAATAAGATCCATTGCAAAAGAAGTTTCATAAATTTAATTATTCTTTTGTTATTGTTTATTTTAATTGTTGTGTTTCTCTTATTAGATAATCTTTAACTACGTTCTTTTTGTTAGGAAAAAATCTTAGCTTGGAAGTAATTCACTAAGGGGGAGTGTGTTCTTCCTTAGTGATAATACTTAGATATTATCTTACACTTCTAGGTTAAGAGAGTTTTCATTGAGGGGGAGTTGTTCTTATGCTCTTCCTTATGTTTTGTGAAGAAAGATAAAAAGGGGGAGTTTGTTAGTGTAATATGCTACGCAGTGCACTGCCGCAGCGAGTCGCTAGGCATCGCAATGCAGCAGCATACTTACATGTTTTTCTCTTTCTTCACATTGTATATTGTTATGTATCATGCACATCATGTATGATCTATTTTAGCATGTTGCATGCTTGACGTACTCAATCAATACTTGAAGAGATTGAAGACTTGATGCAACCATGGGTTCCTACACATGATGCACCAAGACTACATGCATAGGAATGATGTTGATGTTGCAGCAAGACTCAAGGCGCAACTGTTGCAGCAAGACTCAAGGTGCAACCATTGCAGCATGAAGATGCTGGTGCAAGGAGGCGCAACAGTGGTTCAGTCTGTGCAGGTGCTGCAGCATCGGTCAAAGCAAATTAGCTAAAATATAGGAGCAGCTCAACAACTCGATTTCCAAGGGAATTAGTTGGAAGGCTGTGCCTATAAATACAAGATTCTCTACAGCATATCATTGAGCTCTTAAACAACACATTTTATTCATTGTAAAAAAGCCTCTCGTGAGCTTTAGTATTTCGATTAGTCTTTTCTTCAAGAATAGTCGATTCATTGTACTACTGAGTACCATATTCGAACCAGCTTATACTGTAGTATTATTTGTGTTGATTGAGTCATTGATCCATGAATACGATACCAAAGGAATACATGTGTATGTCCTAAAGGTAGTCGATTGTGTATTCGGGATCAAGTGTTTGTAAAGACGATTATACGTTCTTTATTAATTAATTTTGCCGTAAGGCATTTACGTGTGGGTATATTCAAATACCCATACAAGATATATCTCGTGTCTCGTTTATTGTTTTACTAGTGTGTGTGAGTACGAAAATCGTTTGTCATACACGTTCCGTTTTTCTTTCCGCTGCATAACGTTCATCGTAATCTACATAAATCTGATAATTAACGGGATTAGTACTAAAAGTTTATTTTACAAAGAAGAAAAATAAAAACAACGATTTTCTTTTACACGTTAATGCGCTGCCGCAACATCTAAGTTGTTGCTGCGCAGTGCACTGCGTACGAAGTGCTGCGTATTCTTCATAATACCTAAGCACCTCGACTTTCAAGTGGTATCAGAGCCAACACTAGACTCACTTAGTGTTTTGATCCCTCTGATTACTCACACACATTATGTCGGACGCCTCGTACATCGTTAGAACACCGGTTGTTCTCGATGGCACAAATTATGGTTTTTGGAAAACTCGTATTGAAGCGAGAATCAAGTCCATTGATCGTAATTCATGGTTGTCAGTTCTTAGAGGATGGAAACCACCTCTTGAATCGATTCCAGAAGGCACTAAACTTGAAAAAGCGCCTGAAAAATGGTCCAAAGATGAGATCGCTGCTGCAACAGCCAATGATAGGGCTAGATGCGCGATTCTTGAATCCATTGATTGCGAGATGTATAAACTCGTCAAACAATGTGGTTCAGCCAAAGATATTTGGGACCAACTTCAACTTCACTGTGAGGGTGATACCGCAGTAAACAAAACGAAGTTGCGCATGCTTATGTCTCGTTTTGAGAATTTGCGAATGCATGAGGATGAGTCCGCTAGTCAGTACTTTGGCGATATCATGGCTATTGTCAATGAGTGTGCTGACCTTGGTGGACCTATCTCCAATACCGCTGTATGCAGCAAGGTGATGCGGTCTTTAAATTCAAAGTTTCAAGCTAAAGTCACCGCAATCGAAGACGGACCGTTGGGCTCCTCGGAGGATTATGTCACACTCATGGCTGTTTTTAAAACACATGAGCTGAACATACAAGATCGTGAAAGTCATGGACAAGCCCGTGACTTGTGATTATGAAATTATGAAATTATGAAATTTATTATAAAATTTAAATATGAAATTCAAACCAAAACAAATCAATTATGAAATTTATTATAAAATTTAAATATTTTTCAGGCGGATTGTGTTTGATTTTTGATTTGACTTGTGATTTTAAATTGATAATGTTGATAATTTCAATGTATTTATCGAGGTTTTGGGTAAACTCTAGGATTGAACGTAATAGTATGCAAGTCACGTCAAGGTACTAATAAGTCTGGTTTAATAAGCTCGTCCCGATTGAGAAAGTTTCACAATTTCCTCCTCAACAGTTTTATCTATGGTATTTCGAGTGGTGTACATCATGTAAATCTTAACCGTAAATTTAATATTATTATATTAAAAACATACGTAATCATCCACAACCGACATGTATGGTATATGCATTTACGATTAAAATTCCACTAGAAATAATGGTTTCAGTGTATCATCTCATCGACCCTCCACCAAGTGATTTTGCTTTATGTGGATCTGAAAGATAACCTGCATCTGCATATCCAACTAAAGAAGATCCCAAATTTTGTGAATAGAATAAACCTAAGTCAATGGTACCCTTTAGGTATCGCAGTATGTGCTTAACACCATTCCAATGTCTTTTAGTGGGTGCAGAGCTATATCTCGCGAGGAGATTAACAGAAAATGCTATATCAGGTCGAGTGCAATTAGCAAGATAAGTTAATGCACCAATTGCACTTAAGTATGGTACTTCAGGACCAAGAATTGTTTCCCCATCTTCAAGTGGACGAAATGAATCCTTTTTCACATCAAGCGAACGAACAACCATTGGTGAATCCAATGGGTATGCTTGATCCATATTAAATCGTTTTAGCAATTTTTCTGTATACGACGATTGATGAACAAATAATCCATCTTTGATATGCTCAATTTGCAAACCCAGACAAAATTTAGTTTTCCTAAATCTTTCATCTCAAATTCATTTTTCAAGTAATTTGCAGTTTTGTTGAGCTCTTCAGGAGTTCCTATCAAATTTAAATCATCAACATAAACTGCAATGATTGCAAATCCAACATTTGTTTTCTTTATGAAAACGCAAGGGCATAGGTCGTCATTTTTATATCCCTCTTTCAACAAGTATTCACTAAGACGATTGTACCACATTCGCCCGGATTGTTTTAATTCATACAAGGATCTTTGCAACTTGATTGAGAACATAGTTCTAGGGCATGTATCATTTGCTTGTGGTATTTTAAGTCCTTCAGGGACTTTCATGTAAATGTCACTATCGAGTGAACCATATAAATACGCAGTTACTACGTCCATAAGGCGTATATCGAGCTTTTGTGACACGGTCAGACTTATTAAAAATCTGAATGTTATAGTGTGCATTACTGGAGAATATGTCTCCTCGTAATCAATTCCTGGCCTTTGTGAGAAGCCTTGGGCTACAAGTCGAGCTTTGTATCTTGTAATTTCATTATCTTCATTTCTTTTTCTTACAAAAACCCATTTGTACCCTACAGGGGTTACATTTTTAGGAGTTCGGACTACAGGTCCAAAAACTTTTCGTTTTTCCAATGAATTTAACTCTGCTTGTATGGCTTCTTTCCATTTTGGCCAATCATTTCTAACTTGACAATCTTTCATAGATTGTGGTTCAGGGTCCTCATTTTGCATTATTTCAAGTGCCATATTAAAGGTGAATATGTTATCCACGACAACATTAGTTCGCTCCCATAATTATGAGATGATAAATAATTAATTGCGATCTCATTATTTTCGGGCACTAACGGTTCTTCAGGAACGACTTCATTTTCATTTGATTGATCAATCACTATTTTATCCATAGCTTGAGTATGAGTTTTCTCTTGTACATGTACTTTTCTCTTCCTCGGTACAATATCTTTTGCACCGGGTGGTCGACCACGCTTTTGGCGTATTTGAGACTCATTTTCTATGTTAATTTGTCCTTCAGGGACATCAATTTTCGCAGGAGTATTTACTGCTGGTATATGTGACTTTGTCACTTTTGTTTTATCAACAAACACATCGGGAAGTTGATTTGCGATTCTTTGCAAATTAATGATCTTTACAACTTCCTCCTCACACAACTTATTTCGAGGATCAAAGTGTGACAATGTTTTTTTTATTCCAAGAGATAATACGAGGATTCTTAGTATTCAATTTTATTCCACCCAAAGTGGGAAAAGTCATTTCATCAAAATGACAATCTGCAAATCTTGCAGTAAACAAATCCCCTGTTAATGGTTCAAGATACCTAATTATTGATGGTGAGTCAAACCCAACATAAATTCCAAGCCTCCGTTGGGGACCCATCTTTGTACGTTGTGGGGGTGAAATCGGAACTTGGACCGCACAACCAAAGATCTTTAGGTGTGATATATTAGGTTCTTGACCAACTGCAAGTTGTAAAGGCGAATACTGATGATAATGTGTAGGCCTTATACGAATCAGTGAAGCAGCATGCAGTATGGCATGTCCCCAAACAGATTGTGGGAGCTTTGTTTTCATAAGTATTGGTCTAGCAATTAACTGGAGACGTTTTATAAACGATTCAGCTAAACCATTTTGTGTGTGAACATGAGCTACCGAATGTTCAACTTCAATTCCAATTGACATACAATAGTTATCGAATGCTTCCGACTTGAATTCGGCAGCATTGTCAAGACGAATTTTCTTGATTGAGTAGTCAGGGAATTGTGCTCGTAATTTTATCATTTGAGCAAGTAATTTAGCGAATGCTGCGTTTCTTGTAGAGAGCAAGCAAACATGCGACCATCGTGTGGAAGCATCAATCAACACCATGAAATAACGAAATGGTCCACATGGTGGATGTATTGGTCCGCAAATATCTCCTTGGATTCTTTCTAAGAATGTTGGACATTCTGCATTAACCTTCGTAACAGAAGGTCTAATAATTAACTTGTCTTGCGAACACGCACTACATGGATATTCATTCGCTAAAAGGATCATCTTATCCTTTAGTTGGTGCCCATTTGAATTACCAATGATTCGACGCATCATAGTTGTCCCAGGATGCCCAAGTCGATCATGCCAAAGCATTAAAGCTTGTGAATTAGTGAACTTCTGGTTCATTACATTATTTGCTTCAACTGATTTTATCACGATTCCATACATGCCAGATGGAAGTGATTGCAGTTTTTCTTTTATCTGTTTTCTTCCAGATTCAAAAGAAGTTATGCATAGATATTCAATATGATTTTCATGCATTGTTTCTATGTGATATCCATTACAACGAATATCTTTAAAACTTAGCAAATTCCTTCTCGATTTGCTAGAATACAATGCATCTTTTAGGTCTAGTATGGTGTTATTTGGCAAGATAACACTAGCTCTTCCGGAGCCTTCAATAATACTGGATGCACCAGAAATTGTAACGACATTGTTCTTTGCAAATGTCAAGTTTATAAAATACTTTTTATCTCGAAGTATTGTATGGGTGGTGGCGCTATCGGCAAGACATTCATCCATCTATAAAAATAAAATAGTTTTAAAATTTATTTTGAAAAGATAAACAAAGTACGATAAATTATTAAAATGATCTAAACATTTTGATCAAAACGAAAATGCTTTGAAAATAAACTAATCAATGTTTTCCAATACGCCATTGCCAATCAGATTATCAATATTGCCATTCGGGTCCTCAAAGAAGTCAGAGGTCTCCAATTTTGTGATGTCAACTGGGCCATCATAATCCTCAAAGATTGAGTCATTGTAATCAGCAAGATTGGTCTCTACTTTACCTTTTCCTTTGATAGAATTCTGGTAGAGCTCAACAAGGTGTTTAGCCGTGCGACAGGCACGACTCCAATGCCCCACAATTCCACATCTATAGCATTTTTCTTCGCGCACCTTGTTCTCGTTTGGCTTATGCCTTTTGAAGCTACTACCTTGCTGATTATTTTGCCAATTATTTCGCCCATGAGACCTCCCACGGCCACTTCCTTGTTCGTATCCACGTTCACGTCCTCGCCCATTACCACGACCACGTCCACGTTCATTAACATTTGCTTCAGGCAACAGTGTGGATCCAGTTGGTCGTTTCTCATGATTTTTCATCAGTAGCTCATTGTTCTGTTCTGCTACTAACAAAAATGATATGAGCTCAGAATACTTTTTGAAGCCACGCAGACGGTATTGCTGCTGCAGGAGCACATTTGATGCATGAAATGTGGAGAACGTCTTTTCCATCATATCCTCTTCATTGATCTTTTCTCCGCACAAAGTTAATTTTGACGTTATTCTGAATAGTTCAGAATTGTATTCGCTAACAGTTTTGAAATCCTGTAAGCGGAGATGCATCCACTCGTAGCGTGCTTTAGGGAGGACAATGGTCTTTTGGTGATCAAATCTATCAGCCAAATTTTTCCATAAGACGTGGGGATCTTTGACAGTGAGATACTCAACTTTCAATCCTTCATGAATATGATGACGAAGGAATATGAGTGATTTTGCACGATCCTGCGGGGATGACGTGTTTGCCTCTTTGATTGTCTCACCCAAACCCTTGGAGATCAAATGAATCTCAGTATTAAGGTTCCACGATAAATAATTCTTCCCAGATATATCCAGTTCAACGAAATCTAGTTTCGCGATGTTTGCCATGAGTATCTACAAAATAAGATACATCAGGTCTCGATTTTCAAAGATGTTATTCGAGATAATTAGTATATAATCAATTCGATATTGATATTTCTACAGGAATATCATATCGTGACATGATGTTCTTCAGGAACATTTAATTTTTAGATTTGATATCTCTTCAGGAATATCATATCATAATGTTCTTCAGGAACATTAAAATTTTAATTGATTTATTTAGGATAATTAATTTGATATTACTTCAAGAATATCAAATTATAATGTTCTTCAGGAACATATAATATTACTTCAGGAATATCAGATTATATGTTCTTCGGGAACATATTACTTTTGTGAAGAAGGAAGAAGAAGTAGATATATTTATAATTATTTTAATAAATATAAATAAAATATAAATTCTTGCCTTGTACTTCGGATCTTGGGTGTCTAGAACTTGGATAAAGAACGCGGTTGAGCTTCTCGTGATAACGTGTTATAAAGTAAAGAGTGTTCAGAAAATTGAGAGAGAATTGAATGAATTTATTAATAAGAGGAGACCCCTTTATATAGGATACAATCTAGGGTTTCTGACTTAACCAACAAGTCATTTACAATAATATATATATTTATAACAAGTTTTAAGTAAATTAATGCACATTTTTCTATTTAACAAAATTTTAAGTAAACACACATTTATTTATTTAACAAATAAACCCATGTTTGTTTTTATTAATATATGATAAAAAATCAATTTCAACACTTAAATGGCCTATCAAAAAAAGTCCAATCACTCACTAATTCTCTTTCCTAAAGAAATTGCAAATTCCAATACGAGCTTGAATTTTATTGAGGAAAGAAAATCAAGGAGAATGGGAAGGAATCTAATAATGTGATATCATCATTAGTAAAATGTATTTTTACCATCAAAAGACACAAAAAAATATTATAAATATGGCAAAAGATTAAAATCCAAATTTACTTCCATCTTATTCCTATATAAATATAGTAAATATATCATTGTAAAATCATGCATGCACAATAAAGTTTATTTGGTGCAGCTTTTTATTTATTTTTAGTTTTGAGAGAGACATACAAAGAGAGAGAGATGGTCAAAAGCTCCATCCCCAAAATCAGATAAGAGAGAGGTTCTTGTGGTAAGACCAAGTTTATTTTACCCTTTTTAATAGTTTGTTATAGTTACAGATCTAAATCAAAATACTTCTACTATTATATATAATGAAAAAAAAAACATTCTTACACAAATCCAATTCAAACATTATTAATAATTATTATTATTACAAGGTAAATAAATAAAAAAGGCTCTCTTTACCCAATGATCATTGTTGCATGTTTTTGATTTGTGTTGCTTCTTTTTATTACAACATGCCGGCAAAGAACAAAGCTTAATTTTAGTTCTGTCTTGGGTTTTGATCTTGTTTTTTTCCTTCTTGTTTTGCTCGAAATTAAAAACAACATACCTTTATTAGTAATTAATAAGTATTATACAACATTTGTATTTTTGATTTGTTTCACTTTGACAAGAAGGTTTAATGGAGACTAATTCAGAAGTAAGAAGGCTTCACATTGTGTACTTCATTAGCCGGAAGGGCCGGACGGAGCACCCCCATCTCGTTCGAGTTCTTCATCACTCGAGAAACGGTGTCCGATTAAGAGGTAATTAATTAGTTATAATATCGATTATTCGTTCCTTTTTCGACTGATATTGTCCATACCTAGCTAGCTACAAATGTGCATCCATGCATAGGTTATTGCCTTCGTTTCACAACACGAATCAACACGTCTAATATACGTGTCAATTTGTAAGGACAGACGTGAAGCGATGGCTAGGAGAGCTGCGAGGACGAGACATGCCCGAATCATTTTCTTGGTCATACAAGAGGTAACTAGTTAATTAAATTTTGATTTACATTTTAATTTAATTTATTATTGTTTGCAGGAGATATAAGACAGGTTATGTGTGGCAAGATTTATTGGATGATGATTTGATTAATCCAATCTCTGACAATGAATATGTCCTCAAAGGATCAGATATTCTCTCAACCAATATTAAAGGTTTATTTTATTTTATTTTTTAAATGAGATGAAATTTAATTTTATAGTTTGAGTTATTATTTTTATTTTAATCTTGTAGACAAAGTGAGCAAGCAAAAAGACCAATTTCTCCAAGAAGACACAAAAGCCACAAGCAAAGAAGATCAGAACCAAAGCTGCCACAACTCATCAGAAATCGAAGAGGAGTCCCCGAATTTCGGCTCGGAGACCTCCACGCTGACCGACGAATCGGTAAAAAAGCCGGAAAAAAAGACCAAACAAGAAAAGCAGCACTCTTCGACTTTTTACTCGACTCTTCTAAGCAAGAAGAGGTCCGACAAATCAACCATCACCGACGAAAACAAAAGCCTTCCGCCAGCTGGCGATGCAGATCACTCCAAGAACACTTCGAACGTGTTTCGTAATTTGATCTCGTGCGGCGCCTCCGACACCAATGATTCTGCTGTGGTGCCAAAGCATAAGCAGATGAGTAACAATAATATTATGAATAGTAGGCCTAGTTTCATGAACAAGTGTTCGAGCGAGTTGAAAAGTGTTGTTCAACAGTCGGCGGAGATATGCAGAAGGGAGCAAGACAGATTCGGAGGGTCTCAGAGGGTGCTCGGAACACCTAGTTGGACTCAACAGCAATATTGGTCATGTGGAAGGTAATTTTGGTAATCGGTTTTTTCAGATAAATACATCAAGCCTCGGGGCTAGGTTTGTGATTCTCCTATGAATTTGTGTAATTTTTTCCTGGTGACAGAAAAAGCTTTGATGGGGTGAAGGACTCATTAAAGAACAAGAGTGAGTCCAGAGATCAAAGAGCAACCAGTTCAGCTTACATGCCCGTTAACGTGCCCAATTGCTCGTGAGTTTGGATATATGCAACACTAACACATCGAGTTGAGCCACCAAGAATCGAGTCACGTAATTTTTTGCTGGATTTAATGATTTTCGTTTTTTTTTTTGTTTTCTGCCAGACAGTGTGGGAAACCATTCAAGCCAGAGAAACTTCATGCCCATATGAAAGCGTGCAAGGGAATGAAAGCCATGTCCAAGATTGGTGCTGATCATGTTGACAAGCCATTGAAAACTGGCCACAACTTTCTACCTCACTGATTGCACTCTCTCAGCTTTTCGTCAAGTTGGATCTTCATATGTTTATTCGATTCCTCTAGACATTCGTTTTCCCATTTTTTTTCCTGAACAAGAACCGAGAAAAAACTCTAGTTGCTACATTCCATGTCCTGCAGACCTTTACGTGTAAACACACAAAGATCATAAGACGGAGTTTCGACTTCGGATGATTCTTATGATGATAAATGTTAGTCAACTAAATATCATGAATAATAAGGTGTTGAGATTTTATAAGGTATTCAATTTTTATGCAGAGTAAAAAATGACTTGCTGAATTTTCAATTTTCCAACAACTGTGGTTAGGATTTGCAAATAATCCAGCAAATAGTTTGTGTATATGTAAATACAAGTTCAAAATTGACTATTAAAGTGAATGGAAAAATGACTGGAAATAGTAGGGGTTTTAATCTATTTTTGAACTCTTCTATTGGTTTATTTCCATTTTTAAGAAACTTTGTTTATGAGAAGGTGGTTAAAACAAAAATCCCTGCAACTGCATTATCATTTCAATGATACAATCGTTTTATACAACTTATACCTCTGCAATACCAAAGCTTTAACCGAATCGGTATTAAATTCTGGAAAGTTTAATCTCAGTAGAACTGGTGTCTCAAACTATGTTAAAAAATCCATTGGTCAAAATCGGTTGATTTCAAATCCATACATCGATCAATTTGAACCAACATCGACACCTTTTGCCTTCAGGAATCCCTTGGCTTCAACAATGTCCTACAATACAAAAACAAAATGTCAAAAAATTGGATATGAAGAAGCTTTGGGCAAGTTATATAATAGCTACTCGCATTTAAAAGGTGAAGATACCTCTTGTAAAAGAATCGACTCCTGTGGGCAAGTTGGGAATCTCATGAGACCAACTCCAACCATTAGTAGACCATAGGATCCAAGTGATACAATGAAGTACACAGGTAACTAGCAAACAAAAATTATCATAAGGATGTATGTAATAGGCTAATACGGCAAGCAAAAAGAAACTTAACGATCTTTCCTTATGATCCTACTTCCTAGCAAACAAAAAGAAACTTACCAACCAAGTATAGCTCCTTGGAAGAACAGATGTCTGTAATAAGCTAATCCAGCAAGCTGATAAGGCTACAAGCAAAGCCATAATCTTAACGATGTGCTTCATTTTATCGCCACGTGTTACCCTTAGTTCAAAAAAAGGCAAACAAGTTAAGGTTTTAAAAGTGAACATCTTCCAATAGGCTAAATAAAACAGCTTTCATTCAATAAAATCAATGAGGGATAATAAACAGATTTACTGGGCCTGGAACTCGATAGCCTAGTTTTACTGCTGCCATCAGAAGGAAATAGGTATGATAATTTTTTTCATGTCCCCTCCAGAGAAATATACGAGGGACTCAAAGCCCTTGCGCAAAATTCCAAACATCATATGGCAAATCAACTTCTTAGGTAACCAAACCATCATTCATCAAGAAAATGATATGTATCTAAATTACAATTAAAGTGCTAAAATATTACATATACTGAAAATATAATGTTTTTCAATAAACCCAACAAGGGAAAATCAGTTACATACTGAAATTTTACTGCTACCATCAGAAGGAAATAGGTATTGTAATTTTTTCACGCCCCATCCAAAAGAAATATAGGAGGGACTCAAAGCCCTTGCGCAATATTCCAAACATCATATGGCATGGCAGATCAATTTCTTAGTAAACAAGCATTTGTTAAGCAAGAACGTAATACATTTATAATGATAATTATTACATTAAAATTTATTACATTTAATTGAAAAGAATGTACACATTAAACTATGAAACACTTTATTTCAACATCCCAAGAATGTACACATTAAACTATGAAACACTTTATTTCAACAACCAATCGGGAAATATCAATTGCCATATGAGCACAGCTCATAGTGGCATGTAACTCTCGATCAATATATTTTACAGCCATCAGAAGGAATAGGTATGTTAGTTTATTTCATGCCCCATACAAAGAAATATAGGAGAGACTCAAAGCCCTTGCGCAAAATTCCAAACATCATATGGCATAAACATATTATTTTTCAATAACACCAACCAGGAATGGGGCACGATTAACTGTAACATGGAACTCAATCGACCGCTTAGTTGTTACTGACATAAATCGGAAGGAAATAGGTATTTTAATTTTTGTTTTTCACGCCCCAGCCAGATAAACATGGGAGGGACTCAAAGCATCATTTGACAGATCAATTTCTTTACTAGTAGACGAGCATTTCAGAATACGATCGGACCGATCGAAGATCGGACAGATCAAAATATATTTTCTAATAAACTAATTTCAGCCTGAAAAAAAATATTAAAACAAACAAGAGAAAGTGATAGATTCATGAAAGCCCATTATAAAGATGATCTAAAAATCAATACCTAATACATATGAAAAAACAGAATTATAGCTTTACCAATTAACACAGGCATACCTGTTAGAACGGGATTCAGCTTTTCGGATCGTGAATTTTGGGTTAAGCAATTAATGCCCAAATTATTATTTTTTTCCGTAAAAAAGGGAATACGTATTGATGTACAGTGTGTTTGATATTGATATAAGGCGGCCGTAGAAAAAAATGCTTCTTGGGCGGCGGAGGCGGTGAAAAAAAATGGAGGCCGTAAAAAAAGGAATACGGATCTGAATCAAATTGAAAAGAAGGAGAAAACCTTTCGAGTTCGAAATGATGCACAGAATTTGAGTTCATGGGCTGGGCCTGGTGATCTCAGTTTAATTCATCCCAGACCCATTAAAGATATTAGTATTCAAACTGGTAGGCCCAGCAAAGTGAGATTTTTTTGAATTTTATTGTAGTCAATTGAGATTTTATTAAAAAATTTTGAACTTTAAACAAAATTAATTTAGAAAATTCATAGTTTTCTTGTAGAATTTGTTTTTTGTGTTAATTTATATGAATATTATAATGGAACCTCTTTAGTGTCCCGAGCATGTATTTATCATCTTCTTGGGTGACGTATCCGGATTACTTCGAACTTTCAGAGTCAAATCATAATTTCTTAAATCTGTCATTAGATCGGCGTAGTTCCATTTCTGGTCTTTTTCTTCTCGTGCTTCAAGTGTTAGAACTTTGCTTTCAAATCTGGAACTTAGGCTATGGAGAGTTTTTTCATAGACCATGATGGCAGGATAGAGTTCTCCAAGTTTTTTTTGGTAAAGGTCAATCACATAGAAAATAAAAGGTTAATACATACTGCGCATAGGAAAGAAACCCTCACCGCATCACAGAGCTAACAGGCTAGCTCTTCAACCATCTAAACCAAATCATAAAGCACTAAAACTACAAACACAATCATCAAGTTATATGTCATACTCTCTTCAATGGCCGTGCCGGAAGAGAGTCAGGGAGCCGTAACGAGTGTATCCTCTCCCGTATGATAGAGATCGCCTGAGAAGCCACCACTCCAGACGATACCGACCGATTCTCATATATCCTCGTGTTCCTCTCGAGCCAAATATAATAGATCAGCGCAGCGAGAAGTCCACGATACGCACAAGATATCAAGTGCCTCCCACGCCATCGAATAGCAGCCCGTAGTACAGCACTATGCCAACTTCCACGTGGCCATAGAAAACCCACCTCCACCTGTAATCTTTGCATACAGTCCTGTGAGAAGGGACACTAAAAGATAAGGTGGGAGTGTGTCTCAACGCTCTCACCACCACATAGTACACACGAGTCGTCCCCCGACCAATCCAACGCTTATCCCGAGTCGGCAGCCGACCTCGGATAGCCATCCAAATAATGAAGCAATGACGTGGTATACGTCCTGGTCCAGTCAAAAGGGCAGCCCACGGCACCCTGGGACCCTCTGGGCGGAAAAGAGTATATGCCGAATCGGAGGTATATGTCCCTGATCGATGCAATGTCCACCGCACTGTATCTGTCCTCATATCTATACTCGGCAACTCATCCATAAGATCAACAAACTCCGCAGCAAAGTCTGTTGGCCATCTCCATACACCATCAACTATGACCATACTCAACGACGTAGCCCTAGGGAGCCTCCTAAGCCACTGTCCCAACTGACACACCTCCTCCAATCGACCACGGGGATGCCAAGGGTCCCTCCAAAGGTAAAACTGTGAACCATATCCCCAACCTGCATCTGTATAGCTGGTAAAACAGTCGGGCGTAACTTTAGAAGCTGTCGCCAGCTCCAAGTGCATGCCCTTGGCACCTTAGCACTCCAAAAAGAGTGTCTCCTCAGTCTGTTCTCCCGTATCCAGCTGACTCAAACGGATTTCGGGTCCTGACTCAGAATAGCCCAAATGTGTCTGGTCATAAGGGCTCTATTTTGGGCAGTGAGATCTCGAATACCCAAACCACCCTCACTGGCAGGGCGGCAAATGTCAACCCATCGGACCTTGGCATATTCCTTGTTGCCCAACCCAAACCAAAGAAATCTCCTCAGCCTCTTCTCAATCTCCTCGATAATCCAATGGGGGAGGATGAATACACTGACCCAGTAGATATGTAGAGTACCAAGAACTGATCGGATCAGCTGTAATCGCCCTGCATAAGAAAGAGTACGAGAGGTTCAAGAGCCCAGTCTAGCATCAATCCTCTGTAGCAGGGGGGCACAAGCCCTCAAACTCAACTGAGAAGAGATCAGAGGAACTCCCAGATAACGCACCGGAAGGGTCCCGACCGGGAAGTCAAAAACTGGCTGGAGAATCGATACATCATCCTGCGCCTGGAGGGAGAGATAGATATTACTCTTATCTACATTCTCATGTAGACCCGAATAAGTCGAGAAAAGCTGCACTCCCCGTTTGAGTGTAGCGATAGACACAGGATCAGCGTGACAGGCAAGTAGTAGGTCATCAGCAAAACTAAGCATATAGGTCTGTGTCCTCTCACATCTCCAATGATACTGAAACCCCGGCTCTGCCTGAATATGCCACTCCAAGATCCCATGTAATACCTCCATCACAAGGACAAACAGAAAGGGTGACATCGGGTCCCCCTGCCTCAATCCCTGAGCACCTCTGAAATAACCCTCAGCCGAACCATTGATGTTCACCGAGTAGGCCGGAGTAGTGAGACACTCCATAGTCCAACCGATGAACACCTGATGGAATCCCATGGTTTCCAACGTCGCCCGCACAAAACTCCACTCAACTGTATTGATGAGCCATATTTTTTTGGCTCATTTTTAGGTTTTTAGAGTCAAGTACATCGAGTCTTTAGTTTGTTTTTACTTTGTTTGTGTCTGGGAGGGCACGTTTGGGTACTTGGGCAAGTTTTGCAGGTGGGCAGGTAAAGGAGTGAAAAGAGGAGCGCACTGTGTGAAAGAGGCAAGGAAATCACCTTCCATGGTCAAGAGCACTAGTTGAGCAAGCCAGACTGACGAAAAGGGTCCAGCAGAGTTGAGCAAGCAACCAGGACGTCAGCAGGTGGAGCAAGACTTGAGCTCGACCAAGTACCGCACATGGTCCGCTACCTCAGTCAGTCAGAGAAGGAAGTACATGGGCAAGCGCTAACATTGACGGAGGCGGAACGTTGGGCATTCGGTGTACCCAGAATCCTGAAAATCGTGGACTCTTCAAGATAAGGATAAAGAAGGACTCTCGTCCAACCGTAGAGGTATTCCCCCACACGTCTCCCATCAGCAAAGGTCCGTCTACATAAAGGAGTGACTGACGAAGAAGAAGCACGACGTATGAGCAGCGAAGAAACCGGAGCAAGCCCTAACCTGTCCAGCGAAGAAGAAGGCGGCCGCGTGAGCAACACCACTCGCCGGCGATTATTTTCTGTTAAGCCCTCGGGCTAAAAACAATTTCTTTTATGCTTTCATGTTTTTAATTTCGTACTTTGCTGTTATTTCCCTTTGAACAATTTCCCGTTTTAATGCATAATATGGTTCGTCGTAATTCTTCTATTTTATTTTCTGTTTTAATTATGTCAAGTAGCTAATCTGTTTGTATCTGGGCAAAGACAGAACCTGACCAACCCTAAGACGTGATCGTGCCGGGAGGCTTCTTGATGACAGCAACTAGCTGAGTTTTGTTCCCGATTCAACAGGGTAGTAACTTAAGCATGTTAGGGACTTGGGCAATCCTACAGTGACCAGTGGGAACCCCGACTTGCCTAACACAGGAGTACGTGGATCAACGCGACCGGGAGACTGGGCGTCCGCGAAGTACAACATGTTGCTGGAGATGTGGTCGTATGACTTGGGTCTGTCCAGGCATGCTATTGGCCATTCCGGGTTTGCTTGGAGGATGAAGGCGACTTGACCAACTTAGACTCATGCGGTCACATAGTGTCGAATTGGTCAACGTCAGGAGACCTGTCGAGAGAGATCTGGCAGGACTTAAACATAAGAGCGAATAAGGGTTCGGGGTATTAATATGCGTGACATCATAGGGATGTTAATACTTGGGATCTATAACTGGAAGACAAAACTGTTAGCAAAATGATATACGTACCGATGATCGGCAGCACATAGGTCAAGGGGGAAGTCAGGGGAGTCGATGCCTGGATACTTTAGTTTTTATTTGTTTCATCTTATCTGCTTAGTCGAGTCTGTTAATTGCTCAGTCCATTTATTAGGTTGCATGCTAGTTTTATTTCTGTTTAAGTTATTTGTTATTTTTCAGTCAAGTAAACACGGTGACCACGGTTCGGCAGTGCCCAACTGCTCTCCAAAACAAAACCTTTTCAAACGTGACAACCCAATTGAGCATTCAAAGCCGGGAAAACTATAAGCTAAATCGCCTCCTCGTGGGATCGACCCTATACTTGCTACTAGTACTTGTGCTAGTGAATAGTTTAGGAACTATAAATATTATTTTGCGCTACTCCACGACGGTAGCGTCATGTATCATAAGCCTTCATCAGATCAACTTTCAGCACACATCTAGCTGGAAGTCGCCTATGTCCGTATCCCTGCAGTAGCTCCTGAGCAAGGAGGATATTATCCCCAATGCATCTGCCAGGGACGAAGGCCGTCTGAGACCTATCAACCAATAAAGCCATACTAGCACTCATACGATTCGAAATAATTTTCGCTATCACCTTGTACAACACGTTGCAGCACGAGATGGGCCGAAAATCCTTAGGATGCTTCGGGGCAGCAACCTTCGGAATAAGCAAAAGAATCGTAGAGTTAACCTCTCTAACAAGCTTCCCGGTGCGAAAGAAATCTGAAATAGCCACGATACTCTAAGATTTAATAACCGGCCAAGCTTGTTTGAAGAATGCCGAAGAGTATCCATCAGGACCCGGGGCTCTATCATCATCGAATGCAAACAGAACGCTCTGAATCTCCGCTGCAGTCACCGGCCGAATCATATGCTCAACCATCTCTTCTGTCAATCTCCTAGTCACGAAAGGACGTAAATCTCCTACCACAGGATGGGTAGACGTGCCCAACAGCCCCTGAAAGAACGTCACTATCGTACTGCTAATCTGGGATGAGTCATTGACAAGCTCCCCTGTAGCCGTCTCGACCTGTAGAATACGTGATCGAGCCCGTCGAGACGCTATACTCCTGAAGAAAAAGTTCGTACACTGATCACCGTATCGTAACCATGATGTCTTCGCCCTCTGGCGTAAGTAAACCTGCTCCGACTCAACTGCCCGTGCATATAGTCGGCGGCATATGCCATCCAACACCAGTAATGGCTCAAAGGTAGGATCTCTACTCAAATACGTCTGGACGGTGAGCAAGAACTCCCTTGACCTCGTCACATTCGCTCCCAGATGCCCCTGTCTCCTCCTCATCTGTCTGAAAACACCCTTTAGAAGCTTAAGCTTCTTTACAACTGAATACATAGGCAATCCTGTAATCCCAAATACTCCTCGTCTGAGGTATAAAGTCCTCCATATCAGTAATGTGGTTATCGAACCGAAACCACGCTTTGTATCCCTGACTAGCTGTCACCGGATCCAAAAAACAGAGGTGTATGATCTGAGGTCCGGGATGGCAAAGTGTGATAGATATTGTCCGCACGATGCACTAGCCAGGAAGGGTTAGCCACCACTCTATCCAGTCGTCGCCACTTCCGGTCACTCTCCTGCTGATTATGCCACGTATACCATGGTCCGACCGTCGGTAGGGTGGCCAAATCAGCTGCCGTGAGACAAGCCTGGAACTCATCATCTGTCCCCATAGCCGCTCTACCACCCAAGGAGCTGTGCACCAAAAAAGTGAAATACCAAGATGATGCCAAGTTCGAAGTAGGAGAGAATGTTTCAGCGGTACTCCAGAGGAATGTACCAAGGAAGTGTGCAGACCCTGGAATGTTCTATATTCCCTGCATAATAGGCAACATGAACATAGAAAAATCCATGCTCGACTTGGGAGCATCGATCAATGTTATGCCTAAGTCAATGTACGAAGACTTGGGTATAGGGCCGATGAAACCAACAAGGGTAGTAATCCAGTTGGCAGACAGATCAAACGTGTACCCCGAGGGAATTCTGGAAGATGTATTGGTCAAGGTGGAGGAGCTCATTTTCCCTGCCGATTTCTATGTCCTGGACATGGGAAGATCAAGCAAGCAACCAGTGATGATCTTGGGAAGACCATTCTTGAAGACAGCAAGGACACACATTGACTGCGAGACTGGAAAGCTAACCTGCAAATTTGAAGGAGAAACGGTCACATTCGACTTATTCAAGTCAATGAAGCACCCAGAAGACACCGAGCAAGTGCATTATGTTGATCAGATTGATGAATTGATCGAGGAGCAAGCTCTAGGATATGGAGTTTCTGACAAAATGGATCTGGTGATACAAAGGGGATTGACCAGAGAAGATGCAGAGGATGAGCAACTTGAAGTTCAACAGATAGTTGAGCAACTAGGAGCTCTGGAGAATCACCCCATGGGCATGAGCAAGTTACCACCCCATGAAGTCACGATCATGGTACCATCCCTGGAGAAACCACCGGAGTTAGAATTGAAGAAACTCCCTGCACATCTTAAGTACATGTTCCTTGGGCAAAATGATACATTGCCCGTGATCATAAGTTCGAAACTGAAGAAGGAGGAAGAGAGCAGGCTGAGGAACATCCTTGACCAGTACAAGCAAGCCATTGGATGGACCTTAGCAGATATACGAGGAATCAGTCCCACCATATGCCAACACCACATATTGCTCGAGGAGGAGTCAAATCCAGTGCGCGATCCACAGAGAAAACTGAACCCCGCTATGAAGGAAGTAGTGCTCAAGGAGATACTCAAGCTGCTCAACTTGGGCATTATCTACCCTGTTTCAGACAGCAAATGGGTAAGTCCAGTTCATGTGGTGCCCAAGAAGTCAGGAATTCAAGTGATCGAGAACGAGAAAAAGGAGCAGATAGCCACTCGACTTCAAACTGGATGGAGAGTGTGCATAGACTACAGGAAGTTGAACAAGGTAACAAAGAAAGACCATTTTCCCCTACCCTTCATTGACGAGATGCTCGAGAGGCTAGCTGGAAAGACCCATTTCTGTTTCCTTGACGGATACTCGGGCTACATGCAAATTTGGGTAGCCCCGGAAGACCAGGACAAGACTACTTTCACTTGCCCATACGGTACCTTTGCATATCGACGCATGCCATTTGGTCTATGCAACGCTCCAGGGACTTTCCAGAGATGCATGATGAGCATCTTTGCCGATCTGCTCGAGCAAGGAATAGAAGTCTTCATGGATGACTTTACTGTATATGGCAGCTCGTTCGAGACATGCTTGAGCAACCTGGAGTTGGCCCTCAGCAGATGTGTGGAGAAAAGTTTGGTACTTAATTACGAGAAATGTCACTTCATGGTTGAGGAAGGGATAGTCCTTGGGCACGTGGTCTCTGCCAAGGGAATCGAAGTTGACCGAGCCAAAATAGAAACCATATCGAAGCTGCCTTATCCAAGGAATGTCAAGCAAGTTAGAGGCTTCCTTGTAGGGGTGGACGTCGGTTCGGTTCCGGTTAAACCGAACCGAATTTTCGGTTAACCGAAACCGAAATCAAGGAAAATGAAGAACCGAAACCGACCCAATTTTATAATTCGGTTTTTGAAAACCGAACCGAAATTTTCGGTTCGGTTTTTCAAAAACCCGATAAACCCGAAAAAAAAAGACTGCCAAATTTAAGATGGCTTATCTTGATCGGAATCAACCAAAAAATTTCATTTGTACAACACAAATTAATAGGCCTTCATGAAAGTGGTTGAATGTCGACGAGGCGAGGCGCTGGAGTTCGAAATCTAAGGACTCATGATGTTCAACTCCTAAAGAATTGCGCTAGAATGATCAGCGAGACGGGGGCAAAGCTCACCAGAGGTCGACAACATTTAGGAGGAGGCGATTGAAGTGTTTATTCAAAATAATTTTTTAGAGTTTTTGAGCGATAGATATATTTGCTACTGTAAAAATTTAAGATCTAAAAAGTGAAACTTTGAAAAATAGATTTTTTTCCGACAAAAGTAAAAAAAAAAATTGAAATACAGTAAATGTTTACGGGGAATGACAAAAGCAAAAGGCGTACTACTCCACGTCTCCACAGCTCCAGTGCTCCACTACCATTAATAATTTAATACTATTATTAATAATATATATAATATATATATATATAAATTCGGTTCTTCGGGTTTTTTGATTCGGTTTTCGGTTAACCGAAAACCGAAAAAATCTCAAAAGTACTAACCGAGAACCGAACCAAAACCCGAATTATCACTTTTCGGTTAACCGAAAACCGAAAATTTCGGTTCGGTTATGAAAAAAACCGATACCCGAAAACCGATTAGCCACCCCTACTTCCTTGGGCACGCTGGGTTCTACAGGAGGTTCGTGAGAGACTTTGCCAAAATTGCCCAACCTCTGACCAGGCTGTTACAAAATGAGGTTGATTGGAACTTTGATGATAACTGTCAAGCTGCCTTCAACCACCTCAAGGAAAGGTTAGTTACTGCCCCCATCATCCAGCCACCAGAATGGGGAATGCCATTTGAGCTTATGTGCGACGTGAGCGGTTATGCTGTTGGAGCTGTACTTGGGCAGATGAAGGGCAAGGAACGACATGTAATCTACTATGCATCCAAGACTTTGAACCCTGCCCAATGCAACTACGCGACCACAGAAAAAGAACTATTGGCTGTGGTGTTTGCATTCGAGAAGTTCAGATCTTACTTGCTCGGGAGCAAAACCATAGTCTACACTGACCATGCCGCGCTGAAGTACTTAATGGCCAAAAAGGAGACCAAGCCACGACTGATTAGATGGATCTTGTTGCTACAAGAGTTCGACATCGAAATCAGAGACAAATCAGGTAACCAAAATTTAGTGGCTGACCACTTGAGCAGGATAATCCAGCGAGAGGAAGGCATGCCCATCACGGAGACTTTTCCAGATGAGTACTTGTATCAGATTTCAACCAAGTCAGAAGAGTCGTGGTACGCAGACTTGGCCAACTACATAGTCACAGGAGATATACGGGAGGACATGACCCTCTACGGTAAGAACAAGCTCAAACGGGAGAGCAAGAAGTACATTTGGGATGATCCCTACATGTGGAAAAGGGGAGAAGACCAAGTACTGAGACGCTGCATCCCTGAAGTTGAGCAAGCAGACATTCTGAAGCACTGCCATGAGCAAGCCTGCGGAGGACACTTTGGCCACCGACGTACAGCAAGGAAGGTACTTGACTGTGGTTTTTATTGGACGACTCTTTTAAGAGATTGTTTTGAGTGGTGCAGGAGCTGTGACAAGTACCAAAGAGAGGGGAACGTAACCAAGAGAGATGAGATGCCCATGATGCCCATCATGCCAGTGGAAGTCTTCGATGTATGGGGAATCGACTTCATGGGACCATTGCCCAACTCCACAGGGAAGGAGTACATACTCTTGGCGGTTGACTATGTATCCAAATGGGTCGAGGCCAAGGCTACAGCAACTAATGATTCAAGAGTGGTAGCCACCTTCCTCAAGGGCGACATATTCAGCAGATTTGGTGTACCCCGCGCATTGATCAGCGACCAAGGTACGCACTTTTGCAATTATATAATTGAAAGGTTGCTCAGGAAGTATGGAGTGCACCACAGGATCTCCACAGCTTATCACCCCCAGGCCAATGGGCAAGCCGAGTTATCCAATCGTATCATCAAAACCATCTTGAGGAAGACGGTCAAGCCAGAAGGTAAGGATTGGAGCGACAAGCTCGATGATGCACTTTGGGCCTACAGAACCGCCTACAAAACACCTTCAGGGATCTCCCCCTACCGCATGGTGTTTGGCAAGTCATGCCACTTGCCCGTAGAAATCGAACACAAGGCGCATTGGGCAGTGAACAAGGTCAATTTCGACTGGGATGCGGCCAGCGAAGGGCGTAAACCTGACCTAACTGAGCTGGAGGAGATAAGGATTGAAGCGTATGATAATGCGGTCAATTACAAGGAACGGACAAAGAGAGCCCACGACAAAATCATCAAGAAAAAGAAGATCGAGCCCGGTCAACTGGTTCTGGTTTACCAAACCAAGTTTAAGTTCAAGGCTAAAAAGCTATCCACCAAATGGGCAGGACCATTCATAGTCCATGCTGTTTGCCCAAATGGTTCGGTTGAGCTAATTAAGCCAGGTGACGATCATATCTTTAAAGTGAATGGGCAGAGAGTCAAGGCTTACTATGGGAATGAGGATCTCAAGGGGATGATACCCCCTGAGCCAGCCGCTTGACCAAGCGAAGCAAGAAAAATAAGTCAGGCCCATGACAATAAATAGAGGCAAATACCGAAGGCGAACTCGGTATGTATATTATGTTTTCCCTTATTTCATTCTATGTTAATAAATTCACCACGCCAAGGAGTAGCCTTGGGCGGGAAAGGGTTTTGGTCTGTTTTGTCTGCAGGAAACAGGAAAATTGAGTGAGCAATTGCGGTAGTTGAGCAACGAGACGGGGTGGCCAGCTGTGATGATTGCGGAATTATCGGGAATCCGCAAAAGAGTCCCATCGACTCTGAATTTGCAGAGTCCTAATCGATTTCAAATTTTAAACCATCTATACCACCACCCCCCCTCTACTTCAAAAACCAAACACACAACTCCTCAACTTCCCCACTATCACCACTACCCCCATAACCCTAACTCCGAAAATTATGGTATCCACCCGCCCCAAAAACACTAAGTTGAACAAAATCCCTCACGGTACCAAAATCGATCTCACAAGCCCTCAATCACAACCGTCGAAGAAGATGGCCGGAGGAAAATCGTCGAAAGCCGCCGCCGCCGCATCTGTGCCCGCGAAGGAAAAAACGCCACCACCACCACCACCCACGGAGAAAGAAACCACCCCTTCACCGGCCAAACAGAGCCCGACGCGCGAGGCAAGCCCGGCCCCCATCAACACCATACTGGTAGACCAACTGACGGCGGAAATTGAAGCCCCGAAACTGTCTGACCTCGACACGACCCCAAAGCCATCAGAGGAGTCAAACCCGACGAGCCACAACGCTGAGCCGAGTGAGGACGTCGTGAAGAAGAGGAAGTTCACGGCGGAGGAGAAAGGTAAGTTCAAGAAGCCCCGTGAAGCTTCGCCGGCCGCCACCATGGAGTCGTCTTCTGACGAGAAGGCCGACGACATGTCAACCGCCGGCGACGAAGAGGAAGAAAAAGACGGCGAGGAAGAAACTGAGGTAAAAGAGGAGTCGGAGCACTCTGTCCCGGTCACCCCATCTGAGAAGTTCAAAACTCCGGCGACGACCCGAGTCACCCGTGGCAAGGGCAAGCAGTCAGTACCCCCACCCTCAAACATCCAGAAAAGGGCAGTTGTCGTGCCCAAGACGGTATGTTTCGAAACCCTTAAGGATTTGAATATTCTTGATCAAGTTAAGGGTTATTTTGCAGCTATAGGATGGGAAGACTTCTTGACCTGGCCTGGGCAAGTCTCTGAGAAATTGGTCAAGGAGTTCTATGAGGAGTTAAAGGTGAGAACGAGCAAGGATGGCGGGCCGTTGGGCATTTCTTTCAAATTGATGGGATCGTATAATGAGGCGAGCATCTTCGAGATCAACATGGCCATGGGAGCGGCCAGTTTCAAGGACAAGTTTTCAAAGGAGTACCAGGACAGATTGACCACGCCACCAGAGCGCACGCAGAAGGAGAGGAACGAGATCTGGAGGGCCTTGAGCAAGGAGAAAGTGTTCAAGTCACAGGAGGCCAAAAATCACCAGCTCAAGGACGACGCGTTGCGCATCTGCCACCGTATACTGGCGTATAATTTTTATGGGAAAAAGTACAACAGCAACACTATCTCCCTGACCGAGCTTGATCTACTGTGGTGCATGACCAAGAAGATCAAGGTCAACTTTGGAGCTTTTCTGTGCGCACAACTGAAGAACATATTGAGCAAGCCAGCACAGAGGTTGTCCCTTGCCCACTTTCCAGGAATTTATGCCCAGAGGATGGAGTTGAAGCTTGATTTTGAGTTGATGGAGATGATGCCCGAGGAAAAGTTTGACCATGCGTGTTTGAATAGGATGGCGGATATCAGAGTTGAAGGAGAGGATTGGGTGTTCACAAACCCAGAGGAAGTGAAGGCCTTGGCGATGGCAGCCAAGGCGAAAGTGAAGACCGAGCCTGTGAGTCGACCAAGTGAGAGGGTCGAGTTGCAGAAGGAGGAGATCTTTGAACAGTTGGATGTCCTCGAGGAGAAGCAGGATCGAATTGGAGAGAGGCAGGAGGAGCTGCATGCTGCCCTCATGGCATACTTCGCCCATGTTGGATTCAGGTACCCACCTGAACCCAAAACCTAAATGTACCCTCCCTTTTTGTTTTTAGTAGTTTAGGACTTTATTTTTTTTTTGTTTTTTTTTTTGGTCTTGAGTCTGCCCGGCTCATGTCTGATGGGGTCGACCTCTTTATTTGCACACTTTGCCCAAGGCAAAGTGTGTATGTGGGAAGGTGCGCCAACATCGTTGGAGTCGGAGTCAGGGGGGATGCTTGCCCAACTTATTACTGTTTGCACACTTTGCCAGAGGCAAAGTGTGTGAGTGGGGGAAGGACAAGAGCAACCCCATAGTTTGATCGAGTCGCATGCTTGATAAATACCTTGATCAATTTGAACAGTTTTCAAAATTAATAGTCTATGCATGAAAAATATTAGGGACGATGGAATTGCAACTAGGTAAGCTGTGAGGATTTGAGCCTACATCTGTGTGATATATTTCTTTCATGAGAGTAGCTGTTTAAAAAGATTGTGATGCTGAAGCTTGCCCAAGTTCTGACCATTGTGATTATTTGAAAACTGAGTTGAGTAATAAATGATTTAGGCATTTTCTTTATGCACTACAAATAAAAAGAAGACCCTTGTTAGCCCCTTGAGCCGAGCCAATATTTCTTGATCACCTGGGGGAAAATTTCCACTGCCCTGACCCAACCTGCATATATGCTCAAGTTCATAAAAAGAGCAAGTCAGGGCAAAGTCTTCTCAGAAAAAAAAAAGAAAAAAATAAATAAAAAAAATAAAAAAATAAAATATAGATCTATAAATAAAAAGGGTGTGCTAAAGCCCGTAAGAGAGAAGAAACTAGGAGGAAAGTTGCTAAGTAAAATGCATGTCCTACCTAAGATCAATTTTGGGCATTGCCCAAGCTAGCCTATACAGTCACCTTAGAAAGCCCTAATGATGTTGCCCAACTCAATTGAAAATGTCACAGGATAGAACTTGGTCAAGCCCAAAGCAGAACTTCTTTTAAAACAGCATTGAGCGAAACACTACCCATCCACTACATAGAGAGAAACACTTAGTGAGAATCCCAAAATCCTGTTGCAAACTCTTGACCGTTTTTTATGCATTCCATTGACTATGATTTTGACTATCTGTTCACTTGATCAACTCTCTGTATTTTGATAAGCATGCTGTCCTTGAGTCTTCTATTTTCTTTCATCCTCTACCCCCTGTTTGTTTTCTGCTTGAGCAGGCAAGTCACCGTACACGCTTGAGGACAAGCGAAGTAAAGTGTGTGCGTGTGATGAGCCATATTTTTTGGCTCATTTTTAGATTTTTAGAGTCAAGTACATCGAGTATTTAGTTTGTTTTTACTTTGTTTGTGTCTGGGAGGGCACGTTTGGGTACTTGGGCAAGTTTTGCAGGTGGGCAGGTAAAGGAGTGAAAAGAGGAGCGCACTGTGTGAAAGAGGCAAGGAAATCACCTTCCATGGTCAAGAGCACTAGTTGAGCAAGCCAGACTGACGAAAAGGGTCCAGCAGAGTTGAGCAAGCAACCAGGACGTCAGCAAGTGGAGCAAGACTTGAGCTCGACCAAGTACCGCACATGGTCCGCTACCTCAGTCAGTCAGAGAAGGAAGTACATGGGTAAGCGCTAACATTGACGGAGGCGGAACGTTGGGCATTCGGTGTACCCAGAATCCTGAAAATCGTGGACTCTTCAAGATAAGGATAAAGAAGGACTCTCGTCCAACCGTAGAGGTATTCCCCCACACGTCTCCCATCAGCAAAGGTCCGTCTAAATAAAGGAGTGACTGACGAAGAAGAAGCACGACGTATGAGCAGCGAAGAAACCGGAGCAAGCCCTAACCTGTCCAGCGAAGAAGAAGGCGGCCGCGTGAGCAACACCACTCGCCGGCGATTATTTTCTGTTAAGCCCTCGGGCTAAAAACAATTTCTTTTATGCTTTCATGTTTTTAATTTCGTACTTTGCTGTTATTTCCCTTTGAACAATTTCCCGTTTTAATGCATAATATGGTTCGTCGTAATTCTTCTATTTTATTTTCTGTTTTAATTATGTCAAGTAGCTAATCTGTTTGTATCTGGGCAAAGACAGAACCTGACCAACCCTAAGACGTGATCGTGCCGGGAGGCTTCTTGATGACAGCAACTAGCTGAGTTTTGTTCCCGATTCAACAGGGTAGTAACTTAAGCATGTTAGGGACTTGGGCAATCCTACAGTGACCAGTGGGAACCCCGACTTGCCTAACACAGGAGTACGTGGATCAACGCGACCGGGAGACTGGGCGTCCGCGAAGTACAACATGTTGCTGGAGATGTGGTCGTATGACTTGGGTCTGTCCAGGCATGCTATTGGCCATTCCGGGTTTGCTTGGAGGATGAAGGCGACTTGACCAACTTAGACTCATGCGGTCACATAGTGTCGAATTGGTCAACGTCAGGAGACCTGTCGAGAGAGATCTGGCAGGACTTAAACATAAGAGCGAATAAGGGTTCGGGGTATTAATATGCGTGACATCATAGGGATGTTAATACTTGGGATCTATAACTGGAAGACAAAACTGTTAGCAAAATGATATACGTACCGATGATCGACAGCACATAGGTCAAGGGGGAAGTCAGGGGAGTCGATGCCTGGATACTTTAGTTTTTATTTGTTTCATCTTATCTGCTTAGTCGAGTCTGTTAATTGCTCAGTCCATTTATTAGGTTGCATGCTAGTTTTATTTCTGTTTAAGTTATTTGTTATTTTTCAGTCAAGTAAACACGGTGACCACGGTTCGGCAGTGCCCAACTGCTCTCCAAGACAAAACCTTTTCAAACGTGACAACCCAATTGAGCATTCAAAGCCGGGAAAACTATAAGCTAAATCGCCTCCTCGTGGGATCGACCCTATACTTGCTACTAGTACTTGTGCTAGTGAATAGTTTAGGAACTATAAATATTATTTTGCGCTACTCCACGACGGTAGCGTCATGTATCATAAGCCTTCATCAGATCAACTTTCAGCACACATCTAGCTGGAAGTCGCCTATGTCCGTATCCCTGCAGTAGCTCCTGAGCAAGGAGGATATTATCCCCAATGCATCTGCCAGGGACGAAGGCCGTCTAAGACCTATCAACCAATAAAGCCATACTAGCACTCATACGATTCGAAATAATTTTCGCTATCACCTTGTACAACACGTTGCAGCACGAGATGGGCCGAAAATCCTTAGGATGCTTCGGGGCAGCAACCTTCGGAATAAGCAAAAGAATCGTAGAGTTAACCTCTCTAACAAGCTTCCCGGTGCGAAAGAAATCTGAAATAGCCACGATACTCTAAGATTTAATAACCGGCCAAGCTTGTTTGAAGAATGCCGAAGAGTATCCATCAGGACCCGGGGCTCTATCATCATCGAATGCAAACAGAACGCTCTGAATCTCCGCTGCAGTCACCGGCCGAATCATATGCTCAGCCATCTCTTCTGTCAATCTCCTAGTCACGAAAGGACGTAAATCTCCTACCACAGGATGGGTAGACGTGCCCAACAGCCCCTGAAAGAACGTCACTATCGTACTGCTAATCTGGGATGAGTCATTGACAAGCTCCCCTGTAGCCGTCTCGACCTGTAGAATACGTGATCGAGCCCGTCGAGACGCTATACTCCTGAAGAAAAAGTTCGTACACTGATCACCGTATCGTAACCATGATGTCTTCGCCCTCTGGCGTAAGTAAACCTGCTCCGACTCAACTGCCCGTGCATATAGTCGGCGGCATATGCCATCCAACACCAGTAATGGCTCAAAGGTAGGATCTCTACTCAAATACGTCTGGACGGTGAGCAAGAACTCCCTTGACCTCGTCACATTCGCTCCCAGATGCCCCTGTCTCCTCCTCATCTGTCTGAAAACACCCTTTAGAAGCTTAAGCTTCTTTACAACTGAATACATAGGCAATCCATAAATCGTGTAATCCCAAATACTCCTCGTCTGAGGTATAAAGTCCTCCATATCAGTAATGTGGTTATCGAACCGAAACCACGCTTTGTATCCCTGACTAGCTGTCACCGGATCCAAAAAACAGAGGTGTATGATCTGAGGTCCGGGATGGCAAAGTGTGATAGATATTGTCCGCACGATGCACTAGCCAGGAAGGGTTAGCCACCACTCTATCCAGTCGTCGCCACTTCCGGTCACTCTCCTGCTGATTATGCCACGTATACCATGGTCCGACCGTCGGTAGGGTGGCCAAATCAGCTGCCGTGAGACAAGCCTGGAACTCATCATCTGTCCCCATAGCCGCTCTACCACCCATAGCCTCACTCTCATCCACGATGGTGTTGAAATCTCCCAACACCACCCAATCATTATCTTGCAGGTGCTCAGAGATAGAGAGTAGATAGTCCCATAACTCTCGCCTCTCAATAATCGTATTATGGCCGTATACGAACGTGTAGAACCGAGTGACATCCGTCCTGAGCTCCGTAACACGACAATGTAAGCACTGATCGGACATATGCACCATCTGCACATCCACCAGACTCTGATCCCATCCGACCCAAATCCGCTTACCCGGCCCATTCCCGTAATCAATAATACGACTCCAAGAAGAAAAAACCTGATCAGCTACAAACGAAGACCTACTAGCGTTGACATGCGTTTCCAAAAGTGCAACGAGACCGACTGAGTTCTCCTGAATAAGATCCCGGACTGCTCTCTGATGGTCCGGCTTATTTAGCCCTCTAACGTTCCAACAAAGTGTACTACACATGTGGAGTACCAGGAAGGGCTGCTGTAGGACCCTGATATAGTATCATCGTAGTACCTGCCGTGTTATCTCGAGGAGCCGAGATTACTTCTTTCACCAGATTGCCTAGATCCAATGTCTGAGGCCCCATACTCAAACTCCAGAACCCCACCATCCCTACTGTCTCCGACTGTACAACAATCTGCTCTCTCGGATTCGTAGCTGCTTTCTCTACAGATCTCGTACCTGTAGCAATTACATCGTCATTCTCACCAATAACCTGCTCATCAAGGTCCCCAGCGTTAATCAAGGCCCCAAAAGAATTGGAGTATGTGTCGATTGTCGCCTGATCAAATATACTGTCGTCCGACGGTACATAATTGTTACCAGAACCTGTAGCCATCGTATTTTGCTTCCTTCCAAACCCATGAGACACATCTATCATCTTCATACAGTCGCCCGAATTAACGGGACTCGTCTGGTTTTTGGCCGAGTTCCGCACAACCAGAGATTCCTCTTACTGTTGTGGGGACGACGATAGTATATGACTCGTCCCGGTTGAGTAGGGTCCCCGTTTCTTGGCTCCCACAATTTTCCAATCATTGTCCTTGTCTTGTGCAACCAATTCCTTAGCTTTCCCTTGATTCGTTTGGACCGAGCGGGGCTGCTGGACCCTTGTTGTATTTTTTGGTTTAGGTTCAAACCGTTGAATGGGTTTGTGGTAGGTAGACTTTAGCTTCATTGGACAGTTGAGATTGCCATGCCCAAATGACTCACAAAGAGTGCATTTCCTAGGTCTCCATTCGTATTCAATATTCACTCTACAGCTACCTTCATATCCTCCCGCCTCCTGAGTAGGTTTTAATAAAATAACGTAGTCTCTGAACTCAGCATCAATTTTCATCATCACACATACTCTCGCATAGTCTATACGTGTCATAGAAGAGGTGACCGCGTCCGGGAATAATGGAGTACCAACCGCGCTTGCCACCATACTAAGCCCATCTCTTGTCCAGTATTTCATCGGTAGATTCCGCATCTTAATCAAAACCGGAACTTCACGATGGATATGTTTCTCAAAAGACATTCCTTCTCGCCACATTTGGAGAAAAAGTGGCTGTCCCGCCACCAGCCACGTCCCTCCCTCAATCACTGTGTTCATGTCCAACACAGTCTTAAACATGAATAAAAAAAACCATTAGTTGCAGCTTTAACATCAACAACTCCCTTCCAAGTTGATAATCCAAACCGCTTAGTAGTTTGAAATCCTAAAGATTCACCAAGAAAATAACCCACTAGCGTTTTATCCCATTTTCGTCTCCCCTCCTGAATGATATCCCACGTCGGTCGAATGAAAACTTGCCCATTATTAATATCAGGAGCCACATACTTCAATGAAATCCTCGTAGGTCTAAGCGCTATTTCTTTATCATTCTGAAAAAATGATGGACTCGCATTGGCTCTGAAATTTCCAAAAAATAAATTGTCGAGCGGATTAGGGCTTCGCTCAGTTATCTCTCCATGCTGTAGAACCGACCCTCCAATTATATTTTTATGAGGAGACTAGGATTGTTGGTTCATGTTCTGTCCCGCCCCGTGATTCACACCAGAAGAACCACTCGCCCAGTTGGAACCCATGATTATAGATTGTGTGTTCGAGTTTTCCTCGTTCAGAATAAACCCAATAGAATCAGTAGTAGCAGATGGAATCGCATTGAAATGTGGCTTGACCCCGTGTTTCAGACCAGTATAAGTTAGTTTAGGGTTCGAGTCTGACTCTATAATTTTCCCAACAGTAACAGATGGTGTAGGGTTCGAAACCCCCTCAGGTAATTTTATAACAGAATAAAGCTAATTTAAATTAATACCTGGTTTCGACCCCGAAACACCCAGTTGGTTCAAGAATTCCAATTGCACAGGGTCCGTACCCCTCGGCTCAATAGAATACGAATAATCTTGATTTATTTCCATATCCGCTGCCGCAATACTATTCTCCATAGTGTCCACATGCATGATATTATTGGAAGATACATCATCTCCTGATTGCATGGGATTTTTGTTAGGATTATCGCTGGTCAAACGCGATTCCAAAGGAAATCCATTACTGGGATTTGAATTTGAAAAAGAATTCAAATTCGTAGGTTGTGTTTGGCTGGGCACTAACACCGAATTTTCTAATAATGACACATCACCACAATCAAAACCTGATTTTCCATCGTCTGAAGCATGAACTTCAGAAACCTGCACATTTGTTTCCAGAACTCTAGTACGACTATCATCCGCAATAATCCCAAAATCCGACTTAAGAGAAGCGACGTCATTTTTATTTAACGTAGTAGTACATATCGACTTCCTCTTTTGCTCGGTTAGGGATCGTTCGTCATCACCAATATTACCAGTATCTGTAGCCCTTCGATCCATACCACCATTCTCTCTACCATCCACCCTCTTCACCAAATTCGCAAACTCTGGTACATCAAATTTAAAATCCGAATGTCTCATGGTAATCGTCCTCACTCCTCACCATCTACTCTGGGACCTGATTAAATTGTTGCATCAATGGCTTGTTGATTGGAACAGAATCAGACCTCGCCTCGGACTCGTAGGTTGACGGTGCAACCAGAGGAGTGTTGATTGGAACCCCATTGTCCGTCGGGTTATCAATCTTCTTCTTCCTAGGGCATCCTCTTCCACGTTTCGCTACATCACTTTCCATTAGCAGATCTTTCCACACCAATTAAATTCTAAATTTTATTTTATTTTTTGTGTCAAACTAACTGTAGTTCTCCAAGTTCTTTCCACACCAATTAAATTCTAAATTTTATTTTATTTTTTGTGTCAGACTAACTGTAGTTCTCCAAGTTTATACACCTCATTCACATATCTCATAATTTTGTCGAAATATTCATTTATATCTTCATCTTCTTACATCTGGAGTTGATGGAATTGAGCAGTAATAGTTCGGATTTTTGAACGTTTAACAGCTTGGCTACCCTCACATGTTCTCTGAAGTGTTTCTCAAGCTTCTTTAGCCGACGTGTAATTTTTCACCAGTTGATACATACTGAGCTCCAACCATTCACAAATGAGGAGAAGAGCTTTGTTGTTACCAGTTGATAATTCATGTTCTTCTCTTGCCGGGTTAGACGTGTGATGTTGGTCGTCAGTCGCCAGCTTCAGATGTGGCGACTCCACTCGCCAGGTTTGAGACATGAGCTGCAGTCGCTAGCTTATGGTGAAAAACCTTCAGTTGCCAGCTACGGTAAAGAGAAGCCGTAGTCGCCAGCTGCGATGAAGAGAAGCTGTAGTCGCCAGTTTTGAGTATATCAAACCTGAAATCAAGAAACGCATATACAAAAATACATTGTCGCCAAAACCAACATTTACATAATATATTATTATTATTTTTAATAATATTATCTTTAATATTTTTAATAATTATGTATTTAATAATTAAAATTTGTTAAAATAAATTTTAATAAAAAATATTTTTAATAATGAAATAAAAATACATTTTACAATATAAAATTTTCTTTAACTAATTTTAATTAATATTTTATTTAATATTTTATTATATTTATTATGTTTTAAATTTAAAATTTAAATTACTATATATAATATTTTTTCATTTCAAAATTTAAGCGGTTAAAATATAATTTTGTAAAAATATTTGTTATTAATAAAAATAATATAAAAAGTGAAATCACAAAAATATTTTAGAAATATTCTTTTAAATTTTAAAACTATACTTATTTTTTAGCTTAAATTTGGGTGTGCGGTTGAATATGGTATTACGCATTGATGCGTATAGAAAACCCCACATATGTACATATATATACTATATTAATTTATTTATTTTATAGGAGAGCTCTTATACTCCATCTATCCAAAAATAGTTGTCATACTTTCCTTTTTGGGGTGTCCAACAATAGTTGACACACCCCAAAAAAGGAAATAATTATTCTAAACTTTTTTATTTTAATATACAATTTTATTCTACTTTACCCCACCTACTTTTTAAACTTACTCACAACTACTTTACTTTTCACTTTTAAAATATATTTTAATCCTTACTTTTCAATTAAAAAATAAAACAACAACAATTTTCTTAAACTCTGTGTCTAGGAAAGTATGACATAGAGAGAAAAAAATAATGAAGCCAAATCAATTGTATAAAAAAATAAAAACAATAAAATAAAATAATAAATATTTTGATTTTTTAAAGTACTTACGCATTGATACGTATATAAAGCCCTCCTATATGTATATATACTATATTAATTTATCTCTTTTATAGGAGAACACTTTTATTAATTTGTTTATTGTATAAGACAGAAAAAAAGTAATGAAGTCAAATCAATTAGATAAAAAAAATAATAATAAATATTCTAATTTTTTAAAATGCTTACGCATTGATACGTACAGAAAGACCTCCTATATGTACATATATACTATATTAATTTATCTCTTTTATAGGAGATGCTTATATTAATTTGTTTATTGTACAAGAGAGAAAAAAAGTAATGAAGTCAAATTAATTACATAAAAGAATAAAAACATAAAATAAAATAATAAATATTCTAATTTTTTAAAGTGCTTACGCATTGATACGAATAAAAATCCCTCCTATATGTACATATATATTATATTAATTTTTTTCTTTTATAGGAGAGCACTTATATTAATTTGTTTATTGTATAAGAGAGATAAATTATGTTAATTTAATTTTTATAATAATTGTTTTTTGAAATAAAGATTCTTTAATTATTAAATGATGATTTTTTGTTTATTGTATAGAGAAGAAAAAAGTAATGAAGTCAGATCAATTACATAAAAAAATAAAATAAAATAAAATAAAATAATAAATATTTTAATTTTTTAAAGTGCTTACGCGTTGATGCGTATAGAAAGCTCACTATATATATATATATATATATATAGAGAGAGAGAGAGAGAGAAAGAGAGAGAGAGTTTATTATTATTATTTTATTTTTAGTGTGATAAAGTAATAAATATTTTTAAAGTAATTGATTTTGTTAGGCGGGTGTGTCATTCACTTTTAAGGTATTTTAGTCTTTTCAATAAGAACTATATATAAAACTCATACTTTTATATGAAAAGTTATACTTCCTCCAACCATTAATAGATGTCATACTTTGCTGGACACGTAGTTTAAGAAAATTGTTGTTTTTTAAATTTTTAGGGAAAATATCACATTTGGTCCTGTTTAGAGGTCATTCCCAATAAGTAGTCCTTTATCTTCTAAATTTATCACAATTGGTCCTTTGACCTGTTATTATAGGTTAAACTGGTCATTTTTTGAAAATAATTTAAATAAATAAAATGTTGAACAAGGATTCGAACTTTTGACCTATTAAAAATTAGTTGCACTTAAATCCACTACACCATGACACCAAATATAAACATTTTGAACCATTAAAATATATGTACTAATATTAAATAAATAAATAAATCATAAAAATTAAAAAGAAATACTTAAATAAATAAATATTATAGTATAAAATAAAATAATATAAATTCTAAATTAAATACATAAATAAGATAAATTATTAAATTTTAAATTAAACACATAAATAATTTTAAAAATAATAAATATTAAATAAAATAAAATTTTATTTTAATATTATAATAAAAATAAAAAATAATTGTTCAATTTTTGATTATTAAATTTAAATAATTAATTATTAATTAATAAATTTAAGATACAGAATTATTAAATTTGAATTATTTTATTTTTAATATTTAAAAATAAAATAATTCAAATTTAATAATTCAATATCTTAAATTTATCAATTAATAATTAATTGTTTAAATTTAATAATCAAAATTATAACAATAAAAATAATTTAAATTTAATAATTCATTATCTTAAATTTATTAATTATTAATTAATAATTAATTATTTAAATTTAATAATCAAAATTATAACAATTATTTTTTATTTTTAATATAATATAATATTAAAATAATTTGTTATTTTATTAAATATTTAATTTATTTATAAAATGATTTATGTGTTTAATTTAATATTTAATAATTTATTTTATTTATGTATTTAATTTAAAATTTATATTATTTTATTTTATACCATAATATTTATTTATTTAAATACTTTTTTTTAACTTTTATGATTTATTTATTTATTTAATATTAGTACAAATATTTTATTAGTTCAAAATGTTAATAATTTATGTCATGGTGTAGTGGGTTTAAGAGCAACTAATTTTTGATAGGTCAAAGGTTCGATTCCTTGTTCAACATTTTATTTATTTAAATTATTTTCAAAAAATGACCTGTTTAACCTATAATAGCAGGTTAAAGGACCAACTTTGATAAATTTAGAAGATAAAAGACTACTTATCGAGAATGACTTCTAAACAGGACCAAATGTGATATTTTCCCAAATTTTTAATTAAAAAGTAAAAAGTAAAAATATATTTTAAAAGTGAAAAGTAAAGTAGTTGTGAGTAAAGTTTAAAAAGTAGGTGGGATAAAGTAGAATAAAATTGTATATTAAAATGAAAAAGTTAGAATAATTATTTTCTTTTTTGGGGTGTGTCAACTATTGTTGGACATTCCAAAAAGGAAAGTATGACAACTGTCTTTGGACGAGGGAGTACAAAATTTAGGGACACCCATTCACATATGCCCCTGAATACGAATAATGAGGAATGTTAAAAAAAAATTAAGAACATGTCTATTAAATAGATATAATTATGATCATGTTAAAAAAAAATGAATGTAATTAACATGTCCTTAATGTTGATGAGGACTTTTACGTGAAAAAAAATGGAATATTTTTAGCAATCACAAGTCATACTTTGACGTGAAAATTTTAATTTATCTTTAGAAATTGCTATAAGTCGATGTTGATGAAATATTTGATTAGTTTCAGTATTAATTTTTTTAATCATTGATACGAAATTATAAAATTTATAAATTTAAGTTATTAAATAATATTGCATACATTAAAAGAAATACTAATTAAATAAAAACATAATATATATTTTAATAAAATAAATAAATGCATTGACATTATATGTATTAAAACTTAATGTATAATCCATTGAATATAATATTTATTAAGGATTAAGGTAAAATATCACAAATGGTCCTGTACGGATGTCATTTTCCGTAAGTAGTCCTGTATTTTCAATAGTTATCACGGTTGGTCCTTTTGCCCGGGAAAGTGACGCGTTATTGTCACGCGCCGCCAAAAATCTGACATGGCAATCGGAAATTACATCCGTACAGGACCATTTGTGATAACTTTTGAAGATACAGGACTACTTTTGACGGCGCGTGACAGTAACGCGTCACTTTCCCGGGCAAAAGGATCAACCCTGATAACTTTTGAAAATACCGGACTACTTACGGGAAATGACATCCGTACAGGACCATTTGTGATATTTTCCCTAAGGATTAAGGACTTGTTCTTTTGAACTTTCAGTTCATTTTAGTTCATTCTTTCAGTTTAGTTCAAATCGATTCAATTCAACTCGATTAAGTTCGTTTTAAAATAAATTCAAATAAAATAAATAAAATAATTTAAAATAATAATTTTAAGTATACAATTTAGTTAATTTTCATAATTTAATTTTCCAAAAGATGAAATTAGAATCTTGAAAATAATCATAAATAGGTTTATTTAGACCGATTAACATGATTCGAAAATGTGATCAATGAATAGTTTTATCATATCAAAAGACAAAACTTATATCTAAATTTATCAATATAATGTGTCTATAAATATATAAAATGCTTTGCATGATTGAGCTTATAAGAACGCACACAACAAATTACTATGGCTAAATGGCTAAACCCATATCAGTAATCATCAAATCAATTGTCATTTGTCTTTATTATATTTGCGTCGTGTCCAAACCTAATTCTAATCCCCCGGCCACATTATTCCCCCAACAAACTTATAATACTACCGGTGGTTTCTCGATCGAAATATTCCACCGAGACTCTCCTCACTCCCCTTATTACGACAGTTCATTATCTCATACCCAAAGAGTCGTCAATGCTCTCCGGCGATCATTGGATCGCTTTCAGTGGCTCAACGAGAGCCTCACTGCGGGGTCTGCCGAAACCGACGTCGTCCGATCAGTTCACACCGGAGATTTTCTCATGAGATACGGAATTGGCCGACAAAATGTCCGTTCCTTAGGCGTCCTGGACACGGGTTCCACCTTAATATGGACGCAATGTTTTCCTTGTGATACTTGCGTCAAGCAGCACCCGCCCCACTACGAACCAGGAAAATCTTCGTGCAAGAAGCTTTTGTGCAATGAACCCGAGTGCAAAAGTTCGCGTTATGCTGTTTGCCACAAGAGGAACACAACAGATTGTCTCTATTCTTCGAGCTATCAGGATGGAACATTCACCGAGGGATGGTTGTCCAGAGACATGTTTATCTTGGGCTCAGAAGGCCGCACTCCTTCTACGTTCCACGGAATTGTATTCGGATGCGCATATAAAGCCAGAAGTAATTTTTATGGTTACGAGTCGGGTGTCATCGGGTTTGGACGTGGGAGTGACTCGCTTGTAACACAACTAGGCTCCTCTGCTAAAGGGAAATTCTCGTATTGCTTGGTGTCGGGATTCTACGAGCCGAAGAGATCTGGTCGGAGCAAGTTGAGCTTCGGGGACAATGCCGAGGTATCGGGCGATGGGGTGGTGCATACTCCCCTAATATATAAGCCTCGCTCCTCGTGGTATTATGTGACGTTGTTTGGGTTCAACATTGATGGGGGAAGAACGTATATGTATTCTTCTGACCAAGGAAATATGATTGTGGACTCGGGGTGGGCGGAGACGAGACTTCCGTATAGCATGTACAAGCAGCTGGAAAGTAGTGTGAGGGATCGATTGAAACATTTGAAGACAATCGATGACCCTGAAGGGATCTTCGATTTGTGCTTTCAGACGACAAGCAACTACCACCGGTTCCCAACGGTGACCCTCCACTTTGGCGGTGATGATGCGAGTGTGAGTTTTGGTAAAGAAAATATGTTTATAAGAACGGGTCTGGATTCCTTGTGCTTGGCGGTGAAGTCACAAGGGGGAGTTGGATATGCGATTTTGGGTTATTTAGCGCAAGCTAATTTCTTGGTGGGATATGATACCGTCTTGAACCGGATGTCCTTCAGGCCCGTTAAGTCATGTGCCAGCTGACTCTACTACTTTGTAAGTTGTTTCTTTTTACTTTTTATCGAATAAAAAGATATGGTAATTATTAATTACACTTCAATTTGTTATTGTTAATATTTCTTTATGATCTATTAATATATCTTTAAATTAATAAAATTAAACACTCATAATGTTATTAATTTATAAAAAAATTAATTAAAAATTATATCGTAATTATTATATCTATCTTTATCTAATGCATCAATAAATATAAAAATACTCCTATATTAAAAATAATGAGAGAATTTTAAGTTGTCCTATGAAGATTGATTATTCTCGATTTGGTTTCATGAAAATATATCGTTTTCAATTTAGTGTCAAGTAGTTCAAAAAGTACGTCAATTTGGTCCTTGTCAATTTGGTCCTTTTTGGTTGGAAAACTCAATTTTGACCGATCAACGCCTGACGTCACAATAGGGAGAGTGAAATTCTGATAGCTCATACACTTGGTTGGTGTCTTCTGATTGACCCTCGTTTCCACTTCATTTACTTAACCACTGTTTTGTTAGACTCACCACCAACTACTTTTTGCTAGACTCCTTACCAATCAGAAGACGCCACGTGTACGAACTATCTGAAATCCACACTCTCGATTGCCACATCACGTGTTGACCGGTCAAAATTGAGTGTTCCGACAAAAAAAACCAAATTAACTCACTTTTTAAACTAAATGAGACTAAATTGAAAGTGTATTTGCATGGGATCAAAGTAAGAATGCTCAATCTTTATGAGACCAAAATAAAAATTCTCTCATAAAAATAATACACCACCCGTTGAGTACTGGCCTTATTATCCAACGCATCCGCCGTTGAACTATTTTCTCCTTTGTGGCATTGAGTGATGGTTCAACTCCGAATGCAAAAATCCAGCTAGAACTTCAAGAGAACGAAAAATCCAGCTATTTTCTCCTTTGTGGAAACATCAATTTTTTTTTATCAAAGATACAAAATTATAAAAAAATTATAAATTTAAATTTTTTTCAATTTTTTTTTGCATACATTAAAAAGAAAAATAAATATGTACTAATTAAATAAAAAAACGCATAACATATATTTTGGTAAAAAATGGCATACTACGAATTTGTTTAAAATAAAACATTCTAATCTATTATTTTAAAATAAAACATTCTTTTGAACTTATTTTCATTTCAGTTCAGATTCATTCCATTCAGTTTATTCAAATTAATTCTGTTCAGTGATTTTTTTATTTTTATTTTTTATTGTATATATTATTATTACTATTATTAATATTAATATTTTTATTTTCATTTTTTATTATTATTATATAAAAATTTATAAAAAATATAAAAAATAATTTTTTTAGATGAGCTCACGGCGTGCGATTATCCTGGATGAGCTCACGGTGTGCAATTATCTTATATGGTTTCACGGTGTCAATTTATTGTGGATGGTCACACGGTCTCTATTTATCGTGGATGTCCTCACGGTGTCTATTTATCGGCCGCGTTGATGAACTGCCCTAATGTCACATGTTTATCAATGAACTAGCCCTCTCTCAATTTTTATCCATGAAATACCCCTTTTTTTATTTACTAATTAAAATAAATGTGCAATTACTTTAACACCCTTCTTCAATACTACCCAAAACTAAATCCAAACCCGTTCCCATCCTACCCGACTACAAAATGGATCCCAATTAAAAACGTGATTCTTTATCTTGAAACCTAATTTCCCAAAATGATTCTTCAGAAATCGAAAATAGCGCCGCCCTTCTCCAATCGATCCATCGATTCTTCATCGTCTCCAATATGCTATTATCCGTTCGATGTCCGTCGACCTTCTATACCGCGAGCTCATCGTCTCCAATCCGAAGTCCGCGTCTCCAATCTGCTGTTCTCCGTCTGTTGCCCGTCGGCCTTCAATTCCGCGAGCTCATCGTCTCCAATCCGAAGTCCGCAGTCTCATTATCCCCCAATCCAGCAACTGATAATCGACCTAAATTCAATTCAATTTCGTTGGTTTCGTAATAAGTATTGGTTGCCGGAGGATGAGATTGAACACATCGCTCGTGAGGCCACGTGTGGCGGGCGACACCTCCCTCGATGTGATCCCTGTTGTTGTGTACATGGATGTTTGCACATAGTTCAGTTACAATAAGAGGGGGAATTGCTCGATGCCACCATCCATAGGTCGATCAAACCCGATCGTTTGATCCCCTTTCAAGTGTGGGGAATGTGCATAGTGCTGGCAGATGGAACCAGGACAAGGGCTTCATTGGCAATGGGCGCGCGTCACCGATTGTATTTGCTGGAAAATAATGGATTCTTCGCCCAACCCTATTCGAGGAATCCATCTGCGAGCGCTGTGACTGCGACGGTGCGGCCAACTCGACTTTCTTATGAGATGAGTCCGAATTAGATCTCTTATGAACCTCTCTGTACCTCCTTGCTCACTTGTTTTCAGGAAAGGATTTGTCGGTTGTAATTACTATAGAAACCTTGAGAAATTACGCCAAGAGATGAAAAGGCTCGATTACACAAAAGAAATCAATTTATTTTTATTTTAATTAATAATATAAAATTAATTTTCATGTATTTTAATTACTAATATAAAAGTTAATTTACATGAAATTACATTTCAATTACCAATATAAATTTAATTTTAATGAGAGTACATTTTAATTACTAGATATAAAATTAATTTATATATTTTAATTACTTATAATAAAAATTAATTTACATGAAATTAAATTTTAATTACTATTATAAAGTTAATTTTCATGAAAATACATTTAATTACTAATATAAAGTTAATTTACATTAAATTATATTTTAATTACTAATATAAAGTTAATTTACATTAAATTACATTTTAATTACTAATATAAATTAAATTTAAATGAAATTACATTTTAAATACTAATATAAAATTAAATTACATTTAAATTACTAATATAAAATTAATTTACATGAATTTTACATTATAAATACTAATATTAAGTTAATATACATAAAATTACATTTTATTAATAGGTATATTACATTTACTCCTTAGGTGTATGAAAAATCTATCTTTTATATACTTGATATGCTTAAATGATGAGTTACATGCATCATATTGATTGTCAAGTTGTCTTGTAAGAAACAATTTAGAATTGCATAATGTATATTACAACTATGATAAGGTATGTCTCTTCAAAATTTCAAGGTATATTACAACTATCTTTAGGTATGTCTTTTTTAAATTTCAAATTTTTTGAAATTCATTTGAATCTATTTAAAATTTAGACTCTTTCCGCCATTCCCATTTCCATGCTCCCTCCGGTTCTTTCTCATTTTCATTAACTTTCAACAATTCATGTTCAAAAGAACATTGTTTTTTATATTTATTGATCTTTTATATTTATTCGTATATTATCCGAATTTGCATACATCGACAAGATGATCGGTTTCCAAAACATTGGAACGAAACTCACAAATTCATTATTGGTTCAATAGCATTCATCGACCAAAATATTCAAAAGAGAACAATATATAAACAACAAGCCAAAAGTTTTCGAAAGTTTACAAAATTATGTATCTTACAACTATGTTTGGGTATGTATCTTCAATTTATTTAATTTTTTAAAATTCATTTAAATTTGTTTAAAATTTCTCTCCTTTCCCGTCATTTTCTTTTTTATTTTTTCCCGCTCGTCCTCATTTTCATTCACTTTCAACAATTCATATTCCTTTCAACAATTCAAATTTCATTATCTTAAAAAATCGATTGAGAAATTCAAAAAAACCGTTGCTACAAGTATAATTCATTCTTCTGCTCAATATTTGTTCATCCTAAAAAATCGATTTTTACCTCCAAGTAATATCGATTCACACAACATTGGAATTGCGACAAGATAATCATTTTAGACAACATTGTTGCAATTACACGAGCACTTCACTTTTTTTTTTTTTTGCGATTAAATGTGACAAGTTCCACGACGAGATTATTTCTACATTGTTGCATCTCGATTGAATTCAATCTTATAAGATTCTGCTTCTTGGCCAAGAACTCTATAAACGCATACAAGCCGCGATCGTTCCTAACAAATAACACAAGAAAAATTAATTATCAACTCTCCAAACAATATTATTATCAAAATTATGTCATTCAAAAGTGCGATTGGGGTTAGGATTTCAGTAGCACGGGTACCGATTACGAGTCATTCAGGCTAGGATCTCAATGAATACGCGGCGTCCAACGGGGGCGAACAGTTCCAACAGGCAATGCACACCCATCATAATTTATTCGCCGTATTCCTGCACCATTGATGTGATTCAAATGTGAGTAATATATAAAAACAGAACATAAATTTATTGATAAACAAACCTGAAAATGCCAAAAGAAATTACAAAATTGAATTTGGGAAAAACGAAAAAAAAAGAGCAATCTGAAAGAACCAAGACAACAAGATTAAAGCATGAGAAAGAAAGATATCTCGGCGATTTAATCCTGAGATTCGCCATCCTAAGGGTCACACCATACCAAGATTTACTACAGAGCTCTTGAACTCTGTTTTTATATATACTATATGGTTATTCACCCCCAAAACCAAGAGAACCAAGAATCTCAACTCCATCTTCACCGGTGGCCGGAATAACCGAGAAGCCACTGTTGCTTCTCCGACAATCTCCGCCCAATTCTAAGTCACGTGTATTTAAACTATCACACACACACACCTTGTGTCTTCTATTAGCTAGTCCTTTTCCACAACTAATTCAAAACAAGAAAACAGGATAAAAAGAATACTCAACCTCACACTGAACATGTCCCCACCGAGCCGCCACAACCACTTGTCGTGTCCCCGAGCCGAGCCGCTCAATGACAACTTCACCAGCTAGCTCCTGCGTCTCTTCTGAGCTTAGCCAAGCGGTGGACGACTGCGGCGATGGAAGCCCCTCCTCTGGTACTCGTCGAGCCCAAAAGATATCTCAAAATCAAATTCAACACTAAACTGAAAAATCAAACTAACCTTTATTTCAAATCGATGAATTGGGGATTTATTTGGAGGTAGCTTTTTCTTCTTGATTTAGGGGTTTCGGCCGCCGTAGTTGAGGGATTTACACATCGAGTCGCCGGAGTTGGGGGATTTAGCACGCCGGCCCGCCGGAGTTGGAGGCTAGGGTTTGGTTCAGCCTTCGCGTAGCTCGACACTAGGGGATTTAGGTTAGCACATCCGGTAGCAGAAGGATTTATGTTTTAACTTCGTCTTTCTTGATTTTGAGAAAAAAAAAACAGATCTGCGTGCGAGAGAGACGACTAGACGATTAGGAAGAAAAAAATAGTATTTTAGTAGAATTATAAGAAAATACATGAGACAAAATAGGGGTATTAAAGACTTTTCCATACCTTTAACCACATAACTATTTTATATTTCTTTTATTTATTAATTATTTAAATAATAGGGTAGCCAATGAAATAGACAAGGTCAACCGGGTATTCCATCAATTGTTCCCTATTTATCGTGGATGTTCACAGTGTTTATTTATCGTAGATGGTCACACGGTCTCTATTTATCGTGGATTAGCTCACGGTGTACGATTATCGTGGATTTCCTCACGATGTCCATTTATCGTGGATGATCTCACGGTGTTCATTTATCGTAGATGGTCACACGGTGTCTATTCATCGTGGATGAACTCACGGTGTATTATTATCGTGCATAGTCTAACGACATACTTTAACCGTGGATGATCTGAAATTATATTGAAGTTTTATTATTAATTTTCAAAAGAGAAATTCTCTTTTAAATTACCTATTCAGTTTATACTTCATTTATTAAACAGCGAGGGTATTTTAGACTTTTCCTAACCAATTGCCTATAAAACTTCTTCTTTTATGGACAGGGCTTCAGAACTTATTTATTTTATGAGGTGATCCTGAATCCGGTATTCCCACATAGTATTAATAGAAATACAATACTGAAAAATATGTTTTAAAATTATTTATCAATAATAATTTTTTATATTTTTATTGTTCTAATCATATAACTCTTTCGAATAATTATAAATAGAATGATTATATATTTATATAGTTAATAAAATTATTTTTTTGAATAATTATTTTGGTTGTGTTTCTATTATTTGTCTACTCAATTTTTCAATATTTTTATTGATCTCTTAAAATATATAATGTGATTTATATATACAATAGTGAATTTATTATTTAATTAATAAAATTGAATTGGTAAATGATTATATTTTCAATATATAATTTTTATTGATCATAATTATAATAATCAATTATGAAATGTGAATCAATATAAGATCTATAAAATATAGTATTATTATTTTATAAGTAAATTAGCTTTAATATTTTAAATAATTAAATTGGAAAATAAATAAATAGAGTAGTCGAATATGAACAACTTATTATATATCCGAATATTTGAAAAATCTAAAAGTTAATTTACATTTTCGAAAATACATATTTGAAAGTCAACTAATGCTTATCTGTAATCTAAATATTTAGTAAATCAATTAATTAAAAAAATATATATATATATATGGAAAATTAATTGATCATCAATATATTTTAAAATAATTTAAAATGTTTACTATAATTAAAGAATATTTGATTAGAAATAATATTGATTTTATGAATGTACTAAAATTGAGGATCTAATTTAATTTATAAAATAATTCTTGAATGGTACTATAATGCTACTATAATTGTGGTATAATTAATATTATACAAAATTTGAATAATTGTTATTTTTATTTATGTATTCGACTATCTTCCATCTCACTGTTTTTATTAATTTATTTTTATTTTTATAAATAAAAATAATTTTAAAAAAATGATTTGAAAGTTTTTTTAATAATAATTTAATTATTAAGCATATAACACATTGTAAATTATAAATGTAAAACTGTTGAATATTTAATAATATTAAATTGTTTAGCATTATTTTGTTTTTATTTAAAATATCTCATTTTTCAATTTTTTTAATAAGTTTTATAAATATAAAAAATATAAAAAAAATTGTAGTGTTTTCAATCATAATTACCAATGTTTTAATTGGTATATTTTACTAAACATATAATTTGTGTGAATCTTTATATTAACATTATATACGCTCTGCCGATGCCCCGCTCGAGAGATCAGTTTGTTGAATTCTCAAACTGCAAAAAATTCAAATTAGAATATCCTAATTAATATGAGGTCGCACTCACAGTAAAGCTAAAGTCGAACGGATCTAAAAAATTGAAATTCAAGTTTTAGAAATAAATCTAAATAATTGATTTGTTTCAGTTTGTTGAATTCTCAAACTGCAAAAAATTCAAATTAGAATATCCTAATTAATATGAGGTCGCACTCACAGTAAAGCTAAAGTCGAACGGATCTAAAAATTTGAAATTCAAGTTTTAGAAATAAATCTAAATAATTGATTTGTTGCGATAATATATATGAAAAAAATTAACGACGGGATAAAATATATATTCAAACTTCACGATTTGATTAGAATGAAATCCAAGAAGGGGAGAAGAAAAGAGGGGAAGAAGAAAGGACACTTAAAATTATTTCCAAAAGTTAGATGATTTAATTATGTAAAAGTTGACCGAAATTTATGTTTCAATTAGTGATTGAATTGTGATTAAAATAAAAAAGAGAAGAAAAGATTGATAATGGGTGTGAACGCAAGTGAAATTGAGTATTCTTATTGGACAATTAAATTTTAATTTGATCCTAAGTGGCAAAATTGGTTGTTCCTATTGGCTAATTGGAAACTATAGGATTCAGGATTTATATATTATTAAGATTTGAATTAATAAAATTTAACATTCATAATGTTATTAATTTATTAAAATTTTAATTAAAATTTATACGTAATTATTATATCTATCTTTATGTAATGCATCAATAAATATACCAAAAATACTTATATTAAAAATAATGGATTTTTTTTATGTTGGTCTCATAAAGATTGATCATATTCTTGATTAGGTCAGATGTAAATATATTTTTTCAGTTTAATCCAATTTAGTTCAAAAAGTTCGTCAATTTAGTCTTTTTTAATTGAAAAACTCAATTTTGACCGATCAACACGTGACATGCCAATGAGGAGAGTGGAATTAAGATAGCTCATACATTTGGCGTCTTCTGGTTAGTGGTCAGATGTAAATAATACAACTGAGCTGAATACCGGCCTTATTATCCAACCTTCGCATCCGCCATTGAACCATTTTCTCCTTTATGGCATTGAGTGATGGTTCAACTCCGAATGCAAAAATCCAGCTAGGACTTCAAGAGAACGGTATTTCCATTATTCAATCAATTTTAATGGCGCATCATCAGCGGCTTCGCCATCGCCAGTACAGGCACGACGACACCACCACCTCATCTCCCCCATCTCCGCTGCCATGCTCTTATATATTTCCTTATTGTGTCGCCTCTTATCGGCAATAATCACGTCCACATTGATGAAGACTTTTTGTTGATATTGGTGCCCTCAAACCAACGGAAGAAAAAAGAGAGGAACATGTCGGCCGACAGCGGGTGCTGGGCAGCGGCGGAAATTTGGAATTGTTTCCAAATTGATGGGAATTGTTTTCTACTCCTTTTAGGACTCTTATGGGCGTGAATTATTGTTTTCATACAATAATTAGAACTCCCTCCTATATAAAGAGAGATGCTCCATTGACACAGATGAGAGAAATCAACACGAGTTAATACCATCGTAGAGAGAAATAATATTGTGTGAGATTAGAGGGTTTTAGAGTGGATATCAATCCTTGTAATCATCGGCAATATTATAGTGAAAGTTCTCGTCGTTCCTCCCATGGTTTTTTCCGATTTGGGTTTCCACGTAAATTCCTTGTCTTCTTTACTTGTCTCCTTCCTTATTTATTGTTGATTTATTTTTCGGGGTTCCGCATTATTATTCGTACTATACATCATCGATCTGCAACAAGTAGTATCTAGTGGCACCGGTCTTGATCGTGTGGCGTTCAGAGCTTTGTCCCATAACAAGTGGTTTCAGAGTCAAGTTACGATCCTAAAAGCTAACACTTTTACTTAGAAAAAATAAAAGATCTTTAGAAATTGCCATAAGTTGATGTTGATGCAAATTGCAAACTTCTATTGGGTTTAGTAGCTGATAAAAATGATCAAATGCCACTTGGGGGGTCCGGAGCAGAGACATATTTTTTTTTATCAAAGATACAAAATTATAAATATATATATATATATATATATATATATATATATATAAGTTTTTTCAATAATTTTGCATACATTAAAAAGGAAAAGAAATATGTACTAATTAAATAAAAAAAAGTATAACATATATCAGGATAAAAAAAATGGCACTACGAATTTGTTTCTAATAAAACATTCTAATCTATTACATGAATGGTTTAAAGAGCTATTTTTTTGGACTTATTTTCATTTTGAGATCAGATTCATTCAATTCCGTTCACAATCGTTAAGTTCAATAAAATTCACACTCATTCAATTCAATTCAGTTCAATGATTTATATTTATATTTTTTTTATTGTATATATTATTATTATTACTATTATTAATATTAATATTAATATTTTTGTTTTTTTATTATTATTATATAAAAAATTAATATTACAAATTATATTGAAATATTTTATTAATATTTTAAAATTTAATTGAATTGAACTTAACTAGTAACACTGCCCGTGCGATGCACGTGGTTTTTTTCTCGCACTGTTACCGACTATTTGATATTGAGTGTTGAAACCTTCGTTTCGACAGTCGTGCGCGACAGTTAATTTAACACTTTACCTACAGTTTTTCGCAATAGATAATTTCATTCGGTGTTTGCCAGTTTTTTTTTTAGTATTGGTGATGTATAAATTTTATTTGCTCGTATTTTTTTCAAATTAGTGCTTATGAAATAATTTATAAATTTATAAAAAATAATGGATATGAAATAACCTATAAATTTTATCCGCAATGTATTCCACCGAATCTTTATTAATAAACTAAGAATTTATTTTATTTAATAATCGAATCTCCACCTAAATTTGTAAACTTATATTGATATTATTATTAATTTTTATCTCAAACATTTAATTTTTATTAAAATTGAAAGGTTATGAATGTTTCAATTAAACTTTAGTATGTAAAAATTATGATTTTTTTAAGAAAATCAAAAGATTAAATATATTGTTATTGCAAAAGCACATAAAACATTTTTGAAGTTTGATACATATGAAATAATTTATTTAATTAATCTGAAAAAATTTGCACATAGTTTAATAATTTATTCACCTTCGTACATTCAACTGTAAATGTACTAAATTAATCATTGTTTCTGGAAATTGTAATATTTGATAATCGACTACTCAATCCAAATTTGTATTACATTAATCATTACTATATCATAAATAAAAAAATATATTGAAATTCAATAGTTTTCTCAATTTCAAATCAAAGCATTATAGTCACAAAAAAAGCAGATAAATTAAAAGATATTTAGATGTGCTTATTTAAAATAACTTATAAGATGTTAATATAATTGTTAAAAAGCATAATTGTTATCCCATTTGAAAAATAATTGTGAAAAGAAAAAAAAAATTGAATTAATCTAAATAAGTGAACTAAATTGATCATTATTTCTTAAAATTGTATTTCACAATCGACTATATTATTAATTATTATCTCATTAAGTAAATATTCCTTTCGTCACAAGTTTTTTTTGTAAAATAGAGAGGATAAATGTCTAAATTTCGAATATAGAGGGAGTATCTAATAAAATTCAATAGTTATCTTATTTTAAATTAAAACATTATGTTTAAAAAAAAGGAGAAATAAGAAATATAATAAATTAAATGCACTATCATTGTAAATTATAAAATACTTCTTTTTAAATTACATTAATGGGTTAAAATATATTGTTGGATAATTGTTTACAATTTTGAAATACTTGAGTTAGTTAATAAAAATATATTATTTTATAATTGTTTTGTTCTTGAAACTGTTTCTCAATAATAAATTTCAGGTTTTGGTCTTAAAAAATACTCCTTATGCCCCATATTAATGGTCACGTTTTGTTATTTATGAAGTAAGCGTGATCATTGTTTTGAGACAGAAGTAGTATAACAATATCTATAATTGCTACAATAGCTACATGCACAAAGTATCAAAAAGTTATTCAGAACACAATTGTAATCAGATAATGAAAAAAATCATAAGATGTTACACAAATTCGATTAGACTATATAAACAGGATAAAAATCGTAAGATAGAACAACAGTATAATAGAAAACTTTAAACATTAAAATAATGGAAATCATACTATTATAATACATCATGATAAATACAAATAATAAAAATTACTGCAAATATAAATTCCTTAATAGAGAAGCTCGTGAAATAATTGGACATTTATATGGTTTTTTATCAACTACATATATAAACATAGATACATATACATATAGGTTATAGCATATTGCACACATTATTATTTCTACACCACACACATAAATACACAAACACGCACATGTTATGGGGTACGTGATTACTTACTGAAGGTTCCCAAGTAGAAGAAGTCTTTGTTTCCGGCGACTCGACCGATTCGTGTTTGCCACCTGCCGTACTGATGATGCTCGCAGAATGAGAATTACATGATATCACACTATGAATGAGTTTGGAACAATAATTAAAATGATATTAGGAATATGATGATGGATCGATCTATATATTGATCACCTTAATCGTCACACCACGATACATGGATGCACCCCTGGAAAAGCCACCGCCCCTCGATCCGGCGTCGTTTGGGGAAAACTTTCTCGATCTCATCGCTTCAGCGAGCCCGAGAAGCCGCTTGTGGAGGACTCCCTAGAGTGGCGATCGACGGAAAAGGATGAGTGCGGAGGGGAGCCCATCGGGCTGACATCACCGACGTCGAGTGAAACCGGCGTCGAGTGAAACCGATAAAAGCAAACAATCAATTGAAACATATATTTAGGTTCAGGGAAGAGAACAGAAGAAATGGTCATACGATCAATTTAAAATTTAGATGGAAGAAAGGGCGAGATGATAGGCTGAAGAAGAGAACGGACGACTGCTTCTCTCTTATAATAGGGATTTGAGAAGAAAGACGAATTAAATTGTTGATAGCAGTAATTATTACTACCAAAAATAAATAAATGTAAATAAGCTAATTATGAAAATATAAATAAGCTAATTATTAAATTTTATACAATTACCATGAAAAAACTATTTAAATTAAATTTATAATTATTTTTATTATTTTTATTTATAATTTATAGTATAAACACAACATTATTAGTGTTTTCTTATTGATTCATGTAGGATTGAGAGATCCAAATTATATATGTATAGATTTCACTTCAATTTAGACTTATTACTTTTAGTTTAATTCATTTCATTTAAGTTCAAAGCTATTCCGTAAATGAAAAGAACACATGTCCTAATTTTCTAATTCATTGAACATCATAATAGTTTTTATTAATATGTAGTATTAATGATTGAAAATGTGAACAAATAAAGCAAAGTAATTCTCGTTGAAAATAAAACAACTTAATTCATTGAACATGGATGATTTAATTTTCCAATTCATTGAACATCATGATAATTTTAATATCTTTTAATCATTGAAAATGTTAACAAATAAAGCTATATATATATATATATATATATATATATATATATAAACCAACCAATAAGACCATGTTTACCTCCACGTAGGAGTGTAAATGGTACTGATAATTTTCGCTCCAAATCCTCATCCACATCCGTTTTTAAGGATATAGTATGTGATTATAGGAATCTGCCGGATACGGACGAGAATACGGATATTGCCCGTGCGAATATTCGACGGATATGGTATTGCAATTATTCGACGGATGCGGATTATCCGACTTTCTCAATGCGGATTATCCGATTATAATTAGTCTAAATAATATATATTTTTTAATTTTCCATATAAATAATAATTTATTAAATAATTTTTCTTACTTCTCTAGAAGTACATAATTCTTTTTTTTATTCTTTCTTTCTTTTGTACAACTATTTTTATTTTATTTTTTATTTTCAATTTTTTTACAATCTTATTTTTTGAACTTTTCCACAAAAAACCAACAATTATAAAAAAAACATAAAAAATGATTTTATATTTCAACGGTTCATTCTTAGTTTGTTTATGAAATTATGATTTTTGAAGTTCTTAGTTTTTTTTCTCTTATGATGGATGCTAGAATGGATGCATTTTAATATTTTTCATATAAGAGGAGAACTAGTGAAAAACAATTAATTTTATTTTAAAATAATTTAATTTAATAGTAATTAATTTAAATATTATTAGAATTTTTAAATTATGTCTCGTTGCGTGTAATTATCAGATAATATTTGTCCGTTTCAGATCCGAATCCGCTCCATTTTCGATCCGTATCCATAGTCCGATATTATCCGCATTTGTATCCTCATCCGTTCATTATCCGTTTCGCTCCCATCCGTATCTGTAGTCCGATATTATCCGCATTTGTATCCTCATCCGTTCATTATCCGCTTCGCTCCCATCCGCCAAAAAAATATGATTAAGGATATGAAAAGAGCATTATTCGATCTATTTACACCCCTACCTACACATAGTTAAAAAATAGAAAAAATGAATAAAAAAGAAAAAAGAATGGACGCCTCATCACAATCGGGGCTCTCTGACGCCCTAAGGACGTCACATAATTTATTTATTTCTTTGCCAAATGTAATTATGTGATTGAACTTTATTTGATTAGTTTAACTTATATATAGAGTAGAATATATCTGATATTATATAATTATATATAAAAAAAATTATATAAATTTTTTTATTTTTTATTCTCTACTAATAGAGATCAATATTCATATATTTTCATATATACTATATATTTGTGTAATTTTTGAAATACTGTTTAATTGTAATGTAATTTATTAAAATTTAAAATGTACTACTTTTTAATATTATTTGTTGATTTTTTTTTCATTTTAAAATTATTAATTGAAGTATTTTAATAATTTAATATATTTTTAAAATTATATTAAATGTAAATTTTATAAACAAATATTATATAATTATTTAATAATAACAATCTTTTTTTAATTATAAAGTTAATATTATTAAATACCAAAAAATAATATATTATTATTTAATTTAATAAAATGACCCTTGCTATAATTAAACCATTGAGGTAAGATTTAACAAATGACAAAGACACTTGCCATTTTTTGGAAAAATAGAAGATGACATTTATCATTTTAGCAAAACCATTGAGGTTTTGATAAACTGGCAAGAGCCATCTTCTATTTTGCCAAAAAATAGCAAGTGTCAATTGCCATTTGTTAAATCTTACTCCAATGGTTTAAATATAGCAAGAGTCATTTTATTAAATTAAATAATAATATATTGCTTTTTGTATGTCATCATTTCAACTTTATTTTAAAAAAAAAATATTGTTGAATTTTGATTGGTTGTGGTGGTGGTTGTGATGACATGACAATGACTATTTTGTCATGTATATTTGCCCCAATATACATGGAAATTTGGCAATGACCATTTTTTGGCAAGTGTCATTTTAACCATTGAGGTTGATTTTTTTAATTTTTTGCCAAAAAATGGCAATAGCCTTTGGCATTTCACAACCATTGGAGTTGCTCTAAGTATGGGGTAAGGAGTACTTTTTAAGATAACTACTTTTTATGTCTAAAAAAAAAATATCTTTAGATATGGCGAAAAGTTTTGTGAATGATAACCGAAAAAGTTATTGGGAAAGTTAAAGAGCAAAGAAATCAATTTTTTTATTAAAGATAATTGTATTATAAAAATTTATAAATTTAAGTTTATTGAACAATAGTGGGTCGAATATATATAAATGAGTCGAATATATTCTCAAACATTTTCCTCACTTGTGGGCCGATTACTTGTGGGTCGATTTCAATCTCTTTGGGAAAGCTAGTGAATAATTCATTCGGATAGAGTCGCTCATGGTGGGAGTCGAACACAGAACTTGGCGCAAGCCTAGACTCTTCTAAAATGTTATAAATTATTTTATCTAAAAGCTCGAACTTTGAAATTGGACAACTTGATATTTATTTATATAATTTTTCACGTAAGACAAAAGTGCATAAAGCAATATAATTCAATACGTTGAAAATAAAACAACCTAACTAATTCATTGAACATGGATGGTTTAATTGCCAAAAATTAGAATCTTGAAAATAATATAATCATAGTTTTAATTATCAATACAGTAGTTATTTATGTATTATCATGGAACACAAAACATAAATCTAAATATGATTATAAAATGCATAATTAAGCTTTGGTGCATATATGATTGAGCTTGTAAGAACACACACAAATACATGCTGCAATATGGCTAAACCCATAGTAATTATCTTCCTCATCAAATCACTTCTCATTTCCCTTTATTATGTTTGCATCATGTCCAAATCTAATATTAATCCCCCGGCCACCTTATTCACCCAACAAACTAATACTACTAGTGGTTTCTCGATCAATATATTCCACCGAGACTCTCCTCAATCCCCTTACTACGACAGTTCATTATCTCATACCCAAAGAGTCGTCAATGCACTCCGGCGATCATTAGATCGCTTCCAATGGCTAAACGCGAGCCTCGCCGCGGGGTCTGCCGACACCGACGTCGTCCAATCAATTCACACCGGAGATTTTCTCATGAGATACGGAATCGGCCGACAAAATGTCCGTTCCTTAGGCATCATGGACACGGGCTCCGACTTAATATGGACCCAATGTTTTCCTTGCGATAGTTGCATCAAGCAAAACCCGCCCCACTACAAACCAGGATTGTCCTCCACTTACAAGAAGCTTTTGTGCAATGAACCCGAGTGCAAAAGGTCGCGTTATGCTGTTTGCCACAAGAAGAAAACGAGAGATTGTCTCTATTTGTCGAGCTATCAGGACGGAACATTCACCGAGGGCTGGCTGTCCAAGGACATGTTCATCTTGGGCTCGGAAGGTGACACACCTTCTACGTTCGGCGACATTGTTTTCGGATGCACATATAAAGCCAGGAGTAGTTTTTATGGTTACGAGTCGGGAGTCATCGGCTTTGGACGTGGGAATGACTCGATTGTCACACAACTAGGCTCCTCTGCTAAAGGGAAATTCTCGTATTGCTTGGTTTCGGGCTTCGAGCAGCCGAAGAGATCTGGCCGCAGTAGATTGAACTTTGGGGACAATGCCGAGGTTTGGGGCGATGGGGTGGTGCATACTCCCCTAGTGTATAAGCCTGGCTCCTCGTGGTATTATGTGACGGTGTTTGGGTTCAACATTGATGGGGGAATTAAATATATGTATCCTTCTAACGATGGAAATATGATTGTGGACTCGGGGTGGGCGGAGATGAGACTTCCGTATAATATGTACAATCAGCTGGAAAGTTGTGTGAGGAATCGATTGAAATATTTGAAGACAATCAAGGACCCTGAAGGGATATTCAATTTGTGCTTTCAGACGACAAGCGACAACCACTGGTTCCCAACGGTGACCCTCCACTTTGGCGGTGATGATGCGAGTGTGAGTTTTGGTAGGGACAACATGTTTATAAGAACTGCTACAGATTCCTTGTGCTTGGCGGTTAAGCCGGAGGTGAGAGTAGGAACTGTAGGATATTCGATTTTGGGTTACATAGCGCAAGCAAATTTCATGGTGGGATATGATACCGTCAAGAACAGGATGTCCTTCAAGCCTGCTAAATGTGCCAACTGACTAACTACTTTTTAAGTTGTTTCTCTTTACTTTTTAGTTTTTATGAAATAAAAAAGAGAGCGAATAAAGGGCAAAGCATAATGGGATATATGTATTTTGGAGTCTGCAATAAAATTACATGTTTTCAAGGCTATTTTAAAATAAAAGTCTAAAATGTCTATAAAAGTGAACTTTCCTCACCAATAAAAAAAAGGAATATCATTAAAAAAAAAAAAGAATATAATAAAATAAGATTGCCCACAAAATCATTTTCGTCGTTTGAAATTCACACTAACGACGAGGGCAGGCACGATGAAACATCAGTCCCGACCATATCATATCAACTCCGATTCCGACGATCATCATTATGGCATGCAGTGACAACACTCAATCCCTGGACAACAAAGACACTTACGTTCAACCTTCGGTAAGTCCATAACCTTAGCTTTTCAACTTTCGATTATTAAAGTTAACTTTTTTCCGATTATTCGAGTTTTGATGTTTGTAAATCATTCGATTTTAATTTCATATCGGTATATTTTTCAAGATATGAGTTTTTGTTTTCGAAATGTTAATGGTTAATGGTTTTTTGCACTCTGCAATTTATTTGAAAACTCGTTCTAAGTAGGCGATGGTAACCACCGTCAGTTTTCTCACTATGTATTATCACGGTGGAATTTATGACGATGTTTTACAATCACGACGGTGAATTTTTCGCACGGTAGACATACACCATGTGTCCTTACGATCATGTATGATCACGATAGTGATTTATCTCACGATAGACATACACCGTGTCTAAATACGATGATATAACTAATGGTCTAATTCCACGGCGTGTTGTTTGATCGTGGACCAACACAGTGTTGTATGTTCACGGTGGATTTACACCGTGATATACTAAAGTTATTTTTTTTTACTTTGTAATTTTATCGTGTCGTTTGATTTAGCGTTTTGTATCTCTAATCCTTTTACATACTGTATTTTAGTCTGGATTTAAATGGAAGAGATCAACTAATCTGTATTCGGTCACTTTAAGCCTCAATTTGTATACTCGCTATGAAACTCCGGAACAGATCAATGATACAATATCGGAACTCGATCCCGATTTTTTTGCTCTTTCTTACATTAAGAGTTGTCTGAGATTATACCTGCCACTTATGCCATTGTAATGAGATACGCCAATGACTTTGATATCCATGCCACACCCTTGTTTTCTCTAGGTAGCCTGTATAAGCTTATATGTACTCTAAAAAATAAAAATAAAATTGTATGAGTAAAATAATAATTTGGGAATTGTTGTATATATAAGATAAAAATCTTAGGATTATTTTGGTATTTTATTGTTAAAAGTCAAGAGTTTATAAGCTGTTAAAAAATACATCTCTCTTACTTTTTTTAAACAACTTATAAGTTGTTAAACAATTTATTTTTAAAACAAACTACCGAGTATTTGGAAAATATAAAGAAAGGACTTCGAATTACGATAATTAAAAATGAATTGTGGAGTCGATTCTGCTCTCGAAGTTGTCAACTCCGAAATGGTGTTCCTCGTGCTCCTCGACAAATCCTCAGGCGAAAGTTATGTTTTTCGATGAGTTTCTTCGCCTAAATTCTTCCTGAAATTCACAAAGAGCACATGTAGCGGTCTAAGTAGCAACTGCTACCCTTACCCTTAAGTAGCAGGCGCCACTCCCCACTTTTGCAACCCATAGCTTGTTTCTTCGGTTTTCCTCGATTTTTTAGCTTACAAAAAACAGAACAACACACTCCAATCCACGTGACGTGAGATCTAACACACAAAATAATAGAAACCCAAGATATATACATGCACACGACACAAAAGAGACTAAAAACAAACGACATAAATCACCTGGGCTCTTAATCCAACACTAAAAAGAATGCTCGCACACGACATAAATCACCTGGGCCCTAATTCAACCTGTCGCTACACCATTTTATTGATCTTCATGACCTTTTTAATTTTTTATTTATGTAATTTTACTCACGTATTGTATTTACTTATATTTTAAACTTCACTCACTACTAATTTACTTTATAACTTAAAAAAATATTTTTTTCTCTTTATTTTACGGTTACGATTCGGGTTTCATCGGGTTCGGACGTGGGAGTGACTCGCTTGTGACACAACTAGGCTCCTCTGCTCAAGAGAAATTCTCGTACTGCTTGGTGTCCGGATTCTCTAGCTTGGTTGGACTTCGATCGAGAGATTAAGCCCTTAGGGGCTTTTGGAGGAAGACGATAGGCGAAGCATATTCGCGGTTTAGTGTCAAGGTAGAGATTTGTTGAAATTGCCACGAAACCGCAAAGAAGGGCTCCAGGTGGGATTGTCGGCCTACATCGATAATCTGTCGGCCGACAGTTAGGCATTCCCGCAGCAGATGCGTCAAGCTTCAGAGAAGGTAGCGCGAATGCGTCAGATCATGTCGGCCGACACCGAGCGGGTTTCAGCAGCGCAATTTTCGAAAAGTTTCCAAATTGATGTGGGACTTTTTCCTACTCCTTCTAGGACTCTTATTGGCGAGAATTATTGTTTCCATACAATAATTAGGACCCCCCCATATATAAAGAGAGTTGCTCCATTGACATAGACAACACGAATTATACCGATTATTCTAGCAATAACTATTGTGTGAGATTTGAGGATTTTGAGCGTATATCGATCCTACGAATCGTGTAATAATATTATAGTGATTTGTTCGTCGTTCCTCCCGTGGTTTTTCCCAATTGGGTTTCCACGTAAATTCTTGTCTTTTCTATTTTGTTGTTGATTTCTTTTCTTCGGTATTTTCGATATTATCATACTATACATCGTCTGATTCGTCAACAAGTGGTATCAGAGCTAAGGATCTATGACGAGCGTAAAGTATGACATACCGTTGCTGGATCTCAACACAAGGTTCCCAATTTTGCAATACAAAGATGAGGTTAGTTCTGCGATCACTTAAGCAAAAGATCGCTCTCAATGGTATTGACAACATGCCGGTTTCGATGGAGCATGAAGAGCGTGTGTCGCTCGATCAGATGGCTATGGCGACCATAGGGCTTCATGTATCGAACAGTTTGGCGGAGGACATCTTGGAGACGAATACAACAAAAGAATTGTGGGAGAAGTTTGAAGAGATGTGCGTTGCCAAGACGGTGTCAAGTAAGCACAATTTGAAGAGGAGTCTTTATTTCCTCAACATGGCGGAGGGATCATCGATCCAAGCGCATGTAGCGAAATTCAAGGAGAAGGTTGCCGACCTCGGCAACATTGGCGTGAAGATCGAAGATGATGATCTCGCGTTTTGGCTTCTAATTTCGCTACCTCCTTCGATGGCGGGCTTTCGTGATACTCTCCTATATTCTCGAGATAGCCTCGCGTTTAAAGACGTAACTAACGCTCTCTCATCTAGAGAGAATATTTTGATGATGGAGAATCCTAATTCGGGTGAGACGCAAAGCGAAGGATTGAATGTCCGTGGACGGACCAACCAGAGATTGGGGTAAGATAGGTCTCGATCGAAGTCACGGTATAGTAACAAGGTTTGCAACTATTGCAAGAAGAAAGGTCACATCAAAAGCCGATTGTTATACCTTGAAAAATAGAAAGGAGAGAGAAGGCGGCAACAACAACAACAATAATTCCGGTAAGAGTTCCGGTGAAGTTGGGATAGCCGAGAATTATTGCGATCTTTCTATGGCTTTGGGTGAGGTCTCCAAATCAAGCGAGGAGTGGATTCTAGACTCGGGATGTACGTTCCACATGTGCCCGAACCGTAATTGTTTCGACACTTTTGAGAAAACTCCACAAGAATTGTGGAAGGGATCTCCAGCGAATTATGAGGACTTGAGGGTGTTTGGGTGTCCGGCCTACATGCACGTCAACGACGAGAAATTAAATACACAAGCTAAAAAGTGCATATTCGTTGGTTTTAAGGAAGGAGTTAAAGGATACAAGCTTTGGTGTCCAGAGACGAAGAAAATCATACTAAGCCGTGATGTAGTCTTTGATGAGGCTTCTATGATGGGTGATCGATCGTCTAAAGGGATTCTCGAGATTCCAAGTACTCCTATTGAGGTGGAGCCGGACAGGGTGCAAGAGAAGGATGATGGGTCAAGTTCCCCGACCAATAAATAGAGTAGTTCGACTACTCAAGAAGATCCAAAAGAGGTGGAGCCGCAATGCATAACTAGAGATAGGCCAAGGCGAGAGACTCGGCCACCTAGAAGGTTAGCCGAGTATGAGTTGGTAGCTTATGCTTTGAGTGTACCCGATGATGTTGATTCGTATGAGGAGCCTTCCTCATATGACGAGGCAGTTACTTGTGATGACTCAAGCAAGTGGATGCTAGCTATGCAAGAAGAGATGGAGTCTCTTCATAAGAATGACACTTGAGAGTTGGTTGATCTCCCTAAAGGCAAGAAGGCCATCAAGTGCAAATGGATCTTCACGAAGAAGGAGGGATTCCCTGGGGTCGAGGACGAGAGATATAAGGCAAGATTTGTGGCTAAGGGTTTTAGCGAAATTCCTGGAGTAGATTTTAATGATGTATTTTCACCTGTGGTCAAGCATAGCTCGATTCGAGCGATTCTAGGCATTGTGGCAATGCAGGATTTGGAGCTTGAACAAATGGATGTGAAGAAGACCTTTCTACATGGGGAGCTAGACGAAAATATCTACATGGTCCAACCCGAGGGGTTTTAGGTTTCAAGTCAAGAGAACAAGGTTTGTTTTCTCAAGAAATCCTTATATGGCTTGAAACAGTCTCCTAGACAGTGGTATAAATATTTCGACACGTTTATGATTAAGAATGGTTTCCGAAGGAGCTCCTACGATAGATGTGTATATTTTCGGAAAGGCCATGATGGGTCTTTGGTTTTTCTTCTCCTCTACGTCGACGATATGTTGATAGCGGCTAAGGATGAGTCGGAGGTGAAGAGAGTTAAGGCACAACTTGGGAAGGAGTTAGAGATGAAGGATCTTGGTGAGGCAAAGAAGATTCTTGGGATGGAAATCACAAGAGATCGAAGAGATTTCAAGTTGTATCTTGGCCAAAAGGGATACATAGAGAAGGTGCTACGTCGTTTCAACCTTGAAGATTCAAACCCGGTAAGTACTCCCCTTGGTACACAATTTAGACTTGCCTCTGCTGATTCTCCGACTACGGAGGAGGACATCGAGGATATGGCTCGAGTCCCTTATTCCAATGAAATTTGCTTTTTGATGTACGCCATGGTGTGTACACGTCTGGATTTAGCGCACGCCATGAGTGTCGTGAGTCGGTATATGGCGAATCCCGAAAGAGAGCATTGGAAGGCGGTGCAATGGGTGTTGCGCTATTTGAGAGGTACGTCTAACAAGAGTTTAGAGTTCAGGAGGAATCAAGAAAATATGCGAGGGTTTGTGGATTCCGACTATGGCGGTGATCTAAATAAAAGAAGATCTCTTGTCGGGTATGTTTTTACCATTGGTGGGTGTGCTATAAGTTGGAAAGCTATTTTGCAAAGTACGGTGGCATTATTGACTACATAGGCGGAGTATATGGCGATCGCCGAGGCTTGCAAAGAGGCTTTATCGATGAGAGGTTGGTTTGGAGAACTCTTGGAGAGTTCGGAAAAAACGACAATCTTTTGTGATAGTCAAAGTGCTATATGCCTCACAAAAGATCAAGTGTTCCATGATAGAACAAAGCACATTGATATTCGTTATCACTTTCTCCGTGAGGTGATCGCTCGAGGCGATGTTAAGGTGAGTAAGATTAGTACTCACGATAATCCGACGAACATGTTAACGAAGAGTTTACCCGCAACCAAGTTTGAGCTTTGCTCTAGCTTGGTTGGACTTTGATCAAGAGATTAATCCCTTAGGGGCTTTTGGAGGAAGACGATAGGAGAAGGATGTTCGCGGTTTAGTGTCAATGTGGAGATTTGTTGAAATTGTCACGAAACCGCAAAGAAGGGCTCCAGGTGGGATTTTCGGCCGACACCGAGAATCTGTCGGCCGACAATTAGGCAATTCTCGCAGCAGATGCGTCAAGCTTCAGAGAAGGTGGCGCGGATGCGTCAGAGCATGTCGGCCGACACCTAGGTGCTGTCGGCCGACACCGAGCGGGTTTCAGCAGCGCAATTTTCAAAAAGTTTTCAAATTGATGTGAGACTTTTTCCTACTCCTTCTAGGACTCTTATGGGCGAGAATTATTGTTTCCATACAATAATTAGGACCCCCCCCCCCCCCCCCCCTTATATATAGAGAGCTGCTCCATTGACACAGACAACACGAATTACACCGATTATTCTAGTTATAACTATTGTGTGAGATTTGAGGGTTTTGAGCGTATATCGATTCTACGAATCGTGTAACAATATTATAGTGATTTGTTCATCGTTCCTCCCGTGGTTTTTTCCAGTTGGGTTTCCACGTAAATTCTTGTCTTTTCTATTTTATTGTTGATTTTTTTTCTTCGGTATTCTCGATATTATCATACTATACATCATTCGATTCGTCAACAAGTGGTATTAGAGCTAAAGATCTATGACGAGCGTAAAGTATGACATACCGTTGCTGGATCTCAACACAAGGTTCCCAATTTGGCACTACAAAATGAGGTTAGTTCTACGATCCCTTGCAAGAGATCGCTCTCAATGGTATTGACAACATGCCGGTTTCGATGGAGCATGAAGAGCGTGTGTCGCTCGATCAGATGGCTATGGAGACCATAGGGCTCCTTGTATCGAACAGTTTGGCGGAGGACATCATGGAGACGAAGACAACAAAGAATTGTGGGAGAAGCTTGAAGAGATGTGCGTTACCAAGACGGTGTCAAGTAAGCACAATTTGAAGAGAGTCTTTATTTCCTCAACATGGCTGAGGGATCATCGATCCAAGCGCATGTAGCGAAATTCAAGGAGAAGGTTGCCGACCTCGGAAACATTGGCGATTTGGCGTGAAGATCGAAGATGATGATCTTGAGTTTTGGCTTCTAATTTCGCTACCTCCTTCGATGGCGGGCTTCCGTGATACTCTCCTATATTCTCGAGATAGCCTCGCGTTTAAAGACGTAACTAACGCTCTCTCATCTAGAGAGAATATTTTGATGATGGAGAATCCTAATTCGGGTGAGACGCCAAGCGAAGGATTGAATGTCCGTGGACGGACCAACCAGAGATCGGGGCTAAATAGGTCTCGATCGAAGTCACGACATAGTAACAAGGTTTGCAACTATTGCAAGAAGAAAGGTCACATCAAAGTCGATTGTTATACCTTGAAAAATAGGAAGGAGAGAGAAGGCGGCAACAACAACAACAATAATTCTTGTAAGAGTTCCGGTGAAGTTGGGGTAGCCGAGAATTATTGCGATCTCCTTATGGCTTTGGGTGAGGTCTCCAAATCAAGCGAGGAGTGGATTCTAGACTCGGGATGTACGTTCCACATGTGCCCGAACCGTAATTGGTTCGACACTTTTGAGAAAACTCCACAAGAATTGTGGAAGGGATCTCCGATAAATTATGAGGACTTGAGGGTGTTTGGGTGTCCGGCCTACATGCACGTCAACGACGAGAAATTAAATACATGAAACTAGACGTATGGTCAACCGAATGAGTCAAAGACAGTAGCTTGAGAATTAATTAAGTTATTTTTGTTGGTAGGTAAACTTTTCCCTACGGATTTTTTGATAATCGTAGGGATTTTCTTACGGTGCGGCAGTAGGGAAATCCGTAGGAATTTTGTTTTCAGGGATTTTGTTTTCGTTTTTTTCGCCCTCCCTTTAGCCCAACCCACAATCCAAGGCCCGACAACATTCCTCCAACCCAGGGCACACCACAAGCTAAGCCCTCAAGAATTAATTGTTAATGTGTATTGCATAGTCCAAGACAACATTCCTCCAACCCAGGGTTCAACACAAGCTAAGCCCTCAGGAATTAATTGTTAATGTGTATTGCATAGTGCAAGGTTTGAACCTTGGACCTTATAAATAAAGAAAAGAAGGATAACCGCTAGCATATCTGAATTATATGTACAATTATTAACCTATATTTATTATGTAGTATAATGTAATAATAATATCTAATAAAATAATTATATATATTAAATTATAAATTAAAATTATATATTTTATTGCTTATTTTTTTATTTGGAACATTTATAAGATTTTTCTAAAAATAATAACACTTAAATATTTTATTATAATTATTATTAAAAATTAAGTACTTTTTTAAAATTTTCAATTTAACTTTATTACAAATACTATAATATTTTAATTAATTAACAAAAAGTAAAAAAACATTGATTGTAATTTTATTATGTAGTGTATTTTGTTAGTGAAAATTATAAAATTTTAAAAAATATTTTTATAATAACATTTAATTAATTTATTATTATTCTAAAAATTAGAGTTAAAAAAATTAGATTAAAATAACTCAAATTTATAAAAACATTTTCCCTACGGAATTCCCTACGACATGGGCCGTAAGGAATATTTTTACATCGATCCCTATGAAGGTGAGCCGTAGGGAACCTCCAATTTTTTGGAGGGATCCATTCGCGCCTCGCTCCCTACGATCAGGAAGCCGTAGGGGAAATTGCGCCAAAAATCCCTACGGTGGGCCGTAGAGAATTTTGGAGGGAGTCGAAGAGCGCAAAGTTCCATACGACATTCACTACGGCATGGCCCCCTACGGCCATGTCCGTAGGGAAAGCCGTAGAGAATGTCAGTTTATTTTTTTCGTAGGGAATGCCGTAGGAAATTCCCTACGGGGTGGAGGCTGTAGGAAAAATCCGTAAGGATTTCTTAGTTTTTTGTAGTGTTACACGTATGATTTGGCAATTGGGCAAGGCCTGCTAAGATATGGTACATACTCGAGTTCGGTGATTTACGCAAGAGATCGATTTGTAGGTCGTGTATTATTTTGGAGAGCAAAATAATTAATGTTTCCTTATTGAAGGAATATAATTATATTTGAAATACAATTCTATTATTTGGTAAAGGGATTTAGAGTTATATAAGGAAAATGATTTGTTCTTAATCTTAATTGTTTCCAATTTGTTAGGTTTGTTACACCTATAAATTGTGGTTCTCCGGTAGATGAAAATCATAGAATGCATATAGTGAATTATTAATTGTAAGCTTCAACGATGTAGTGGATTTCTGTTTCTTCTCGTGATTTTTCTAGTGTATTGGGTTTCCACGTAAATTTGTCTGTTCGTTCTTTCGTTTATATTTTTCTTCGCATCTCATACATATTTCAAGAGCAGTGGACGATCTAGTTTCAATATCACAACAAGTGGTATCAGAGCATCGTAAAAAGCTAACAAGTGGTATTAGAGCTAGGTTACGATCATGTGACCTGTTATCACAGATCTAGGTTACGATCCAGTGACTTGTTAGCAGAGCTTTCGTTGAGGGATCCGGAACGCGGAATCCATCTTCACGAGGCGAAAGTTGCGACTATTGGTGTTTCTAGATCCGGGTGGAGCTCGAGAATATTTTGGGAGATGGCGACGAAGGTTGATATTTGGTGTTAGATCGGAACACGTGGTTCTCTACATGGCAGTTCAAGGTGGAGTTAGTTCAGTGGTTCTAACCAACATGAATCTTGATGATGCGTTGCTGGAGCATGGACAAGATGTCAAATGCGATGGAGCCAGAAGAGAAGGTACGGAAGAATAGAAAGGTGAGAGGTATAATTGCACTCCATCCCTCACGTGATTTGTTTCAAGTGGTTTCGGCTTTGCGATCGAGGGAGACGATGAGGGACGTTTGGGGTGGTGAAAATCTAGGGGAATTTCTTCATGTTCAAGGTGGGGCATGTGAGAAGAAATTTTTGGGGATTTGTCACTACTGCAAGGAAAAGAACCACATGAAGGAGGACTGTCAACCTTGAAGAATCGGAGAAAGGAATCGAAGGTGACCGATTCCAAAGAAGGAGGTTCACCGATGGGGAACTTTTGGTTGTCTCTGATTAGGGAACGCGTGTGGGGTGGAACTTGGATTCCTGATGTTCGTATCACATGTGTCGAAACAGTGATTTGTTTGACATGTTTGATGAGAGTGTCGGTGGAATGGTGGTCATGGAGTATGACACATCGTGTGAGATACGCGGCACGAGAACTGTGAGAATCAAGATGTTTGATGAACATATTCGAACCCTCGGTACTGTAAGTTACTTTCAAAACTTGAATGATAATCTTATCTCTCTAAGCACCTTAGATCTGAATAGGTACTAACTTCGGTAAAGGTGGAGTGTGAAAGTAAGTCGGGGAAACTTATTTTGCGAGGCGAGAGAAAGATTGGTGGATTGTATGAGCCATGTGGCAACACAATTTCCAAGAGGGTAATTGCCTCTGCCCAAGGAAGTCATTCGCTGGAAGGTTAGTCGGGATCACCTTTGGTTGAAAAGTCATGCACGTGTGTTGGTGTCGGGGACACCGAGAATACTAACCCGAATAATATTCGGATTTCGGAGATCGAGCCTAAGCATGCTATGGATAGCATTGGAGAATTAGCGAATGCAAGTGGTGTCGATAGTAGTGGGAATGCAAGATTTGAGAATGGAGATTGCGTGGAGGTCATAGAGTTTGGTGGTACCCAAGAGATTATCGGTGCAACTTCGCATTCTTGTACTAAGTTTGGGTGCAGCTCAAACTTATGGTGCTCATGTTTTTTGTGAGCTCTGCGGGACTGGAGGGAAGGAAGAAAATTTGGTCTATGATCGTTAGCGTTGGACGACTTGGAGTCGCGGAGATTCTCGTTAAGGTAGAGATTTATTGAGATGTGACTCTAATCCAATCATAATAAAAGAAACGAGATAAAACGAATAGATGAAACCAGACGAATGATCGACCGAATGATTCGAAGAGGGTGGTTGGGAATTAATTAAGGTGTTGTGTCCTTAATTATTTGTGCGAATTCAGTGTATTTAGTTACAATGTAATAGGAATTACATGTATGATTTGTCAATTGGGCAAGGCCAACAAAGATATGGTACGTACATTTGGAGAGAAAAATAATTAGTGTTTCTTTATTTAGGAAATAGAATTATATTTGAAATATAATTATATTATTTGATAAAGGAATTTAGAATTATATTAGGAAAATAATTTATTTTTAATCTTAACGGTTTCCAATTTGATGGATTTTTTACACTTATGAATTGAGGTTCGTTAAATCATAGAGTGCATAGAGTGCATGAATTATTGTTAGCCTCAACGTTGTAGTGGATTTCTCTTTCTTCTCGTGATTTTTCTCATGTTTTGGGTTTCCACGTAAGTAAATTTGTGTGTTTGTTCTTTCGTTTATCTTTTTTTCGCATTTCATATATATTTCGAGAGCCGTGAGCGATATAGTTTCAATATCGCAACAAGTGATATCAGTGCCTTAGAAGTTTTTGGGCGTGACTATCACAACAATTGGTATTGGTATTAGAGAATCGTAAAAAGTTAAAATTAATAATTAAAAAATGACATGTGACGTCGTTCTAATCCATTGAACATGATATGTATTAGGATTAAATATATTTTTCAATAATAATATATAATTTAATTTGCCAAAAGATGAAATTAGAATCTTGAAAATAATCATATATATTTTTAATTAGAAGCTTCTATTACTATACACTTGTGTATCTTGATTAATTGACGGTGTATATATAGAAGCTTCTATACACTTGTGTATCTGTAGATTTTCAAATACTTCCACATGTCGAATTATAATTCTCGATTTATAGAATAATTTTATACACTCGGTATAAATGTATTGTGTCTTGTTCCATCAAAAGTAAAATTTGATTTTCTTCCTTGGTCATGTGTATAAATAACATTATATTATTCTCTTAATATTTTATTTTTTGATATTGACATAATATTATTCTCTTAAAATGATAATGGCAAAACTTATATCGAAATTTATCAAAGTGTATAAATATATAAAATGCTTTGCATATTGAGCTTGTAAGAACGCACAAAACAAATTACTATGGCTAAACCCATATCAGTAATCATCAAATCAATTGTCATTTCTCTTTATTACGTTTGCGTTGTATCCATACCTAATTCTAATCCCCCGGCCACATTATTCACCCAACAAACTAATAATACTACCGGTGGTTTCTCGATCGACATCTTCCATCGAGACTCTCCTCACTCCCCTTATTACGACAGTTCATTATCTCACACCCAAAGAGTCGTCAATGCTCTCCGAAGATCATTGGATCGCTTCCAATGGCTCAACGAGAGCCTTGCTGCGGGGTCCACCGAAACCGACATAGTCCGATCAATCCACACCGGAGACTTTCTCATGAGATACGGAATCGGCCGACAAAATGTCCGTTCCTTAGGCGTCCTGGACACAGGTTCCAGCCTAATATGGACCCAATGTTTTCCTTGTGATACTTGCATCAAGCAGCACTCGCACCACTACAAACCAAGAGAGTCTTCCACGTACAAGAGGCTTTTGTGCAACGAAACCGAGTGCGAAAAGTCTCGTTATGCTGTTTGCCACAAGAGGAACACAACAGATTGTCTCTATTCTTCGAGTTATCAGGACGGAACATTCACCGAGGGATGGCTGTCCAAGGACATGTTTATCTTGGCCTCGGAAGGTGGTACAACTTCTATGTTCCTCGACATTGTTTTCGGATGCACGTATAAAGCCAGGAGTAGCTTTTACGGTTACGAGTCGGGTGTCATCGGGTTGGGACGTGGGAATGACTCGCTTGTCACACAACTAGGCTCTTCTGCTAAAGGGAAATTCTCGTATTGCTTGGTGTCGGGATTCTACGAGCCGAAGAGATCTGGTCGGAGCAAGTTGAGCTTCGGGGACAATGCCGAGCTATCGGGCGATGGAGTGGTGCATACTCCCCTAATGTATAAGCCTGGATCCTCGTGGTATTATGTGACGGTGTATGGGTTCAACATTGATGGGGGAATTAAATATATGTATTCTTCTAACGATGGAAATATGATTGTGGACTCGGGGTGGGCGGAGACGAGACTTCCGTATAGCATGTACAAGCAGCTGGAAAGTAGTGTGAGGGATCGATTGAAACATTTGAAGACAATCGATGACCCTGAAGGGATCTTCGATTTGTGCTTTCAGACGACAAGCAACTACCACCGGTTCCCAACGGTGACCCTCCACTTTGGCGGTGATGATGCGAGTGTGAGTTTTGGTAAAGAAAATATGTTTATAAGAACGGGTCTGGATTCCTTGTGCTTGGCGGTGAAGTCACAAGGGAGAGTAGGATATGCGATTTTGGGTTATTTAGCGCAAGCTAATTTCTTGGTGGGATATGATACCGTCTTCAACCGGATGTCGTTCAAGCCCGCTAACTGTGCCAGCTGACTCTACGAGCTACTTTTTACATTGTTTTGATTTACTTTTTATGGAATAAAAAAAATGATAAATTACACTTTAATTTACTAATTTGAAGTTTGAGCGTGTTTGCACTTTGCTACTCTTTAACTTTTGAAGAAACCCTGATGCGACTTGTTAGCAAAGAAACAAGAACGAAAAAACAACTCAACAATAAAGAAGACAAAAATTTATGTTGAAACCCAAATAAAAAAACCTCAAGAATAACGACGTTAAATGTACTATATTATCACAATAATTACAAATAATAAATATTTTCTGTAAATCCTTTTAAGCATCTTTAATCCATACAAAAAAGTCATTTTGGAGTAGAAAAGATGTTTCAACCGTCACCAAAATGTAAAAAGTATTATTGGATTCGTTCGTGACTTTTTTATTTTTGATTTTTCTGTTTTGATTTTTAACAGTATTATATTGGTTTGATGAAAAACATATTATATATTTTTAATTTGAAAATGATGAAAATATGAAGAAAAAAAATGTCCTTCTAGATCACGTGCACGGTGCACATATAATGGAGTATCATGTAGGTATCAAAATGCAAAAGTTTTAAATTTCAAGTAATTGTTGGATCAAATATTCCAATCAGATAAAAAAGCTTGAAAACAAACATTCAAACTTTAATTATCAAAGGCTGTTAGGTGGTTGAGTACTTGAATTAAAAACATATCATATATAAATGGTCATGTACAAGTAAGTATATATATATATATATATCATTATAAATTATCAAAATGAGTACTTTTGACCGAAAAATGTGATGTGGCGCATCGTAAATCCACGTGGCATGGAGTCAATCCTACATGGTTCTCAGCCAACTTAAAAATTCAAGGATAAAAATCATTTAACCCTTAAACATTTTGGAAAAATTGCATTTAAACTCTAAACGTTTGATAAAATCAAATACTTAAAACTTTTGTAAAAATGTATTTACTTCCAAAAAATTCATAAATAAATAAAAATATATTTAAAATGATTTATTTATTTATTTTAATAATATTAATTAAAATAATATTTCAAAAAATTAAAAAATTAAAAAATTAAATAAAAAAATATCATTTACTAATACAAATTTAAATTTAAATTATTTTTGTAAAAAATTCAAATTTGAAATACATTTTTTAAAATAATATTTAATTTAAAATTTAAAATTAATACTCATAATATGATATCCTTATTTTTTAATTTTTTTAATTATAATTTTATTTTAATTCATATTATTAAAATTAAAAATGGTTGTAAAAAATTATAAATTAAATTATTTATCAATTCAAAAATTCAAATTTAGTAAAATAAAAAATGTATAAAAAGTATTGAATTTTTTGAAAATTTAATTTTATTTATTTATGATTTTTTTAGGTAAAATATATTTTTTACTAAAAAATTAATATTATAAATATTAAAATAATAAAATTTAACTGAAATCCAACTTTTATCAAGACTTTAAGTGTTTAACATATTTTATTAAAATTTTAATGGTAAAGCGCAACATTTACGAAAGTTTTTGAGTTTACAGCTTTTTACCGAAAATTCAAAAAATCAATTATGCATGGCTCTTGGTCAACTTAAAAATTCAAAAAATTAATAAACCAAAGGAGAAAGTAATCAAACTCTTGACCTTATAAAGCTTAAAATAGTCTGAAACTACTCAAACTACAAACCAAATTGTTAAACAAATAATCTTTATTTTATTTGTAATACAATTGCTGTGAAAATAATAATAATAAATTTAAAGTAAATTAAATAAAGGTTTATTTATATTTTATTAAAATATAATTAATTACTACAAAACATGGAACAACATGCATACAGTATAATAAAAATCTGTATTAACTAAACTAGAATTGTTCTCTCCTGTGATTTCATGAAATATATCGATTTAATTAAATTTAAAATAAATCATAATTTAATTAAATATAAAAATTTAATATTAAATAAATAATCATCACTATAGTTTCTTAAATTTGAATTGCACGAAATAATTTGAATTTTATAAATAAAATAAAATTTCTGTTAGAAATCTGTGGTGAAGATTCTCTCCATTCGTGATAATCGTAAATGATACGGGATTTTAGGGGATTTCGCGTGCATATATATAAATGTAATTCATGAGTAGTGTTAATCTAAAACTGCAACTGAGTGTATTCCGATAACTTTGAGAACTTGAATATCATCAAATCACCACTTCCCTCCCCGAGCACGTAGATCGATTTTCAGTCGATCGAAACTCGTAAAATCCTATGTTATTTTGCGTGATTTTTTTTGCTTTATATTCCTACAAGTTCAGAGATACTTTTAGGTGCATTATATCGAACTCATAAGGTCGGTTTCACATTTCGTTATTGTTGAGCTCGAAATTCTGATTTAAAAATTTGAGCGCGCGCAGGTCGATTGTTATGTGATCTTGTAGAATCCTCAACACTTAGCATTGAGATAATTATATTTTTCAACCTGAGGTTTAGGTGTTTTTACACTTTACAACCTCGTCGGAAAATCGTTACCGATTGCAACCCGAAATTTTATGTATTTACATTTTCCAACCTACCGGAGACCGGAACGGAAAATTCTAAAGAATATTCCGTTTTTAAGGGTATTTTGGTAAATAAACATATATATACATGGTTAATTACGAATTCACCACCGGTCTTCATTTATTGAAGAAAAAGATTAAAAAAATATTGTCTTCTCTTTCGATTAGCAGGTTCTCAAAAATCAATACTCCGTATTTATTAAAAATAGAAAATAAAAAAATTCAGACCTCGCGATTATGCTGCCTTTCAGCCACCAACAAGTTCCACCATTGACGGTCGCTCGCTGCCGTCATTTGCAGAGATCTGACCCCACCATCATCCGTCAAAGGTCGACGCCTCTTAATTCTAGTCACTCCCGCTCCTGTCTCTATCGATTTCCGCCGTCGCGACTGCCATTCTCTCTCAATTGCAGAGAATAAGAGGAAGAAATTAGGTTTTAATTCACGTTGGTTAAAGATAAAAAATATTCGGACTCCGGTCACACTTTGCTCGACGACACTGCTATTTAGCCACCACCGCCGGTTTCTCGCTGCCGCCATCGCAAGAGATTCGTGTAACAATCCAAAATTTTATTGACTAGAACATTAAATTCACCTAATTAAATTTACAAAGTTATAAACTAATTTAAGAAATAATTTTTGTAATAGAATAATTTTTAATTAAATTTTAATAAATAATAAAATGATAATATATAATTAATAATACAATTTAAAATGTAATTATGATAATATAAGTTATAATCCATAAACAGTAAAAAATAAAAATTTAAAAGCCTAATTTATTAAATAAATAATAGCCCAAATATAAAATAAAAATTAATAGTCCTTTACTAAACTAAAAACCCTAATATTTTGAAACCGTGTTCTCACGTCTATATATACTTAATATTCTACATCTTACGTTTCACCACGCCACCATCGGAAGAAATCATAAGAACCCCTCCTCTCCTCTTCCTTTTCTCACACACGTACCCTATGTATCTACAAATCAACAAACCAAAATAAACCTCATCCTCAATCTTTTCTTGGCCGCCGAAAAGTTCCCCATCAAAAGGATCTCACCGGAGTTACACGATATCGATCTAATCGTTCGATCCACTTTCTATCGAGGCTCCAACCTTGAACCGCATCCGAACCATCGTCAAGTTCGTTTCACAATTGATAATCCACTCGGAGCTTTTCTTCGATGACCACCGACCTTCAAGACGATAAACTATTTTGAGCGCCGCAGGACTTGAGCCTCTACTTTTCATCGCTGCACTCTACTATATATTCGGTTCAATTGTTCGATCGGATGGAGAGACAAATTGAGGAGGAAGGAGGAACACGTGTTCTGGTATTGTGAATCTCATACACTACCCCTTTTAATATAGTAATTATTTTGTAGAATAGTCCCCGAGGTATTGACATTTTATGGGCCACTCCTCTTCATGTTTGGGAAAATATTGTTAAGTCCACTAATAACATATAAATTATATTTCCAGCCTCAACTTTATAAAGTTCATTCTATAAATTCACAAATCCCAAAATCCCCAATTTTAATAAGATAACCACCAACAATACTACACACATTATTAATTCAATCTATTTAGGTAATTTATTAATTTTAAGAATACTTACTTGTAGAGGTTGGGACTCACGAGCTTTAAGATTTACGGAGTGCTTTTCTACTTGACTTTCATGCCACGACAAAACGAGGTAGGTACAATGTTGAAGGGTTGCTTTATTTGTTTACGTGTTTCACTATGTGTGTTCTCTGTGTGCGCATTATGTGATTTAATATCCATGCATTTACATATTCGTTGTAGTCGGAGACTGATTAAAAGGTCAACGTGCTTATAGCGCAGTTCATTTCATTCGTTGTACCCTGAGACCGAGGAAAAGGGTCGAAGGGGACCAGCGCAGTGCATTCATTTCATCGTTGTAACCTAAGACCGAGGAAAAGGGTTGAAGGGGACCAACGCAGTAGTTGGGCAATCGATTTATAAAATTAAAAATACGTTTTCGTTGTAACCGGAGACCGGGGAAAAGGGTCAAAGGGGACCAGCGCAGTGATTGGCCCAACTTGCAGTGCATTCATGTTCATTCAGTAAACGCATTGCTATTCATTCATGTCATGTTCATGTAGATTATGCATATATTTGATTCATGTATTTAAATGAGGTAATTGTCCTACTGAGCGTGTTGAGCTCACACCTTCAGCGACCCCCTTTTCAGGTACCAATGAGGATGCCGAGCGAGTAGGATGACGAGGGATGAATGTTAATTACGTATTTTCAGTTAATTTAATTCCACTATAATTTCTATTTAAATAAATGAAGTTTTCACATTAAAAAAATTGCCTTTGGGATATTTAGTTTGCTTTAAATATATATATGTTCTTTATTAAATATTTTCACTTGTTTTGATATTTCATTTCATGTTGAAAATGCGTTTTAAAAGTAAACTTTGGTAACGCCCGCACTTTATTAAGTGTTATTTTCAAAAGTTAACACCTTCCGCTGTTTCAAAAATACGGGTCGTTACAATTCGTCCCGTCATCGTCTGTCGAAGTTCGACGACTCTTCCTCCCAACTTCTCCCGTCTCTATTGATTTTACCGTCGCAGCTAAAGTTCTCTTTCAATTGCAGCGAAGAAGAAGATGGATTAGGTTTTAATTAGGAATCGCATTCTTTTAATTTGTTGTGTAAATTAAGTAATTTTTTAACTATGTTTTCAATTTTTTATTTTTTTAATAAATAAATATATTAAAATTTTATTTAATTACAAAAATATCCTCCAATCTTCAATATTGCATGAGGCAGGCACGCGTAAATATAATGTGAAATGTACTCTTTCGGAATATTTCACGAAATATGCCTTTCCGGTTTCCGGTAGTGTTAAGTATCCCACATCGGTTGGCAAAAGGTCCTAAAAGCTCACATATATGTTGGACAACCTTAACACCTTAATAAGGCCTTTTAAGGTGTTATTGGCCCAACTTTGACAGGTAGATTGAAAAATGTAAATAAATAAAATTTCGGGTTGCAATCTGTAAAAATTTTCCGACGAGATTGTAAAGTACAAAAACACTTAAGCTAAGACCCTAAACCTCATATTGGAAAATGTAATTATTCACTTAGCATTTCAATAATTGCATTAATGAATTTAAGCTAAGAGTGAGAGTAGGGATGTCAATCGGGCCAGCCCACTCGGTTTCGGGCCAGCCCACTCGGGCTATCGGGTTATTTCGGTTCGGGCTGATCGGGCTGAAATTTTTTCGGGCTGTAAATTTGTAACCCTAACCCTAAAATCTTCGGTCTCGGGCTAGCCCATCGGGCTGGAAAAAATAATATTATATAATAAAAAAATAATTTTAATACTAAATTAAATTTAATATTAATAAAATATTAATATTTAATAATAATTATTATAATTCTAATATTTAAATTGTCCAAATTATCATATATTCATTCAATAATATTTAAAATTGTAATTTTAGTTGATAATTTTCTTTTATTTGAATATATTATTTTATTTATTTAAAATATTTCTATAAATAAATAAAATGAATTATAATATATTTAAATACATCGGGTTGTCGGGCTAGCCCACGGTTTATCGGGCTAGCCCACTCGGGCTATCGGGTTATTTCGGTTCGGGCTGATCGGGCTGAAATTTTTTCGGGTCGAAAATATTCGGCCCTAACCCTACATTTTTTCGGGCGGGCTTCGGGCTAGCCCACCGTTTCGGGTTAGGTTGACATCCCTAAGTGAGAGGACGGAGGCACCTCAAGATCTGGTCCCGGTCGGTGACACGTGGCAACCCATCAGTAGCCCTATGCTATTTTATAATTAGCCATTGAAATTACGTACATTTCCACCGCCCACTTTTTTTTAATCAAAGAAAAAGAGAATCCTATTTACACACACACCACACCGCACCACACACTCCCTTTCCAATTCTTCACCTCCAAGAAAAATCTTTCCACCACACGCGCCAGCTCAGATGGCCCCACCCCTAACTGCCATCTTTCCCAAAGCTCCACTAAAGAAAACAGCGCGTGATAATCACTATCTACTCCGGCGCGTAATAACAAACAACCCGAGCCAAGATCTTTCCCCAATATATATATAACCGAGTACTATTAGTAGTATAATCACAATCCAAAGTCCAAACATCTCCCAACTAAAACAACATCAAGTAGTGTGTAAAAGATGTCCAACGGCCATCTCCACCTCTGCCTCTTGCTTCTGATTCTGTCGACGTTCGTTGGGATGACGTGGTACATAAACTACGAGTCGGTCTTCGAGGGCATAGTCGATCAGGTGAAGCTGGTCCTGATGCTTTCGCCCTTGCTGCTCCTGCTGGCCGTGCACTTGCTCTCTGCTCTCGACACCTCCTTCTCCTTCCTCGTCCCCTTGCCGGAGAGGGACTCTTTCCACAAGGCCGGAGGCACGCCGTGGGGGGTCGGCCTCTTGCTCGTTATCCTGCTCTTCATGATCTCGTATCAGTCTGACTTCCGCGAGCGCTGGTTTCCTCTGCTCAGTTAGTTATTAATTAGTCCACCAACCGATCGATCGCAGTATATATTTACTCTGTGTTCTTATTATGTACGATAAACATTAATTGTGGATATATATGTTACTCGTACTAGTTTTTTTTCGTTCCATTTATGTGTGTAATTCGTCATCCAAACATATTTTGAAAATAAATGAAATGTTCAAAATTATAATTTAATGCATTTCACTAAATGATACTCCTGCTATTTTTTTTTTAAACAATAATAACTTTAAAATACGATTTCACTCTTTACTTTATTCACCTAATTTTTCAATTTTATTCACAATTATTATACTTTTAATTTAAAAATACATGTACCTTTAACTTTTTTATTATAAAGTCAAAAAATAATATTTTTTTAATCTTCTTATCAAAAATAATAGTCTTATATCTACGAAACAGACGGAGTAATACTTTCATCAAATATCCGCAAGGATAGCCAACTTAATGGAGTAGAAGAGGGTAAGCCTTAAAGATTATAAGTTCGAACTCCTAACAACACTTTGTCGATTGAACTTGTCAAACAGAGCTTGCCTAGTGTGATTTAAAGGGTTGACGTAGTTTGCAGGCTACTACGTTCAAGCATAGTTTACCCATAGCGCACTCGATGATCGAGTAGCAATTACGAGTTTACCGTCATAAAAAAAAACTTTCTTCACTACTAATTATACATTTTTTTTGTAACTTATAAAAATAATAGTGCTCCAAGGGCATAATTAAGTGGTAAAGTTTGTGGTGATATGAGTGCAAATCTTCGGCAATGCAGATTCGATTTTCGAGTGGAATAAAATTTCTATTGAAATATTATAGATCGAGTTTGTCTTGGGGTGAAAATTCCGTTGACTCTTCTTACATGTGTCTCTACTCTTACACATTCCTCAATTTAAATTTCACTTAATCGAGGGTCAACGATCAGTGAAATTTCTCGTTTCTCCATCATATAAAAAATTAAATAAAAATTATAAAATAATAGTGCATTAGTTTGAACTATAATATTGGGTCGGGTCCACTGTGAGGAGATCGACCTTTTGGATCCACAAATGTGAATAATGCATGGCATGCATCACCACTAAATAAAATATTACTGTAGTACAAGTGTCAGATTAAATATAATTGTGATATTAAACTTGCAATTATTTGAGTATAAAATTGGTTCAAATTTACTGATACAGTACTCTAATTAACTTTATGGACTCACGCTCGCTCACGCATGGTTAGTTGCATCATTAGTGCATGAGTGTCCATATACTTATTCGATTCAACATTTTGGCCGGCGATATTTCCTTTTTATATTAACTCTTTAATTTTTGATGTACCATGCATTATGCTTATTAAACTACATGACTTTTAAACATGCGCGCGTGGGAGCACTGCACGGTGTTGAAATAAAATATTTTCGTGTAAGTCTCACCCAACTCTAGATTGACAAACACTTTTGGATTGCGGGAGAGAGACAGAGAGTCAACAAATCTCATTTATGACAAATTTCATAATATTTTAATAACATATTGTTTTACATGAAAATATAAACTTTATAATATTTCAATAAAAAGTTGTTTTACTCGAGAATCGAACTTTCGTAACCGAAAAATTACATTCTCATCACCATATAGGCCTTACCATTCGATTATGCCCGTGACGACTAAAAGTTACAAGTATTACATTAGATTTTACTCAAGACAAACCGAAATTAAAAGGTCTTGTTAAGTTGACAATGTTGTCCAACTTATAATATTTTACTCAAGACAATCCAAAATTAAAAGACATTGTTAAGTTGATAAAGTTATTCAACTTATGTGTGAGCTCTTTATTCAATCGATGTGAAATATTTCTAACACTCCCCTCACGAGTATGCTAAATATTCTATTGAAATTACTCGTTGTTGGAAATTCCATTGGCAGTGGTATCCACAGTCGAAAATGTTGGAAAATGAGCGTCTCGTAGAGAGTTTCGATTTGATATCTCATACGCTCAATTTCGAGTAGTATGAATGATAAATTAATTTTCAAAGACGTAAGTAAAATCTCTATAAATTAATACTTTCCGGACCGTAAATTTTTATCAATTTAAAGAGGTATTACTATATCGATAAATTAATATTTTATTAATTAAAAGAGAGAATTTTCAAATTTAATAAATTTAAATAAATTTATTTAAAATAATTGGATTAAGATTCATGTACTGTATCATGTTAACTATTATATTCATAAAAATAAACTAATTTATAATGCCAAATTATGTTTTCTCATCATCTAAAAATCATCAATAAATGATCAAATGTATAAAATATTATGTGAATATAAAAAGGACCATCATGCACTATAAATATTAAAAAATCAGTTGATGAAAAATATTCTTTGAATGTTAGTCAAGATACGTTATCAAACACTCTAAATAGATCAAGTGAGTACCAAAATTTGAGAGTATTGATGAGAACTAATATTTATAATTGTAATATTTACAAATTATTAATTTAAAATTTTGATGGGACCTCATACTTCTAAAGGTTTTTTTCAAAAAATTATTATTGTATTATCTTATAGAATTCGCTCATTTTTTACAAAAGCCGAAGTCGGGACTGGAGAATTTTATTATTTTAGATAGGTTATTAATTTATTGAATATTAATTTATAGAGGTTTCAATGTAGTTGAAAGAGAATTCCAAATGGGATAATGTCTTACAAAATAAAATATGTAGTGTAGTGGATAAACATAAGGGAGTACCTTATTTTACATACACTTTTGCTAGTATTTCATTATTGAAAAAATAATAATAATATAATTCTATCATTATAATAATTATTATAATCATAAGTTACATTTTAAATTTAAAATAATGAAATAATAGTGTTTAAGTTGCCACTAGTGGTGTGATATGAATGGTGAGACGTTACATTTTGTATAGTCAAATCGTCCACATTCAACGAACCTTCGACTCCAACATCTCTATATAAGTGCAATCGACATTTTCCTAGAAAGGACTTGAGAAGTACGTCAAGAATAATCGAAGATGAACAAGAGAATATACAGACATCTTCCGAGCAATCGCTCTCGTCTTTCTTTTGTTTACCTTTTTTTTTACCCTCCAGTGATATTTCTTAGGCAACATCTCCGTTCGCCGAAAGCAAATGTTTTGCTTTGAAATCGTTGTATCTTGGGAAACAATCGTACCCGTAGAGGACGAATTTGTTTTAAGAAAATTGTGTTGAACACGAGCCTCGATTTATTTAAATTTTGTTTCTTCCATCTTCCTCTAATGGATACGCACTACCCTAATACAAAAGTTACTACAGGAAATTCCATCGACTGAAGCACTCACATCGTATTGGACCTGCTCTGATACCATGTCAAAGTTAGACCAATAACACCTTAAAAAGCCTTGTTAAAATGATAAGATTCTCCAACTTATGTGTAAATTCAAAGTTTTTTTATTCAATCGATGTGAGATATATTTATTCTATTAAATGCCGCATTATCTAACAACTCGAACTAGTAAAAAAGTTGTACAGCTTAAAATTTATATTAATAAGTCGAATAAAGAGTAAAATGTGGAGTAATATACTACTAAACAACGGATGCTTCCTGGGCAGCACCCTTGCCTTTCGCCTTGCCCGATCATAGAGCTCACTATCTATGGAATTAAGATTCAACTGGTAAAATATTATAAAATAATTATCATTGAAGTCATATAAATGAGTAAGGCATCATAAATGATTTTTGAAAATTCAATTTAACGTGCAATTGATTGGCATATCCCTACGAGACTAGAATCATTTACGATGAAGATGATGAACTTGAGACTGATTCAGAATCTTACAAATGAGAATGACTTGACTTTTTATTCTTTTCAATAACAAATTTTTTTTTTTTGGGAATATGACTTTTCATGCACAATTTTAACAAACATGAGAATTTTGGCCCCTCCCATAACAACATGAGTATTTTACACAAACTTCATTTGAAATCTCACAAATACTCTTACTTTTTATTTCTTTTTATTTTCAACCAAAAAATTCAATTAAAAATTCAAAAACAATTTCAAAACATAAATAAGAAAATCGTGGGGCCCACATATTACCAAAATCGGAAATTTGGTTGTTGAAGAAGTAAATCCATGCATTAATCATGCAACTCAAACCCTAAAACTCTCACACCCAACATTTTTCTCAAAACACAAAAATCCACCCAATCTCTCTTATACTCTCTACAAAAACAACTCTACAAGAAAGCTCCGTCCGAATCTACGTTGGAAGAGCTGGGTTCGCCGGCCAAAAGGTACGTCGAAAATCGCCGTTTCTGTTTTTTTTTTTTCGATTTTCTGCTCGAAATCATAACTATACGGTGGCAACACGGTGGTCAGCTTCCACCGTGTAGCCACCGTGTAGTTATGAAGATTATCCGGTCACTGCCCGGTAACACAGTAGGGCACTACACGGTTATCCGGTCACCGTGTTCCGAGAAGTGTCTCGGTAACACGGTGACACACTACACGGTCGGGTGCATGACCGTGTACAGTGACCAGTTTTTTTTTTTTTTTTTTTAATTTTCGAATCATGGATTGTTTTTACACGTTTGGATGGATATTTTGGGTTCCCTAACTTAATTCAATCGTGTTTATTTATCGTAAATGTCGGATCGACGAATCACGGTACGTTACGGTGGTCGTTGGGATCGAGCGAGCTACGTCGATGGAGTAGATATGTGCCTCTTCTTTAATAGGGATGAAATTACGCTCGACACTCTTGTGAGCCGGATTCGTACCGCTTTGCGCCCTCCGCCCAATATCGAGTACATGTTGTCTTTCTTCACACTAGGCATTGACGCGAGAAGCGTGCGGGCTCCTTTGATTCGCGACGAAGATGTATCTTGCATGTTAGACGAGCAAATACACGAGTGCTTTGTGTTCGTCGTCGAAACAGAGGCACAACAAGCTGCGTCGAATGTGAATATTGGAGCAGAAAATCGGGATCAAGGTGTACCGTCAGACCACGAGACAGTCGAGACTTCCGAGGACGAAGAAGAAGCCCGTCACACCGATCTCTTGGCTTCGCTGACCACAGAGTGGACCGAATGGATTAGACAGCCGGGAGTGGTTAGAAATATTATGTCACGCCGTAATATGTCCTCGAGTTCTAATGCGGGCGGAGGCGAGGAAACTGAAGGCGCTCAGAATTCACAGAATCATCCGCTGCGCAATTAGATCATTCCACTGCTGAGCTTTGACCCCGCTGTTCCGTTGCGTTCCGTCGAACCCCAACTGATTTATGGTCAGATGGTAGTCGGGGCCACGTTCCGAAAGAAATCGGATTTGAAGGTGTCGGTGGGGATGTATCACATGGAGAATGGGGTGGAGTGCAAAACTGCTCGGTCTTGCTCTGGTCGGGTGACGTACGTGTGCAAGCAGGGGAGTGAAAAATGCCCGTTCAAATTGTGTTCCACGGGTTCCGATGACACCTTTTGGAAGATTACGAAGCTGAACTTGAATCACGAGTGTCATAACAATTTGGGGCGGACTGCTGATCGACAGGTGTCTAGCAAGGTGGCAGCTACTTTCTTTGCACGCCAGTTAGTCGGCAATCGGGAACTGAAGCCGAAAGATATGGTTGAGGATTTGAGGATATTGTATGGAGTTCACATCGACTACAGCTTCGCCCTACGGACTAGGAACCTGACGCTTGAGATAGCATACGGGAACTATCTTGAATCGTATCAGAGGCTCCCGTCATATCTGTACATGCTGAAAGAATGCAATCCCGGGACTCGGTATGATATGCAGACGACCAGCGATGGCGTGTTTTGCCACATGTTTATTGCACTTGGGCAGTGCATTAGTGCATTTCAGCAGCGCACTCTGAGGCCTGTGATAGTAGTCGACGCCACCCATTTGAAAGGGAAAACCACAGGTGTGATGTTTGTCGCCGTCACAAAAGACGGGAATGAGAATATTTTTCCGCTTGCGCTTGGTATCGGTCCGATAGAGAATGACGAGGAGTGGTTGTGGTTTCTACAGAACCTCAGACAATGCTACGATACAGACGACGAGGATCTCCTCATTGTGTCCGACCAACATAAGAGCATCGCAAATGCTATTCGGAGTGTCTATCCCCACGCGACCCGTGCGTTGTGCTATCACCACCTCTCGAAGAATCTAGCACGGTATGGCCAGAAGGTGGTCGAAGCTGTATACTGTGCTGCCTATAGTTATCGGGTGGATGAGTTTGTAAGACATTTTTCGAATGTGGAGACTCTTAGTAGAGAGGGTGCTTATAGGCACCTTACTGATATCGGGGTTGAGCACTGGGCGAGGTCAAAGTGTGTTGCACGACGATACGGTTTCATGACATCAAATGCGGCCGAAGTCTTAAACGGTGCTATCAAATGGCCACGGCGATTACCTGTCTGTGCGATGCTCGAGGCCATTCGTGCGATGATTGAGATATGGTTTGACAAGAAACGAAGGAAAGCTAACGAGAGAAAGAATGTCCATGAGCTGACCGAGGAGGCACTCCTCAAGTTGTCTAATCAAGATATGTTGAGCCGTTATTTTACCGTTCGGGAGGTCAGTGTGAATACCCTATACAGAGTTGAGGAGGATGACAGATCTTATCTTATGGATATCGCGAATCGCACGTGTGATTGTCGGGAGTTCGACTTGGACCTAATACCGTGTCGTCATGCTTGTGCCGCTTTAAGGTATGATATCATTTTGCCTTTAAAATTAATTTTAAAGTGCTCATTCCACTAACTTGTTTGTTGTTATTATGTAGACGAGCCAGATTTTCAGTGTACGATTTCGTGAGCCCTTATTTCAATACGAGCAACCATGTTGAGATGTATGCGACGCCTATTGTGCCGGTGCCACATTATGATGATTGGGTGGTCCCTCCGGATGTAGCATCGTACGTAGTTTATCCTCCAGTAGCGGTTAGCCAGGCTGGACGCCCGAGGATGAGTCGTGCTCGTTCCGCAGTTGAGAGCTCTGCACGACGTGATCAGGTTTGTTCACCCAGAAGGAACATCGTACGTATGCCGTGGCTTAAACCTCTAATATTGTGTCGTCGTGTGCAGGTGTGTAAGAGATGTCAGGGCGTGGTTCACAACAGACGGAAGTGCACGGTCTTTATCCCACCTGGGGGGGCTGTTGATTTAAATGTCCCTGCAGAAGAGTCGAGCCGTAGAAGACAGAAGAAGAAGTGCAGCATCTGCAGAAACGAGGGACACACAAAAACAAAATGTCCAATGAGCACGGAGGCAGAGATCTAAATTGGGTTTGGTTGATTTATCGGTGTTTTAGAATTATTTGAGACTTGGGTTGTTTTATTTTCGTCTACTCTCGTTGGATTTTGGATATTTGGTGCGTTTTAGGTTTTTGTGCTTGTTTTAGATTATTGTACTTGTTTTAGGAGTTTGTTTATCTTGTGAATGTGAAATATGTGAAAAAACAGGTTGGAAATAGGTTTTCGGGGGAAGGGCGGGTCGATTTTATAAGTTATTCGTAAGGTAAATATATAACATTTTGCTAAATAAGTTTAGTGAAGAGTTCTAGTTCAACTGGTATGCCCCATTTGAAAAATCGCGTTCAAAACAACAAGTCAGGGGCTCGAATCTTAGGAGCCCCGTTTTATTTTATTTTTTTACCCGGTAACACGGCTGATACCCGATTAACCGTGTTACCGGTATTTTTTTTTCAATAAATCGAGCTACACGGTCACTGTTACCGTGACCGTGTTACCGGTACACGTGACCGTGTTATCGGTATCCACCGTGTAGCAGAGGGCAGAGCCCATTTTTTCACCTGCTTTTCACCTAAATCAATGAAAATAAACACCTATTTCACCAAAATCAATCAAAACACACATATTTCACCGAAATCAATCAAATAGAAACCAAATCAATCCGAAAAGATACCAAATCAATCCAAAAACGTACAAAATCAATCAAAATACAAATCAAAGGTCTTGAGGACTCAAAGCAATGAGATTTTTCGGCCTACATATCTACGAGTTAAAGGAAATCTGGCATGACTTGGATCCTCGCTCAAACAATGAGATTCTTTGGTGCGCATCAAGCTTTTCCTTGTCAGAGAAACTATAACGGGAGAATCCGTCTATGTCCATCATCTCAAGTACTTGAGCATTCCTCAAAATATATCTCACCATGTCAAAACCGCTATCATCACGCAAACCGAATTTATCAATTCTATCAGTTCTTAGATGAAATAAGATGCACAAAGGCACTCGTTCCGGCTCTCTATAGGGCATCAAGGTTGAGCGAAGCTGATGAAAAAAACAAGGATGCAAATAAAAAACATATAGAGTTGCAGAATATGTAAAAAGATAAATTGCAAAAGCTAACTCCACTCACAACAAGATCTTCAAGATTATCAGCAACTTCGAGGAACTTAGCAATAAAATGCCACTGAGCGTTCATATTAAGTACGAGTTTGGTTAAATTAACAAACTTTGGCATTGAACTCGTTCCTACAATGTCAACCAGCTGCAAAAAAATCATATTTAAAACCACAAACAGGGTATAATTAAGTATGAAAAAAAATTAGAACAATTCAAAAATCAGAACGTACCTTCTCTTGAAAATAGCTTGAGATGTTTAGGTACCTCACATGACAAAGAGAACTAAGAAATGCTCTCGAACAGTCATGCTCGATGCAATCGATGTGACAATCATGCCAATGTCCATTCAACTTAATATCCGCTTCAATTAAGGAGGACATGGTCTTCCTCGAACTTTTGGCATACTCCAAATAACAACCATTCACCTTAAGATATATGAGGGCGGGAATATTTATTATCAACATCTCATCATCATAGTATAGTTCGCGACTCGAGGAGAAATCAATGTTCAGCATTTTTATTGTTGGTGAAGATACAATAAAGCAGCCCAAGTTCGTTTCTTTCTCCCTATAGAAATCATCGATGATCATCTCCTCAATCACAGGACAACCAGAAAGCAAGTGAGGGAGGGAATCCTTATCCTCATAATCGACATTACTGAGATCAAGCTTCTTGAGGTAAGGCAAAAACACCTCCCCACTAGAGGGGATCACTCCACAATTATTTAGCTTCAAGTCGACGAGAGTCTTGCACATGAAGAGAATTCCTGGCAAACCGCACGCGATATACTCCTTGTAGTCTATATCACCGAAATTAAGGTACATATTTCGGACGCTGCGCTTGAGGGCGTGGATAATCAATGTCTCCAGTCGATACGAGCTGCCCTCCACATTGGAGATGCTAAAAGTATTCAGGGGTGTCGCTTCGTGCATCGATATAACCCTGTGTATGATGTCCAAATGCGTAGAGCTGTAAAACTCTAAATTTGGGACGAGGGCCCACAGAAACCTCCATCGTCTCGCGAGAACGCTGGTGCGCACGGAGAGGTTCGTCGGTAGGAAAGAGAGGACATGATGCAGGATCTCATCTGGTAATCCGCTTAGCATATCCATGTTTATTTTTCTCCACTTGAAGCCCTCCTGCAAAAATGAATAAATAAATATGACATTCAATTAAATAACAAAACTCAAAATTCAAAAAAAAAAAAAAAATCATTCTGTCCGGTAACACGGTCACCGTGTTACCGGATAGCCGGGACCGTGTTACCGGATAAAAGGCCACCATGTTACCGAGATTTTCTAGGTCACTGCCCGGTAACACGGTAGGCAAGCAACACGGTGACCGACAAATCCCCACCGTGTAGCGCCACCGTGTTGTCAGGAACAGCGACCCAAACTCAGATTTTTCAAAAATTTCATGAGCAATTTAACAATGAATTTCGATTCTAAATCAACTAAAACACAATAAGGAACTCTAATACACTCAAATCTTAGCAATTAACGCGCATCAAATTGAACACATTATTGAAAAAAAATCAAATTTTCGAAATTGAAAAACTAGGTTTCGGCACTAACCGGAGCTTGAATCGGCCATTGTTACTCTTCTTGTTGTTCGTTGTTGTCTGCCATTGCGATTCGCCGGAATTGAAGTGGCCGGATTTTTCTTGATTCTAAAAAATCGGCGGCGGTGGGGGTGGCGTCGAAGAGAGAGAGAGAAAGAAAAAAAAATTTAGGTTTTTTTTTTACATTTTATTGTATTTTGAAAAAGGGTTTAGGTAAAGTGTATAGAATATTTGTGAGGTTAATATATAAACTTCTTCTAATTATGTTCAGTGTAGAGTTCTAGATCATTTGGTTAGCCCCCTTTGTAAAGCCGCGTTGAAAGCATCAGGTCAGGGGCTCGAATCCTATAAGCCCCATTTTATTTTGCTACACGGTAACGGGTTACCCGGTCAGCCGTGTTACCGAGTAGTGTAGAAAATATTTGATTTTTTATAAATTTGAAGCATTTCTCGAGCATTTTTGTTGTTACGTTCAGCATGAAACATCATTTAAAACACTAGATACATCCAATAAACATCATAAAACAACCAATATAGGACTACAAAGATGAGATGCTTAGAATGTTGACCGTTTTTCGAACATTCTACTAATATTGTCACAATTTTATCTACATAGGTAATAAATTGTTCATGCGTAATCACTTAATTCGTCAAATTCAATAGTTGATCATGTTTTTTGAATCATTTTGATTATTAAAATGATGTTTTATAATACAAGAATAAGTTAACAATCGAAAAATGCCTTAAAATCAATGAAAATCAAATTTTTTTATACACTACACGGTCACAACCGTGTAGGGCACCGTGTAACCGGTTACTACCGTGTTACCGAGTAATTGCCCAGAAACTGATCGAGCAGTTCTTGGCTACACGGTCACTGTTAGCATGACCGTGTTACCGGTACACGTGACCGTGTTACCGGTATCCACCGTGTAGCAGAGGGCAGAACCCGTTTTTTCACCTGCTTTTCACCTAAATCAATCAAAACAAACACCTTTTTCACCAAAATCAATCAAAACACAAATATTTTCACCGAAATCAATCAAAACACACCTAAAATAGTTTATTCTTTTACAAATTTTATTAGATTAATAAGTTAATATATTATAAATAATTTTAAAAAATTTTGACGGGATTTATTTAGTTAATATCAAAGCTAAACCTGCAAATCAATCTCAATACACATATCAATCAATCCAAACACATGCACACGAAAAAGTCTAAAATCATCCAGAATACAAATCAATCGACTCGATGACTCAAACTGAAGATTTTTCGAGCGACATATCGGCGATACTTCATCAAGTACGCGTCGTCGAGTTCTTTACCCCGGTGAGTGAGGTACTTGTTGACGAGACGATCCAGATACATGCACACGTACGGGCCGCAGTTGTTGTTGTCGACTTGGACAAACTGCTCCTTCGGGACTTCGACCGTCATAGGAGTCTTCTTGTGGGTTCGATGAAACAAGTTTGTACCCTCCCAAAATCCTGCAGCTACCAAGAGACGAGGTAACAACTCCAACAACGGAGTTAGTACACGAGACATGGCAGTTACATCCGGACAACGGTGCCACAACGAGTCGTACAACTGTATAGTCCAGAGGTTCAGGTCAATCCATATCACGACCCAATGTTCCCCGGTATTACAGACCGTTATCACCTAAAAAAATAAAAAATAAAATAAAACGTTATTTACAATTAAATTAAAATATTAAATTGAATAAAAAAAATTAAAATGTACGATTCTTTAAATTACCTCTCGTGCGTGTTCCCAACTCTCGTGCCTATCGTCCCCCGTGATGTATTTCAGCATGTAGTCCGGCGGTGCCCATGACTCATATTTCTTCTCTAAGATCTTTCTTCTTGCATGTGTTGTCGGCACCTTAACCCTAGCGTACTGGGTCCTCATAGCGTTCTGTTAATTAAAAATAAATTTAAACGATTAGTATTAGGAAAATAATAAAAAAAACTTGTATTTGATAGGATGATTGGATCTTACGAAGAACTCGGTACACAAGAGTATAGTCTTCTTTGGAGTGACTTCATCTTTTAAACCCTTGTTCTGCTTTATCTTGTCCCGCAGGTACGTAATGTACATGTCAATCTCCTGAAAAGTATACATATCACAGTTAAACACAATTTAATAAACATTATAAATTTCAAAGTTTAACTACAAATTAACTTACCATGTCCGAGTACCAATGATGTAGTGACTCAATCAGGCCGAAGTACTTCTGGTCCAGAGTGACTCCGTTGAAAGGGATATAGACACTCAATCCATGCCCGTCACGACGGAACATCGCATAGAGCCCCCTAACCTTCTTGGTGTCAGACGGTGCGAACTGCGCGACGTACGGGCTCCGAAGAGCTGCCGAGGGCCTCCTCACACGGGTTCCGAGACTACTCTCGGCGACATCATCCTCCTCCTCATCAGCCCCAAGTTCTTTCTCCTCTTCTGACAATGCAATCTCATTTTCGTGTTCATTTTCCACGGGAGATGTCATCTTGAACAACTCGACCTGCGTCCCAGTCAGAAAAAAACTCTCTGCATCAATGATCTCCTGCGGTACATCAGCCCCAATCGGTACAGTAAAACCAGGATCATACTCTGGCCGATAAGCAGTAGTCGGAGGGAAGATGCCATCGGTGGGAATCGCTGGGAAGGGACCGAAGACACCCTGAAAATCACGCAGCGCCCTCGGTGGCGAAGAATGACCGCTATCTCCCCAGACAGCCTGAGTCTGTGCCGGTGTGCGATAGCTATCGCCAACGGTCGTCTGCTCGAAATGGGGCTGCTCGACCTGAGGCTGCTCGACATGGGTCGACTCGGCATGGGTCGGCTCGACAAGTGGCGACCTGCGATAACCATCAAAATCATGTGCCCAGTCCCCACATGAAAGCCTGACATCAACATCCACTAACTCGGGCTCCGAGTCCTGAAAGCGAGGAGGCGCGCTGATAGAATGCCGAGCAGCCGGAAAACCGCCCTGAGAGGCATCAGAAGGACAAGGGCGACTCCGAGAGTATCGCCTGCGACCGAAAAACCCCCGAAACTGCTCCATCAGACTGTCATTGCCCTCCTTCTGTATCCTCCTCATCCGGGCAGTCAATCGGCCCATAAATCCCGTATCAGACTCATCGTTGAGGATCTTGTGGAGTCATCGATCAATGCGCCGATCAGTACTGTCATCTGAAGCCTCAGGTGCCTCAGGTGCCTCAGGTGCAGGAGAGGGCTCTCGTCGGGCTCGATGAGATGCACGCTGAGATGCATGCCGCTCGGCAGATGAATCGGGTGTCCTGTCATCACGCGTGCGTCGACTAGTCCAAGGGACATCGCCCGTAATCTTGTCCATTGCCTAGGACACGCGTCCGGCCACACGCGCTATCAAACTCGACTTCTTCTTCTTCACCGGTTCTGCAGCCTGTGCTCCTCTCGGAGCATGTCCAATCCTAGCAGGAGCAACGTACCTCACTTCGTCTGCTCCTCTGTTAAGGAACGAAGTGTAGTACTCAGTCCTGGCCTCCTTGCGTGTCGACTCTAGAGTTGAGAGGACCACAAGCTGAAAACAAATGAAAATTAATTTATTAAGCATTAATTAAAGGAAATAAATAATTTAAAACATTAATTTCACAAAATTTACCTCATCGTCCTCGAAGAAATGAGTGAAATCGAGGTTGCATCCAACCGATTTCCAGTTCAAAAACGAGGCCTCTTTCTTTTCTCCATCCGCACTCCGCAGACACTGCCCAGGCTCGGTATAGCCTTGTACGACCATAGGCTAAAGGCCCAAATTGGGCCGTAAACGTGGTATCCCCTCGAGTTAACTTGACCGGGCATCGTCGCAGCTATGGAGATGTAGTGCGACATGATCTGCCAGGAGTAGGATCCCCAGGGAAACGAATCCCATCCGGCAACGTCCTCCACAAAAGCCCAAGCCCAAGTGTCGATCTTGGCATCGTCTCGGCCCAGCAAGAAAACATAGTACATCAACAAGTTGGCCACCTTCAAGTAGTCGGCCGGGTTCTGACCCATACTCAGAGAGGTGAATTTCGTACGAAGATCTTTAAGGATCGTCGTCTGTCTGAAGTGTCTCCAGTAAACAGAGTCCTGAGAAACCGTGTGCGTGGTGGCCGAAGGATCAAATGCGTGACCACCAAATCGAAGTCCGGTAATCAGGGCATACTCCTGTGCTCGAAAGCGAATAGTCTGGCCCCCGACGAAAAACCAATGCTCGAATGGAGGTATCGTCGGACTCACGATCTCCCGAGCTAGCAGGTGCTGCATCGCCATATTAGACCTTCCGTTCCTCTGAATATAGAGCAAATACCCGAAACAACTTTTCTTAAATGTCTTTAAAGTTGCTTCGGTAGGGTCGACGAACGCCAGCGTGTCTCTAATTTCCTTTAGCAATTCGTGCCGATCGTACAAATTGAGGTTCTTCGACTTGTGTATGAACTCTGGCCTCTTCCAATGGAAGCCCTCCTTCAAAAATGAAGTTAAAATAAATAAATATGACATTCAATTAAATAAGAAAACTCAAAATTCAAAAAAAAAAAAAAAAAAACTTCATTTTGTCCGGTAACACGGTCACCGTGTTACCGGATAAAATCCCACCGTGTTACCGAGATTTTCTAGGTCACTGCCCTGTAACACGGTAGGCAAGCAACACGGTGACCGGGAAAATCACCACCGTGTAGCGCCACCGTGTTACCAGGAACAGCGACCCAAACCCAGAATTTCAGTCGATTTCAAGAGCAATTTAACACAGAATTTCGATTCTAAATCAACTAAAACGCAATAAAGAACTCAAATACACTCAAATCCTAGTAATTAACACATCCAATTGAACACATTATTGAAAAAAAAATCAAAATTTCGAAATTCAAAAAGCTAGGGTTCGACCACTTACCGGGGCTTGAATCGGCCATTGTGGCTCGTCCTGGTTGTCGTTGTCAGCCATTGAGTCGCCGGAATTGAAGTCGACGGAATTTCACTTCTTTGATTCTCAAAGTGGCGGCGGTTTTGGTGTTTGGGGGGACCGACGAGAGAGAAAAAAAAAATGAGTGGGGACAAATTTTTTAATTCTTTTTTTGTCTTTTTTCTATTTTTTAATTGTTTTTGTTTATTTTTTGAAAAGTTGAGGGCAAAGTGGATTTTTCCTATACAAAGTGTCTAAAATACTCATATGTGTTTAGAGTTGTACAAAATACTCATGTTTGTTATATTTCTTCCCAAAAATCCACAGGCCTCTTTTTTTTTTTTATCTTCTTTCTATGAATAGCCATGTTTTGATATTAGAGTGGCTAGTCGTTTAATTAACAATAATTAGCAAGTGGCTAGCAAGCTGCAAAATTAACTACAGCAACCAATTTCACACTCTTGCTAATTGTTGAGGGCAGGCCCATCTCTCTCAATCGGCCCAACTAATGTTAAAATTCGAATATAATAATTTTTTTAACTCTCCTCACACCTCAATGCTTGTCAAGAAGACTTTTCACATAATTTAAGAAAAAAAAACAATTTTGTGGAATAATATAAATAAAAATATAATGAGTATTGATTTATCATTAAATAAAAAAATTAGTTAAAAAAGTAATTGAACATGTGTAAATAAATGTGAATTATTAAGATAAATTAAAAAAAATAATGAAAGTACAATTGTGAAGGAAAAAAAGTGCAAACAATTGAAGAATTAAAAGAACTAGTGTAACACCCGTGCGATACCCGGGATATGTCCTTGCGTCGTGTTTGGTGTTTAATGTGCCCTTGATCTCGCGTTGTTCGTGCTTTTACGTACATAGCTCTCTACAATATCGTTTAAAACAATTTGTTTTCGTTTAAAACATACATTACAAAATAATAAGAGAAACATACATTACAATTTGTTTTCGTTTAAAACATACATACATTACAAACTTCATATAGCAAAATTTAATAAAATAAGAAATGTACCAGTTCATACTAATAAGAAAAACAATAGTTCAAACATATCATGGGTAATGCAGTCACTCGAAGTCAGAATCCGAATACAAATACTCACGTTCTCGAACAACGAACAACGTATTTGAGTTATAATCGTAATAGAAGTCCAACTTACTGCCGACTTCAAACTTATTCAGATCATAAAAATCCTTCCATTCGCTGCCGATAAAAATGCTTTTATTTGTTTCTGATTCAGTTCGTCTACGCAAGGTCGCTTCCATTTTGATTCCTCTATTATTTGATAATGTCAACTCAGATTTGTTCTCAAGTTTAGTATCCGTGGCAAACATCCTCGGAATAGTCTGAAAATCATGAAAAAAATATAATGTTCAAATTAATTTAAAACTGATTTATATTAAGTAGTAAAATAGCTTGTAGTAGAAATTACCAGTCGATAGTGTTGATGTGCTTCAAGTTGTTCAGAAAACTTGTGCGCGAGACTCTTTAAGTCTACTTCGCGTCCTCTTTTTTTGTGGTCAACATCATACGTTATCTCAACACCATCGACATCATAGATATGTACATGGAAGTAGATTGGATCAATCAAATGAAAAGTCAGCAACTGCCCCGTTCTAATTTCATACCTTTCACGAAACTCCTGCCATCCGGAGAATATATGCAGACAACCGTCTTCGTCTTCACGCAAAGCAACAGAATGAGAAGGACCATAAGGTGTCTTCATTTGGGCGAAGTTGGGCATACGGTATGAGCACTTTTCAAGGAATGATGTAGGTATTTGCTTAGCAAAAGACAAATTTGGTTAATTCAGAGATAAATATAAACACAAAATATGAAGACAACATAGTATATATATACTTACAACACTATCAATAGCTCCATCGATGATCGTAATGTGGAATCTCATTGGAGATGGTAATGTTCTTGTTACTTGCGAAACAATTAACATATCAGTAGATAATACTTTAGATGAGCCCAACTTTTAAAACATGAAGTCAACAATCCGGGGTAATGCAGAGATAAATGGGTTATTGATACAAAAATTAAAATCTATACAAAAATCAAAAAGAATAATTTAGCGAAACTGAATTAAGTGATTATTTAAATCGAAAATCCAGATTCGACCATATACCGAATATGAAACAAAATCTTATCATATACAAAAATTTAAGTAGAAGTATCAAAAACAAACTAATCGATACAATAAAAAAAATGTATAGAATACTCACAGTCAACTACACCAGGATTCATCTTTCCGAGACCTCCACTCGAACTTCCAGCGGAATATCTAGCCTTAGGAGAGTTGGAATTCATGTCTCGTATGAGTTGTGACCTTCGCTTCTGAAAAAGGAGAAGAAAGATTAAAGACTAACCCTAAATATTCTGAAAAAAGATAAAAAAGCTTAACGACTAACCCTAGATTGTTTCTGAAAAAGATAAAGTTTCTTATGAAGATGGTGAAGCGTCAGGTAGGATATAAGTAAAAGTATTAACATTATTTTAATTAATAAATATTCATTATTTAAAGTGTATTTCATAATAATATAGTAATATTTCAAATTATTTATTTATAGTAAAATTAAATTTGGGATAAATATCAACATTATTTAATTCCTATAATTAAGAATTGAATCGACTAAAATCTTTGTAAAACATCAATTTGATTGAATCGACTAATTGACTTAAATATTAGTAGTTTTTTACTATAGGTAAGGACTATATTAACCAAATTTAAATGGGTATAATTATCGATTAAATCTCACTATTTATCCATTTCCAAGTAATGACTATGAATTATAATTTAAATTTATTTAATTAATATTACGTACCTACAATTAATATTAAAGATTAACATTGATTTAAAAAAGAGAAGAAAAAAAAATTAAGTATTTAACTAAGTATTTACTTGAACGAAAGTAAAAATTATGTTGATTAACATGCTAGTCAAAAAAATCATAGAGAAGATACAAACATATATATCACGATTAACATATAAATCGAAAGAATCGAAAAATTTGCTAATAATTATTATTTTACATAACACTGAATTGTATAGTAGTAAATTGACGTTCCGTGGTTGGTGTTTTAATGTGCCCTTGATCTTGCGGTGCTCGTGATTTTACGTACATAGCTCTATACAATATGGTTTAAAACAATTTGTTTTCGTTTAAAACATACATTACAATAGTAAAGTACATGTTTGAACTTCATTTATACTCTCTAAGGAAAACATTAAAAGGCAAAATTCAAAACTTTTATTACAAATTTTGAAAGACTTCCTTAAACACCACATTATTTGTTTTGTTTGTAAGTTTACCATTCTCGTCACAACACAAAATTTTTAACCCACTTCTATTCGTCACCCTTGAAACAGCAACGTACAGTTGCCCATGAGTGAAAACCGGTTTCTTCAAAAACACACCAACATCTGTCAACGATTGACCTTGACTTTTATTGATCGTCATTGCATACGATATCATCAACGGGAATTGTCTTCGTTGAAATTTAAAAGGAATCCTCGAATCAGAAGGACAAAGAGTCATCCTAGGAATATACACAATTTCATTCGCATTTTTGCCTCCCAAGACTCGCGCCTCTATAACATAAGTCCCAAGTTTGGTTACGACCAATCGAGTTCCATTGCACAGTCCTGCCGAGTGATCCATGTTTCTTATCAACATCACCGGAACACCAACCTAAACGAAAAAAAAAAAAAACAGTAAACATCAATAACTAAACATCATGTTCATATGCATCAAGCATACAAACAATAAATAAAATAATCTACATTTTCATTTTACGAATAAGATACCATTTAATATAAACATTAAGGAGCATAACATCCATTAATATTTTATATTACGAACAAACGTAAAAACATTACAAATAAGATAGAACTAACCTTTAACTTCAACTGATGATTCGGCAACCCTGAGCATTTGATGGTATTCAAGAATTCAACGGAGTGCATGTTTGCAAACATATTCTCTGCACCCTCAGACTTTTCAATCGAATCAGCACTAAGATATATTCTTTCATCCGTAGAGTGCATCGAAACCATGTAATCGTTAATAGAATCAACTTCTTCCAAAGTCGGAGCCAAAATGGCCCTACCTTGTAAGAATTCCACGTCTCCAATATGATTTGAGAAATCCGTATATATTGCATCAACCATTGAACCGATGAAATCATCGGAGGACGTTATGAGAAGATCATTGGGAATTTCTACAACAGCAACCCCATCATTGTCGTCTCCTATAGTTCCATCCCCAATCGAAGACATCCAATTAGAGAATTCTCTTAAAGTAATTAAATCATTTTCGTCCACAAAATTCTGCAATCTCATATTAGTCGTCAACCTCAAGACTTTGCATTCTCTCCAAATGTTGGAGGAATTAATCGTCGCATGAACAATATCCTGTCTCGTACCTTTAGCAATTACCGGCAAAATTTGGCGGAAATCCCCTCCAAATACAATAACCTTTCCCCCAAAGGGCTTTTCACCAGCCCGCAGATCAGAACTTCGCATAATATCACGCATTGTTCGATCAAGTGCTTCAAAACAATGCCTACAAAATTATACAAAGTCAACTTCAGTTAGATAATTTTCAGCAAAAAAAAAAAATACAAACAATGTGAAATACGAAACCTGAGAATGAGACGCGTTTTATTACCTATGCGTCATGGGAGCTTCGTCCCATATAATCATTTTAGCTTGTTGAATCAACTCAGCGAGTTCGGTTCTCTTGCTTATATTGCAGGTTGAATCATCGGTTAAGTTCAAAGGAATAGAAAATTTTGAATGAGCTGTCCTGCCTCCGGGTAAGAGAAGAGAAGCTATTCCGCTAGAAGCAACATTCAACACAATATGTCCCATTGAACGAACAGCGGCAGAGAGTGTGTTCCAAACAAATGTCTTGCCGGTTCCTCCATAACCATATAGAAAGAAAATTTGTCCTTTGTTTTCGTGGAAAGCAGACATTATCGATTCATATGCTTGGCTTTGATCACGATTGAGCATTCCGATCAGCTTGACGTGCTCTTCTGTAAGTATTTTTCGATCGTAATTCAGCTCTTCTGCTATAAGTCGATTTCGGCCAATAGCTTCATCGTGCTGCGGATACGGCATATTGGGATAATCTAAAAGGGTTTTCCCTTTTCTTTGCATTACATCTTCAATTTCCCTCAAGCACAAATTTTTAATTTGATCGTCACTGAGAATCAAATCTGTAAAAAAAGAGAACAAATAAAAAATCACAATTTTTAATTTGATTGTCGCTGAGAATCAAATTTGTAAAAAAAGAGAAGAAATAAAAAATCATATCAAGAACTCTTAGACCCGATGTATAGTGCATTTATATCGTCGACACATGAATAAACTGTAAAGAATGAATTGGAGATGTTAATTATCATACCAGGGCGTTCCAAACGAACACGATATTTATTTAAGATGTCTGGCATGAATAGATGGCTGCAACTTTCCCAAAGAATCTCTGGCCGACTAACAGAATCAGAAGTAATCAAATTCACAAATAAAGATCGAAGCATTGTTTCTGAACCCCAAACTGCAGCTTCTTCAATGGCTTTAACGAATTCATTATCGTCATCAATCAAACCACGGGCGAAACAGGTTTCTCTAAAGGTTTCATATCGTATCCCGTTATAACGATAAATATCATCATACGATTCACAACCTTTCACAACATTCAGCAGAAGTCGCATATAATACAACTCCCCCCTGCCTGGATGTACATAATTCAATCTCCCTAGAGCAAATCTTCTCTTCCTTGGCCTCCAAGCATGTTCCTTCTCATCCCAAACGAATTTCATAGGAAACTCAGCGTAAGTTATCTCCTTCGCTCCTGGAAATTTAGTGTTTGCAATCATCCAAGCTGTAAACATAGTCTCTTTACCCGCTGCTCTGGTCACAACATTCGTAACAGACGACCCTTCCCTAAATACAACAACCTGCTCGTTAAGCAGATGAAATTTCAATCTCACAACGTTAGGCTGGATGAAATGAATTTCATATCCATATAACCGCCACACCGCTTCCGAAGCAGATACGTATCTGCAATCTAAATATTGCTTTATTTCATCAATAATTCTATTTCCAGCAGCGTCATTGTGAGACTGATAAAAAACGGCAGTTGCTCGATCGTGTCCTTTGTGAACGTACTTGAACAAATATTTAATAGACCGCGAACGATTGCACCACTCCACGTTAATATGGGATCTATATTTTTTCAGGAGATAAGGGTTATGGGGAACAACAGACCTGAAAAAAATACGAACGCAGTGAGATTATTAGAAGATGAATTTTATACAATGGCATTCTGGACGAAGTATTCAAAGATGATTTTTTTTTATTATCTAAGCATAAATAAAACGAAACATCCTAAAAGCATACCTATTGTCAAGTTCAATTCCTCCCTTTAATATTGTCCTGCCATCATCCCTTCTTTTGTAAACGACAAAGCCATCATTATCTACCGTTGTGCGATCAACGTATTTCTTCGGGAATTTTTTTGTACATCGACATCCATCCATGCACGGTGATTTTTTATTTGCTACACCACACGGACCATGAATCATGAACTCACTGACCGCGTCATAATATTCCGGATCTTCCTTGCAATCAGGAATCTCCGCAGATATAAAACTGTCGACGACACCTGGAGTTGGTGTTTGGGGGAAATTTTTTATGAACAGTAGAATATGAGCATGCGGCATTCCACGTTTCTGAAACTCGATAGTATAAACAACTGAAAATAAGAATTAAACACAATGAGAATTTAAAACTTTAAACTAATTAAATAAGAGCAGTTGAAAATTAAAAATAGATAAAGGATGCACTAACTCGCAGATAACTCCCCAAACAACTTTCCCTGACGAAGATCTCTCAACATGTTGTCTAACTTAGTGTGGAACATTCGAGAAAGAATATCCGGTCGATCATTTGCAGTCAATCCTCTTTCTTTACAATACCTCTCTATTTCATCCCACTTCGGATTACACGTGAGAGTAATAAACAAATTTGGATATCCTACCCACCTACATACAGCCATTGCGTCATGATAATTCTGTATCATGAATCGGGCACCACCAACGAAAGAAGAAGGCAAAATAATCCTTTTACCAGTTTCTGCCAGGTTAGTCTCTCCACTAATTAATGCTTCGCCCAACGCAGCGTAGGAGTCACATCTGAAATCCTGCTGATGATTTTTTATGTAAGTAATTCTGTACGACTCAACCATCGTATAAGCGTCAACCAAGAATTGTTGAAATAAACGTCGTCCAAAAAGAATATGAGGAGACTCAGTATCCCTCTCCTGCAGCATGTAAGAGAAGTACTCTTTCATTGAAACATTTTTTTTTTAACTTCTTTACTCCTAGTCGTTTTACGATGAGGAACGTCATCTCTAAATCCATCTTCTCCGTACAAATATAGCAACGGATACTGGAGCGGCAAATACGACACATGCAACTCATTTATGCGCTGTAAAGTCTTTGATCGAGTTTCAATAATAATATCCCTGTGATCCTCCAGGTTATCAACATCTCCAACAATTAAAGCCGCCACCTCCGAAACAGTTGGCAAATTGTATCTTTGGCCATCAGAATTCCTTCGGCAAATCAACCTCAGTTTAATGTCATCTTCAGTGAACAAATTTTCACTATGTTCACGTATCTTTTCCCCGGCATAGCGAAACCAAAGAACCAACATATTATTCTCATTCAGTACGTTCTTGAGAACAGAGACGATCTCGGCATGAAACTCAGCATCTTGTAGTTGAGCCTGTATGTCCGCAGCATTACTGTTAAACAGACAATGCGATATTAATTAAATTTATCAGAATTTAAATAAAAAAAAAAACTGCAATCTCGATGCAAATAATTGAATACCATAAATTAATCAAAACATCTAACCTCACGGAATTAATCCTGTTTACTACTTCATTTTCAGTGTCGTAGATGTACAGTTGAGCAAACATAGCTCTATCGCTTCGGGTTGGGAGTAAACTACCAATCAAATGATAATTATCGCCATTTAATCTGAAAATAGGAGCTGCCCTTCCGTCGTTAAATGACCTGTCGATCTTCCCTCCCATTGAAGTGAAAGAAAAGATCATATTGTACATTCGCATTGACTTTTGAAATTTTTTACTCATCGGGCCATTTCCGTACAATAAACCTTTGTACTTTTGCGGAGGGTCCAGGATGGCTGGTAACTTAATTTTACCTGAGTACCAAAAAAACAGTTGTTTAACTATCCTAATACTGTATATAAATAAAACAAATTATCTACCAAAAAAAAATATCATTATGAATACACAACTGACATAAAATATAATAACAAATACTAACCATGAACGCAGCACAAATTATACTTTGGAAGTCCTGAAATATTTTTGGCCTTTTCTATTCTCTCATCTCTCCAGAATTTAGCACCGCAATGAATACATTTCCAAACCGGATCGCCAATGTCGTGATAACCTTAAAAGAAATAAAAATTTTAAAACTTTTATTAATTCATGCTTATTACAAAGTAAATTAAAAATAATGCATGCCGCCGAAAAAGATTAACCTGGATATTTTGCATTCTCCTTAGAAAGTCCTTGATTATTCAATGCGCAAGCACTTGGCTGATTTTCTTTTCCCTTCCGCTTTGGAGCTCCGATTGTTCTATTTACTACTGAAGGGACTACATTATTCTGAATTGGAGCATTTGAAGTTGATCCTTCGCATGTCGCCATACCACTATTTATCAAAATTGAACTTTGACCACTCTCGACAATAGGAGATTCATTAGTAGATACGCCTAATGAAATCATAAAATGTTATCAGTGATTTATTCTTCGATAATAATATAAAGGTTAAATTTTTTGAAATAGATCTGCAGACTACATTGAACTTGTACGCAATCGAATGGTTTACTCAAATCGACAATCTTGATCCGTCGTATATTCTGATCGGTAGTAACCGATAAAGGAGGGTTGATCGACGAACATGCATTCACGGTAGACGACTCTAAAATAAAACCATCTGATTGTAGATAGATAAAAAAACATAAAAAGATTTAACGAAACACGTTGATCCTATGAAAATATAACTTGTAAAATAAAATGTATTTATTGTTTATTAAAAACATTGCTCGAAAATAATAAGATTACCGAAAGAGTTCGTTGTAGACCGAGCTTTCTTCGTATTTTCCGCAAGGTTGGAAATATTATCTTTCCCTATGAGAATTAGTGAGAAATTATTATCGACTTTTCAAAATATACAGTTCTCAAACACATTGGAATGATACAGAAGAACTTTTGTTGAAAATTCTTAACTCGCTTTCTCACCTGATTTTTTTTTCCTCTTGGGTGACATTGATATCAAGAACTTGATATATATATTACTGTTAAATAAGAAATCGTGAGTAAATAATCAATCAGAATGTATATAAATTTGCATGTATGTATAAAACATGCATGGCAAAATAAGAAAATAAATAAATTCATAATAAGAAATATTTAGAATCAATTACGTTTCTTCCCTACCACGTGATGCTTTGAAGTGGTGTTCTTGACCAGCGCACGATGCTTTGGTGTTGTTTCTTGACCAGCACCTGATGCCCTTGACAACATTTGCAATTCATTCATCATATATATATAATAGCTAGGAAAAATATGTAAAGGTATTAATATTAATAATGATTAGGAAACATAACTTGTGGGAAAGAATAATGTAATTGCGTATGGTATTCACCTTTCCCTCTGCAGGGGATAAACCATACCATGCGCATGAAGTTGATTATTCATTTTCTTTAAAAAATATTAATGAAAAACAATACAATTAATATAAACATATTAGGAAAAAAATATATAGAAAATATTAGAAAGATATTATATAATGATTATTTCCAAATATAAAACGTATATTAATTTTATTATTAAAGGGTAGAATTATTAAATAAAAATTTAATTTAAGAATTTTATTAATTTGAATATGAATTATAATACTAAAATAAAATGAAGATTAAACTTATCATCATTACTTAATTTAAGTACCCATAAGTAAATAGTGATAATAGAGAGTACTGAATATTCAGAATTACAAAAATAAATATTGTTCAAAACTAAAAAGATTAAAAGATAATACTAAATAGAATATATTATAATTTAAAAAGAAGCTGCCGTTTTCGAAACCATGTTCCTCGTGGCATCTGAAGAAGGAGATTCATTCATCTTTGAAAAAGAGGTGCTTGTTCATGTCAATAAGAAATCGATCAGTGGATAACTCATCAACAACATACGCAAATTTAGATTCTTCAACTTGGCTTGAAGGAACGGTGACATTGAACAAAATTTCTTTTCCAATAAGATTGATGATTGGTTCTGGAAGAATACGTTTAAGACTAATTTCTAAGCGAACACAATTGCCATCAACTTCTTTAAATGTATCCTGCAAAGATGACAAATATTTAATTATGAAAAAATCATTTTGAATATATTGTAAAATAATGATATTTATAGAATCAAAATTTTTAATTAATCAACATTTTATAATAACAATATTTATATAAATAAGAAATAATATTACCAGAACCATCTTCTGAAAAGCTTCTTGAGCAGTTTTACCAAGAAGCTCCATAGCAACTTGATCCAACAAACGCAACACTACAATATCGCGGCCATTAGTAACACGAATGAAGATATCGTACTTTGCGTTTTTAATAAGATACTCATCACAACCATGGCAAACCAAACTGGAATCATTAGCAGGAGGATATTCATTGCAATCAAAACAAAATGTATAAAACCAATCTCTTGTGCTAACAATTTCAGTTATCCATCCAACGCTCCAAATATTACCTGACTACAAAAAAAAAAGAATTTAATTAAATAAAATTGAACTTTAAATAAAATAGACATAGACATAAATTAATTAAGGAACATATGCATAGTACCTCTAAACACTTCGGAATATCAGAGAGGTTCACAACTTTAGTAGAAGTAATCCGCAAATCATGAGCAGCTCTGATAAAACTAAGACATGGAAACCGAGACATAAAAAAGTTGAATACAATTGAATACAGAACACTGAAATTGAATTTTTTTGAGAGAAGGATGAGGATGAGAATAGAGAAAAATGGTATTATAAAAAGATATAGAGATAATGATAATCCTTTCGAGGAAACGTACGTCATCATTTTTCTTTGGTTGAAATATCAATGCTTATAATTATTACTTAAAAATAAAAATAAAAAATTTTTTTGGTCTAGGATAATTTTGGCAGGTTTAATATGCATTTCTGGAAAAAATAATTCAACAACAAAAACAATTAAATCACACTGAAAATTAAACAACGAAAGCTCCTACTTCTTCAAAAGATATTTCATAATATCAAAAGCAACGTTTCCACGTGCTGAAACACACTTAAACTTCAAAACAGAAAATAGTACCCGCAAAACACCAAAAGGATTCCAAACAGAATTTTGTAGCAGCACAACAAAAAGAGGAAACACAATAATAAAGTCCGAAGCATAACACAAAATGAGAAAACATTGACGGAGAACACATTCTTGCATCAACTTTATTTTTCAGTCTTGATGATCTTGGAAGTTACCGATCCCGCTGAATCCTGTAAAGCACACTGCAAATTCCTTTTCGTAATCTTCTTAGTTTCAGGGGTTTTGAAGCCTTCATCCGAGTTGACAACTTCTTTACCCTTGGGGGTGACTGATTCAGCAACAACATCATCAAGAGGACACCAACCGAAAGGAAGAACTCCATGGTTGAATTTTTTATGCTTCATGATCATTTCCATATCATCGGAGAATTTCTCAACAACATACACAGGGTCGCTCCCTTCAATATGCTTCAACCCAACACTGACCTTGAACATAAATTCCTTTCCAATCAATTTGTCAACAGGCTCGGGGAGATCAACTTTAGCAACATCATTTATACCACCTTCAACATTTTTATTTAGAAAATCCTGAAATACAAAAAGAATTAATATATATATATATATATATATATATATATATATATATATATATATATATATATATATATATATATATATATATATATATATATATATATATATATATATATATATATATATATATACATTAACATCCATGCCATTAAGAAAAACAAAATCTGTAATATATTTTCGAATGTATTACACAAAAAACAATAATCTTACCTTCCTGGACAAAAATCTTACCTTAGTCATACCACCCAAAACCTCCGAAGCAGTTTTTCCAATTAACAACGTAGAAATTTCATTCCACAGCAAGAACTCAGCATTACCGGAACCATCAACCACATTAATATGTATTTTATAACGTTGACATCCAAGAACAAAATCATCACACGAACCACAGTACAACTTGTTCTCTTTGTCTACAACCTTTTTTTTGCACTTCATGCAAGACGTATAAAACCAAGCTTTCTCATATAAAACCTCGGCAACAGACGCCACAACCCAAGCCTTCAAAACCTAAAAATAATGAATTCGGTATAAAAATTTAAATAAAAAAATCAGTTCACACAAATAAATTATTAAATAAATAAATGTTAAATAAATGCCATAAATTAAATAATAGACAACAAACTAACCACTTCACATTTCTTCAAGTCATGGAGAGTCAAGTAGACAGTAGAAGGGTTCTGCAACTCATCCTTTACACTGACAAAAGATGCACTTGATATTTGTGAACCATCGAAAGAACTTGTAACGGAATTATTTGGCAACCTGTTTATAATAAATTCCAACATGATTGTCAGTATTCTGAGTTATTTATAGCATTGATGAAAAAAACACAGTATTACCTGCTCTTGTACTCAACAATCTCTTCCAAATTTTGATCAACAATAACTTTAGTAGCATGAAAAGTATTCGAAACTCCAATCGCCCCTTCAACAAATATACAACACATTTTTTAAAAATTAATTAAGTTGGAATTATAACTAATGATATAAATCAATATTTATTCGAGTAATTTCTTTACCTCTAAATTTCCTTGCTCTGCACAACTGTATAACCACTACTTGGTTATCTTTGTTTGTTCTCAACTCTTCAACAAATTCTTTCAACTCATGGCAATAGGGTTCCCACAAAACGCACTCAATTTTCAGACCTCTGTTAATTCAATGATTAATCTTTAGTATTCGAGAAATTAACTTTAAAAAAATAAATACAAAACGTACTCATGATCTTGAAGCAAGAACTGAATACTCCTGATGCCTTTGACAGACGTATCCGACTTCAACCTTGAGTCATTAATATCAGCAATAGTGCCAATTACATCTTGCATGAACACATAGTCAAATATTTATATTAATTTAATATAAGGAAATAATAAGAAAATATATAATGATAAACATGTTAAGATATAAAATGCAAAAATACCAAATAAACCACCATCATCCTTTTGAGAACCACCGAGAATATCCAAATAATCTTTGAACTGGAAAACGGACTTGGGAAATTTGTTGTTCATGTTTGAACCAACATATGTATTTCTATGGAACACAATCCTATATGCAAAATCCGCAACAGGAAAGTTCTTTGGACTATCAACAACTGAGAACTGATGGACAGTAACAATATCTCCTTCACTGCACAAATCCTGGAATTTAGGTATGAGCACATTTTTAACAATTGCATGAATTCTAGTTCCCTGCGAAAAGTCGAAGGAAAAATATATAAGTGTATGTATTTTTTAACTGCAATTAAGAAAATTGAGAAATACGTTCGAAACTCAAAAACCTGAATATCGGCAAACAAAAACTCCAAGGTTTCTGAAAATTTTCCATTGCCCGTCGTCTTCCACTTCCTGCAAATTCGAACTTGAATCTTCCAGTCCATTCTATCCTTGTTAATGGCAGAGATAGGAGTAAAGTTTTTCAACGAACGAAAATTGTCAGCCATTCTATCTCAATATATTTTTCAAGTATAGAGTAGCGAAGTACAACAAATAGAATGCACAGATCGAGCATATAAAGAAGGATGCATCGTTATCGATGCTTTGAAAAATAAAATAAATTATTAGGTTTCTCTTGGAAACGCCATTAGGAGAATACGTGTTGCATTAGGTTTAACCCAAAAATTTTCTAACAATGAAAAGACAAAGAATTATAAAAAAATAACGTGTTGCATTAGGTTTAACCATTATTTTTTCTAATGAAAAGACAAAGATTAATAAAAAAAATAAAAAGTAACGTCTTGCATTCGGTTTTACCAAATATTTTTCTAATGAAAAGACAAACAATTACAAAAAAAATAACAAATTAATAAAGAGTGATTAAAATGAAAAGACAAATCAGACAAAAATAATTATTACATTTCTTTATTTAGCGTGTAACTTTAGGATTGGGATCCCATCCTAAATGAAAATTTTACTAAAATAATTATTACATTTATTTAAGCAAACAATGGAGACATTTCATTGAATATAGAACCATTAAGATCTTTCAAAATTAAAAAGATTAAATAAAATAAATATTATTATTATTGAAACTTAGGATGAATAATTAATGGTAAAAATTTAACTTGGTAAAAAATAAAAATAGTAATGTGCTACATAATATAAAATTTTAAATGATTTTTTACCATGTTTGTGATAATTTATTTTTTGTATCAAAATAAATAATATTTTGTCATATAATAACTTTTATAACAATTTTCTAATCTATTATTATTAGTTTCAATAGACTTAAAAACATACACAACCATACCCCGTATAATAGGTTTAGGAGTTTATATTATACAGTATATTGTTTTGTGAAGGATTTGTAACTAATTATATTACTTGTGCAACCGGTTTCTCTTTTTCCATCAATAAAAACAAACACTTCAACTTCTCTTTTGCCTCCTTTTTTTGGTAACTGAAACAGCAGTTTAGCTCTTTCCATACATAACAAACACTTGAACATCTCTTTTGTCTTCTTTGGTAATTGGAAAAGCAGAACATCAACCACATATGCCATCTCCCTCACTAAAATTTTTATAATTGCTTTCAATAATAAACTTTTAAAACAAATCAAATATTCCTTCAACAAACAAACAATCCATAACAAACACTTCAACCACTGCCATTTGCTCCTCTGAAATTATTATCCAAAATACAGATTATTGAAAGAGTTCTAAAAAAAAAAAAACACACCAAAACAAAAAACAAAAGCATGAAAAACTTGAATAGCATAAGTACGTTGTTATAATAAAAACACATTTTAATTTAAAAAATCCGATAAATACTACTCTAATAAACATAACTTGGTTTATAGATCCAAGACAAAATCATAAAGTCGACATATAAATATGTCACCCAAAATGCACCCAAAGAAAGTGCTTGAAGTCAAGTACATTTAGAAAATCCTAGAAATATTCCAGTTAAAAATGAACAATATATCAGTTCAAAATAATAATAGAAATACTAATTAAGAAATATTCTAATTCGTCAATCGGAGGAGTCGGAAGCAGACAACATTTCAAATTCTGGAACAACATACAACGTGGTGGAAGTACGATCGTAGTAGAAGTCCAACACCTTGCCAACATCATACTCACTCTGATTACAGAATTCCTGCCATTCCTTGCCGAGAAAAACGCTTTTATTTTTATCTGGATCACTTCGTCTTCGTTTACGCAAAAGGGCTGACGTTCTGATTCCTTTTCCATTTGACAGGGTCACCTCTGATTTGTTCTCAAGCTCAGTCTCGATGGCGAACGATCTAGGAATCGTCTGAAAATCATAGAAAAAACATATGAATTAATGTATATTTAACTGAAACAGAGAAAGAATGTATAGAAGTACTTACCAAGCGATAGCGTCGATGGTCTAAAATTCGTACAGAAAACTTATGAGAGAGACTCTTTAAATCTACTTCCCGACCTCTTCGAACGTGGTCAACATCATAGGTTATCTCAACCCCATCAGCACCATAAATGTGCACATTGAAGTGGGATGGATCGTTCCAATGGAATGTCAACAACTGCCCCGTTTTAATCTGATATTTTTCCCGGAAATCCCGCCAACCCCTTACTATGTGGAGACGACCATAGTTGTCTTCACCAAACGCAACAGAATGCATTCGAGCAAAAGGAGTCTTAATATCGGCGAACAGCGGCATACGGAATGAGCACTTTTCAGTGAATGATGTTGGAATTTGCTTAAAAAAGACGCATTTGATCAAAATCAGAGTTGAAAAAAAACAAAAAATAGGGAGACAACGTAGTATATATATATACTTACAACATTCTCAGTATCTCCATCTTTGATCATAATGTGGAATCTCATTGGACAGGGAACTCTTCTTGTCACTTGAGAAACAATTACAATATAAGAAGATAATACATAGCATAAAACAATGTTTTAAAATAAGAAGACAATAAGTTGGGACATTATTCAGTTAATAATTCTTATAATCATAGAAAAACACAAATAAGACATAACTAATTGATACATATATACATATATACAAAAGTTTTTTATATAAAACTGATGCAAACAATTTATTTTATCAAGATTCAAAAAAGAATAATTTAATGAAAATGAGTTTAAAAAATAAAATCGATGAAGGGGGTAGAAACCCCATCACAAATTTGCAACAAATAGTTTGTATGAAAAATCTAAAATAGAGTCAGAAACAAAAGATTTGTTAATGTAACAAAAGGGAGAGAAGACACACAATCAATTACACCGGGACAGATCTTTCCTTGACCTGTAGTCGAAGTGCTACCGATATTGATCTCTGCGCGACCTTCAGTGGAAGTACTACCGGAATTTCCAGAAGTGCTAGAGGAATTCCCAGAAGTGCTATCGGAATTTTCAGCCTCTCCGCCGGTGAAATTCATGTCTCGTTGGAGTATTCTTTAATTTCTGGATTAGGAGAAAAAAGAAAAAACCGGAGAAGGAGAAGAAAGAACAAAGACAAACCCTAAATCAATTTTAAAAAACTAAATTTTATTGTATAAAGAAACCGAAGCAGTCAACGAAAGTTATTTCTTCATCTTTTTTATGGAATAAATCTAAATATAAATTAAATACTAATTGTGTTCTTAATTCCAAGAAAAAAAAAGAGTCGACTCTATTATATAAGTATCTTGTTCATATGACGATAATAACAAAGAGTTCATAATATACTACACTGTTTGAAAAATTACGCTTATAGATGCGACTTTCAGATCGAGAAACTCGACATCGACAATGAACTTTGATGGAGTTTTCAAACTTCTTCAATAAAACGACAAAGCATGAGTACAGAACCAAAAGAGTTTTCAGATTTAAAAACGCAAAAAAACGTCAACAAATCAACTAACATACACAGTAGAGAATATTCAAAGAGTTTTCAAACAAAATAACTCCAACAAAACAAAAGCACGCAAAAGTTGATAATTCAAAAAAGTGTTCCACGAATAAAATCCAATCACTCAGAGTCAGTATCATGTGAATGGACTTGGGCTGAGGAACCTTCATCTTTCCTTTGCTTCTTGCGGGCAACTCCTTCCTCTGAGCGTACTTCATCATTGTCGGCAGCATAGTCACCGGACACAGGACTTAAATTGGAAATCAATTGCGTGTCATCATCATCAGCTGGTACCATCACGGACACAGGGCTCAGATCGTGCATGGACTGATCAGAATCATCACTGGGGTCAGAACTTTCAGACACCGCTACATCATCTTCCACTGGAAATTTAGGTTTATTGTTGTTCAATTTCGACACGTGCATTTCCACTAACACACTGTCAAAACAGATATTGTGAACTAAGAAAACAGCTTCACTTTTGTTTCCCTCATTCCCTTGAATAGATACTTTGAATAAAAGGTCCTGTCCAATCACACCTTTCACAACCAAGGGAATAGAAGAACCTAGAGTGACGTTGGGATCACCAGACTCATCATCCTGAAAATATATTATCAGAATAAATATTTAATAATCATAAGGATTTAAAGATTAATATACCATTGAAAATTAATATTGAATAATAAATTACCAAAATCATTGAATCAAAAGCATCTTCCACTGACTTTCCAAACAACCTGCATGAAACCACCCTCTTTCCTCCACAATGTCAATTATTTTTCCAGCTGTCCAAAAAATCCTGGGCTAACAAAAGAAACAAAATAAAGAACAGATAAAAAACTTGTGAATGTACGTTTTAGAAATACAGGCATATATGAAATGGAATGTCCATGTGAGTGTGCGCACATATTCTTGATTGTTTAAAAATACATGTATAGATAGCATATGTATGTATACAGTTGTTAGCAGTAGGCAAACATACACTTATATATATCAATAAGAGAATAATGTATATAGATTTGAGTATAAGTATATAACACAGAATCCCATTTTCTACACCAATTCGTTACCTTAATAAAATTAAGAAAATCAAGTAATGATATATAGTTACCTCATCACAAAAGAGCAGAGCGGATAAAGATATAACTACCGCCGATTTGTCTGACAACTCCTTTTCCGCGGGGGCATAAAGAGGGTCGATAGCAAAATCGCCATCCAAAACATTCACAACGGAAGAAGAACCAAACATGCTACATAATATATCATTAATTTTAATTAAATTTGAATTCATAAAAGCACTGGATAAACAGTAATCAAAGTATAAAATAAAATAAAAACAATGAGATATTAAGAATACCTCTTACTGAAATCCTCAATTTCCTTCACGTCGGGGGAAAATACGACTCTAGTTAAATTGAAAAAATTGGTCAGGTGATATTCTCCTGTAAAAGACACAAAGATAAAAATTTCAATTGTAATTTATACATAATTTTTCAAATTTTGTTCAGCACTTTTAATGATAATAAAACTAACCTTGGTATTTTTTGGTCTTGCACAGATGAATGATGATTACACACTTTTCCATCTCAACAGATTTCTTCATAAATTGAATGAAGTGGTTCACCGATTTTGAATATGGTTTGAAGAACTTGCAAGTTAATATATTTTCTCTGAAATAAAGAACAAAAAAATATAAAGTTAGCAAGAAAGAAGCAATTTAGTAAATATGGTTTAAAATAAAGGAATGGAGAAAATAGCCCTTGATAATTTTAGAAAGATTAATTACTCAAGATCTTGAAGAAGAAAATGCAAGCCGGGTTTATTCAAGTCTTTATCATACACAGCAATAACGCGACCAAGAACATCTGAAAATATAAAAAAAGATTGAATTGAAATATAAAAGAATACAATGTTTTAACGTATTGCACAATGAATTAATATTAAGAATCCATATATTCAAATAAATTTAAAGATGATTTATGATACAAAAAGAAATACCCAAAAGAAGATCATTAGCCTCGTGGAAACTCTTCTCGACATCATTAAAACTTTTGATATCAAAGATAGATTTAGAAAACCACGGATAAATAGCTGGACCAACAAATGACTCTTTTTTGAAAACGATCATAAAGTCGTGATCGATTAGAACCGGATATTCAAATTGCGGCAGAACTGTGATATTACGAATATTGCATAACATTCCCTCTTTAAGATCATCATCAAACCACGAAATAAGCTTCTTCGGTACAGATCCTAGAATCCGGAAGCCCTACAGAAACCAAAAATCAGAAATACACACCAATATAATTAACCCACCTGTGAACAAAAAATTATATATTATATAATAGTACTAAAAAATAAACAAACTTACTTGAAGATCAACCATTACAACCTCTAAAGATCGAGGGGTATCGGAAGGATAAGAATGTTTCCATTTCCTGCAAATCCTTACTAATAGAATAGGATCAGGAGTAAAATCATTAAGATGTTTAAGAGAGACGTAAGATTGAGACATGTTTGAGAGAGAGAATGGATACGGTTGTTTGTAGAGAACCTAATGATACAGTTTTTAAATACAAACTAATTCTGAAAACTGTAAAAGGTGAAGTACGGTTTTAGATAACCGTTTGATTAAAGTGAGAAGGCGAAGAGGTTCACCCTTAAAATAATAGAAGAATCCTACACAACGCGTGACAATCACTTAACAAATATCAAGAAGAATATAATGATTAGTGATTAGCCAAAAAAACAAAAAAAAGTACTGTATATAGATTGTTTCATTGATTTACATACAAACATAGTTTTTGTTGCTGTTGTAATATAAATATGTTCTTGTTTTAGGATTTACATGTTTAAAAAAAAAAAAATTAAAGAAAAAAATATAAAACATATATGAATATATTTGTCATTAACTTATACCGTATCTAGTAAACAAATTGTTTTCATTATTAATTTTAAGAAACAAAATTGGTCTTACATAATACTACTTTCATAATATTTTTTCAAACAATACAATTATTGTACTTTATAAATTTAAAATAAATATTTTTCACTTGGAATAATACTACAACATACCTAAAATAAGTACATAACTTGATAATGGCGCTAAATAATATTAATCATCTAGATCAAGTTGATACATGCAAAAAAGCTTCATTCTGCTATGTATTTAAGAATCACCGAAATCTATAAGCCTTGTTGTTTTTGAAGATAATTCCTTTGAAATTCTTCCGTAACAGGCACTGAAAATTTTCACTCGGAGATGCGAGTTTCAAATCGAAAAACTAAACATCAACGATGAACTTACAGGGAACCATTCAGATAGAAATATTGAAATTGAGTTATAAAAAACCTTAAGTAAAACGACAAAGCATGAGCACATAACTAAAAAAGTTTTCGATTTACAAACACACGAAAACAATTCAACAAACCAAGAAAAATCCACAGCACAGAATATTCAAGGAGTTTTCAAAACAAAAAAATCCAAGAAAAAGCAAAAGCATTAAAAACTTGATAATTTAAACAGTGCTCAACGAATAAATCCCACATCACTCGGATCCAGAATCTTCTGAATGGACTTGGGCTGACGATCCTTCATTTTTCTTTTTCTTCTTGCAGCCAACGTCTTCCTCTGAGCATACTAAATAATTTTTGGCAACATGTTCACCAGAGACAGGACTGAGATCGTGCATGATCTGATCAGTATCACCACTGGAGTCACAACTTTCAGACACCGACAGATCATCTCCCACTGGAAATTTAGGCTCAAATTTAACCCTGTACAATTTCGACATGTGCATTGACACTAAATTATTGTCATCACAAATATTGTTAACTAAGAAAACGGCTTCACTTTGGGAATCCTCATTCCCTTGAATAGATACTTGGAATAAAAGATTCTTTTTAATCAGATCTTTCACAACCAAGGGAATAGAAGGATCTAGCGTGACATTGGCATCATCAAACTCATCATCCTGAAAAAATGTCATTATAAAAAAAATGATAATCATAACACTTTCAAGATTAATATAACAATGAAAATTAATAATGAATAATAAATTACCAAAATCATGGAATCAAAAACACCTTCCACTGAGTTTCCAATCAACCTCAAGCATAAATTATTCTTCAATAAGAGAAGGAAATCGTGAGAGCCATCAGAAACACGGACATAAATATTGAACATTGCGTGTGGAATGATATAATCTCCACACGAAGAACAACAAAGCCTTGAATTTGAATCAACAGAGATGTTCTTGCACTCCAGGCAAATTGCATGGAACCATCCTCTTTCCTTCACAATATCAGTAATAGTTCCAGCAATCCAAACCATCTTAGGCTAACAAATGAAACAAAAATAAAATCATATAAAAATTATTGTCGATGTGGGGTTACATACACGAACATACTTCACTGGTATGTGACTGTGTGTGTGTGCACCTGTACTTGATTGTTTAAAAATATATGGATACACAGCATATGTATATAGAGATAAAAAACTTTTTAGTCCCATAAATGTAGTCTTTTTTCGATTTACTCTCACATATATCCGTCTTTTCAATTTAACCCCAAATATGTCGAATTTGGTTTCAATTTAGTCTTTTTTGTACGAAGTGTCCATGAATGCTGACTTAGCGCTACGTGTCAGCATCCCATTGGTCAACGATTTTTAAAAAAAGAAAAGAAAAATGTCGTTGACCAATGAGATGCTGACATGTGGCGCTAAGTCAGCATCTATGGACACATTTCGACGAAAAATGAAATTTCTATACAAAAAGGACTAAATTGAAACTAAATTCGACATATCTGAGATTAAATTGAAAATGCGAATGTATGTGGGATTAAATCGAAAAAAGACTACATTTATGGGACCAACAAAATTTTTATCTCTATGTATATATACTATTCTTAGCAGTAGGTAAACATACATGAATATATAAATAAGAGCATAATCTATAGTATATGTGACCATATGCATATAAGAAAACAGCATTACATAACATTTTATTTTATACTCCAATTTGTTAACTTAAAAGAATTAACAAAATAAAGTAATAATATAAACATACCTGATTACAGAAAAGGAGAGCGGTCAAAGGGACTACCGCAGCCGATTTATCTGACAACTCCTTCTCCGCAGGGACATAAAAAGGGTCGCTAACAAAACATCCATCCAAAACATCGACAAAAGAAGAAGAACCAAACATGCTACAAAAAATTTATTCATTTTTAATTCAATTTGAATACATAAAAGAATTGAATACATAGTAATCAGAGTATACAAACATTGAAATATCATGAATACCTCTTACTGAAATCCTCAATTTCCTTGACCTCGGGAGAAAATACCACATTAGTTGCATTGACAAAATTGGACAAATGATATTCTCCTACAAATTAAAGAGATAAAGATAAAATTTTCTATTGCAATCTATACACAATTTTACAAATATTGTTCATTACTTTTAATAGAAAAACTAACCTTGGTATTTTATACCCTTGCACAGTTGAATAATGACCACACACTTTTCCGTCGTATGAGCCCTCTTCACAAAGCGAATGAAATTGTTCACCGACTTTGAATATGGTTCGAAGAACTTGCAAGATAAAACATTTTTTCTGAAATAAAGAACAAAAAAATTGAAAGTTAGTCACAAAGATCCAATGTAGTACATATGCTACTTAAAAAAAAAAGGAATGGAAAAACAGTAATCGATAATTTTAGAAACACTAATTACTCAAGATCTTGAAGAAGGAAGTGCAAGCCGGGTTGATTCAAGTCTTTATCGAAGACAACAATGACGTGACCAACAACATCTCAGAATATAAAAAAAAAAAAATGAATTAGAATACAAAATAATACAATGTTTTAAGTACGAATAAATTCAAAAAAAATTAAGAGATAATTTACGATAAAAAAAATACCAAAAAGCAGATCATTTGCCAAGCTGAAACTCCACTCGACATCATCAAAACTTTTGATATGGAAGATAGATTTTGGAAACCACGGATAAATGGCTGGACCGACATATGATTCTTTTTCGAAAAGGATAACAAAGTCGTGATCGATTAGAAACCGATGTTGGAAATGCGGCAAAACTGTGATATTACGAATATTGCACAACTTTCCCTCAGTAAAATCATCATCAAAATACGAAATAAGCTTCCTTGGTACAGATCCCAGAATCCGACAGCCCTGCGGAAACCACAAAGATGAAAAATAGAAAAATATAATTCCACCCGCTGCGAACAAACAAATTATATACGTATAGGTACTACGAAAAAAGAAACAAACTTACTCGAAGATCAACCATAACAATCTCCAAGGATCGAGGGGTATCGGAAGGGTAAGAATGGATCCACTTCCTACAAATCCTTACTAAGAGAATCGGATCAGGACTTGAACGGTTAAGATGTCTGAGAGAGGTGTAAGATTGAGACATGTTCGAGAAAGAGAAAGGATATGAGAGTTTCAAGAAAACCCCAAGATAGAGTTTTGTAAATACTAACCTATTTTCAAAAGTGGAGATTTTAAAAAAACAAACTAATTCTGAAATAAACAGAATCGATATGATTAAAGTGAGAAGTGATTTGATTAAAGTGAGAAGATGAAGAGGTTAACCATAATAATACAACTTATACAAAGCGTGTGGTAAACACTTACCTGGTTTCAAGAAGAAGGTAATCATTACTGATCAGCAAGAAAAAAAGCCAATCAAATAATAACAAATTCTGATATTTAAAAAAAAAAAAAAAAAAAAAAAACATGTTAGTGTAAAAGTATATTCTACTATTATTGGACCACAACAATTTTTCCTAAAATATTTACTTATATCTGGTAAACAAATTGTTTTCATTATTATTTTTAAGAAACAAATTTAATCTAAAATATTTACTTAAATAATATTTTTTCCAAAAACTACAATTATTTTTCTGGATATAATTTAAAATTGTATATTTTTCACTTGAAATAATCAAACTTCTACGTGTTTAATTTAAAAAATACGTTTAACAAAATAAGAAATTATAATTTAATACATTAAGGAAAAAGAATAATTGAAACAAATACAATATATAATAATTAATTTGTAGTACAAAAAAAGATTAAAGAGAAATTACTAATTAAACAGTTATATTAAATACATACATTAATTAATTATGTAATTTAGCAACTGATACAACCCAAAAAGTGAGATCAGAAAAGCATCTTTTACAAACATACATAAAATTGAGTACATAACTTGATAATTGCACAAAATTATATTAATCGATCCATATCAAGTTGATGCACGACAAAAAAAAACATCCAGGTTAATGATCAACGAAATACATACGGCTTGCTGTTTTTGAAGATGGTCCCTTTGAAGTGCCTCCGTTTGTGGCCGCCAAGAGCGCATCCGGTGAAGAATCGCGCCCCGCAAAAAGAGCACTCGTGCTCTGGATAGCGAGTGGCGCCGGCGGGTGGGGGCACGTATTTCTTGCGTCGGTGGCTGGTCATGTGTCCGCCTAGGGATTGGTATGAGCAGAAGGACGCGCCGCAGATTTTACACGGATAGGGCAACGGCGGCTTCGAGGAAGATATAAATCGGATTCTCTTGATACGGAACGTAGTAGAGGGCTTCTTCGGCACAGCAACAGCAGCAGACGGATCATATTCCGTGGACAACGGCAGACGACGAACGCCAAGAGAGATCATGCAAAGAGACTCCGCCGCCCAGATCACGTCCGTTGCCAAGGGAGGATCTTGCCTGCTGTGGTTAACATGCAAAGACATTTGTGTAAAATCTAAAGAGAATTAATTTTTGGTGTGTCTATTTTGAATCCAGTATGGAAGTAAAGGATGTGAATGAAACCTTTATATATAGACATATTGAAAATGTGTGTTATTTATATTACAATAAAATTTTTGAATATGTTTACAATTTTATTAAAGAATATCAATATACTACTATATAAGTAAAAAAGTTGATGAGGTACTCCTGCTGGAGGGCTGTTGCATGTAACAAAATTCCACAAAGTAGTTTATGAGATACTGGGAAAATTGCATAGTAAAAGAGCGAACGCAGATGACGCTGTAGCTACGGCACCTGCTATTCAAGGTACAATATTACGTTTTGGTATCAAAGTTGCTTTTGCAAAAGGTCACTCATCTTTCCCGCGGACTTGAGACGCTCAGATGTATTTTTAGGAGATTGACACCGATAAGAACACAACTCTTGAAATCATTTCTTCTTAATAAATATAGCTACTAAAGTCCCTGGTATCATTCCCTCTCGACCTCATAAAGAGAAAATACATACATGAAAGTAGGTCTATTACACCACCGTTTCTAGACTTGAATTCGTTAGACCTCAAGAAAAATAGTTAGACTCTTGACTTTTTATGGTGAAATGTTATTTACATCTGCAAAATATCTTCATTAGGATTCTAAATATATTCATCCAAGTGATGAAGTAAAATATAATTAAAAACATACTTCATATTGTTGCAAGTTGTTCATATTAACAAAAATATTAAATTGAAAAACATCATATTGCTCAAGCGTATTAAATATGATAGTTATCACAAACATAACAAAATTCGGATAATCAAAACATAAAACTATTAAGTGAATAGTAGTATAGAAATGCAGGAAGTTAAATACAACTATTTGAAAATAAAACATAAGAAGCATACATGCATATCATCCAATAAGAAACATGAGAGAAAAAGTCAAAAGTTTAGTACCACAAAATGCACCAACTTAAAGTGGTGAATAGAAAGAAATGTAGCACACACAAAAAAACAAAGCGCTTAAACTAAAATATAGACCAGTTCAAAATAAAACGAAATGTCCTAATCAAAACACACCACGGTCTATCAATCCATATCAGAATCGGAAAGCAATGCAAGTTCTGGTTTGACGTACAACGTCGTTGAACGATCATCATAGTAGAACTCCACCGTCATGCCAGTCTCATATTTATTCTTCACATAAAATGTTGTCCATTCACTGCCAATAAAAATGCTTTTATTTTTGTCAGACGCACTTTTTCTTCGCAAACGGACAGTCATTTTTTCTTCTCTTCCATTGGACAGCGTGAGTTCAGATATATTCTCAATACCAGTATCCTGTGCAAATTTTCTAGGAATCGTCTGGAAATAAAAATAAAAACTTCCCAATAAATGATATACTAACGGAAATATTGAAAGAATTAGTATTAGCACTTACAAATTTGTATTTCTGATGCTCTGAAAGTTTTCGAGAAAACTTTTTAGCAAACCTCGAGAAATCTACTTCAGAAACAATTCGGGAGACATCAACATCGTATGTTATCTCAACCTTATCAACACCGTAAATGTGTACATTAAAGTGGGAGTCAGGGACCCAACGGAATGTCAACAGCTGCCCTTTTGTAATATTGTATTTTTTCCGGAATTCCGGCCAACCGCTCATTATTTGAAGACGACCTTCTTCGTCTTTACCCAACGCAACAGGATGCATTGGACCATACGGTGTCTTGAGATTGGTGAACAAAGGCATAGTGTACGTGCACTTTGCAACAAACGATGTTGCTAAAATCTAGAAAAAGAATTAATATATCAAAACACAGAATAACAGAGAGGAAAATAAATTAAGAACCGAGCGTAGTACGTATATATACTTACGATAGTATCCATATCTCCACCGAATATAGTAATGTGAAATCTCATGGGACAGCGTATTCTTCTTGTTGCTTCAGAATAAAAATCATAAAAGAAGAGAATAAATATGATCAGAATAGTGTCAGAACTAAATCAAAAACAAATTTGAACAAAATTCAGTTAAGTTATGTAATAATAGAAACAAAAAAAAAGACATAGCTAATGGATACAAACAAATAAATCTATCAAGTAACTTAGAACCCAAACCCTAACTTATTAACAAACAGTTTGGTAATCCAATAATCGACCACGACGTTAGAAACCGTAACACTAATTGCATAAACAGATAAAAAAAATTAATATCTCAAGCTATTAGAAGACCTAACCCTAATTTCATAAACAGTGAACACGAACACAGTTAAAATAAGGAATCGGCAACACATGATTTATCAAAGTATTAACAGGATAAAAGACTCACAATTATATACAACAGCATTTCTCTTGCGAAGACCTTCTTTCGAAGACCAAGGGGTGTCCATCGTGCAATTCATACCTATAGTACAAATAAAATTTTGTAATCAATCAATCTAAGTAAAATATAAGTAGGAACAAATAATAAAAACATGTAACTGAATATTTGAAAGTATACATATATTTAGGGTCATTGATTCAAACCTGATTCGCGAGAAGAGTACAAAATCAATGAATCGAGTTTAAGATTTTGCAGATTTACTAACACCAGATTTGTTTTGAAATTTAAAAATTAAATTAGAATTAAGTAAAGAGCCGGCGGAAAGATAAAAAACTCTTCATATTCCTAATTTAAAGTGTATTTAGTAGTATTTGTATTAAAAATAACATCATTAATTATAAATTATAATTCAAAATCAGAAACTATTAGATAATATAAAGTTTATTTAGTTACTTAAATAGTTAAGTAATTGATTAAGGAATTGATTTTTGTAATTAATTACTTTCATTATCAGTAAATATATTGCTATAATTAAAACACGGTTAATATAAAGATGGTCCTCTTCTTACTACAGAATTATTAGTTGACAAAGTTATATGAAAATAAACAGGTTAAAAAACATATTATTATGTTATTATTATGTCAACAAAGTTCAACAAAGTAAAAGAAAAATCGATTTATCACTGTAATCATAGGAAACCTCGAATAATAAATAACTAATAAATAATTTTATATTCTTGTACAAATCTTAGGATCCGATTAATTTGTTTAACAGTAACAAACATTTGATTAAAAAACAATACATACAATAAACAGAAAGACAAAAATAAGTAACATAAAATTTTGATAGATAATAAACTAAATTTAAAATGTCAATAACAGAAATATAAAACTCCATACATAAATATTTGTTATAAATGTTTCAAAATTATTTAACGTAAATAAACAGACAATGTTGTAGAAGAAGGATTGTAGGAGAAGACCAACTCCATGCCCTCCTTAAAATCATTCTGATCATAGAATGAGCTCCATTCTTCTTTGAGAAAAATACGCCTGCGATCGTTTCCTTTTCCTTTTTGCAAACGGGCTTCCATTTTTACTCCTCCAGCATTACAGAGAACCAATTTTGACTTGTGCTCAATCCCAGTATCCTTTGCGAACTGGCTTGGGATGGTCTGAATAATGTTTGAAACAAACTGGTTAATGAAAAATTAAGCAATGCACACATGTACCTTATCGAATTGGCCTGAATTAACTTACCAGACGATAATGGTGATGGGTCTCGATGGTTAAAATAAAACTGCTGGAGAGATCCGATAAACTGAATTCACGGCTACTTGGGAGTAAATCAGGAGCATACTTTGTTTCAAACACAGAATTAATAAAAATGTATACATTGAAGTGTGAGGGATGAATCCATTGGAATGAAATCGAATCACCATACTTAATCTGATATCTTTCCTTGAATTCAGGCCACCCCCTACGCACGTAAAAACGTTGCATGAAATCTACATCTAACTGAACAGGCATCATTGGACCATTAGGTGTTTTGAAGTATGTGATCTCTGGAATTTCACACGTGCATCTCTCCCGGAATTCCAAAGGAAAAACCTATTAAAAGAGTTTTTGTGGAATCATAAAAAAGTGGGATAACTAAATCAGATAAACAAAAAATAAAATCTAAAGTATTGCGTGTACTTACAATTATCGGGTCATTTTCATCTTCTAGACAAACGCTGAATATAGGTGTGTAGTTAGGTCCAATCCTGACTATAGAAGTTAGGTTAGGGTGAGATTAAAAATACAAAAAGAACAAAGGTAAATTACAAACATGTATTTGAATAAATTAAAAACATAGATGGGATACAAAATTCAATTACCACATATCCTTAATAAGAACAAAATTTTTAAGTAGGTTGAAAATAATTTCGTTTTCTTAAAGTAGAAACAAACACTGAAACTTTTAAATTAAAAAATATATAAAACTTACAATTATCTGTCTCATGAACACTATCCCGTGATATGTTCTCGTTGGAATCGATATCAGACATTTTAAAACCTAGTAACTGAAATTAAATCCCTGCAAATTACATTGAAAAGTAGAGTTATCCAATACAATAAAGAAAGTATAAGAATACCGAGATCCTCCTTGTTTAGAATATTAATCGTAAAGAAAACAAAACAATTTTAACATTGTCGAATAGAATAGGAACATGATTTCAGAGAATAGTATCGTATAGGATAGAGAACAGATTGAAGATGTTGAATACCATAAACGATTGTTTCATACCTTGTTGAAGTGAATCGGCAAGTATCCTTCTCTTCAAGAAGCTGAGATCCAAATTCGCGAAACCCTAATTTTAAATTCAAAACAGAGAGATACAAATTTTATGAAGTAGACGATGGTTCAAAGTCTTAAGTAAATTATTCTTATTTAATACAATTATTCCCGTTCACTAAATTTATTAACTACTTTTTTGTTTTTTCTTAAATAATTCTCACATTTACAAATATAGCAAGTATTTTATTTTCGTGAGCTGGAGATTTAGTACTCGCACAATAAAACAATCGTTGTTTTTCTACTTAATTACTCTTGTGCATAAGATTTTACATATATTTCAATATATATAAATATAATCCGTTTAAGTTATTATTTATAGAATTCAAACAAATTTCTAAAAGTTTGAACAAATATAAATTTTAAAATTATTTGTCGATAAGAATACTTAAAACAGTTGAAGATATTGAATAAAATTGTAAAAATACTAAAAGTTTTATAATTTAGCTATATTTTCAAAATATTATAGGAAATTAGTAATTGTTTTTTTTTTTAGATTCATCCAATGAAAGAGATTCTATAAAGTTGTAGGGATCCTAATATTGAGTATAAGTAAGGGACAATGACTAAGTAATTTTATGTTTCAAAAAAAATATATAAAATATTATATAAATGAGATGTTTATTAAGCAGTTTTTTTCCAAAAGTGCAATTATAAATTCAAATACACCTCTACATTGCTTTTAAAAAAAAGAATGTCAGGCAAATCTTGGTTCACTATTATGGTAGTTGCATTGTCGTGATTTGAAACACAAATTTCACCTACAAAAAAATACATTAATACAATTAAAAGAGTACACATCAAATTTTGCGTGTTTAAAAAAGTACCAAGTATTAATACTTCACAAAATATACCACGAATCATTGGTTTTTTGCAGAGATGCACAACGAAAACGATTTCAGACATTTTAGCACTTTTCAAATATTGAATAAATTCGGATATCTCGGAAGAAGGAAGATGGAAAAAAATGCAACGCAAACGGTCACATCTGTATAAAAAGAAAAATAATCGATTATTTTTATTAATAATCAATTGTATAAAAATAATCAATTATTAATAATCGAAATTTTTTACATCTATAAAGATATCATAAGATTTACATTGTATATGCATAACAAAAAAGTTTTGTTTCTTCATCAGAAATAGAAAAATAAAATTTATCATCAAGCACAATATATCAAACATCACCTCTATAAAGAGGGAAAAATTAATAAAAATAACAAAATAGGATACAAATTTTGGATGGGATATTTAAACTCTCAAACAAATCATACTACATAATTAAAATTTGTGTTGTCAATAGCAATAATGATCAGAATCATAAAAATTCTTCCCCAACGTACAATGTCGCTGAATCAATATCGTAGAAGAATTCCAAAATCATGCCCTTTTGAAAATTATTCTGATCATAGAACGTTCTCCATTTTCTTCCAAGATAAATGCTATTTCTCCCAGTACGTTTCTGCAAAGGCACGACCATTTTACTTCCTCGACTGTTCGACAACGTCAGTTCTTTTAGTTGATCAATCTTCGTGTCCTCGGCAAAAGGTTTAGGTATCGTCTAATACTAATTAAAAGATGTACATTTATATTAAAAAGCAAATTTAACTGATAAATAAAAAATTTAGGAATGACAAATTACCAGACGATAGTGGTGATGCTCTTCCAATATTTGAGTAAACTTGTGACGTAGAGAAAGAATATCTACGACAGCCACACGTCCGATAACATCAGCATTATAGGATATCTCAACATAAGTATCGTAAAAAATGTTTACATTGAAGTGCGATGGATGGACCCATTGGAATGTCAACATATATCCATACTCAAGACGATATTTTTCCTTCACTGCAGTCCAACCGCTCATTATATGAAGACGATGATTATTGTCTTCACCTAAAGCAATAGGATGGATTATACCATCCGGGGTCTTCAGATTGGTGAACAATGGCATCTGGTAAGTACACAGTCTAACAAATTCTGAAGGAATAATCTAGCAAAATACAAAATTGGTCAATATAATAATCATAGAAAAAGAATTCAGTACATAATGGATGCTTACCAGAGTCTGGCTATCAGGAGGGCCGACCCATGTATGAAATCGGGGAGCGTAGGGTGGTTCTCTTCTCGCTTCATAATTAGTTGTCATAGTTAGAAAAAAATAAATCGGTCACGATCGGTATTATTATGTCAACAAAGTAACAGGAAAATCGATTCATCACTGTAATGATACAAAAATTCAAATAATACACAACTAATTAAGAATTGTAAATGGTTATAAAAAACTGAGGATAAAATTAATATACAAAGTATATTAGTCAATAACACGGCAAGATTAGGAAAATATAAACATCATTGAAGAAACTACAACCAATAAAGAAGATTTGTTTAAATAACTATGATGAATTCCTCAATAAATACACAATAACACTTCACAGCTAAAATTAAATCTAACAACAGGAGAGAATACTCACTATTTCTCAGATCGGCATCGATTTTCCCTCGACCCTTATTCGAATTGCTACCTGCCATTCTAAGGTTGGGATTGATGGAATTCATTCTCTGTATTTTGAAGAATATTGATATAGAAAAATAACATGTAAGACAGAATAAATATTATACACACAGATAAGTATAACCTAAAAGATTCAAGATTAGTATAACCTAAAAGATTCAAACCTGATTAAAGTAAAAGATTTATTCTTATTCTTCTCAAGCAGCCGAGATCAAAAGGATGATTAACCCTAGTGGGTATTTTAACTGCTGTTTCACAGGGGATTAAAGTAAAGGGGTTATTTTTATTCTGTAAAACAGCCGAGACAAAAGGATGAGTAACCCTAGAATTGAGTTCAAACAATCCTTTTACAGCTTCTAAGAAGTACACTTTGGTGATTAAGACAGAATCAAACTCGACCATATAGATTAGCATAAATATTATTTCATACCGGATTCAAATAGAGGGTTATGTTTCTTCTCTTCAGGAAGCCGAAAACAAAGGATGAGTAATAACCCTAGAATTGAGTTGAAGACGAAAGCATACGGTGTTTAAGAAGTACAGAAAGCGTGATTTGCCTTATATAAATATTGTATAAATAATACAGATATTTATTAATATACATGAAAAAACAATAACAAAAGGAAAAATAATGGAAGTATACATCATCAATAAGATAATTGTTTCTTGCTTAATTACGTACATCTATAAAACATGTAAAATTTAGCTGAAGAAAGAGTATTAGATTATGTTTATGCGCAAGGAATAGAACTATAATTGTAGCACAAAACATTAAAAATTACTTTGTTATATAAACTGTTCACTATGCAACATGCTTTTAAAGAGATGGCATATCACATTCACAATAAATTTACTATTTAAGCAACATATCAAGAGTACATAATTAGTCCTTAGATATAATAACATACTAAGTACATACAAACATAAGAAGCACACATGCATATTATCCGATAAGAAACATGAGAGAAAAAGTCAACAGCGTAGTACGACAAAATGCACCAACTGAAAGTGGCGAATAGCAACAAATGTACAAAACAAATACTCTGAAACTAAAATCTAGAACACTTCAAAATAAAACGGAATCAAATTAAGACATTATAGAACGAATCATGGTTGCACTTGCTACTGCTTGTCCGAGACTCCAAAATCAAGGTTAACATAATATTTATTCCGCACCAACTTTTCTTTGAACAGCGGTAGAAGGTCAGAATTATCACTTCCCGTATCAACAATGTACTCCGACAGTCTTCCCAGTAGATGGCCTGGATCAACTGTGACCTTTAATATCATCTCTTTTCCAAGAAGTGAAGATACGACAGCGGGGATCACTTTTTTTATACTTTCACTGCCAGAAGTAATTTTAGAATCGCAGGGAGAAACCTTGTAATAATATAATAAAAATGCAGTTACATAAGTCCAAGAAAGTAAAATTTTAATGCGATAATCGAAACCATATATATGCGAATGATCAAATTAGTTACCGTGCTAATTGAATGAATAACTTCAGGAGCTGATTTCCTAATTAGATTCACCGAAAGTTCATTCATCAGGACAAAATTTGCAGAATCATTGCCATCATCAACACGTATATGAATTTTATACTTTGAGTGAGGAATAAGATCTTGACGACAGGAATAGCAAAACAAACCGCAAGAGGAGATATCATCTGAATTATTGCAAGCTGGGCAAGTGGTGTAAAACCATCCGCTGTTCGAAATAATTTCTGTTACTTTAACAACTGTCCAAATTTTCTGAACCTTCATTAAAATAAAAAGTAATCGATTCAAACATTATTATTATATATTAATATTTCAGGTTAAAATAAAATTGGAAGTAAGATATTAATACACATTATCATATTAATATACCTTCCCACAAAGTTTAAGACGAAATAGAGATAGGACCTTCGGCGAGTTGCTCCGCAATTCCTTTTCGGCACTCATCACACACGACGTAGAAAGTTCTGATCCATCAAACGAAAGAGCTTCTACATTCACAGGCATCCTATTATTGAGTATAAGTAAAGGACAATGCATAAGTAATTTAACACTACAAAATAGAAAATATTCAATATATATAAATGAGAAGTGATTCATAAGTAGTTTTTTTCTAAAAAAATAAGTATTACTTAACTAATAAAATTCAAATACACATCTACCTTGCTTTAAACAAATATATATCAGGCAAATCCTGCTTCGCTATTATGGCTGTTGCATTGCCATGATTTGAAATACAAATTTCACCTACGAAAAAACAAATTAATACAGTTAAAACATTACACTTCAAATATCAGTTGTTTAATAAAGTCATAAGTATTAATACTTTATTAAATTTACCATGGATGTTTGTTTTTTTGCAGAGCTGCACAACCACCACGGTATCAAACATTTTATCCCTCTTCAAATATCTAATAAATTCAGATATCTTTGAAGAAGGAGTTTGAAAGAAAATGCAACGCAAACGGATACCGCTATAACAAAAGAAAATGAACCATTATTTTTATATTAGTAATTGAAGTATACATTTAAATAGTAAGGACATTACTGGCAAAGGAACTAAATAAATACAGTAACATACTTTAAATCTCGAAGCATAATGTCAAATCGATCGGCATAAGTAGTTTCCTTGACATCAATTACATGGCCAATGATATCTAAGAAAGAGAAATATTATGACAAAACAACATGACAAATAGAAAAACATAAATACTTTGTAAAAAAAAAATTACCAAATAAAGAACTGTCATCGGCAGATGAAGGATCTTTAACGTAGGCGAAACTCTTGAAACGGAAGACATTGTGGTATAAGAAAGAATAATCACATTGAACAATAGAAGTATGACACGTAAATAGTATCATGTACTTATGATCACATATGCAGTTTGTTATAGGTTTCTCTACAACATCATAATGTTGAATTTTGCACAAAGTCCATTCTCTAATCAACCTGTCAAAAATTCCAAAAAGGGATTTTTGCACCGAAGCTTGAATACGATTTCCCTTTCATGAAAAAAAACACACTATAAATATATAAGAACAAATAAACAATACAATGATTGTAAGACAGAAGTAGATTATAACTTACATAAAAATCCACCAATAGAATTTCAAAGGACTTCGGTATATAATCTTCTCCGTAGGTATACCATTTCCTACATATACGAATAGATAAAATCGAATCGATGTTGGATGGGTTGATTTCAGACAAAGAAGAATAAAAATTAGACATTCTTGCTTAGGAATAAGATTAGGGTCTGATATAAAATTAGGGTTCGAGAAAGATATAAGAATTAAGAACAATATTACAGTATATTTATTTAAATCATAATATTGATGAATTCCGACTACAAATTATAAAAAGTATTCGTCCATATTATGTATTAAATTTGAATCATTACTTAAATTACATTAAATATATACATATTATGCAGAATAATTTATTTAAATTATAGACGCAATAATAAGCCTATAATTAAAGAATAATTGACGAATGTGAATTTCTTTTGCTAAAGTCCTTAATTAATTAATATATCTTCAAATAAATTTCACACGACCTATAATTAAGGAATTTATTTGAATTATAATTAAAATTTTGTTTTTGGATGATTAAGTTAAATAATAATATCATTTAATTAAAAAAATAAAATAGCTAAATATAAATAATAATAATTCAAATTCAAACATAAGCCCGAAATGTAATCAAAAGACAGAACTAATTGTTCAGAAATACTAATCATAAACAAACATCATAAATTGTCCATCCTAAACAAAAACTCAAAAATTGTTTCAAACTATTAAGCCCTGAATTAATTTTTCAAAAGTCGGCACTGTGCATCCGTCAAACCGCGTCAAACTCTGATCATCCTCTAAAGTCAAATGCTAATTCCAAAGCAACCTTGACAACAAAACTAAATAAATATAACAATACACAGAAAACAGATTATTTTACTTAGCTTAAACAGAATAAGAACACAATTCAATATTGATTAATGAAATGTTAAAAGATAGTACCGCTGTTGATAATCCATCGAATCCGGACACTGATGATACAGAGTCATTCGGGTAGCCTTAGATGTATTGCACAGTACAAACTGCCCTGTAAAGGAAAAAGAATTATAAACAATCAGGTACATAACTAATAGAATTTCACAAAAAAAACTTCAATAGATAAGTACCATCGACAAAAGTCGTGTTGCACAGCTGTATGGTCACAACAGATCCGTATAGCCTGTACTCCCACCACATGTCAACATATGCCAAGATCTCATTGGAGTATGGGGCAAACACACAGAAACTCTTTTCAATGTTGCTATTAAGAGAATATCAAAAATATAATGTTAATCACAATTACATAAAGATGTAAACCTAACACACAAAGTAATATACATTTCTTACTTGAGATCAGAAATTTTAAAACAAACGTATTCATCTCCACCGGAACCATCACCATACATCATCGTATCATCAACTTCAATCAGATGACCAATAACATCTTGCACAATCAGCAAACATGGTTTATGAACATATAAGATATAACTCAAGTAAATAACAGAACATTAAAAGTAAGAATGCAAGTTAGCAATGTTGAACGATACATACCGAAGAGTGGTCCAGACTCTGGAAAGGTTTTTTCAGTTATTCGATCAAAAGAGACGAACTTGTACGGAGATACTGGAAAACCTCGGTCAACAACGTTGATAACAGACGTGTCCGGATCAAAATATATCATAACAGGGTTAACCAAAAGAGGATTTATCAGTGGGCTTTTTACAACATGAAATCTTCTTATGTTGTAAACTTCTCCCTCATGAATTTGGTCACGGAAACGACCGATCAAATTTTTTTCAACTGCACCATGTATTTGATTGCCCTGACAATTAATTTTTCAATTAAATAGAAGAAAACCCTAAAAACACAGACTTAAAAAGGATTGCGATCTTGAGTACAGGTCTGATATTCAAGTAAACCCATTTATTAAAAAAGGATTACGATTTTGAGTACAGTAATAATACATCAACCCAGCAGTTTAAAAAAACCAAATTCCGAAATCCATATATTCAGGTATTTTAAGATCTATAATCTGTACTTTCGAAATAACTAAAATACATTAAAACAAAAATCATATAAAGTAAACCTCCAAGTCCATTAGCACGAAATCAACGCTGGATTCGACATTGTTAAAGCCTTCGCTGATAAATTTTCGGGTGCATCGAACGACTATACTCCAGTCCCTCGTCGAACAATTCAGTTGAGAAATAGATGCACGGACGGCCATTCTCACTGGAGAAAAGAAAAAGAAGAAGATGAAAAAAGAAGATGAAAAGGCAGCGGTTTTTGAAAAAGTGTGTAATGGAACCTTCCTTCTTACAGTTTCCTTCTTGCAGTTTCCCATATAAAGTAGGATATTCTTCTACACAATGATTCATTGGGAAACGTGGGTTGTACAATAGTAATATCAAAAATAGTTAAAAGAAATACATTAACTCATAGCAATATTATTATAGATAACTTTTCTTGTAAAAAACAACTGCAAAATTAATTATAATACTACCATTTGAAGATTTCACTAAAATTTACAAAAACCAAATTGATGATTATAATATGAGACATAAGAAGTAATAATATCCAATAAATATGTTTTTATGTAAAAAAGAAGAAGTAGTTTATAAGGAGACATAAAAAAAAATAATAAGAAGAAGATTGTCATAATAGATTATGAAAATTACATGGACTATTTTACATACAAAAAGCACTTGATCAAGTAATTTGACATATTTAACATCAGTCCAATTCTCTCAAGCGGTGGCCCACAGTTCTTCAAACCTATTGCACAAACAATTTTGTTATAAAATTTAATTATTTGTATTTTATTGACAAAATGTTAAAGTCTATATAATTTTGAAGAAATACATTATATAGTTATAATATATACCTTTGACGGTATTCAAAGGCTTCGTCGATATGGTGATAAATCTGAACCTTCGTTGTTGTGGCCGAATTGTGCAAAACAACTCAATAAAATTAATTTTATACTTTGAGCGAGGAATAAGATCTTCACGACAGGAATAACAAAGCAAACCGCAAGAGGAGACATCATCTAAATTATTGCAAGTTAGGGAAGTGGTGTAAAACTATACACTGTTCGAAAAAAATTTTGTTACTTTAACAACCGTCCAAAATTTCTGAAACTTCATTAAAAATAAAAGTAATAGATTCAAACATTATTATATTAATATTTTAGGTAAAAATAAAATTGGAAGTAAGATATTAATAAACTTTATCATATTAATATTAGTGTTTGTAAAAAAAAATGCATTTATAAACATGGAAAAAAAATAATAAATACTACGACACTGAACATTCAAAATATACATGGACAAAAAGCTTAAATTTACAAAAATTAATGCACATTATGGAATGATTTCCAAAAAAGTCAATCTCTTAAGCAAAAGAGATCAGAAATACAAAAATTTATCATTTACAATTGATATTATACATAGTAGAATTTGTTTCTTTTTCATTAGCGGCTTCCAACTCCTTTTAATCATTCAAAGAAACCTGCCAAAATGTAGCAATGTAGAGGTTGTAATAAAGGGAAATGATGGTGAAATATGAATTTAATAATTTTATCTGAAATCAATTTAATTAAAGATACAACAATACGACACATATAATAAAACAAATGCACAAAAGGATCATAATACCTTCTTAAGTAGTCAATGAACTTATCAATAACAGTATAGAAAGTGACTTTAGTAGCATACTCGATCGTATAAATAACAATCTCATCTGAAACATGAGTATTAATAGACATCTCGATAAATATAAATTGAGTTTCAAAGAGAAAGAAATTGGCAAGATATGAAAACGGACCGTTAGTAAATGTAGCAGCACCGAGTTGAACTACGACCCAAAGGTTACCACTTGCAACAAATAATTCATGGCCAACATAGCTCAAGATATAATCAGAGAATGGACCGACCAACACACATCGCGCATACGTCTCTCTGTTATAGAATAAAATAAGAGAATCAACAACACAAAGATAAAATAAAAAAAACATTGTTGAAAAGAGTAAGAGTTATTTTGTGATCAATTGATTATTGGAAAAAACATATGTTAGTATGGCACTTTTAAACAGAAAGAGATAAAAACGTACTCAAAGTCTTGGAGTAATAAACTTATAATGTCTGGCCCATCATCGTCAGGATGAACCCTCATCAAAGATCGATCAACAGAAACAACGCGACCAATTGCATCTGGTATCAAAAGAATAAAAGACAACAAAGAAAAAAGAACAAATATTTGAATAAGAAAAGTCAAAGGACAATAACCTCGTAATCTCCATAAATTATGAAACTCTATGTAAAAAATCATATTAAATGCAGATAATAGATATTACTCCATATGTTACGTAAAGTATACATACCAAGGTACGGCCCATTAGTATCTCTGTCATTGAGATAAAAGAAATCAACGAAACTATAAATCGTCTTGGGAAAACGCGAATGAAGAACAGGGCGCATCGACGTGTTGCTCAAGAACAGAATCCTATTAGGATTGAAAGTGACAGGTTGCTGGGGAAAGGTAGGAATGACTCGAAAATTCGACAACTCATATATTTGCCCTACGATGAGCCGACTATAAAACTTATACAGGATCTCAATGCAAATAGTTGCATGAATAAATTGTCTCTGCAAATTAAACATGTATAAACTGATTTTAGCATGAATATCATATTAATTAAAATTGTTGTAAGAGCATAAGAAGATTAGAAAGGACAAACACATGTAAAGGTGCAGTGCCAAAAAGTATTCAAATTAACCATTTAGATATCACTCTACTACTTTATATACTCCAAAAGGAAATTGTTTTACTGGGTTTTTCAAAATCAATGTTTTATAAACAAAACCACATACAAAATACAAAGCTGACAGGAACAAATTCAAAATCTTGAAATATACAAATAGATACTGACATGTGAGAATCATATATGGACAAAAAACAGAGTATAAAGTACAGTTTTTGAAACACATTTATATCAAATTTGCAACTACATTACAACAAATAAATACACATTACTAAAATAAGAGACTCTCAAAGTAAATGCTACGACTAACTACCAACATACTCCAACTGCTATAAATATCTATTGACACAAATCAATTGAGATATAAGAATCTAAAAAATAAAAGCCAAATATAGAAATTAACCAAACAGTTAAAATTGCAAAACCCTAGTCGTAGGAAAGAATGCGATGAAAAGGAAAATCAATACTATTAGAAAAAAAATATCACGCAATACTCATACAAATCGCCAGAAATAAACCTCAAAATCCATTAGCAAAACTTCCAACTGATCAGCGTCGCCATCGGGATCTTCAGAAACCCAAAACCTACACACACGAACACGCAAAATCCAAGATTCCTTAGATCCGTTAATTTTTGAAATCGTATCGCAAGGAGCCATGGATTTGAATTAAGACAGAGAATATTTTTTGATGCAGAGTATAGAAATAGAGAGATATGTACGCCGGTGAATATATGTATCGGAGAACTAAAAAAAGAACCTTGAGTAAGAGATACGTGATAAAAAGAGAGATTAAAACTCACGGAGAACCGAAAAGATTTTTGTGCAGTTTTTTCCTTTTTCAACAAACGAATCAGCGCTATGAATTTGAAGAGGTGAAATTATAAGAGGGAAATATACAATCATGTAAATAATACTTTAAATATATTTCCAGTTCCCTTAAATAATATAATACCTGATAATTATAATTTTTAATTTTAGTAAGATAGAATAATAGTATCATGTATATAAATAAGAAGTAAAATAATCCTTAACTAATTTATATCATTAATTAATATAATGTAAATATTGAAATTAGAAAAAAAGAAAACGAAATCATAAAAATATAGAATTGATTATACTACTACCATTTTAATATGAAACATAAATTCACAAAAATCTAATTGATGATCATAACATGAAACATAAAAAGTACTAATATCCAATACGAATGTTGAATTAATAAACAAAATGTTTTTATTTAATTACCAATATGGTTTATATTACTTGTTCTTTTGAACTTAATTTCAGTCAACTTCAATTCAGTTTATATCGCTTCAGTTCAGCTTAGATTAAGTTAGTTTCAAAATAAATTAAAATAAATTAAATAAAAGATAATTTAAATAATATATTTTAAGTATACATTATAGATAATGTTACAATATTATTAATATTTTTTAAAAAAAATTAACTAATATATAATAATAATAATTACTTTTATAAAAAAAAGCAGTTTAGTTCAGTTCAGTTCGGATCGCCTAAATTTACATTGAATAGTTAGTTCAGTTCGGATCGCCTAAATTTACATTGAATAGTTGGCGGTATTAAACTGCATTGTCAATATGATGACAAATGACAAACTTTGTAGTAAAAATAAAATTACGCAAAACAAAATCGAACACGAATCGTATATAATATGAAAAAATCGGACGTAGGAATACATAATAATTACTGTTTATTGATTATAAAAAATGTCTACAAATTATGCTGAAATTTATATTAAAAAAAACACAGAATGTTGTTCAAGTTTAATACATTTCGAGAAGATGACGATCGGGACTCCAATTGTCTTGAAACCTGTTATACATGTTTTTTTTAGTTAGAAACAAAAAATGTCAAGATAAGAAAAGCGTATATAATGTTAAGAGTAAAATTTTCGTATCCGCAAATTAGATAAATACCGTCGATGGTATGCAACTGCCTCGTCAATATGATGATAAATTCGAACCTTTGTAGCATTCTTAGTACTACACAAAACAAAACCACCTACAAACAGTATACAACATTATTATAAAAAAATAACATAACACATTTTCAAATATAAATAAAAAATTGCACGTAAATAAAATATTTACCGTTGAACATCATTGTGCTTGCAAGCTGAATAATAATAACAGCAAAACCCATCCTGTTATCTCTGGCCATATCAACCACTTCAAGTATTTCGGTTGAAAATGGTTCGAAATATAAGAACTCAACGATACCAAAACTGTTTATCAACATGATATAGTTATTGTATGTAATACATATATTTTAACTGTATAATAAATTTTTTATAATTGAATTAATACAATTAAAACTTACTGTAGATCTCCAACACGAAGACGTATAAACCTATGCCCTTGACCGCGAATACCATTCATCATTTCAGAATCAACGTCAACAATGTGACCAATAATATCTTGTAAAAAATAATGTCACACGCGAGTAAAAAACAAATATAAAAATATTAAACGTTGTATTTTTATACTGTACAAAATATAAGTTTGTTAAAATTGTCAAGTTATTTTTAAAGATAACAAAACATACCCAATAGAGGACCCTCGGCTGGAAAATTTTGCTCGTTGACACACCAAAAAGGTCTGAAATTGTAGATAGATTTAGGGAAATCTAAATACCATGTAGGTTCCACAGTTGTTCTTTTATGGAGGATTATCGTATATTTATTGTCGACAACCATATCTTTCCCAGGCAACACAATCACTTTAAACTTCTGGAATCTGTAGAGTTCACCCTCAACGATCTTACTGTGAAACTGATCGAATAGATCTGTCTTTACAAATGCATGAATTTGATCACGCTGGTAAAAACAAAATCATAAATATGGATATTTTGTTTTCTAAAGAGAATTTATTAAACAAAAAAAACTCAACCGTATTAATTAAAAAACGCATCAGCTTACCATGAGATCCATCATTACAATATGCATCGCCCGCTTAACAGGATAACCTTGTGATGAGAAATATATTCGACAGATTCTTACGACGATATTCCAGTTAGTCCCAGTCGTATTTAAACCGCAAAGCAAATCGTGTCCCGCCATTGATGAATCTTGGTAGTGTATCAAGAAAAGAGAATTGATGTTATATTTTTTTACTGATAAAATAATAATGCAAAGAAAAAGGAGAAAACGATTGTGAATTCTAGGTTTAAAGGGATAATAATAATATATAGAAAAATAATATAAAAGGCCAACCGCCTGTAGATTACTCTTAGTATTTAATTTAAAGATGGATTTTTTGAACGGATACAATCTTTCTTTGAACATATACATCTTATTAATTACACGTCTTTTTGAATAGATATGTATTCCGTTTTGTTTATTAAATCTAATTAGAATATATCTATCTATATATTAATGTTAATCATAGATATGTATTCCGTTTTGTGTAATTCTACAGATAGTAATATATCTATCTATATATTAATGTTAATCATTATCTTTTCTAAAAATACATTAAGTTGACTAATTAGATTTTTGATTTATTAGTAGAAAACATAAAAATAAATGTATAATAATAACTGAAGAATTTATTCAATGATCCTGAATTGAACTGAATTTAAATCTGAACTGAATTTTTCATTAAAATATGAAAATATATTGAGTACCTAATTACTCCTTAATAAAGCTAAAAACATGGTAGAACTACTACAAAGTCATAATCGATAACCATAAAGGAACGCTTTTAACTGTTCAAAAGAAAGATCAAAATGAAATAAAAACATATTAAGATTATGTTCATAAATACTACTGCGAAACACACATTATATAATTATTCATATTAAAAAAATGTACATTGATAACACTTTCATCAAACCAAGGCATGCATGCTATCCCTCAACATCAGCTTCGTCGCACTCCATCACATAATCTAAATCCTGCCTATTTAAGAATATTTAAAAAAAAGTATGAAATTTGTCACAACCAAAAAAAAATAAAATTAATAACATCATTATAAATGTATTCTAATAAACAGGTAAACAAATAGCAAAATTCTTACATCTGTCGGTATTAAACGACTTCATCGGAGTGATTGTAAAGAAGCATCCTACTATACTTGAATGTGTTGCAAAGAACAAATTCCCCTGAAAAACAGAATTTTAATGTTATTATATACAGCTATCAGAATCATTTCTAATAAAGTTAAAAAAGATAAAATAATAGAACTTGCAGATACCTTCAAAAAACATGCCTTGACAGAGTTGTACAATGATAATAGCATTATTCAGTCTGTTTTCCCTGATCATGTCAGCATATCCTTTTACTTCATTCGAGTACGGTGCAAACATCAGAAAATTCACAACATTGAAGCTGGTTAAGAACACAAAACATTATCAATACATTAAGTACCAAATAAAAATATATTGAATCATTTCTACTTATAACATATAAAAAGTGTTCTTACTTCAGATCTTCAACAACAAACCGTATGTACTCATCTCCTCCTTCACCATCACCATTCATCTTACTAAGATCAACTTCAGAGACATGACCAATGATATCTTTGATAACATTATAGAATTCATCAGCAAACATAACAACATTAAACAATAAAGAAAGAACAAATGACTCGAAAACAAATTGCAGTCATAAATATGAACATTAGAAGATAACATACCCAGCAGTGGTCCATTTTCATGATATATTTCTTGGTTAATATCAAGAAAAGCAATGAAGTTGTAGGGAGATTGTGGAAAACATGTATCAATTGAACGGGCAATGTGCGTATCATCCAAGAACCAAACTGACACTTGTGTAGTCAAAACAGGATTGACTGGTGGGCTATGTATCACTTTAAACTTTTTGATGTAATAGATCTGACCTTCTTCAATACGCTCATCAAAATAGTGAACCAAAGCATCACCAACTTCACCAAGAATTTGCTTACCCTGAGCAAACAAATACGACATTACATTTAGATTTCAAATAATAAACCTCAAAAAAACATTGATATTAAAAAGAATATATAATCAACAGTACAATGAACTAAAGAAAAATCTTGTTTATTAGCATCAAAAGTATCAGCAACAATCTAAGGTTTACCAAACAACATTCTAAAAAATGCGTCTATTTCGATAAAAACAAAACAAAATTTTATTTTTACAATTAATAATAGTGTTCGAGTACAATTTTAACATGCATATATTTCTGAAATTAATAATCTTACAAACAAATCTGTGAAAATCAACAAAATTAGGGTTTACATTAAATAAACGGTATCTAAAATCAGATATTGTAAGCTATTATAACAACGAAAAGTACTTAATTGGAATAAAATAACCTCTATATCCATCATTAAAACTTCCATAATCCTTGATTCGTTGTGCTCCCCTTGTGAGATCCACTTCCTGCATATTAGAACCAACAAAGTCCAATCGTTTGTAGTAGTTTTCAGTTCAGATATCTTGTCGTACGATGCCATATTTTTTGCAATGTAAGTAGAACAGGAGATGGAATCACAAAGAGAGTTTTAGAGATCTGTTTTTTGTTCTTTTGTGATAATATAGATAGAATTCGAGAAGAGAGTTATTTGCACAAAAGTTAAGTTGCGCACGGGTATAAACAAATAAAATACAACCCTACGTATTCTCTGCAATGATGAAATCTATTACCGCGGCAACCGTGCTGCTTTATGAAATCAAATTCACAGGCCTTTTTGAAACTTGTATGTTTTCCAAATTTCTTTTTCATTTTAATTTTATTTTAGATAGATAAGTTAGGACCTGTTCTTTTGGACTTAATTTCAGTCCAGTTCTGTTCAGTTCAGATCGCTTCAGTTCAGTTCACTTCAGTTCAGATCGCTTCAGTTCAGTTCAGTTCAGATCGCTTCAAAATAAATTAAAATAAAATAAATAAAAAATAATTTCGATCTATAATTTTAAATATACAATCTAATTAGTGTCATAATATTATTAATATTTTTAAAAAAATATTTAAAATTTTATATAAATTATTATTATTTTTATAAAAAATCAATTCAGTTCAGTTCAGATCGCTTAAGTTCAATTCAGTTCAGTTCAGATCGCTTAAGTTCAGTTCAGTTCAATTCAGCCGGTTTTAGTCCAAAAGAACAGGTCCTTAATATGATGCAATCATTGAAAGGATTTATATCTATTTCAAATAAATACTTGTAAGTTTATGTGAATTTATATTTATTTCAAATAAATCATATGTAAGGATTTATATTTATTTCAAATAAATCATTGAGAAACATATGCATATCAGAGTGAAGAAAACATTAAAAAAAAAAAACTAATATTGAAATTTTTATGTGTAAATCAATCATACTGTATACATAGAACATACACTAATTGCAGTTAAAGATCTAACTCGAACAGGTCGCTTGGTTCAGGAACGTATTCTTTGTAAAGATGATCTGGACGGGAATTCTTTAGACTTCGAGAAAACAGTACTGACTTGTTCTTTTAGACTTAATTTCAGTACATTTCAGTTCATATCGCTTCAGTTCAGTTCAGATAGCTTCAGTTCAGCTTCAATTAAGTTCGTTTCCAAATAAATTAATATAAATTAAATAAAAAATAATTTCAATCAATAATTTTAAGTATACATTCTAGTTAATGTGACAATATTATGAACTTCAGTTCAGTTCAGATCGCTTAAGTTCAGTTCAGTTTAGCCGGTTTCAGTCCTCTTGGGTTTTTATGGTGAAATGTTATTTACAACTGTCACATTTTCATTCATATTTTCATCTGGTAACAAAAGACATCAACAACATACAAAGTATTAAATAAGGATGCGCAATAAACCCGGAAGGTTGCTACTTCAAAAGATATTTCAAAATATCAAAATCAACGTTTCAACAAACTGGAAACTTAAAAACTTTAACTTCAAAACAGAATAGTAGCAACAAAACACCCAAAGGATTCCAAAAAGAAAATTGTAGCAGCACACCAAAAAAAGGAGACACTATTATAAAGTCTGAAATATAATAGAAAATGAGAAAACAGAGAGAACACAGACTTATATCAATAGGGTAACCTTTTAATGTCCGACCGGAAAGAATAGCGCAACAATTTATTAGAAACTCCTTCCTTATGCTTCAGAATAAAATAAACATCATCAGAAATTTTGTCCACCGAGAAAAAATTCAAACCTCCTTCAGAGCTTCTTCCTCGTGACCTCAGCTTGAACAAAAGTTCTTTTCCAAGCAAATCGTTGACAGGAAACATGGGATTAAATTTCACAGCATCATTGATTGAACATACTGTCTCAGGATAATTTCCATCCTTCAAAAAAATAATAGTTGAAAAGAATACATGAAAACACAATAATTATACAGAATTTAAAATATAATGTACCCAATGAAAAAATATGAATATAAAATTACCAAAACAACTAATTGTAATGCCTCGGATGCAGACATATTCAATAGCAAAAGGGACATATCATTATCCAAACATAAGGAAGCTTGAGCAGGGCCATCACAAACAGAAATATAAATTTCATACTTTGCACTCTCAATCAGACATTCACCACAAACCATGCAACGCAAGAGATGAACGTTCTCCAAATCACATCTCTTGCAATTACGACAACTCGTATAAAACCAACCTTTTCCATAAAGGATTTCAGAAATAGTTGCAAATGTCCAAAAAGGGGTAAACTGTAAAAAATAAAAATAGGAAAATTGATCAGAAATGGACAAAACGCAAATTCAAGAAAGAAATTTTTTACATTAAAGATGAAGAATCTAGACTGATGTATGCTTGCCTCGTCAGAGAAGACAACATCAAAAAGACAATGAACAACCGTGGAATCAGTACCCAACTCATTGTCAGCAGTTATAAATGCAGTGTCTTTCAAAAAAGATCCATCGTACATGATATCGAAATTAGAATAGGGTATCCTGAACAACAACATACAGAACTCAAAGAATTAGTGCATCAAACATTTCTTCATGAGGAAAAAATAAAGTACCTTCCCCTGAATTCAACAATTTCTTTCAAGTCTGCATTATATATGACATTAGTGGCATTGTCAACATTAGATATACCGACCACTCCTGAAAAACTCAAAGCATAAAAATTCAATTAAAATTTATAAATATTTCTAAATTATTTCAAAACCAACTAATCCAATAGAAAATATTACCTCGATGAATCACTTTCTGGCACATCTGAATAACAACGACAACTTGATAAAATTTTTTCCTTTTCACCAAATCAACAAAATGTAACAAATATTTGTAGCGAGAACCCAAAAGCACACAATTTAGAGTGTTCTTCCTGAATAGATGAAATGCAAATAATCAAATGACTATAAAAATCAAATTCAATCAGAAAATTGATTAAATTTGACCTATTAAAATCATACTCTAAATCTTCCAGCAAAAAATGCAGACCAAATTGACTAACGCTGGTATCGTTGATATCAATCAAACGCCCAATGACATCTGGAAAAAAAACTTAAAATTAAATCAACCACAATATTGGACTTCATTTATTCAACAAATATAAATAAAAAATAAATATATTACCAAAGCAGGAGCCATGAGGTGGAGATGAACAGTCTTTAATAGAAGAAAAAGATTGGAAAACAAATATTGATTCAGGAAACCATGGATATATACATTTCCCAACAAAAGTTTTGATTAGGAACAAAATATTAAACTTATGATATGAAATTCTGTTTTCAACCAAATTTTCAAGAACATCGAACCGGCGAACATTGCATAAATCACCAACATTAACTAAATCATAAAAATAATCGATCATCCATCTCTTCTTAACCGAAGCCTGAATTCGAGTACCCTGAAAAAAAATATAAAATTTAGATTAATTACTTTGTATCCAGAAATCTGGAAAAGAAGGAAAACAAAAAAAACTTACATCAATATCCACCATTAAAATTTCCAAAGATACAGGAACTTTATCTTTGTTGAAGGAAAACCACTTTCTACAAATACGAACGCAAATACACAAATCATAATAATCTGATTTTTGAATAGCTTTTAGAGGGACATAAATCTGAGACATGATCGATGATGAAAAAAAGATAAGGGGGAGAAGAAGAAAAATATGAAAAGATTGGGGTGGAAAACTTTTTCAGCTTTATTGGGGAATTGAAAGCTTTATGGAGAAACCTTATATATATTTTTCAGTATACAGTCTTTACGAAGCAGTGGAAGTGTGGTTGCGTGTTACTATGGTAACACAATGGAAAAATAATGGAAGTATATATCAGGACTATGTAGCTTGTTGTTTTTGTTAAATATAGTATGATAAGTAAAACTTGCAAAACATTATACTACTACTTAAGAAGCATTTTTTAGTTTCGGACAACATTAATTTATTTGAAGACATGCAATGAATAATAAAACTATAATTATAGCCCGAAACCTTATAAAAAACAAATGTTATCAAGATGGCTCAATAAAAAACTTGATTTTAAAAGCTTATATCGAATTCACTGAAAATTAATATTTAACCAACGTGTAATGAGCAAATAGTTAGTTATAAAATAAAAAAACATAATTAACCCATACATTAATTGTTGAAACATAAGCCCAAAATGTAAACAAAAGAACAGCATTAATTGTTAAGAAATACCACTCATAAACAAACATTATACATTTGTTGATATTAAGCAAAAAGGTAACAATTGAATAAAATGTCGCCTGGACATGCATACTATTGGAAAACATCAGCTCCGTCGCACTCCATCGCATAGTCTGAGTTCAACCTTTTTTTAAGAACACAACGAATGAAAATAAAATCTTTGTAATTATTGGGACTACAAAACTGATATTTTTTAACATGATTATAAATGAATTCGTTTACAAAAGAAATAAAGATGAAAAATCTTACATGTGTCGTTATTGAACATATTCGTCAGCGGATTCGTAAAGAGGCATTCTGGTGTACACGAAAGCGTCACAAAGAACAAAGTCACCTGAAAAACAGAAATCCAATGTTATTGTCTAAAGAAGTAACAATAATTACTAATGGAATTAATAAATAAAGATTCAGTAGACAAAATACCGTGAAATTTCATCCCTTGAAAAAGCTGTAAAAAAACATGTGGCTGACTCAAAACTGTTATCCCTATTCATGTCAACATATCCTTTCAATTCATTAGAGTAAGAAGGACAATATGATGTATACTATAAAGTAAATTAAAGAATACTATAAAGTAAAGAATACTATAAAGTAAAGAATAAAAATCAAACTCACAATATGAGATGGACAATCCTCAAGACCATTCAAAACATGAGTGGCATAAATAACTGTAGGACATTGTTCTGATCATCTCTTCCCAAGAAACCCTAGTATGTAAGCCTACCAAAAATATCTAAACCAACTAATTCTGATCAATTAGAAGAACATGAAAAGGAAGGGAATCGAAATATCAGTAAATATTAGTAAACACTAACAAAAATAAAAGATGATCATTTAGACACTAACACATCGAATGGCTTTAGACTTTCTGAAACAAAACCCTGCATTATAATCAATTAATTATACATTTATCCACCTGCATGTAGAATGGGTTAGTTTAAGGGGAAAAAAGCATTAATATACACTAACAGGTTATAGACCAATAGACAAAACAATAAAAAAAAAACACTTCACGGTTAAAAAGAAAAACATAAACTTGCGGAAAAAAAATTAATTACAAAACTCAGTATAAAACTTATCTAGAAACCAATGCGGCTGCCATTGATACTGAGATGCAGAAACAATCATTACTTACGCTGTCCAATGGAAGATGAAACAAAATGTCCGTTTCTTTGCTTACATGGATTTTTAATTCTATCGTTCTCAAACGATGTTGTGCGTGAAGCCAGAAAGTTGACAACAATCAATGACACTTAAACATAATAGTGAAACTTAGATTTTTAGTTAGTGCACCAATTAGTATCAAATTCGTAGCTAATGTGCAGCCATTATCTTTTATTAAATTTTATCATTATGCTCCTAATAATGACACTTAGTAATCATGGATTAGTAAAGTGTGAACCTAGAAATGCACGAATCTTCATACATTACTAACCTCACACTTTACTAAGTCATCATTATTAAGTTCCGTCAGTAGAAGCATAATATAAAAGTAAAATAAAACACAATCACTGCACATTAACTACGATTTTGTAACCTAAATTGGTGCACTAAAACCCTAAATTTCACTATTATGTTTTAACTCTCTTTGATTGATGTCAAAGTTCTGGCTTGACACACAACATCATTGGAGAACGATGGAATTAAAAATCCTCGTAAGCAAAGCAAGGGAATTTTGGTTTCATCTTCCATTGGACAGCAAAAGTAATGATTTAGTCTAAACCTCAGTATTAATGGCAAAATACACGGAAAACTTATGCAAATGACGGGGAAAACTTACGAATAAATGTTGACCTAACAGAAACAATAATACAGTATGTACATGCACTTAAAAATAATAAATAGAAATATAGTAAAAACAATACATACCTCAAACCTGCAAAAAAAATATTAAAAACAGACAAAAATACACAAACAAAAATGAATACATACTTGTTAACCTGCTAAAAATGATTAAACCATGTATAATTTATAAACTAAAAAGAACACAACAAATGAAAATAAAATCTATGTAATTATTGAGCCTACAAAACTGATCATTTAAACAGGATTGTAAATGTGCTCGTTTAAAAAAGAAATAAAGATCAAAAACCTTACATGTGACAGTATTGAACGGATTCGAGAGCACAGTCACAAAGAAGCATTCTGCTGTACATGCAAGAGTCACACACCTGAATTAGTTCACAAAGGATCCGTTAACTGAGACTCGACGAAACCTACCTGAATCTGCACAATGAAAATTAAATTAAATTAATACATTAAAAAATTTATTTAAGAACACAAAAAGTGAAAATTTACAGAACACGCTACTCAATCTATTTGAATTACTTATTTATTTATTAACAACAGAAATAAAATAAAAATATACATACCTTAACCTGCAAAATTAACAAATGAACATGAAATGGCTAAAAATGATTAGAACATGTATAATTTAAATAATAAAGAGCAAATAAACAGGAAAAGTATGCACAAAAAAACATTAAACTGACCTTGATCAAAGGATGAGAAGGAACATAAACATGTTGAAGTGCAGTATTACAGAAACCAAAAACAGAAATAACATGAAAAGCTTGCCAAAAAAACCATACCCTGAACACCAAAGGATGAGAAGGAACATAAACCGGTTGAAACCGACGTACCGAAACTAAAAACATAACTTGTGGAAAAAAAAACATACCTCAACCTGCAAAATAAAAACATGAACATGAAATGCCTAAAAATGATTAAACCATGAAACATACATAAAAGAAACAGAAATATAGCAAAAACAATAAATACCTTAACCTGCAAAATTAAGACATGAACATGAAATGACTAAAAATGATTAAAACATGTATAATTTAGAAAATAAAGAGAAATATAGTAAAAAAAATGCACACCTTAAACCTGCAAAAACAACGCATGAACACAAAACGGCTAAAAATGATTAAAACATTATACTTAATAAAATAAACAGAAATATAGACAAAAATACATACCTTAAACCTGCAAAAAAAAAATTAAGAACAGAAAAATGATTAAACCATGTATAATTTATAAAATAAAGTGGGATGTAGCAAAAAAATACATACCTTAAACCTGCAAAATAAAATTATTAAGAACAAAAAAATGATTAAACCATATATAATTTATAAAATAAAGAGGAATATAGCAAAAAAATACATACCTTAACCTGCAAAATTAAGATAAAAACATGAAATGACTAAACATGATTAAAACTAATTCTGCATACCTTAAACCTGCAAAAAATATTTATTAAGACATTAAAAATGATTAAAACATTTATAATTTAAAAAATAAAGAGGAATATAGGAAAAAGATACATACCTTAACCTGCAAAATAAAGAAAGGAACATGAAATGACTAAAAATGATTAAACCATGTATAATTTATAAAATAAAGTGGGATGTAGCAAATTAAAAAAATACATACCTTAAACCTGCAAAATAAAATTATTAAGAACAGAAAAATGATTAAACCATATATAATTTATAAAATAAAGAGGAATATAACAAAAAAATACATACCTTAACCTGCAAAATTAAGATAAAAACATGAAATGACTAAACATGATTAAAACATGTACATACATACCTTAAACCTGCAAAAAATATTTATTAAGACATTAAAAATGATTAAAACATTTATAATTTAAACATTTATAGGAAAAAGATACATACCTTAACCTGCAAAATAAAGAAAGGAACATGAAATGACTAAAAATGATTAAAACATGTACAATTTATAAAATAAAGAGAAACATAGTAAAAAAAATACACACACTAAGCCTGCAAAATTAACACATGAACATGAAACGGCTAAAAATGATTAAAACATGTATAATTTATAAAATAAACATGAATATAGTAAAAAATACATACCTCAAACCTGCAAAAAAAACAAAACATTAAGAACATGAAAAATATACAAACAAACTTCTCGACAATAATCCATTAGGAGAAATCGCTGACGAAGACATGAAAAATCTGAAAAAAAAAAACATTCATATTCATATATACCTCACGGCATCAAATCCACGATGGAAGAGTCCTTCGATCGATCGTCAAGATCTGAAAAAATAAAATACGCAAATACATATACATACCTAACGGAGTCAAATTCGCAATGGAAGCGTCCATCGAGAAAAGGAATTTCAAAACCTTCTCGAAGATAATCCACTGGGAGAAATAGTATACAAAGATCTAAAAAATCTGAAAAAAGAAAACATGCATATTTGTATATACCTCACGGCATCAAACTCGCGATGGAAGGTCCTTCGAGAAAAGGAAATTCAAAAGCTTCTCGACGATTATCCGTTAGGAGAAATCACCCACAAAGACATGAAATATCTGAAAAAAGAAAACGTGCATATAAATATATACCTCACGGCATCAAAATTCGCGATGGATACTTCCTTCGATCGATCGTCAAGATCTGAAAGATCTAAAAAAATAAAACATGCAAATTAATATACATACCTAACGACCTCGAATTCGGGATGCAAGGGTCCTCGCAGAACAGGGAACTCGATCGATTCTTGACGATTACCCATTCGAAGAAATCGATCACAAAAGATGCGACAGCAGATGAGGAGCGAGCGGCTGAGGTCCTGATCGGGGAAAAAATTGGGGGCTTGGATGAGTTTCTCCGCCTCTCGACCGGAAGAAGAGAAATTTGCAGAAAAAAAAAAACGAAATATGCATACCTCAATATGAATATGAAGAAGGCGATCGGCGGAGTAGCCTCAATATGAATACGAAGAAGGCGATCGGCGGAGTAGCCGCGAGCGGCTTAGGTCCTGATCGGGGAAAAAATCGGGGGCTTGGATGAGTTTTTCGGAATCTCTACCGAAGGGAGAAAAATTTCCAGAAAAAAAAAACGAAATATGCGTACCTCAATCCGAATACGAAGAAGGCGGTCATCGGAGTATTTGGAGTGCGACGGGGAGCCATCGGCCTGCACATGATGATCGAGGATGGGAGGACGATGATGAAGAGGGAAGACGATTCAGAAAAAAAAGAGGAGAAATAATGGTATCGGAATTATGAAAAGAATTTTGAGGGGAGCTTTTATTGGGACGTGAAAAAGGTGAAAAGAATACAGCTTTTTTGTACTGTTTATGCACTGTTTAAGCCTTGCGTTACGCAAGAGAGAAAAAAAGTATCTGAAATTGAAGAATAAAAAATTAATATATTTTGTAGTGTGAACGCATTTTGGGTATGCGATTGGTCACATTGGGAGGCAGAACTTCTCGTTTTATATATGTATAGATATCATTTTGATAATCAATTGTGATAAAAAAAAGTCCGCATACGTTCTAATTTCCACGTGGCCAAAATTATTTCGGAATCTTGACTACATGGTTCGAAAATCGAAATCAACGTGGCCATCACCACATTGCAGCAGTGAACACTCATCAAGGCCCTCATTTTATTTTTATGTTTATTACCCCACGCACCATCAAAATCAATATTCATAGATTTCAATGAATAATTATACTCAATACAAAAATTATTTTAAAAACACGCTTCGTATCATTAATTTTTCATCAATTTTTTCAAAAAATTACTCAAAATTATTTATATTATTAATTAATTTTGAAATACACATTTTTATTAATAACATAATATATTTAAATTTGAGTATCAAAACAAAACACATACTCTTTCAATTTCTTAAATATAAAAAGAATATTATTTTTTGATAAAATAAATAAATAATTATTTTTCTTAAATAAATTATTTTCTTATGAAATATTTATTTAAAGAAAATAATTTTGCTAAAATACAAAAAAAATTATTTAATTACTTTATTCGATGTTGTAAAGGATTCTGAGTCCACTCAAATGATGTCGATAAGATCACAATATTCAATATATATAATAACTGCATAATAAATAAATCTAATATTAATACTATAATATTCGGGCGGTCCAAATATAAATATTACTAAGAACCACACCATATAGATAGAAGTTAGAACCCTAGCCCCAAACCATACAAATTTTAGCCCCAAATTAAGAGCGAAAGAAAAATGGGTGTAGTAATAATCGACGGGTCAACAGTCCGTTCGTTCGTGGACGACGAGCCCCATTTCCAGAAGAGCGTGGACGAGGCCTTCGCCTCCCTCGACCTCAACAACGACGGCGTCCTTTCCCGGTCGGAGCTCCGGCGGGGGTTCGAGTCCCTCCGCCTGATCGAGTCCCACTTCGGGGTCGACGTGGCCACGCCGCCGGAGGAGTTGACCAAGCTCTACGACACCATCTTCGAGAAGTTTGACTGCGACCACAGTGAGACCGTGGACCGGGCGGAGTTCAGGAGCGAGATGAAGAACATACTGCTGGCCATAGCGGACGGGCTCGGGTCGAGCCCGATCCAGATGGCGCTCGAGGACGGGGACAAGAATTTCCTCAAGCAGGCGGCGGATCTCGAGGCCTCCAAGTTTCCGGCGGCTTAGTTGTTCGACTTTGATCTGAGTTTTCTCAAATAAATGTGTTTTAGTTGTTCCGAGTTTTTCTGAAATAAATCTGATTTTGGTCTATCCGAAAAAATATGAAGTAAATTAAAACGTCGCCTGAGAGATTCGAACTCTCGCGGGGAAACCCCATGTACTTAGCAGGCACACGCCTTAACCACTCGGCCAAAGCGACTTGTTGTACATTTTATATAATGTATGTTTATTATAATCGATATATAATGTATTAATCGTCGATAATGAATAGACATCTGTTTTTTTTTGGCATGAATATATAGAAGATGCTTTTGGAAAACGTTAGAAGTCTTGATAAATTGGAATCTTGTGCAATTTGAACACGTACTACCCACAGTATTAACAAGTGGAAGCCGTCAGTTTACATTATCTTTATTCGAAAATACAATATGTAAATTAATTTAAAGATAGACTTTTTAAATTTATCAAGTACATATATTGAAAATAAATTAATATGAATCAATCAATTATTAATTTATGCATTTTATGCATTTCATTCTATATTTGGCCCACTCCACCCAAGAGGCTTATGTTATAGGGGAACTCATGGCTGGAAACAACTCTTATGGTTTGTTTTGAGGAATAATAATAATAAAAAAGTCCAGGTTGGTTGGTGAGCCTAGTGATAGGAGACTATCTAGCTTGGTTCGGAGAGCACTTGTTGGGTTAAAGATTTTTTTGTTGCTAAATGTTACGGCCTAAATGCTGAACTATTGACCCTACTTGTTTGGATGGGTGTTCACCCCAAAGTGTATACATAATACATCCGTAAGTAACTTAGTGCAACATGGCAAATTTCATTGAGAGGAATCAGCAAAGAAAAGAAAAAGAGGTCAACAAAAACACATAACTAAAAATTAATCATGAACTGCATTACAAAGAATGAGAGGTATTTAAGAGAGGGTCGAATTAATAATTGATTGATTCATATTAATTTATTTTCAATATACGTACTTGATAAATTTAAAAAGTCTATCTTTAAATTAATTTACATATTATTTTATTTTTAAACTCAAAAATACATTTATAATTTTACTGTATTTTTTTTATTAAAAATATACTTTTTTTTACTTGAATGACCACATTTTATAAAAAAACGTGGTCATAAATTATTTAATATTTTTGTTAGAACCTAAAAACGTATCAGTACTAAAATAAGCAGCAGAAATTAAAAAACAACGAAAATAAAAAATTCACTTGTTCTTCACTCGAACGACTCGCAATGGTCTCAATGGCACAAACTTTCTCATTCAATAATTACAAAATGCGCGGGTATTAAGAGTACACAAGGCCGTAGTACTTAACACAATGAACAATGGCGGAGCCAGAACATTTTTTTCAGGGTGGATTATGATATTTTTTAAAGTGGGCTATAAGCATAAAAATGAGAAAAAAGTAAAAGAAAAATGAGGGAAGTATTAATCAATCCTCTGACATTTTGCTCTCTCATAGAGTACTTTAGCCAATTCGGCTACAACACTACTCCTAAACATTTGCATATACATATATATATATATATATATATATACTTGGACCTTAGCTTTATTTGCCCACCCCAGCCATGTAAGCCGTAACAAATGAAGTTTATTGATTTTGAATTTATAGAACTTCATTCTTGAATTGTAGTGGGGCTCTATCACTTCTTTGATCCATCACTTCATGACTCAGCCCACTACTTCCACTCTTCAACTGCCTAGTTCCATGACTTGTTGGTCCTTCTTGGGTCAGCTCAGTTTACTTGTGCGACCAGGCCCAAACACACTTCAAAGCCCAATGGTCTTTAGAGTCTAGTGAGAGTCAAATCATTTCCTGCAAAATAAAACTAAGTAGTACAGTAAATGTTAATTCATGCATTTCAAAGAGGCCGGTAAAACACCTCCAACAATTTATTTAATTTATTTATAAATCAAAGTGTCTGCATACTCGATGGAAATGGATGGAGTACATTCGTTAAAAAAAAATCGTGCATGTGATGTGAAACCCGCCATCCATCAAAAGTCCAAAAGTCCTCCGACTGAACATAACAAAGCGACCCACATCAGCCCACGTGACATTAATCTTTGACACTCAATTAGCGCTTAACACTTTTAAAAGTCTTGATTAATAGGAGTGTTCTCCGTAAAACACAAACACATTAAGTTTTTCCTAATTTATTGAAAAATATATTCAAATTATTGATATAAAAGTGAAGTTGATTAATGGTATAGTTTACTTTAAATTTATAAAGTGTGTCATGTCAATCGTGGCTAATCGAAACTCAAGTAACTTGTTCTAATAAACAAAGTGTATCATGCTAAAAACGCCATCAATTATACATATACATCAACATAATCATAAATATTACCCATCTATTCTATAATAACACACATTTTGCTTATAAATTACAAAAGAAACGCGTTTTTTTAGTATACGACACAAAGGAGTATATATTTATACGTGTGAAATTAAAGTATACACTATTTTTGTCCTGGAGACATTTAAATTGATCTTTTGTAAATAACAAAAAAAAAATCAGTGTATAATTTTCTAAGATAGAAAAAATATTATTCATGCATATATGAATACATAAAAAATTTGTACGTGCCTTTCAAAATATACAAAATTAATACTCCTAATTAGTTTATTTTTAAGAATGTTCGAAGTTGACAATCCATTGCAACTACTTGTGGCGTCCACATCAATCCTCCAAACACAAACAAGAAACACCCGATCAACATAATTCTTTCCAACAACAACAACAATATTCCATTTCTTAATCCAACTGAAAATGAGACTTCCATTATTTACAACAAAGTCAATCATTCATAAACTATACATATCCTTCAAATTAATGTGATTATATTATATGTCATGTGGAATGACAGCCTCATTCCCTTGTTCACAACTTAATATATACATGTGTACTTAATTCGTATATATACAATGTATATGATATCACTTATTTTAGTTCATTATGCTCTTATTGCATACCGACCGATGTTGATCTCTCGCGCTCTAGCTACCGATTCAAGTTCACCTAAAAATGTTTACCCGCAACGAAAAGCCAAGTTCATAACCCGTTATTTAAAAAATCGAGAGCATATCCCTTGTCCTTCAAGCATGAAGAAATTTCACAAAATGTCAACCCTTGATGAACCGTTGACTAAGTATATAGATTATCAAGATTGTGTGTATCACTATAGTATGATAATATTTTCCAACCTCCTTAATCATGGTCATGTTTCTTGTTGTACGGCTATTATATACTATGTTATATCTCGATCCCTTCGTCACTTCCAAACGACAAATCTGTGCAGTATAAATAAATCTAACTCAATCACCAGCAACAACAGCACAACAAATTCCGAAAAGAAGAAAAATGAAACCTCACTCGTTCGACACCCGAACCACAACTCCACCTACACCGTCCACACACGATTACTCTCGCACCATATCAAAACTAAAGCCCAAGATACGCATAATTCACATAGTCGCGCCAGAAGTAATAAACACGGACATTGAGAACTTCAGGGATCTAGTGCAGAGACTTACAGGCAAACCGAAGAAGCCGGAAGGTACTGCATCATCTCCATCCCAAGTGCTCTTGGCGCCAAATCCAGAAAAGAAGATGAAGGATGCACAACCTGTAATGAAGAAGGAGACTGAAGAATTGTACGCGGGAGACAACCCAAACGTGTACTCGGGTTTTTTCAGTGACATGGATGGATTCTTTCAGGATATGAATGAATATCCTCTGATCTCCCTCAGGCCTAATCATATGGTCAATATATACGGCGAGATACTTTTGTGAGTTTTGATAGGATTCGCTCGTTGATTAATCTGAAGGAGGCTTTTAGTCTTCTACATCTCGATGAAAGGGATTTAATAAGGCTGTTGGGTTTGGCTGAGAAGATCTACCGAGAATACTCTTCATTTCTAACGGTAATTAAACTCTGTTTTTACTCTGGTAAGAATTTCTCGATGTGACTTTGTTTCGTTGTATATAATATATCCTACATGAACTTCTTGCATGTATTGAAAAATGTAAATGTTTGTACGAGATGAAGGGGTCATCTCACATATTCACATGGAAAAACCATGGATTCAGAATATAGATTTATTGTTGTCGTTTTCATATGTAATTTTCATCTTTGTTCGAATTCGAAAATGTAAATAAATAAATATGTATTTTTCAATGAAAACGATTTGCTCTCTTAAGACCTTCTACGCTAGTCGTCATCAAATTGATGAAACTACCGGTTCAATGCTTCACAATTTCCATGATCAAACTACCTGTCCTATTGAGACATGGAAGTAGATAAATTTGATCAACTTTAGGGATGATAACAAAAACTACCCTCGAGTTTTGAGTTTTTTTAAAAAATACTCTACTTTCTTTGAAAATTACAAATAGCATCCTGAGCTTTTGATTCCATCTACATTTTACCCCAACCGTTAGTTGACTTGATTAGATTATCTACTGTTACATTTCACACCCCTCATTTTTTAAAAATGTCGCAAATAGCCTCAATTTTTTGTTGAGCAATGTGTATATTTCAAAAACTGAGAGGTGTAAAATGGAAAATGTAATATGTATAAGTAAGTTAAGAGTTTGTTGTAATAGTATTATGTGCAAAATGTAAAGCATGTAACCTCAAGGGTGTGTTTTTATTTTCTTATTTTCAAGGTCAGCTAATATCTTTCTTTTTTTTTAATTTGGCCAAACCTTAAGGGTAGTTTTGTAATTATCCCTAAGTTTACAACCCTCCTGGAAACTGGCCAGATGTCTTTAAATAGGAAACTCTTAGATTAATATGATGATCATATTAGTGTAGAAGGACTTAAAATCAATCTGAAACATACAAAAGAAAAAATGAATTCTCACCTGAGTAGGACATAAGCTCAACTTCAAGTAAATGGACAATAATGCCATCGCGTCTTCGATTTGCAATAGTACTCTAGACTTTATGGTTAGCAGCATTGAGGTATGCGGTTCTCATCCTTCAGAGACTACGAACATCTAACTCCTTCCGCATTATTATTCGTACTATAAGGCATGTAAAACGAAACGGCAATGTATCAGTCTCCAGTCACTACTAAGCAACAGAGCTTCAAACACAACAGTTTCCATGTTAATGCCAACTTCCCATGCCTATATGCACTAAAAAATGCGTTTTCTTAGTGTAAAACGGGCTCTGAAAACTGATAACAAGTATAACCATTGATAAATGAGAACAATTGTCATCTAGAGAAAAGAAGTATGCAGTAGTATTCATTAAAATTTGTATGAGAGAATTGTCATTTGTATCATCCAAAATACAAGATATCGTTTATTAACTTTTACAGCACATTTCATGTGGTAATGTACAGCCTTGAAAAACGACACAAATACATGGTCTCGTAATTACGCTTTCCTTTCTGATGTTACCTTTAATTTTACTTTCTCTCTTATTTCTTTGGTGTTCAATCAACTATACGGGAGACAAAGTGGACACTTGTGCCCTGAAAGAGTAAATATTCAAAATTTGCAAGTATGAGGTCCACGAAACAGAATAGCACACACACCAAAAATCTTCAAGTGCTTGAGATGAAGTAGGAATCTTCATCAACATGATACAATCGTTTTTTTTGTAGGGTTCGGTCTCTTTCAAAATTGTCAAGAAATGCTATGTGGCATTCTGATGCTCACTAAAACATGCTTATAACTACTAGAAAATGTCATATAGCATATGGAATAACATAAAATAAGTGTATACTGACTACATCACATTTAAAGTACACTCGTATGCATCATACACAAGTTCACTAGAGTCGGTAATGTGACTAATGTCACTGAATTTCAGCATAGCATGTAAACATTACATATAGTACGAAATTATTGACATTATATTATAAGAACAAGACCCATTACAAAACCCAAAAAAGGTACCATAATAATCTCGGGTGTGTAGGGAACTTTTAGCCGCCAATATGTACCATTGGTCGGTTTGGAGTCTTTGCGATGTCGAACATTCCAGCATGAGCTGCTTTCTTCCTTTTTACCTGGTGTCACGAGTAAATATGCAGAACCAAAAGATTAAAATTATTGTAAGCTACACAAAATCCAATTTAATTCACAAATTTGGCAGCAATAGCTTCGACAAAATATCCAAGACGATAAAGAGCTACATACAGCTGCTCCAATAATCTCTTTAAGTTCATTATCATCAGCACCACTACGCAACGGGTCCCTCAAGCTAACCTGAAACGTAAGAAAATATCTCTTTGTGAGAATATTAATGTACCCTACAGAAAAGTAAAGGGCAAATGCAATTAGTATATTTTCATATCAGATAATTGGGTCCCTCGATTTTTAAAGAAAAATCTAGTACAAAAGACTCTCTTGAGTTTATCTATACAGATCAATCTTAGAAGACACAATTCCCTCTAAATTTCAAAGAATTTAGAAACAAACATGAAAAAAGGTTCTTAAGTTGGAGAGAAACTGAAATGAGCAATGGTCTAAGTTTTTTTTTTTAATTCAGTAATTACGGGTTCAAAATAATAATTTTATTACAAGTCCAAATATTAAGGTCTATTGAACTGATAACGATTTTTGGGTGAACCATTGGAAAGCCGCATCTAATACATTGTTAAAGTATGAGTATGACCAATTTTTACCTCCGAGGGACCAAACAGGCACACCTTAAAGTTCCCATCAGCTAGGAGTCTCAGCCTATTACAGCCGGCACAAAAATGCTCTGTCATTGATGTAATGAAAGAGACTGTACCCTTATGTCCATCGATTCGGAAATTCTTGGCCGTCTCTGTGGGGTCGTCCTGAATTCTTTTTAGCCCTGTAAATTGTTTAACCTGTTCAGTAATATCTGATCAACGCAGGAAATGCATAAAGAAATCCAGAATTTTACGCTTCATAATTTCTCCTTACCACAATATCCATCATTTCAGAGTATGGTACGAGTTTCTTCACATTCCAGACATTCCCATCAAAGGGCATGAACTCAATAAACCGCACATTGATGGGCTTCTCACGCGTCAGCTCAACAAAATCACATATTTCATCATCATTGAATCCGCGCATAATAACACAATTTACCTGGGATAAAAAACACATCAGTATATATATACATTAAATCACACCTCATGGGTTCTCTCCGTATACGTAGGGCATGAAGTGAAACGTACTTTGACAGGGTTATATCCCAACTCTATGGCAGCATCAATGGATTTCATCACCCTTTCATGCCCTTTTCGCCTCGTCATGAACTCAAACTTCGCTGGAACCAACGTGTCCAGACTTATGTTCAGCAGTCTAAGCCCGCATTCCTTTAACCTCGGAAGCTTGTTGGCCAAAGTAATCCCATTAGTGGTCATAGCAAGCGTGTTCAGTCCGCTTAAACTGGAGAGCTGTGAGCAAATATCTTCGATGTCCTTTCTGATAGTCGGCTCACCACCCGTGAGGCGGATCTTGGTGACCCCACATCCGACGAATAGACTCGCTAACCGAACAATCTCATTTTGTGATAGAAGCTGAGGACTCGGAGTGAGCTCAGAACCTTCGGCAGGCATACAGTACTGGCATCGCAGGTTGCAGCGTTCGGTCAGTGAGATCCTTAAGTAAGTGTGCAACCTCCCGAATGAATCGGACAACGTATCGGAAACGGGGTTATACTTAGTCGGCTCGGATACAAATTTCTTTTCACATGAAGGGGCTACGGCCTGTAAATCGAATTTGATGATAGCACGAAAACAAAACAAAGAGATCAAACATTCCATCCGAAAACAATCAATTTCCAATTCAAGCATCAGATTAAATATTCCACCACAGTTCACCAAAAAATCGATTAGACTAATCTCAATCAAGACCGCAACCATATAAGAACAAACTAATACAAATAAAACTGCACACTGAATTGAAGTGAAAGAAAACGTACCGAGCTGAAATAGCTCAGACCTTGACGCCATTTGTTGATCTTGGATAAGCAGGGCCGCATGGTGAAAACCCCCACTTCTTCTTTTTCCTTGAGATTAAAAAAGCAATCTTTCTTGATATTTTTGTATGCTATTTATTTATTGAGAGAAGAGGGAAGAGTGAATTGGAATTCGTCTTGAAATGAAAAAAATATTAAAAATTGAACTTTCATTATTTTTGGGGAGAGATAAGTCGACTCGGCGGTGTTTGAGCGAATACACCAATTCGGTCAACAATGGGATCGCATATAGTATTGCTACTGGGTTGAGGAATGTATCATTTATTTTGGGGAGTAACATAGGAAATAGGGCACTTTGTTTTTTACAATTACGTCTACTATAAAAAAACATAATTTTCAATCACAAATTGGAAACCATATTCTTTCATTGTTTATGAATTAGGGTAGACATTTTTTTTTTATAATGTAGGACACCTTTTTAAATTTATAATGTTAATTTGATTCGATTTTTTACCAGTTCACAACCAATTGATGTCCAGGTTCTTCTCAGATTTCCTAATATCTTATAGGTATATTTAGGAAAAGCATATCTTATAAGTATATTTAGGAAAAGCGGTATTTTAATTTATGTATTTAATTTTTATACCTTATAAAATATATTTTTTAATTAGGTGTTTTAGTGTTTTACTTTATTTAGTTTTAGGATATTAATTACCATATATAATTATAATAAAGTGTACAGTTAATTACTATTTTACTCTTGTTAAAAAATAACTACACACTAAATTTAAATGGATAAAATAGGCACATTACTGTTTTTTATAATAAATAAAAATTTAATTATTTAATTATAAACAAACTTAAATATATACCACTTATTCAAATTTATCCTATCTTATAATAGTGAATTTGGTTCACTATTATAAATCCTGAGAATGTTTTTTTTTTAGTATAAAAATTATAAACTACTTTCATGTCATGATAAATTGATAATACTAATACTCACACTTTGTTAGAAATTTATTTAATACAGAGTATTATTTTTTTACTTGACTTTAAAATAAAAATTAATTAAAAATAATGTAATTATAATTAAAATTTTAATAATAAGTGAATAAAATAAAGTAAAATTTTGATTTTAAAGTTAAAAAATTATATTTTTAAAGAGAGGGAATGTGACTTTTTAGTCACATTTGATAAGTAAATGAGTTAAAAGTCCCCCTTTATAAATGTGTGAGTTTTTTTCACACCAATTGTCAATAAAAAGTTTCTTATACCCTTACTATTTCAATTAATAAAAAAAAAACAAAAACAAAATACAAAAACATATTTTTTTTTTCAAAAAAATAAAAAGAAAATATATGTGAGGCCCAGATTTATTGTTTGGTTGAGGGTTTGGTGTGGGTTTATTGTGCATTCATATCTCCATCTTCACCCAAACCTACCAAAACTAAACCAAAAAATTTCAAAAATTCTCTCAAAATCTCTCTACATGTTGCTCTGTTAGATTCTGGAAAACGCCGGTCGAACATACGCGTGGTTAAAGGAGCGAAAACGAGAGGTACGCGTTCCCGTTTTTGTGATTTTTGTGTTCTGCGATGGTTAATCGATGGGTTACTCGATGGAGCGTACCATCGAGCAACCCATCGAGTAACTAAGAATTTATGAAGTTAAACATTACTCGACTGAGGTTAATCGAACTGAGGTTACCCGAAGATCCTTCGAGTAGTATTTCGAGTAACAGGTTTCGAGTAACCTCTTTCCAGGAAACACAGATTCGAGTAATGTGAGGTTACTCGAACTGAGGTTACACGAAATGGTTACTCGAATGTTAGTCGATGGGACAGTCAATCCTGTTACTCGATGGAACCGTCCATTCGAGTAACAGGGCCTGTTTTTTGCCAAAAAATACATTTTTTCGTATTTTTTGGTTTGTTTCGTCGATTTATATGGATATGTTGTATTAGTTAACCTAATTCAATAATGTTTTTTGTAATTGTAGATGTCAAATCAACGAATCACGATACGTTACGGTGGTCGTTGGGAACGAGCGGTCTACGTCGACGAGATAGATATGTGCCTTTTCTTCAGGAGGGATCAACTTACCCTCGATGGTCTTGTGAGCCAGATTCGTGCCGTTTTGCGCCCTCCGCCGAATATCGAGTACATGTTGTTCATCTTAACACGAGGCAATGATTTTAGGAGCGTGCGGTGTCCTTTGCTTAGCGACGACGATGTATCCCGCATGCTAGACGAGCAAAAGGACGATTGTTTCATTTTCGTCACCGAGATGCTAGAGGAGGCACAACCAAATGCACCCGAGGTGAATATTCCAGAAGTGGATCCGGATGTACCGACCGAGGGCGAGAGGCCTGCTGAGAATTCCGAGGACGACGAAGAAGCTCGTCAGACCGATCTGTTGCAGTCGTTGACCACTGAATGGACATAATGGATTAGACAGCCGCGGGTCATCACAAATATTCTGTCACGCCGTAATCTGTCCTCGAGTTCTAGTGTGGGAGCCGGCGAGCAACCCGAAGCAGCTCAGAATGCTCAGAATAATCCACTGCGCAACTGGATCATTCCACTGCCGGAGTTTGACCCCGCGGTTCCATTACGATCGGTCGAGCCTCCTTAACTGGTGTATGGTCATATTGCAGTCGACTCGGCATTCCGAACGAAATCGGATCTGAAGATAGCGGTGGGGATGTATCACATGGAGCATATGGTGGAGTGTGCCACTAAACGCTCGACCTCTGAACGGGTAGCGTTCTTCTGCAAGCGAGGTTCTGAGAAGTGCCCGTTCAAATTGTGTGCTACTGGGAATGACGAAACACTCTGGAAGATTACGAGGCTGAACTTGAATCACGAGTGTGTCAATGATTTGGGTCGGACTGCCGATCGTCACGTGTCGAGCAAGGTTGCCGCTACTTACTTTGCACGTCAGCTAGTCGACGATGAGATCACACTGAAGCCGAAGGTGATGATTTCTGATCTGAGGAGATTGTACGGAGTAGTGATCGATTACAGCTTCGCCCTGCGGACGAGGAACCTGGCCGTTGAAATGAGGTACGACAACTATCAGGATTCATATCAGATGCTCCCGTCATATCTGCACGTGCTGAAAGAATGCAATCCAGGGACTCGGTATGAGATTCAGACGACCAGTGAGGGCGTGTTCTGTCACATGTTTGTTGCACTTGGGCAGTGCATTAGTGCATTTCAGCAGCGCACTCTGCGTCCCGTCATAGTAGTCGACGCCACTCATTTGAAGGGGAAAAACAGTGGTGTGTTATTTGTTGCCGTCACGAAGGACGGAAACGAGCAGATTTTCCCGCTTGCCTTTGGTATCGGTCCGATTGAGAATGACCTGGAGTGGACGTGGTTTTTAGAGAACCTCAGGCTTTGCTACGATGCAGACGATCTGCTCATTGTGTCCGACCAGCACAAGAGCATCGCGAATGCTATTCAGAGTGCCTATCCCCATGCAACCCGTGCGTTGTGCTGTCACCACCTCGAGAAGAATCTAGCAATGTACCGCTCTCATGTGATCACAATTGTACACAAAGCTGCCTACTGTTATCGAGTGGATGAGTTTGAAAAATATTTATCTGATTTGGAGAAAGCCAGTGGAGACGGTGCTTATAGGCGCCTCGTTGGACTCGGTGTTAAGACCTGGGCAAGGTCGAAATGTGCTGCACGACGAGTAACCCCATCGATTAACCAATCTGAGTTACCTATTTTATATAACCATTTGAGTAACCCCATCTTGTAACCAATTCGATTAACCCCATCTTGTAACCTCATCGATTAACCCATTCGAGTAACCTATTCGATTAACCCCATCTTGTAACCCTACATTCAATTAACCCTACATTCGATTAACCCTTTCGAGTACATTAGGGGTTCCATCGAGTACATTAGGGTTACCATCGAGCAACCATCGAGTAACCATCGAGTAACTAAGAACATGACCCATTTTTTTCAATTTTAAAGTCGTTCCTTAATTTCTAATTGCGTTTTTGCGTATGTAACTTCATTTTAATGATAAAAAACATTCATTAAACATGTTTTGATGTTCAATTTCGGAGTTCTAATCCATAACATGTCAACATTGAACTAATATCATAGTTTGTTTGTTGTAAACTTACTTAAGATATTTAGAAAAATATGACTAATGTTCCACGTTTCACTTGTTTTCACTCTAAACGAATCGATTGATCATCTAAACTGTTTTAATAATATTTTATGGCTCTAAATTGAACTTATTAGTGCAAAAAACAACTTAATTATCCAAAAAAAGGCCAAAAAATACTAATTTTGCACGGTTAGTCGATGGTTAGTCGATGGTGGTTCGAGTAACATCCCATCGACCAACCTTGGAGATTTATGATTACAGGATGATGGCCATTCGAGTAACCGTTTCCTGTAACCTAGTTCGAGTAACCTATTCGAGCAACCTTATTACTGTATCCTTTTCGAGTAACCTATTCCTGTAACCCTTTCGAGTAACCTCTTTAAAGTATTCGGCAGATTCAGGCCTGATTCTTGATTACGCGATGGTCCTGTTCTTGGTTACTCGATGGTTACTCGATCGAGTGAGACGATCGAGTAATCTATGGGCAGAATGAAAAAAGGCCTTTTTACACTTTTAAGTCATCCAACCTGCTTATCATTCAATATAAACCATTCAAATACTCCAAAACAAAAACAAACATATACTAAACAAATACTAAACAAGTCTAATACAAAATACTAAGCTCGTGGGTCTTCATTCGTGTATCCTTCCTGAGCTAACCAGTAAATCATCCTATCAATATACTTTCTGTACTTAACGATGTAAGGTCTGTCAATAGTCTTGTTCTCGTGAGTCATCTTCTTGTTGAACAAGCGATTCAGGTACATGCAACAAATCGGCCCACACGAGTTCCCGTCGGGTTGGATTATTTGTCGAGCTTTGGGCATCAGCTTAAACTTGAAAGCACACTTCTTACGCTCCCTGAAACATAAAACATTGAAATGAATGAAACACTTCTCACGTCAATATCATATAAGAAAAAAGACTAAACTACACAGTGAAATGAACGAAACTTACAGGTACGAGTGCTGCTCCCACCAGTGTGCGCTTCTCAACAATCGAGGCAACAAATCTGTCAGGGGCTTCAGCTGTGAGGCTCTGACATTGCACATTGAATCATACACTTCGACAGTCCAGTTCTCGAAATCAATGACCGCCACGATCCAGTGAATGTTATCAATGTTGCAAATCATGGCCACCTTACATAAAAACAATGAAAATATAAGAAATCATAGAAACCAAAGATAAATCAAATTCAGTTAACATACCTGATGGATATTGTACCAACTCTTCTCACACCCACCCGGACCCGATACAATGTCTATCATACGCTGAGGTATTTTCCAATTCTTGTATCGCGCCTCAAAATCATTCGAAGTCCCTGTATGCTTCTGTTTCGCGTATTCGAGGCAGAAATCATTCTTTGGAAAGGACATAAATATTAAATTTTATGTCAGTAAGCACACGATAAAAGTAAAATATAACAAACATAGATAAAAGACATTCACTTACGAAGAAGCCGGGACCGAAGATCTGGTGCGAATGGTACTCCACGTAACGCTTCACCCCTGTCCTAGTTCTGATTTTTACTTTCATGAACGCAATATACAAGTCGAGTACCTGAATATTGACACGTTGTATTATTTAAACATAAATTAACAAGGTTATAATTTAAAATATTACCTGAGAGGTGAACCAAACAGAGGAATTTTCCACATCGTTGAAGAATTTCTGATCAAGGATCAAATCATCACAGCACATCACCCTAACGCAGGAATCGGGCCCCGATGCTCTGTACACATCGTACAGCTTCCAGCTTCTTCTACCGCGTGCCCTGCTGAACTCTCAGATGAAAGGGCTACGCAAGTACTTGGAAGGCTGAACAACACGAGGTCCGAGGCTGCTCTCCCCGTCATCCTGCTTGTCGCCATCACCCTCCTCGTCATCAGCAGCTAGGTCTGAGAAGATATCAAACTTCCTCCCAGTATGGGTCTCAACATCGACCACAACAGGTGGTGTCGGCGTGATGGACGTCTCCAGATCAAAAGGAACAATCGACGGAGGCGTGTGGTAGCTGGATGACTCAAATGGATAGGCCGGTGGCATCATCTGGTAACCCTGGAATGGAAAGACTGGACCCTGGAATGGACCGAATGGACCCGGCATCTGGTAACTCTCGAATGGATAGTCAAATGGAAATACCGGAGGCACTTGGGGCTGGGGCATGCGGTAACGCATCCATGCGTCAGCATCTCCAAACGAATACTGCGGGGGGTCAGGCATCGCCGACGTCGAGAATCGAGCTGGTGCTCTGCGCAAAGAAGTCTCAGCAATGTCCTCGCAGTGGTAGGAATGACGAGGAGGTGAACTCCGAGGGGGAGAGGAAGGCTCTTCGTACACTGGCCTCGAGGGATAAGGCCGTGGCTGGGAGTGTCGTCTCATACCGAAGAAGCCCTTCATTTTAGAGAGCAAGCTCTCCGTGACACTCTTCGTCACGCTCTCCGTGACGGCCTTCACGATGTGAGTCGTGAATCCCTTCTCGGACGTGTCGAACAAGATCCTCTAGAGGTCACTCCGACGATAAATATGTGGATCATCGTCCACCACTCTCTCAGATGCATGTGCAGCTCGAGACTCAGGAGGAGTAGCATCTCGAGCAGGAGGAGAAGCATCTCGAGGAGGAATAGGAGGAGAAGCACCTCGAGGAGGCGGAGAATCATGTCGAGGAGGCGGAGAATTATGTCGAGCTTTCCGAGATTTACGTCTCTCTTGTCTCTCTGCTGAAGAGCTGGGCGTGACATCGTCACGCGTGCGGATACCTGTCGCCGCCTTCTTGAATGTCTTGGCCACGCTTTCGGCCACACGGTCCACAAGCTTCTTCTTCTTCTTTTGCGGATATCTGCTTCTTTGGTGCCGGTGCTCGTGCCGGCGCCGCTGCGTGAGTTAAGCGGAGGGGAGGCTGGTACGGGACGGCATATAGCTCACCGGCCTCAGTCAAACTCCTGTAATACATCATCTCCTCCTCCTCCGTTGTCGGTGTAAGGGTCTCGTGCACTTAAAGCTAAAAGAAAACAATAACAAAAAAATATTTATTAGATATTCGATAAAATTATTAATTCAAAATTATTAACGAAACAGATTGACGGTTACCTGCTCATCCTCGAAATAATCCGTGAAATCGAAGTTAGTCTTCCTCTGCGTCCAATGCAAAAACCGGGGCCTTCGCGTCTCTCGGCTCCGAGTAGCGCACTGTCTCCCTAAAGCAGGAAAGGCCTCAAAGGCCCAACAGTACTGGAAGGCCCAAACTGGACCGTAAAAGTGATAAGCCGTTTTCTCTGCCTGATCAGCTGCCATCCCAGCACTACTGATGTAGTGCGAGAAGTTCTGGAACGTGTAAGAACCCCAAGGAAACCACTCCCAGCCATCGTGATCCTCCACCAGTGTCCAGACCCAGTTCTCGACATCCAGTTTCTCTCGACCAATCAGAACGAAGTAGAGAATTAAGATGTTGGCAACCTTGAAATAATCATTTAGGTCGTTGCCCATCCGCAGATCCTTGAACGAACTGAGCAGTGCTTCAATCTTCATCACTCTGCAACGGAATAACCTCCGATGGATGCCTGTACTGGGAGCTTCATGACCTTTGTCTGTGGGATCGAAGTTGCTATCCCCAAAGTGCAGGCCGGTGATCAGGGCGTATTCTTGTGCTCGGAACTTCACAATACGATCCCCGATAGCAAACCAGTGCTCAAACTCTGGTATTCTGCTCTTGCTAACGATCTCTCTCGATAGCAGCTTGTGCAGAGGCTTGTTCGATCGGTCTGCACTGGGAATGGGAAGGAACTGACCAAACAGACACGTCTGTTCGTACTCCGCGAGGCCCTCGTCCCCACCCACCTCCCTCAGAGTATCTTGTACGGTTCTCAATACGCCGCGTCGATCGCCGCAATTTATCGCTCTCGAAATGTCGACAAAATCCGGTCTCCTCCATCGGAAACCAGCCTGCACAAATGGATAAGAAGCAATTAAAAACAGATTAATAGGATCAAAACAAAAAAAAAGTTTCTGCCTCCATCGACCAACGTATTCGAGTAACCCCATCGACCAACGTGTTCGAGTAACCCCATCGACCAACACATTCGAGTAACCACATCGACTAACCAATTCGAGTAACCAAATCGACCAACCAATCTGACTAGTCGATGAGTTTAATCGAATTGGTTGCTCGATGGGGTTAGTCGATGTTACTAATCGACTGCCATCGAGCAGCCAAGAACAGATTTCAGAAATCGCAATTTTAGACAATTCAACTCAAAATTACAGTTCTAAATCACGTATAACACAAGAAAGAACTCAACCAAGCATCGAAATCGCCACATAATCCATTACATTGCTCAAAATTTCAAAAATAAAAATCGAAAAAAGGGTTTCGGATTTGGGAATTACCGGAGGTTGGAGACTCGGTTCTTCTTGTTGTTGTTCTTCCTCATGTTCGGAATCCGATGGTGTCGCCGACGATGACATTGCTCCGGTTGATTCGAAATCGAAAAAAAAGAATGGTGCGGGCGGCGGGTTTACGGGAGAGAAGAGAAGAGAAAAAAAAGTGGGGACCGATTGTTTTGTTATTATTGTCTTTTTCTTTTATTTTCAAGGGCATAATAGGTACTTCTATTGCAATTGGTGTAAAAAACTCACATTCTTATAACCTAGCACAAAAAACACACATTTCTTATCATTTTGACCAAAAATCCACAGGACTCTTTTAAAGGCCCTGTTATTATGATATTTTAACAAAATGAAAAATGTGCATATTTTAATAGAACGAAAAGATTAGTAATTTTGTGACTCAAAATATATAATTGAATGGATAAAATAAATATTACTCTATAACAAAGGTAAAAAATTAACTTGAAAAATAGGTCTTAGCCTAGAAACTATGAAGATAATTCTATAACGAAGAGAGTAGTATTTTGGATCACATGGTTGTTTTGAATGACTGTTTGGTTTTGGTTGTATAAGTTAATTTTTATTCTAAATAAAAAGAACAATAATACTAAATAAGTTAGAGAAGATAATGTAAACAAATGATATATATCTTGAAATAAATTAAGCGTGAATTTGGTAGATATTGTATACTTCATTTAAGCTTTTTCAAATGAAGCATTCAATAAAAAATAACGGGAATGTTGTTCGTAATTTAAGCGCGTATTAATAAATCAAAGGGCGATTATGGAGTATTGTAAGAATAAATATGTTTAGGCATTACAATGCCTTAAAGGATCTAGGCAGAAGTTGTTTTTTGTAATCACTTGTCATAATTGGTGATTTGATTTAGCATAGTTCATTAGTTGGAACGTGCTTGAAAAACAATCAACATAGAAGATTTCTGCCGCAGCACAGCCAAACAGAGTTATGCCGCAAGCAGTGCAAAGCTTGGACAAGACGTTGAGTTAAGAGAATCAAGCGAAGCATGATAGAAGGGCAAAGGATTGCTGAAGTCCAGATAGTATGGAAGGCAGTGCAGTGTGGCAGAGCATTCCAGAAGAACTTCAGAAGGCATTCCTGCGGCAGTGGTCAAAACAGGCTGCCCTTAAAACTCTCAACCGCCTTGTTGACCTAGCAATTCAAGGAAATCAGTTGGGACTCTCCTCCTATAAATAGAGGACGACCCCAGCTGCATTCATTAGCTATTCCAACACCTCAGAAACATCTTTTCACTTCCAAGATCGATCATCACGCCTTTAGTGTCGCGACTTCACTTGTGAAGTTCGTCGAGCCATATGTTCTCTCATCTCAAAGAGAGTTCTTTTGTTAGCTGATGATCGTGACATTAGATAGGTGTTTATTCAGTAGCTAGGTCTTTTATTGTTGATTGTTAATTATACTCTTCGGATACGATTATCACGAAGCATACGTGTGTATGATCTTTGGTAAAATCATTTGTAAATCCAAGAGTAGACCTTTTGTAAAGACTCGTTTCTTTAATAAAGTTTCTGGCCGTAAGGCCGTTTCTTATGTGTATAATTTAAATACACATACAAAGATTAAATTCTTGTTCTTTTAATTTCCGTATGTGTGTGTGAGTTCGTTTTTACAAGTAATTTATTTTTAATTAATTCCGCTGCAACGATATACATATATAACATATATGAACCTTAATCTGAAACATTAAGACACACGCTAAAATATATAAATTACAAAAAACGAACATTTTCTGTACAAGGCATTGTGCTGCGGCATACACTGTTCTGCCGCAGAACACTGCCTTGCCTAGGCAGCGCATTTTACTGCGTTTTATTTACTGCCTACGACTTTCAAGTGGTATCAGAGCGGGCACTAGACTTACTTAGTGTTTAAGGTCCGTCTGATCACGCACACTTACAATGGCAGATCCATCTTACATCGTACGAACACCGGTTGTTCTTGACGGTAGTAATTATGGTTTTTGGAAAACCCGCATCGAAGCGAGAATCAAATCAATTGATCGTAATGCGTGGCTTTCTGTACTTCGAGGATGGAAACCGCCTCAGGAGGAAATCCCTGAAGGTAGTAAGCTTGAAAAAGCTCCGGAGAAGTGGACTACCGATGAGGTTGCGGCAGCCACTGCCAACGATAGGGCAAGATGTGCCATCCTTGAGTCCATTGATTGCAATATGTATAAAATTGTCAAACAATGTACTACTGCCAAGGACATATGGGATTTGCTAGCTCTTCATTGTGAAGGTAACAACACAGTGAAGAAGACCAAGGTCCGTATGCTAATGTCTCGTTTCGAGAACTTGCGTATGAACGAGAACGAGACAACGCTTCAGTACTTTGGAGAATTAATGTCCATTGTTACTGAATGTGCTGACCTTGGTTCACCCATTAGCAACCCAGCAGTTTGTAGTAAGATAATGAGATCTATGAGCAAAAAGTTTCTGCCGAAGGTCACTGCCATAGAAGACAGCTCCATGTCAGATGAAGATTATGTTTCATTAATGGTAATCTTCAAGAACTATGAGCTAAATGTACAAGATCGTGAAACCCATGGCGAAACACGTGCAAGAAGTGACGAGAAAAATTTGGCCTACATTGTGGCAGAACCTTGCGGCAGTGAGTCAGGCAGTAGCCCTTCCACCGCAAATGACTTGACTGATGAAGAAATCTACGAGCTACTTGGATCCAATGGTGGAGAAAACAAGTATGCATTCCTTTCTCAAAAATTGGATGCTATACTTGCTCGCTCGTTGAAGAAGCCGTACGATCCCCGACGAATGAAGTACCCACCAAAGGCAACGCAAAATCAAGATAGAAGACTCGTCGTTCGCCAACCAAGCACGGGATCAAGTTCAAGCTCAAGTCCAAATTCAAAGGACTGGTCAAGGATCAAGTGCCACACGTGTCAAGGGATTGGACATTACCCATCCGAATGCCCTTCCAAAGATCGAGGCATTGGAATTTTAAATTTCATGGTTGCGCAAGAGGATATGGAACAACACTGCCTAGAAGACTCCACCACTGCGCTTGCTGCTCGTTTCGATGGCATATCCCTATCCAATGCAGAAGATGATGATCCATCCCATGCCCCTGCCCGACTGCACGTTGCGTTTTTCACCTCTGCCGCAACAAAGTCAGAAACTCCTGCCGCAGAGAACTGCCTGTGTCTCACTGCCTCCATCAATGGCTATGAATCTGAGGAAGAGTCCATTTCCATTGATTTTTTCATCGAGCTCAAGGACAAATTCGACGAGCTACGCATGGACTTCGCCCGACAAACCAAGATGATGAAGATGCTCACCTCAACCAAAGCCGGACATGAAGAAAAATTTAAGAAGCAGGCCATGGCAATTGAACAAATGCTCGTGGAAAAGAACACTTTTGAGGAACGATTAAAGAAACTCGATGTTCAACTCACAAGAAAGGATATGGAGGCCGAGAAACTAAAAATTGACCTTAATCGTCTAAATGGAAAACTCGAAGTTGCTAACAATACTTTTGTATAACTTAATACGACAACATCAAAATTAGATGCCGTAATGAGCATTTCACACGTTGAAAGGCAAGGCCTCGGACATCAAAAGATTGTAGATGCCGTCTTTCCAAATAAAAATTCAATGGACATGGCATTTGTAAAGGCATCAAATGACGATTCAAAAACCTCCACAACGTCTCCATCTCCACAAGAGCATGCACCAACAAAAGGCAAGGCCACTGCCCCAGGAAGAGACTGCCGCAGAAGGCCGAAGCAAAGGCAGGAATCATCAGGCAGAATGAAGACTAGGAAGCCCCTACCTAAGCAACATTTCAAATCGAAGAGACGATATGTTTGTCACTACTGCCTAGTACCTGGTCATATTCGACTTTTTTGTTGGAGACGTGAAGAGGATCAAGCAAGAGGATATTATTTTCACTCCAACACTGGACCACGGCATCCCAAATACTTCTTGCATTCTCTGCCTTCACAACACCCTATAAAAAAGAAGGCAGCGACTATACGCAAATGGGTGCACAAAACTAAACTTTCTACTAATGTTTGTTTTTCAGATCCCTCCAATGACTCCTCTGCCGCATCAAATGCCATCCAAAATGCTGAAACATGCAATGTTATTTTCACTGCCCTCAAAGCTACCAAAGATGATAAGTGGTACTTCGATAGTGGATGCTCGCGGCACATGACCGGAAATAGTGATCACCTCATCGACTACAAAGTCTTTCAAGGAGGAGAAGTCACTTTCGGAGGAGGTTCCAGTGGCTCAATTGTCGGCCGAGGCACATTGAATGTGCAAGGACTGCCGAAGTTGCAGCACGTGCTTCATGTTGAAGGCCTTATTACAAATCTCATTAGCATAAGTCAATTATGCGATGAAGGCATGAATGTAAAATTTACTCACCAAATGTGTGAAGTGTTTGATAATGCAGGGAACCCACTCATCCAGGGGGAGCGTTCCAAGGCAAACAACTGCTACTCCATTGGAGAAATGTGCCTCTCTGCACAAGTCAAAGATGACATAGACCTACGGCATAAAAAACTTGGACACACAAGTCTTGGAAATTTAGAGCGTCTAATCAAGCTCAATGTTGTTTGTGGACTTCCAGCTCTCCCAAAAATCCAGAAGACAACATGTGGACATTGCAAACAAGGAAAAATGACTCGTACAAGTCATCCAACAATACCTGCCGTAGGACAGACTGATGCCTCTGCCGCAGAACCTGCCAACTCCAAGGCAGGACTGTATCAAAAGCAAACCAAATGCTTTGATCTCCTCCACATGGATTTAATGGGACCAATCGAGACAAGAAGTCACTCTGGAAAACGCTACGTACTTGTCGTAGTTGATGACTTCTCAAGATACACATGGATGCGTTTTCTCACAGGCAAAAGTGAGACATATGATGAAGTGTCCAAGCTCATTAGGTGGATAAAGACCAACCATGAAGCCTCCATAAAGAGAATAAGAAGTGACCACGGCACCGAGTTCGAAAACCAACGGCTTTCCCAATTTTGTGATGCGCATGGCATTGCCCAAGAATTTTCTGCCCCAATAACACCACAACAAAACGGCGTGGCTGAAAGAAAGAACCGAACCCTCAAAGAAATGGCGTGTACAATGCTGATCGCCAAGAGCTTAAGCAAGAAATTTTGGGCAGAAGCATTCAATGCCGCATGCCACATCCTGAACCGCATCAGTATACGATCAGGAACATCAAAGACGGCTTATGAAATTTTGAACAATAGGAAGCCTAATTTAAAATATTTTCATATTTTTGGCTCTGTTTGTTATGTTTTAAATGATAGGGAACCTAGATCAAAACTTGATCCTACGTCACTTAAAGGACTTTTTGTTGGATACTCTAGGAATAGTCATGCCTATCGTATTTTTATCATACAAACTAGAACCATTATTGAAACTGTAAATGTTGATTTTGATGATTCTAGTCGACTCAAGAAGCCCAAAGAAGAAGATGTAAGATATTTGGTCGAGCCTGCCGCAGTAGCAGAAGTTGAAGGCAATTTCACACCTACGCAGCCTACTGCCGCACCTACTGGCTCGAATGATGATGCTCAACCTTCTACAGCAGCTCCTGAGCAATCAAACGATGTTAGCACCCCACATCAATCAGATTCATCAGATGGTGAAGAGGAATCAAACCAACGACGAAGGGATCCCCCAAGGCATGTTGTCCGAAACCACCCTTCGAGTCAAATGTTGGCCAGACGCATGAGAGTTCATCCGTACATCAACTACCGCAACATGACCAAGAATATAAGCTTGTCTGCCACATGCATTGAAATAGGCACTGCCTCGTATCTCTCGACGATCGAACCGAAAAATGCCAAAGAAGCATTGGCCGATGAATTTTGGTTTATGGCAATGCAAGAAGAGATGAACGAGTTTGAAAGAAACAAATTTTGGAAGCTCATTCCTCGTCCCAAAAACAAGAATATCATCGGGACAAAGTGGATATTCAAGAATAAGTCGAATGAGCACGGGCAGGTTGTACGCAACAAGGCAAGGCTAGTGGCGCAAGGCTATACGCAAGTTGAAGGCATCGATTTCGATGAAACCTTTGCCCCCGTAGCACGTATGGAATCCATTCGTCTACTCATTGCCATTGCATGCCACCTCAACATCACCTTACATCAAATGGATGTAAAGGCAACATTCCTCAACGGCATACTTGAAGAGGAGGCATACGTTGCACAACCAAAGGGCTTCGAAGATCCGAAACATCTTGACCATGTGTATCAACTGCACAAGGCATTGTACGGCCTAAAACAAGCTCCTAGAGCTTGGTATGGCTTCCTAACTGATTTTCTACTTAGTTTTGGATTCACCCGAGGCACTGCCGACAAGACCTTGTTTGTTAAATTCAATTCTTCCAAAATTTTAATAGCTCAAATTTATGTAGATGATATTGTTTTTGGATCCACATGTGAGAACATGCTTAAGGCATTCACCTCTGCCATGGCATCAAAATTTGAGATGAGCATGGTAGGATAACTAACTCATTTTTTAGGGCTCCATATCAAACAATCATCAACTGGAACTTTCATCTCACAAGCTTCATATGCTAAGAATCTCATCAAAAGATTCCAACTTGAAGGATCCAAGCCCATGAGAACACCTATGGGTTCAACGAACAAAATCTCCCGAGGCACTGATACTGCCGTAGTGGATCAGACACTCTACCGATCCATGATAGGGAGTTTACTTTATCTTACGGCAACTAGACCAGATATCATGTATAGCGTTTGTTTATGTGCCAGGTTTCAAGCTGATCCAAGAGAAGAACACTTGAAGGCAGTCAAACGCATCATACGATATGTTGCCGCATCAGTTGAGTTAGGCATATGGTACACCAAAGACACCAATACCAATTTAGTTGGATTTTCTGATGCCGACTAGGCTAGAGACATGGATGATCGCAAGAGTACAAGCGTTGGATGTTGTTTTCTTGGAAATAACATCATTTCATGGCATAGCCGCAAGCAAAACTGCATTTCTCTACCTACTGCCGAATCAGAATATGTTGCCGCAGGGAGTTGCTGTACCCAACTGATTTGGTTGAAGCACATGCTTGATGACTACCACCTGGATAGCAATGTTCTTACACTCTACTGCGACAATACGAGTGCCATAAATATCAGTCATAATTCAGTGCAGCACTCAAGAACCAAACACATCAGCATAAGGCATCATTTCATATGAGATTTGGTGGAGAAACGTGATGAGCCATTTTATTTGCTCATCTTGAGCCCCTTTTAGAGTCAGTTTGAGTCTGTTTTATGTGTCTGGGAGGGCACAGTAGAGTGTTTGGTCAGGGTATGCAGGCAAACAGGTAACAGGTGGCGCACTGGGCAAAAGAGGCACGGAAAACCCCTTCTTTGGGCAAACAGCGATCTGGAGCGTGTAGTGACTGAGCAAAGATGGCCTAACAGGCAAGTCAAACCATTCAGGGTTGAGTCATGAAGCAGAAGACCCAAATCGACTACTAAGTACCGTGCCTGGTCCGTTCATCTGTGGAGGAGAAGAATACCTGAAGGGAGTTTGGGAAGCGGGTTGCCAGCGGGCAAAGTCAAAGGCGGCTGGAGCTAAAGATGGAAAGAACTTAGCGGCGCCTGAAAAGGAAGCCCATGCAGCGGCCCATGCAACTGCGATTCCGCAACCCTAATTCATGCCTATTTAAGGAAGAGAAGCTGGAGAAGAGAGACACACACAATTCCGACCCCGTTCACGAAGCAACCGCCGGCGATCGAAGCTTGGAGATTTCCGGCCAAGTTGTTTTTGTTTTGAAGTTGATCGAGCCTTCGGGCATTAAAACAATTTATCGTTTATGTTTTTAGTACTTTGTTTTTGCTATTCCAGTTGAACTATTTCCGATTCTAGTTAATATGAATTTCAGTTTCGATTTCCAATTTATTTCTTGTTTTATTTCTTCACGTATGAGTAGCTAAACTTGCAGGGCGTCTGGGCAAAGGCTGATCGAAGGGGACTTTGGGCTAGAATAGAACCGTGAGGTTGATAGGGCTTTTAGTTAACTGCCTGGAGGTTTGTTCCCGATACATAGTTGAGGTTTAACCATATTCTTGCAGGTTTGGGCAGACTAATTTGGTCGTTAGGAAACCCTTACACTTTGAGATACCAGTGATTGATAAACCGAGTATTCCGCGTTAGATGTACTACGGGCATAGCGCTAGAACGTGTTGGAGTTGCGGTCGTATGATTCGGATTACCGGACATGCTATTGGCCGAATTGGGTTCGTCGAGAGAGTAATGCGAGTTTGGGCAAACTAGATCCATGCGACCACATAGGTTATCGAATTGTCTAGGCTCAGGGGATTAGGCATAAGTATACCTTGCCTTTCTTTACCCAATAAGGACGGATTGGGGTGGGGTGACTGTAGGCGTGACTTAATAGGACTGCTTTCACTTTGTTAGACATCCTATAACCGATTGACAAACCATCAGTTAAAACCATTAGTGCCAGGGATCGGTAGTTTGCCCAGAGAACCCAGAGAGAAGCCAAAGCCCAGAAGCCTACTTTCCTTTATTTGATTTCAGTTTGATTAATTACTTTTCTGTTTACAGTTTGGTCAAAGTGTTAGTTTATTATTTCTGCATGTTAGTTTGGGTTAATTAGTTTAATTGTTTCTGTTAGTTGGTAGTTTGATTAAACGCTGTGACTCAGCAACCAAACTCAAAACCTTTTTATTGTGACACTATTTGGGCAAAGCCGAGATTAACTAAATTGCAATTGCTTCCTCGTGGGATCGACCCTATACTTACCACTTGCTATCTTGTGTTGAGTTTAGGAATCTTTATAAATTTATTTTGGCCGCGTTAGCTTCCACGACAAAGTTTTCGCGTCGTCAAAATTGGCGCCGTTGCCGGGGAGGCAATATTCCAGCTTTTTTAGTTTTTCTGTGCTGATCGATTTGTTTTTACTTCTTTGACTAGGTACTATAAACGCGGTGGAAGGCGACACGGGATTACTCTTTGATCCTGAGATCGAGAAAACCGCCAAGAGACTAAGAAAAGAAGCAAAGAACAAGGCATTAGCATGTGCATCCCAAGGAGAGAATTCTGCCAAAGCACGTAAGGTAGAAAAGGCAAAGAACAAAGAGATCATACCAGTTGACACTCCTAGTCAACCAATACCAGAAGAGATAGAAGAGATGGGAGCAGAAGCACCACGTACTTTGAGGGACATGATGTTCCCGTCAGAGATGAACTTGAGACCATTGGGCATCACTTTGCCCACCATTCCTACCCCCTGGGAGATGAAACACAACTTCATACAAATCCTGCCGAAGTTCAGTGATATGCCCGGAGAAGACCCACAGAGGCATTTACAGGACTTTGAGCTAGCATGCGGGACAATTCAGGCGACCGGGGTATTAGCGCAATATATACGACTCCTGGCCTTTCCTTTCTCTTTGACTGATGGGGCCAGAGAGTGGCTGTATACTATTCCGCAAGGCGAAGTGACCACTTGGGCACAACTACAAAAGAGGTTCTTGGAAAAATATTTCCCAGCGGCACGAATCCAACAAATGCGCAAGAAAATCAATAGCATAAGGATGGGAACTAACGAGAATTTCCAAGACTATTGGGCAAGATTCAAGCAACTGCTGACTAAGTGCCCCCAGCACCAGATCCCGGACCATGATCTCATCCAATACTTTGTGTCCGGATTGAGACATCATGAGAAGACTCTACTCCTAGCTGCAAGTGGAGGGTCTCTACTCAACAAAAGTGCTGCCGAGGCATTCAAACTGTTCAAAGAGATGGCAGAGGAATTAGGTGAGGACACCGATATGCCCAAACAAAGCCTGCTGGTACAATCCCCCTCTGACTCAAAAATCGACAAGCTGTGTAGTGCCATGGAAAAATTCATGACCAGTATGGCGGGAGGACCAAAGAAGGCAGTCAAAGCGTGCCAGATTTGCCAAGAGGTAGAGCACGCCACTGATGAATGTCCATCTTTATTCGATGAGGAGCTCAAAGCGATGGGACAATCTAATGGCAACGGTCAAGGTAGAGGGAGGCCGCACTTTGACCCATACTCAAATACCTACAACCCAGGATGGAGGCACCATGAGAACTTCAGGTATGGGAATAATAACAACCAAGGAGAAGGATATCAAGGCAACCCGAACCAGAACCGTTACAACCATCAACAACAAGGGAACTCCCAGCAGAATCAGGGCAAAGGGGCATCACTTTCGGACATGATGGAGACTTTGGTCAGAGAGAACGTAAAATTCCAGCAAGAAAACATGAAAGCCATGCAAGAGAACGAAAAATTCAAGCAAGAAACTAGAGGGCAACTGAATAATTTGGGAGCTCAAATGGCCCACTTGAACCAGGTCGTGGCAAAGCTGGAACAGAGGAACGGAAACTTACCACCACAAGTCGAAGTGAAGAGTGCCCACTGTAATGCCATCCAATTAAAGAGTGGGAGAATCTTGCCAGAAGTCAAAGCGCCAACCCAGGGCAAACACCCTCAAGAGACAGAACCCACAGAGATAGAGGACATAACTGTTGAAGATGAAAGAGAGAAGGAAGAAGAAGTAGTCAGGGCAAAGAGAGATAAATCACCACCACCAAAAATTCGAGTCCCCTTTCCAGGAAGGCTAAGTAAGAATAAAGAAAGGGAAGAGACTTACGAGATGTTCCAGATGTTCAAAAAGGTGGAGATCAATATGCCGCTACTGACTATACTGAACACTATGCCCCGGTGTGCCAAGTTCCTCAAGGAGCTATGCACAAAGAAGGTAAAATATCAAGACGATGCAAAATTCGAGGTGGGTGAAAATGTCTCAGCAGTGCTTCAAAGGAACGTGCCTACCAAGTGTGGAGACCCAGGCATGTTTTACATACCATGCATCATAGGAAGAATGAGAATCGAGAAGACAATGCTGGACTTAGGGGCATCAATCAATGTGATGCCCAAGACTATGTACGAGGACCTGGGCATAGGGGTTCTCAAACCCACAAGAGTGGTGATCCAGCTGGCTGACAGATCCAATGTCTACCCTGAGGGCATACTGGAGGACGTATTGGTCAAAGTGGAAGATTTAATCTTCCCAGCAGACTTCTACGTACTAGACATGGGGAGATCAAGCAAAGAGCCAATTATGATTCTGGGCAGACCGTTCCTTAAAACCGCGAGAACACACATAGACTGCGAGACAGGCAAACTAACATGTAAGTTCGAGGGAGAAACAGTCACCTTTGACCTTTACAAATCCATGAAGCACCCAACCGATACTGAGGAAGTTCATATGATCGATCAGATCGACAAAGCGGTAGAGGGCAAAGTGTTGCAAAGCGGTAAGTACGACGAAATTGAAGTAGTGATTCAAGAGGGAATACTACACGATGAATTAGAAGACGAACCGAAGGAAATACAAGAGGCAATTAAGCAGTTGGGGGCACTAGAGAATTATAGAGGAAACCCGGGCAAACTGCCAATACTAGAGGAGACGGTCATGAAGCCATCCTTGGAGAGACCCCCAGTACTGGAATTAAAGAATTTGCCAAAGCATCTGAAGTACATGTACTTAGGAGAGCACGACACTTTGCCCGTAATTATCAATTCCTCACTCTCGGAAGAGGAGGAAGTTAAACTCAAAGAAGTGCTGGGACGATACAAACTGGCCATAGGATGGACTTTGGCTGATATAAGAGGTATAAGTCCGATGATTTGCCAACACCATATACTCCTAGAAGATGACTCTACACCAGTTCGAGATCCACAAAGGAAACTCAATCCTGCCATGAAGGAAGTGGTACTCAAAGAGATAAAGAAACTCCTCAGTGTGGGGATAATTTACCCTGTCTCAGACAGTAAGTGGGTTAGCCCTGTACACGTTGTGCCAAAGAAGTCAGGGATCCAGGTCATAGAGAATGAGAAGAAAGAACAAATCGCTACCAGGCTACAAACAGGATGGAGAGTGTGCATAGACTACCGTAAGCTGAACAAAGTGACCCGCAAGGACCATTTCCCTTTGCCCTTCATCGATGAGATGTTGGAAAGATTGGCCGGGAAAAAGCACTTCTGCTTTTTGGATGGGTATTCGGGTTACATGCAGATCTGGGTAGCCGAAGAAGATCAAGACAAAACAACGTTCACATGTCCTTTTGGCACCTTTGCCTATAGGCGCATGCCCTTTGGGCTGTGCAACGCACCAGGGACCTTCCAGCGTTGTATGATGAGCATATTCTCTGACCTATTAGAGAATGGGATTGAAGTATTTATGGACGACTTCACGGTTTATGGTAATACCTTTGACCTATGCCTGGCAAACTTGGAGCTAACACTGCAGCGGTGTGTAGAGAAGAGTTTGGTTTTGAACTACGAAAAGTGTCACTTCATGGTAGAAGAAGGAGTAGTCCTTGGGCATGTAGTGTCAGCCAAGGGAATAGAAGTAGACAAAGCAAAAATAGAAGTCATTGCCAAACTGCCATATCCAAGGAATATCAAGCAAGTAAGGGGATTCCTTGGCCACGCGGGGATTCTATAGGCGGTTTGTGAAGGACTTTGCCAGTATCGCCCAACCGATGACAAGACTGCTACAGAACGACGTAGAGTGGGACTTTGACGATGACTGCCAAAGAGCCTTCAACCATCTAAAGGAGAGACTTGTGACAGCACCTATCATCCAACCCCCTGAGTGGGGGACGCCTTTTGAGCTAATGTGTGACGCAATTGGATATGCGGTAGGGGCAGTGCTTGGGCAACTAAAGGGCAAAGAGAGGCACGTGATATACTACGCCTCAAAGACACTTAATGCCGCCCAAAGCAATTATGCAACTACTGAGAAGGAGCTATTGGCCATAGTGTTCGCGTTTGAGAAGTTCAGGTCGTATTTATTGGGGAGTAAGACTATAGTGTATACTGATCACGCTGCACTCAAGTACCTGATGGCAAAGAAAGAAACCAAACCAAGACTAATTAGATGGATCCTACTGCTACAGGAGTTTGACATCGAGATTAGGGACAAGGCAGGCAATCAGAACTTAGTGGCAGATCATCTCAGCCGAATTTTACAAAAGGAAGAAGACATGCCCATAACCGAGACGTTTCCAGACGAGCACTTGTACTCTATCTATGCCATGCATGAAGAGCCATGGTACGCTGACCTAGTAAACTACATAGTGGGAGGAGAGTTCAGGGATCAAGCCACCCTCTACGAAAGGAACAAAATGAAACGAGAGGCAAAGAGCTACATCCGGGATGAGCCGTATCTATGGAAAAGATGTGAAGACCAAGTGTTAAGGAGGTGTGTCGCTGAATCAGAGCAACAGGCTATAATGAGGCATTGCCACGAAAAACCATGTGGAGGCCACTTTGGGCACAGGCGAACTGCCAGGAAAATTTTAGAATGTGGTTTTTTCTGGAAGACTTTGACTAAGGATTGCATTACCTGGTGTAAGGGATGTGATCAGTGTCAAAGGGAGGGAAACATAACAAAAAGAGACGAGATGCCCTCTGTGCCCATACTACCGGTGGAGATATTCGATGTATGGGGTATAGATTTCATGGGACCACTCCCAAACTCCAAAGGCAAAGAGTACATACTACTGGCAGTAGACTACGTATCCAAGTGGGTCGAAGCCAAAGCGACAACCACCAATGACTCTCGGGTGGTAGCAGAATTCTTAAAAGCAAATATCTTCAGTCGTTTCGGTGTACCTAGAGCGTTGATAAGTGACCAAGGTACACACTTCTGCAACGCGGTGATAAAAAAGCTGCTTCATAGGTACGGGGTGACACATCGGATTTCCACAGCATACCACCCCCAGGCAAATGGGCAAGCTGAATTATCTAATCGAATCATCAAGACTATCCTAAGGAAGACAGTTAGGCCCGAGGGCAAAGACTGGTCTGACAAATTAGATGATGCACTTTGGGCATACCGCACTGCTTTCAAGACACCCTTTGGGATATCCCCATATAGGATGCTATTCGGGAAGGCATGCCATTTACCCGTGGAAATTGAACATAAAGCACATTGGGCAGTGAACAAAGTCAATTTTGATTGGGACCTTGCAGGGAATGAGCGCAAGTTAGATCTTGTGGAACTAGAGCAACTCAGGATCGAGGCGTATGATCATGCAGCTCACTACAAGGAACGGACCAAAAGGGCACATGACAAACTGATTAGAGGCAAAAAAATCGAGGTAGGCCAACTGGTGCTGCTACATCAGACTAGAAACTTATTCAGAAAGGGCAAACTGTTCACCAAATGGGAAGGACCCTTTGTTGTTCACGAGGTTTGCCCTAATGGATCAGTGGAGCTGAAGAGTAAGACAGACAAGGGCAAAGACTACATTTTCAAGGTAAATGGACAACGAGTTAAACCGTACTTTGGGCAAGAGGAGCTGGAGGGGCAAATTGCCTTCATTGATCTCTAGCCAAAGTCAGCAGCAAGGTCATGCCTAGGACCTAAAATAGGGCGCTGGCCAGGAGGCAACCTGGTATGTTTTTTTATGCTTTATTTCCTATTTAGTTTTTGTTTTTCTATTTTTTTTTAGGTTTAATAAAAAAGATCACTTCATACCAAAATTAACGAGGCCGGAAAGAAGGGTGTATTGTATTTTTGATTTTGCAGGGACAGGAGTTTGGGCAAAGGGCGTCAGTTGAGGGCTTACCATAACTGATAGATGGAAAGTACGAATTTTGAGGGAGAAACATCCCATCATTAGGACTCTGCAAATCCAACTTTCCATAACTCCCCTCCACGAAAATCGATAACTACCCAATCAACTCCCCTTCCAAATTCAAAAATCCCTATAACCCTAACCGCCGTCGTCCATGGTGAGCACTCGACCGAAAAATAAATTGAGAGGAATCCCGGACGGAACCCATATCGATCTTACTACGCCACCCCCAACCACCACAACAGCTAAATCAAAGCGCAAGAAGATGACAGAGCCAAAGAACGACGCCGCCGTGGAAGCAAACAAGGAGGAGGCACTGCCCGCCGCCACCAGTGAGACCACCGGAGAAGCTTCCTCCGCCGTGCCGCTCGTCATCATACTGCCAACATCCACCACGCCAAACAGCCCGCCGCCGGTCGATCAGAATTTGATAGCGCAACTCAGCGCTGAGCTCGACGTGCCCCAGCTTTCCGAGCAGAAGGATTTAGAGATTCTGGCCGACGCAGCGGAGGGTTCTGAACAGCCGACCGGCGACGTGAACGAAAGCCCACGAAGGAAGAAACCCAGATCTGACGTCAAGGGTAAGGGTATTAAATTGTCTGATGCAGGTTCTAGCGACGAGAAGGAGGAGAATTCGACGGCTGCCGGCGGTGATGAGGAAGAAGACGAACCAGAAATCGAAGTCACCCACAGCCTTCCAAAAACACCGAACACCAGAGCTTCGACCAAGAAGCGCAAAGCTCCGACTCCGGCGACTACCAGCGTTCCCCCTCGCAAGATTGTGGTGCCCAAAACTGTGTGCTTCGACACACTGAAGCTGATGGGGGTGGAGGCCAAAGTGAGGGAGTACTTTGCGAACATTGGGTGGAGCCAATTTTTGGAGTGGTCTGGGCAAATAAGCGATAAGGTGGTGAGAGAGTTTTTTAGGACTTTGGTGATCAAAGAGGATAAGGAGGAAGGAGTTACTGGCATCCAGTTTGAGATACTGGGAAGCAAGGTCAAAGCAAGCTGCACCGAACTGGACCTCATTTTGGGGATGGTGACATTTGAGGAGTGGAAGTCAAAGGAGTACCAGGGGGCATTGAAGGCTTTGCCCGAGCGAACCAAGAGCGAGTTGAATGAGATCTGGAAGGTGTTAGGCAAAGGGGGGACGTTTATTGCACAAACCACTAAGGGGCATCAGTTGAAGGATGATGCGATGAGGGTTTGCCACAGGATCCTGGCTGTCAATTTCTTTGGCAAACAGGACACAAGCAATGCGATCTCCCAAATCGAGTTGGGAATGCTGTGGTGCATGGAGAAGAAGATCAGGCTCCACTTTGGGTCTTTTCTCTGTGCACAGATGAAGTGGTTGATCACCCACCCCATGCAGCGCCACTCCTTTGCCCAGTTCCCTATGGTGTATGCTGCAAAGATGGACTTGCTGGTAGGAAAGAAGGTGAACCTGATGAGCGAGGAGAAGTTTGACAAGGCCTGTTTCAAGAGGATGCATGATATCAAGGAGAGCAGTGAAGGAGTCATAGTTTTTGACGACAACAAACCAGTGAAGGCAGAGAAGGTTGTGCCAGTTAGGGCAAAGGTTAAGAAGGAAGAGCTGAAGGAAGATGGCGCTGTGGAGGAGCGCCTGGAGAGGATTGAGCAGAAGCTGGAAGAGCTCACCGGGATGATGAAGGCATACTTTGACCGCGACGGATTCAGGTACCCACCTGGACCCAGCTCTTAACTGACCCTCCCTTTGTTTTTAGTTTTTTTTTTTTTTTTTTTTTTTTTTTTTTTTTTTAATTTTATTTTACTGTTTGAGTCAAATAACTCGGGCGACGGGGTCGACCTCCCTGCTGACACACTTTGCCTACGCAAAGTGTGTGAGGGGGTAGGTGCGCCAACGTTAATATAGAGTTATTGTTTGGTCGAGGCAGCCTCTACTGATCTTATTACTTTCACCCACTTTGCCTACGCAAAGTGTGTGAGGGGGGAAAGGGAAAGGGAAAACCTCCGTGTCTTATCGAGTCAGCATGATTATGTGAATACTTAGGGCAATTAGAAGCATTTCATTTATACAGCAGTTCAAAATTTGTAGTTAAAAGCATGAAAATAGGGATGATGGAACTATACTAGGCAAACTGTGAGATTTGAGCCATACATTGAATTGAAATTTCTTTCTTGAGAGAATCTGTTGTGATATTTATGATGCCTGACTTTGCCTATTTGCTGTGATAAGTAGTTTTGTTGAGTGGGGGTTATTGTGTGATTAGGGCATTTTCTTTCAGTTTGACCTTATGAACATTAATCCCTTGCTAGCCCCTTTGAGCCTGTTGAATTTTATTTGTATACCAGTCTGGCACTTTGCCAATGAGCAACCAGACAGATATTGAGGGGGTGGAGAGATTGGTGTTGAAAAAAAAAAGAAGAAAAAAAAAAAAGAAAAGAAAAAAAAAAAAAGTAATAAATTGGTTGTGTGCTAAGGCCCGTAAGAAAAGGGGCAAAGAAGTAGAGAATAGGCTAGTCACTAAGCCCTCTACCCAAACTGTGCCTACTCCTCAAAATCCACCCAAAGAGCCTACATTACAACCCAATAAAAGCCCCTTTGATGAGACCCCCCACTCAGTCAGAATAACTTGATCAGCAAACTGTCAAATTTGGGCAAAGTAGATTCACAACAGAAAAAGAGTGACATTATACCCATCCACTAAAAAGAGAGATACACTTGTGAGGGTGTGACCCAAAGCCCTAGTATAGACTCTTGACCGAATTTTTTATGTTTCTAACTTGAATTTTGACTTGCCTGTATTTGCTTTGCTCATTTTATATTCTGTAATCATGCTAAAGTCCTTTGAGTCTCTGTTTATTTTGTTTCCCCTCTATCTTGATTTCTTTTTACTTTGGTCTTGATTCCGGTGAGTCAAACCCCACGCTTGAGGACAAGCGTATTGCAAGTGTGTGCGGTTTGATGAGCCATTTTATTTGCTCATCTTGAGCCCCTTTTAGAGTCAGTTTGAGTCTGTTTTATGTGTCTGGGAGGGCACAGTAGAGTGTTTGGTCAGGGTATGCAGGCAAACAGGTAACAGGTGGCGCACTGGGCAAAAGAGGCACGGAAAACCCCTTCTTTGGGCAAACAGCGATCTGGAGCGTGTAGTGACTGAGCAAAGATGGCCTAACAGGCAAGTCAAACCATTCAGGGTTGAGTCATGAAGCAGAAGACCCAAATCGACTACTAAGTACCGTGCCTGGTCCGTTCATCTGTGGAGGAGAAGAATACCTGAAGGGAGTTTGGGAAGCGGGTTGCCAGCGGGCAAAGTCAAAGGCGGCTGGAGCTAAAGATGGAAAGAACTTAGCGGCGCCTGAAAAGGAAGCCCATGCAGCGGCCCATGCAACTGCGATTCCGCAACCCTAATTCATGCCTATTTAAGGAAGAGAAGCTGGAGAAGAGAGACACACACAATTCCGACCCCGTTCACGAAGCAACCGCCGGCGATCGAAGCTTGGAGATTTCCGGCCAAGTTGTTTTTGTTTTGAAGTTGATCGAGCCTTCGGGCATTAAAACAATTTATCGTTTATGTTTTTAGTACTTTGTTTTTGCTATTCCAGTTGAACTATTTCCGATTCTAGTTAATATGAATTTCAGTTTCGATTTCCAATTTATTTCTTGTTTTATTTCTTCACGTATGAGTAGCTAAACTTGCAGGGCGTCTGGGCAAAGGCTGATCGAAGGGGACTTTGGGCTAGAATAGAACCGTGAGGTTGATAGGGCTTTTAGTTAACTGCCTGGAGGTTTGTTCCCGATACATAGTTGAGGTTTAACCATATTCTTGCAGGTTTGGGCAGACTAATTTGGTCGTTAGGAAACCCTTACACTTTGAGATACCAGCGATTTATAAACCGAGTATTCCGCGTTAGATGTACTACGGGCATAGCGCTAGAACGTGTTGGAGTTGCGGTCGTATGATTCGGATTACCGGACATGCTATTGGCCGAATTGGGTTCGTCGAGAGAGTAATGCGAGTTTGGGCAAACTAGATCCATGCGACCACATAGGTTATCGAATTGTCTAGGCTCAGGGGATTAGGCATAAGTATACCTTGCCTTTCTTTACCCAGTAAGGACGGATTGGGGTGGGGTGACTGTAGGCGTGACTTAATAGGACTGCTTTCACTTTGTTAGACATCCTATAACCGATTGACAAACCATCAGTTAAAACCATTAGTGCCAGGGATCGGTAGTTTGCCCAGAGAACCCAGAGAGAAGCCAAAGCCCAGAAGCCTACTTTCCTTTATTTGATTTCAGTTTGATTAATTACTTTTCTGTTTACAGTTTGGTCAAAGTGTTAGTTTATTATTTCTGCATGTTAGTTTGGGTTAATTAGTTTAATTGTTTCTGTTAGTTGGTAGTTTGATCAAACGCTGTGACTCAGCAACCAAACTCAAAACCTTTTTATTGTGACACTATTTGGGCAAAGCCGAGATTAACTAAATTGCAATTGCTTCCTCGTGGGATCGACCCTATACTTACCACTTGCTATCTTGTGTTGAGTTTAGGAATCTTTATAAATTTATTTTGGCCGCGTTAGCTTCCACGACAAAGTTTTCGCGTCGTCAAAACGTCTCTTGAGGATTGATCACATCCCAACAGAGAATCAAATAGCTGACATCTTCACCAAGCCACTGAACTCAAATCGATTCATTGCTCTAAGAAATTCTTTGTGCATGTGCACCATGCCTTAGATGCTGATCTGCATCATGCTGCCGCATTGTCATGCCTACTGAACCTCTGCCACAGCATTCTGCCTTAGTCAATTTGTGAGTTTAAAATTTTCCGAAGGAAGAGAAAATACCCAAACCACTTTAGGCAACATGGTCAAACCCATATACAAGTAATTAATACTCAATGGGTTGAGATACTATGTACTGTTGGAATTCGATATCCCGGGCTATTAAAATTTGCGGAAACTAATAACCCGATCAAAGACCTTCGCCGGAGATCACACGAACACCACGTACGAGCCGGGGCACGAGCCGAACGCACGACGCGGCCGAAGCCGCGCGCACGCCCAGCCCGAGCCCCCGTCCGTGGGGCTCGCGCGATCGAGGGGACCGATCGCACAGGGCGATCGATCGGGTGGTGCTTCCCAGCAGCCCCCGCGGCGAGTCCGGCGACTCGCCGCCGCCTGGGGTGGCCCACCTCCAGCTGGGCCGACGTGCCCAGCAGCTGCCCGCGATCGATCGTTTGATCGATCGCGCCCCGGCGTCCATCCGGGGATCGTCCCATGCCCACACCGCCGAAACCCTAGGCGGCGATCCCGCGGTCCGGTGGCTTCGCCACCACCGCGTGATCGTTCGTCTAATCCGGGTTCGACTTTCGGATCTTCGTCCTACGGTATTCTCGATAAATCCAAATCAAAATAATATCAAGGATGTTTAGATATTATACCTTCGATTCGTTGTTCGGAGAAACGAAATCAAACACCTTTGAATCTTCCCACGTATTCCTTGCACTCCGTTCGAACGTCGGGTGGGCGACGATCTATCGAACTCCTATGGATCTCCTTCAACTCTCTAGAACTATCAAATATTGATATTCTTGTCTTATGATTTATGAAGGCCATGTAGTGCTTTTATAGGCTACGTAGGGGATCTAAAGGAGGTGGAATATTGGGCTTCCAATATTGGAGATTAAATTGAGCCAAGCCCAAATCCATTAATCCTTACCAATATTAATTAATTTATTTTCCACTATATAAATTAATTGCACTCCCAATATTAAACCATATTATATCAAATAATATTTCTCCGGTTAGTATTATTTATTCCGTGTATTTAAGATTTAAATATCCATGAATAAAATTTATTTATTGCTTAATAAATTTATTCATCTCTTATATCCGAGAATAGTACCACTCAACCTTATTTATTATGCGGGAACAAATCCACTCACGAGGTTTACATAATAAATCCTTATGAGCTCATCTCGGGGATATTATCAACCCTTCCGGGATACACTGTCCCTTCAAGAATTCAAGGCATGCCATATATAAAATATAGTGACCCAACTCAACCGGTAATTAACCCAATAATTAAATCGGTTAATTCCTTTGGAAAATCAAAGTCACTTATATTAAATATTCACACCCGCAATTGTTTCGGAGATTAAGAATAAAATACTCCGAGACTTAAATCAATTATCACAGAGCAATCCTAATTGATAAGTCTCAAGCGATCCGCTCAATACACCAAGTGTACAAGTGTGATAAAATAATTAAGACAAATTATTTTCTCTCTCACACAACGACTATACCGATGGTTTGGTCCGTGTCCATCTAGGTCGTGAGCAACTGTTCGATTAAATACGAGTAACCGATAGTATGATCTTCTGTGTGACGGCGCACACCATACTAACTACAACGTATATAATCTAGGACTATAATTTGCATATATTTAATTAACAATTAATTAAAAGCAAATGAATGTTTATGTCAATAGATAAATGATAGTGTACAAGGAGTTCAGAATACTCAAATCTAGACATTAAGTATACTACTCCAACATTCTCCCACTTATACTAAGGTCTAGTCTTATCCTCCAAACTTCTGACTCCCAAACCCTTCAAGTGCTTTAAGTAAACTTCCTTAGGAAGTACTTTAGTGAAGGGGTCTGCTAGGTTGTCATCTGAAGCTATCTTGGTGACTACAGCGTCGCATCTCTTGACGATGTCTCGAATCAGGTGGTACTTGCACTCTATGTGTTTCGTAGCACTATGGGACCGTGGTTCCTTACTGTTTGCCACTGCACCGCTATTGTCACAATAAATTGTCATAGCTTTGGGCAAACTCGGAATCACATCTAAGTCCTGGAGGAAATTAAGGAACCACACTGACTCTTTCGCTGCCTCTGAGGCTGCAACATATTCAGCTTCCATGGTAGAGTCCGAAATGCACTTTTGTTTAACACTCTTCCATGATACGGCTCCACCTCCCAAAGTGTACACATAGCCTGATGTCGACTTTGTTGGAGTTGTGTACTTAATGTCTAGATTTAAGTATCGGTAAACTCCCGGTCATAGCATTTAACCTATTTAATTAATAAACAATTATTTGCATTTAATTATTATTAATTATGCAAAACTATAGTCCTGGATTTTATACGTTGTAGTTAGTATGGTGTGCATGGGCGCACAGAAGATCATACTATCGGTTACTCGTATTTAATCGAACAGTTGCTCACGACCTAGATGGACACGGACCAATCCATCGGTATAGTCGTTGTGTGAGAGAGAAAATAATTTATCTTAATTATTTTATCACACTTGTACACTTGGTGTATTGGGCGGATCAGCTTGAGATTTATTGATTAGGATTGCCTTGGATAATCAATTTAAATCTCGGAGTATTTTATTCTTAATCCCCGATATTATTGCGGGTGTGTATATTTAATATTAGAGACTTTGATTTTCCAAAGGAATTAACCGATTTAATTATTGGGTTAATTACCGGTAAAATTGGGTCGCTATATTTTATATACGACATGCCGTGAATACTTGACGGGAAAGTGTATCCCGGAAGGGTTGATAATATCCCCGAGATGAGTTCATAAGGAATTATTGTGTAAACCTCATGAGTGGATTCGTTCCGCACAATAATAAAGGTTGAACGGTACTAGTCTCGGATATAAGATATGAATATTATTTATTGAGCAATAAATAAATTTATTCATGGATATTTAAATCTTAAATACACGGAATAAATAATACTAAGTTGGAGAAATATTATTTGATATAATATGGATTAATATTGGGAGTGCAATTTTATTTATATAGTGGAAAATAAATAAAATTTAATATTGATAAGGATTAATGGATTTGGGTTGGGCCCAATTTAATCTTCAATATTTAGAAGCCCAATATTTAGTCTCCTTATGATCCCCTACGTAGCCTATATAAGCACTACATGGTCTTCACTTTTCACAACCTAAGTTACGCCAATCATAAAGTTCGAAGAGTGAGGAAGATCCATAGAGTTCGATAGATCGTCGCCCACACGACGTTCGGACGAGGTGCGAAGAATACGTAGGAAGATCGCAAGGTCGTCAACTAAATTCGTTTCTCCGTACAACGAATCAAGGTAATAATCGAGAAACCCCTTCTATGATTATTTGTGTTGATTAATCGTGATATATACATGAACGCATGATCCGGGAAAACGACGAACCTCGGGGACGGGGATTCGAGATCCCCGGCGAGGATCGAACGCGGCGGTCGAACCCTAGGGTTCGGACCGCCGGGACGCGCGGCGATGGGATGGACCATCGACCTAGGTCGATGGTCCGGGATGCCGTGGGCTGGTGCCACGGCGGATCCCAGCCGCCATCGCCGGCGGCGCGTCGGAAGCAAAGCCCTCGGCCGAAGCCGAGGGGCGATCGAGCCCGTGAGCTCGATCGCGGGTCGCTGCGGGGATGACCCGCAGCTGCCTCGTGCGCGCTACGGGTGTTCCCGTAGCAGAGGCGCACGGGGCTGACCCCATGCGAGCAGCGAGTCCGCGACTCGCTGCGGGGCTGCTACGAGCAGCCCCGGGGATCGCTACGAGCGATCCCAGCGATCTTCCGTAGACGATCGCGAGCCCCTCGCGGGGGCTCGGCTGGGCGCACGCAGCCTTCGGGCTTCGCTGGGCGTTCGGTCGGGCCCCGGCTCGTGAGGTGGTTCGCGTTCGTGGATCCGACTGGTGGGGGACTTCGGCTGGGGGCGAGCTGCGTGTCTTCGGGCGCGTAGTCTCCAAAGGTCGGACTCCTGCGGATGAGTCGGGGATCAAATCTCCGGCGATCTAGGGTTTTGATCGGGTTATCGGTTCCGCAATTTTTGATAGCCCGGGACATCGAATCCCAGCAATTGGTATCAGAGCGTTTGGTTTCGTGTTCATGTATATGTTCGATTATTGTTCTACCTTGCAGGATTTCCGGCTATCATGGTTATTTAATTATTGTTTTTTAATTAATTATCATGATTATTAAACTCTCGGACATGTCGAGATTCGTTTTATGTGGTTGAATGTTTGTAATAGTAAAAATTCGGGGGTTGACCGAATTTAGGATTTATTATTACGCACTTTTTTTTCCGGAAAATGTATAGGGTCGATTTCATGTATAGAATCGATACCGGAATTGTAATTTAGATTATTATAATTTATTTTACGTTGGTTCGATGATGAGACGATCGCCGGAAGACGAAGACGTGTGACGAAGACGAAGAGGACGAAAAACCGGGGGGGTCGATCATCCCCATGATCGATCCCCATGAGGATCGATCGACCCCATCCCGGGGGCTGCCCGCTAGGGCTTCCGGCCACGCCGGCCACCGGTGGTGGTGGCGCGTGGGCTGGGGGCGGCGGTGGTGGTGGTCCCGGGCCGTGGAGGTCGACGGTGGGGATGGCGTGGGATCTCCCAATCTCATGCTATTCCTACCAAGATCCACTTTCCTAATTAATTCGGATTTTTCTTATTTGAGTACTTTCCTTTTAGGAAACTCTCATGGAATAGGAAAAGAATTAATTGAAATTAATTTTATTCCTATTGATTTATTTCCTTCATGGAATTATTCAAAGATTAGGAATTTAATTAATTTAGTACTAAATTTATTTTTCCTATTTGATTATTCCTACTCATGGGAATATTCATAGATTAGGAATAAAAATAAATTTGGAAAGTAGTAAGTCCTAATTTATTTTATTTCCTTGTTCTATTATAGATATCTTCTAGAATATTCCAAGTTTTACTTGGATAGATTATTCTAGAGATTTAATAGAATTAGATAGGAAAATAAATAAATAAAAATATTAATAATATTTAATTTTATTTTTGATATATTCAATTGACTTAATTTTCGAATTAAGTAACTTTTGGATTAATTGAAAATAAATAGATTTAAATATTGGAGATTAATATTCCCGTCACATGAAGCATTCAAGAAACGAAGACTGAAGACTAGAAGATGCATATGAAGATAAAGCCATGATAGTCGGGAAAAATAATTCTCTAGCATTATTTTGACTATGTGATCTATGTGCTTTATTGTTTACATGCATGCTATATGTGTTTACTTTATGCACTAGATAGCGTATCCCTTTATCGTAAAAAGCTAAGTGGGAGAGGGGATGGAAACATTCCCATGGTCTCCATCACTGTTCTCTTGGTGACTTTTATGGATTTTTTGAAGTTCATATAGACAAGTCATTGTAGGAGAATTCTTGTAATTCCTCTTACAAGAAACATTGATCAAGTTTATCAAACAATGCCTAATTTGTCTTTCTGAAACTGACTTCAAGTCGACTCATTCTCACCCCGGGGAGTGGAATGGAGCCAGAGCCACTTGGTCATGTGGATGACACAAATTAGAGACCTTCGTGCCATTCTTTGATAGGTGGGTCGATTGTCTGCTCGGCTCCCTCATTTATGAGAGATAGGGTCGCTCGCATGGTGAATCACTGGTTAGAAACTTCGAGTTTCACTTATGATTCTCCGAGTCTTGATTTACGAAATCGAATGGATCTTGTAGTTGGGAGTCAATTATAAAAATCTCTTGGTGTAGTAAACGTCCACACCACGTGGCTTGCTATGCTGACGGATTTTGGATTAATTGATGTAGACAGTTATAAGTGATTGTGAAGAGTTGTGAAATTGTCGTAAACGTCCACACCACGTGGCTTGCGGTGATGTAGCGATTCCAAGCGATATACTTTAGTGCTGAGTGATGGTTTACACTTAGATACGCGTTATAGTATTCTTCCCCACGAAGTTACGCTATGATTGATGTATGACCAAAGAAAATCTAATTGCTAAATCATTTGGGTGGGTAAACGTCCACACCACGTGGCTTGCCTTACCTGATGGGATTTTAGACGCAATTAGTAATTTAATGATATTATTTGAGGGAGATAATATCGGACATTAAATTGATTGTTTGTTTACATGTGCTTATAGGTTTAGAGAATAGCTATGAACCCACTTTCTGTAATACTCAAGGAATATAAACTCACTGGTCCCAATTACATTGATTGGAAGAGAAATTTGGACATTGTCCTGACTGCTGAAGAGTACAAGTTTGTACTCTATGAGCAATGCCCTGCTGAACCCACGGCCGCCTCAACTGATGAGGAAAAAGAAGCATATCGGAAGTGGAAAAAGGCTGATGAGATGGCTAGGTGCTATATTTTGGCTTCCATGTCAAATGTACTCCAAACCCAACATGAGCCGATGAACACTGCCGAGGATATGTTATTTAACCTCAAGGAGATGTTTGGGCATCATGACCGTGCGGGGAGGCAAGAAGCAATGAGAGTCCTCATGTCGACTACTCAGTCTGAAGGAACGCCCGTTGAGGAGCACGTTCTCAAGATGATGATTTTGTTGAATGAATTGGAGGTCCTAGGAGCTATGATTGATGGTGAGACGCAAGTCGACATCATACTCCAGTCTCTGACCCCTAGTTTTGAGCAGTTTCGTATGAGTTATAATATGGGTAAACTGTCTTATACTCTTGCGCAACTCCTGACTGAACTGAAGGCGGCAAAGGGGATCTACAAGAAGGGCAAGTCTCAAGCGCTTGTGGCTACCAAGTCCAAAAGCTTGAAAGCTATTGGAGGTAGGGGCAAGAAAAGGAAGCAAGCCATAAAACCCAGTGGTGCCAAGAGGAATGGACCACGAGTGGGGGCTAGTAAGCCAAAGGGCTTGTGCTTCCGATGCAAGAAGTCTGAACACTGGAAGTCTGAATGTCCTCTCAGAGGTACGAATTTTTCTTTAGTCGTAAAAACATAGTCAGCGGTATTATCTACCAGAATTCTGGTGTGTAGATATGGAACCACTGACGGTATGTGCATTATTTTAAAATGCAGGGGTTCCAGAAAACCCGGCGACTTAGAGAAGAAGAGTTCGAGTCTACATGGGCGAAGCTGTTGGGGTAGCAGCGGTTGCAGTGGAAGACATTTATCTGTTTTAGGATTTCATTTCAGTTATTGCTTTATGTACCCCTTTATTTTGAAAAAGAACTTCGTTCTGGTTTTCTTTATTATTAATGGATATTTTATTTCTTTAATCATTTGATGGTTTGGATAAGAAATAATGGTGATATCTATTATGGTACATTAGATAGCAATATGTGAATGATGAATCCTTAGTCTACCACGATGCAACAAACCGTTATGTATAACTTGTTTTACTTATTAGATGTATTCTCCCATCAATCATTATACTTGTGAATTCTTGAACTTAGTAGTATCTATTCAAAAGGGATTCAAAAGGTCGAAATTGATTTGATCAATTATAGTTGGAGGAATGGACCTCCCGACCTAAGAGTCGATCTTGAAAGATGATACAACTGAGTTAACCTTTCTGGATAAAGGATGGAATTCGGACAAGTATAGAAAATGATTTATGATTAATGCGGTATGTGTAATCAGAGAAGGTACGAGTCATTCTTTCAAGAATACTCGAAGATGGATTAGAATACTTGTTGTGCCATAAAAGCGGAGTGTTTTCAACACAAAGCCATTATGGGGAACCTTCAAAGTATATCCATTGGAAGCCTGCGACTTGTTCGCGGAGGCTATCACCTATCTAAATAACACATAGCATAAATCAAAGATTGAGATTAAGTCTCAAGCGACTACACCATACACTGATGTGTGGATATGGTGTGTTAGAGATGAGAAATGGAATTCTAATAGCAAAAGATCAAGTTTGTTCGGAACTACCTATGTTCTATGGATAATTCTGGATACAACGGCTGGTTGTAGAATATCCTAGAAGAACAAGTAATTAAATGTTCAATAGTACTACGAACCAGATGGGTGTCCTCGCCCGGTTCTTAGAGGAAAAACTATTAGATGAACTACAATGCCCTAATTGACAAAGTACCTAAAAGATGAGGAAAGGAAAGACTGAGAACCAGCCTGACCGAGTAGTAATACACCACTAACTGCACCTAATGTTATTACTGTTATACACCGGAGCGCCATTGCAGTGGGAGGTTGTTAAACAACCAGAGATGTTCATAAGACTGGAGGAGTTTTGAACTCTGGATCTAGTAGACATGAAATCGATCCCTAGTTCTGCATAGGAATTTGCGAATTGATGAGATAGTCCATTCTATGGATTCATCAAAAGGCAAGGAGAGGTGTGTTAGAGACGTGATGGAAACAAGGGTGGTGTTTCTCGAAATTTTGTGTAGATAACATTTCATCATTGGCAACAATGTAAAAGTGTTGTCAGACATAAAATAGAGGTTGTCTAAATAAATCGTGATATAAGATTAAGATGAAGTTGGATCATGTTCTTAGAAATCTTTCGATCTCTAGATGAGAACATTTGTACTTCTCTTTAGATATCTTATACGATTATGGTTTGTTTTAAACATGCACAATTCTGAGAAAGGTTATTGCCTTTCGAGAACAGAATGCATCTATCTAAGGTATGTGTCTTGAACACATAAAGGAGATGGATATAAACAAAACAGTTTCCTACACTTCGAGTGTAGAGAGTTTTGTGGATGCAATGTTGAAAAACAAGAACCTGATATCAACTATGCGGTTAGCGTAGTGGGAGGATATCAAAGTAATCTGGATAAGAGATATTCGAATGCTGTAAAGTACTTGGAAGTACTGGATTACTGGCAAAACGAAATCTTCTTAGATTACAGTTTCTCAGATCCAAAATCAGAGAAGGACCGATGTAAGTCGATATCAGGCTATGTGTTCACTTTTAGAAGAGGTGGAACCAAAGGATGAAAGAGTGATAAGCGTGATGCTTCTCGGACTCTATCATAAACCGAATAGCAGCCTCAGAGGCAGCGGAAGTTTTGGTTAGGTTCCGGAATGACCTCTGAACTTGGATATGACTCTTGGTTCACCAAAGGCTATGTATATAGCGGTGCATGGAGAACTGGAAGAAATCATAAGTTCAAAAGGTGATGATAACACATAGAGCCAGTACCACCTGATACGAGTCATCGTCAAGGGAGACGACGCAGTAGTCACCAAGATAACTTCAGAGCGGCAACCTAGATTGCTCATTCACATAATACTTCTGGGAAGTATAACTTAAGCACGTGATGAGTATGGGAGTCGGGAGTTTGGAAGAAATGACTATACCTTAGTACAAGTGGGAGATTGTTGGAGTTGTGTACTTAATGTCTAGATTTAAGTATCGGTAAACTCCCGGTCATAGCATTTAACCTATTTAATTAATAAACAATTATTTGCATTTAATTATTATTAATTATGCAAAACTATAGTCCTGGATTTTATACGTTGTAGTTAGTATGGTGTGCATGGGCGCACAGAAGATCATACTATCGGTTACTCGTATTTAATCGAACAGTTGCTCACGACCTAGATGGACACGGACCAATCCATCGGTATAGTCGTTGTGTGAGAGAGAAAATAATTTATCTTAATTATTTTATCACACTTGTACACTTGGTGTATTGGGCGGATCAGCTTGAGATTTATTGATTAGGATTGCCTTGGATAATCAATTTAAATCTCGGAGTATTTTATTCTTAATCCCCGATATTATTGCGGGTGTGTATATTTAATATTAGAGACTTTGATTTTCCAAAGGAATTAACCGATTTAATTATTGGGTTAATTACCGGTAAAATTGGGTCGCTATATTTTATATACGACATGCCGTGAATACTTGACGGGAAAGTGTATCCCGGAAGGGTTGATAATATCCCCGAGATGAGTTCATAAGGAATTATTGTGTAAACCTCATGAGTGGATTCGTTCCGCACAATAATAAAGGTTGAACGGTACTAGTCTCGGATATAAGATATGAATATTATTTATTGAGCAATAAATAAATTTATTCATGGATATTTAAATCTTAAATACACGGAATAAATAATACTAAGTTGGAGAAATATTATTTGATATAATATGGATTAATATTGGGAGTGCAATTTTATTTATATAGTGGAAAATAAATAAAATTTAATATTGATAAGGATTAATGGATTTGGGTTGGGCCCAATTTAATCTTCAATATTTAGAAGCCCAATATTTAGTCTCCTTATGATCCCCTACGTAGCCTATATAAGCACTACATGGTCTTCACTTTTCACAACCTAAGTTACGCCAATCATAAAGTTCGAAGAGTGAGGAAGATCCATAGAGTTCGATAGATCGTCGCCCACACGACGTTCGGACGAGGTGCGAAGAATACGTAGGAAGATCGCAAGGTCGTCAACTAAATTCGTTTCTCCGTACAACGAATCAAGGTAATAATCGAGAAACCCCTTCTATGATTATTTGTGTTGATTAATCGTGATATATACATGAACGCATGATCCGGGAAAACGACGAACCTCGGGGACGGGGATTCGAGATCCCCGGCGAGGATCGAACGCGGCGGTCGAACCCTAGGGTTCGGACCGCCGGGACGCGCGGCGATGGGATGAACCATCGACCTAGGGTCGATGGTCCGGGATGCCATGGGCTGGTGCCACGGCGGATCCCAGCCGCCATCGCCGACGGCGCGTCGGAAGCAAAGCCCTCGGCCGAAGCCGAGGGGCGATCGAGCCCGTGAGCTCGATCGCGGGTCGCTGCGGGGATGACCCGCAGCTGCCTCGTGCGCGCTACGGGTGTTCCCGTAGCAGAGGCGCACGGGGCTGACCCCATGCGAGCAGCGAGTCCGCGACTCGCTGCGGGGCTGCTACGAGCAGCCCCGGGGATCGCTACGAGCGATCCCAGCGATCGTCCGTAGACGATCGCGAGCCCCTCGCGGGGGCTCGGCTGGGCGCACGCAGCCTTCGGGCTTCGCTGGGCGTTCGGTCGGGCCCCGGCTCGTGAGGTGGTTCGCGTTCGTGGATCCGACTCGTGGGGGACTTCGGCTGGAGGCGGGCTGCGTGTCTTCGGGCGCGTAGTCTCCAAAGGTCGGATTCCTGCGGATGAGTCGGGGATCCAATCTCCGGCGATCTAGGGTTTTGATCGGGTTATCGGTTCCGCAATTTTTGATAGCCCGGGACATCGAATCCCAGCAGACTTACGCCGTGTTGGAATTCGATATCCCGGGTTATTTAAATTTGCGGAAACCAATAACCCGAACGAACCCTTCGCCGGAGATCACATGAACGCCAACTCATCCGCCGGAGTCCGGCCTTTGGAGACCACGCGCCCGAAGGCACGCTGCCCGCCCCCAGCCGAACCCCCGCGAGCCGGGGTTCACGCGATCGATGATCGCGTTCGATCTTCGCGATCGATGGGGCTGCCCAGCAGCCCCCCGCGGCGAGTCCGGCGACTCGCCGCCGCCTGGAGGAGCCCCGCCTTCACGGCGGGTGGGGTGCGGCACCAGCCCGCGCCCCTGGCGATCGATCCCCGTGATCGATCGCGAGCCCTCGGCCCAGCCGAGGGTTCCTTTCCTCCGCGCGCCGCCAAACTCTAGCGGGCGATCCCGCGGTCCGATCCCGCGGTCCGGTGGCTTCGCCACCACCGCGTGATCGTTCGTCTAATCCGGGTTCGACTCTTGGATCTTGTTTTTCCGATAATTGATTTCAATATACATGAATTAAATAGCGGAATTATTTAATTCACCTTTCGATTCGTTGTGCGGAGAAACGAGATCTTATGATGACCTTGAGATCTTCCCACGTATTCCTTGCACTTGTTTTCGAACGTCGGGTGGGCGACGATCCTCCGAACACTATGGATCTCCTTCTCTCCTTTCTCTCTCTAGAATTGTGATCTTCAAGTTATGAGAATAGAGAAGACCATGTAGTGCTTTTATAGGCTACGTAGGGGATCAAAAGGAGGTGGAATATTGGGCTTCTAATATTGAAGATTAAATTGAGCCCAATGCTCAAGTCCATTAATCCTTATCAATATTAATTAATTTATTTTCCACTATATAAATTAATTGCACTCCCAATATTAAACCATATTATATCAAATAATATTTCTCCGGTAGTATTATTTATTCCGTGTATTTAAGATATAAATATCCATGAATAAAATTATTTTATTGCTAATTAATTTATTCATCTCTTATATCCGAGACTAGTACCATTCAACCTTAATTATTATGCGGAACAAATCCACCTGCAGGGTTTACATAATAATTCCTTATGAACTCATCTCGGGGATATTATCAACCCTTCCGGGATACACTTTCCCATCAAGTATTCACGGCATGTCATATATAAAATATAGCGACCCAACTTAACCGGTAATTGACCCAGTAATTAAACCGGTCAATTCCTTTGGAAAATCAAAGTCACTTATATTAAATATACACACCCGCAATAGTATCGGGGATTAAGAATAAAATACACTGAGACTTAAATCGATTATCGCCGGCAATCCTAATCGATAAATCTCAAACGATCCGCTCAATACACCAAGTGTACCAGTGTGATAAAATAATTAAGATAAAATATTTTCTCTCTCACACAACGACTATACCGATGGATTGGTCCGTGTCCATCTAGGTCGTGAGCAACTGTTCGATTAAATACGAGTAACCGATAGTATGATCTTCTGTGTGAGCCCGACACACCATACTAACTACAACGTATAGAATCCAGGACTATAATTTGCATATATTTAATTATAAATAATTAAACGCAAATAATTGTTTATTTAATTAAATAGATTAATGGCAATGGATCGTGAGTTTCCGTTACTTAAATCTAGACATTAAGTACACAACTCCAACAATCTCCCACTTGTACTAAGGTCTAGTCATTTCCTCCAAACTCCCGACTCCCATACTCATCACGTGCTTAAGTCGTACTTCCAAGAAGTACTATGTGAATGAGCAATCTAGGTTGCCGTTCTGAAGTTATCTTGGTGACTACAGCGTTGTCTCCCTCGACGATGACTCGTATCAGGTGGTACTTGCACTATATGTTATCTTACACTTATGGACTTGTAATCTTACCATTTGCCATCGCACCGCTATTTAAATAGCCTTTGGCAAATTAAGAATCACATCTAAGTCCCAGAGATTATCCCGGAGTTATACCAAAACTTCCGCTGCCTCTGAGGCCGCTTGTTTGGTTACCCATGGCAGAGTCCGAAAAGCATCGTGCTTATCACTCTTCCATGTTAAAACTCCTTCTCCTTCAATAGTGAAACACATAGCCTGATATCGACTTACACCGGTCCTCATTCGATTAGAAATCTAAGAGAATGTAATCCAAAGGAAATGCTTGTCTGCTCCGTAATCCAGAACATAGTTTCTAGTACTTCGAAAGTACTTAAAATGTTCATTACAGCAGTCGAGTATTCCTTTCTAGGATTACCTTGATATCCTCCCACTATGCTAACCGCATAGCCGATATCAGGTTCTCGTTTTTCAACATTGCATTTATCAAGCTTTCCACACTTCAAGCGTAGGAAACCGATTTTATTGCTTCTATCTCCTTTTGTGTTTCCAAAACACATATCCTTAGATAGATGCATTCCGTCTCTGAAAGGTAACAACCTTTCTCGGAATCTTGCATGTTAAAACGAACTATAATCGTATAAGATATCTAGAGAAGTACAATGTTCTTTTCTTGAGATCCTCGATCTTAAGAACATGCTCTAACTTCTTCTTTATCTCATATATCGATTTAAAAAGACAACCATTATTTTATGTCTGACAACATCTTTACATTGTTACCAATGATAAAACGCTATCTACATAAAACCTCCGAGAAACACCACTTCGTTTCCATCACGTTTCCCATACACTCGATTCGTCTATGCTTTGATGAATCCATAAAATGGACTATCTCATATATTTGCAAGTACCACGAACTCAATGCTTTGTTCCAATCCATAAATGGATCAACTAAGCTTGTACTCTAAATGATCTTGCCTCTTAGCAATAATCCTTATTGCTTTCCAAGAAGGCACATTTAGATCTAGTACCGCCTTCATGTAGATCCAGGGATTGATTTCATGTATACTAGGTCCAGAGTTCAAAACTCTCCTAGTCTTATGAATATCTCCGGTTGTCAAACAACCTCCCACTACAATGGCATTCCGGTGTATAAACAGTAATAACAGTAGGTGCAGTTAGTGGTGTACCGCTACTCGGTTCGGCTGGTTCTAAGTCTTAATCGTTTTCTCTCTTTACAAAAGTATCATGTCATTTTGGGCTTTGTGGTTCATCTAATAGTCTTCCTCTAAGAACCGGGCGTTAGAACTTATAACGTCCTTCTGGTTCATAGTACTATCGAACACACACCTTTTGTTCTTCTAGGATATTCTACAACCACATTAGAATGTGCCGTTGTTTCCAAGACATATCCATAGAACATAGGTAGTTCCGTTTAACTCATGTTTTTACTTATTTCTATAAGAGTTCCATTTCTTATTTCCGACACACCAATCCTACAGAGGACTGTATGGTGTAGTCACTTGGGATCCAATCCCAAGCTCTGATCATAAATCAGAGTCAATCAATTCTAATACTTGTCCGGATCTCATATCTTATATCCATAAAGGATTGCTTAGTCGTATTATCTTCCAAATTAGATTCTTAGGTCGGAAGGTCCACTCCTTCAACTTAATTGATCTTATAATCAATTTTCGACCTTTGAACTTCTTATTTGAATAAATATGACTTAGCATAAGAATCCACAAGTATAAATGATTTAATAAAGAAATCTCTTATTAGTAAAACGAGTTATGTATAACGGTTCGTTGCATCGTGGTGGACTCAGGATTCATCATTTATATATTGCTAGCTAATGTACCAAAATAGATAATATCATTATTTCTTCTTATAACCATCAAATGATTAAAAGAAATAAAATATTCATTCATTAGAAATCCAGAACAAAGTTCTTTCTAATATGAAGGGTACATAAAAGCAATAACTTAAAATGAAATCCTATAAAATGTCCTCCACTGCAACTGCTGCCTCCTCCACAGCATTGCCCATGTAGACTACGATCTTTTCTTTTCTAAGTCGTCGGGTTTCCTGGAACCTTTGCATTTGAAATGCACATACCGTCAGTGGTTCCATATCTACACACCAGGTTCCGGTAGATAATACCACTGACTATGTTTCACGACTAAAGAAAATTTCGTACTTTTGAGAGGATAATCAGACTTCCAGTACCCAGACTGTTTGCATCGAGAAAACTTGCCTTATGGCTTTTGCTGGGATTCGATGTCCCGGGCTATCAAAAATTGCGGAACCGATAACCCGACCGAAAACCCGTCGCCGGAGTTCGCACGAACACCAACTCATCCGCAGGAGTCCGACCTTTGGAGACTACGCGCCCGAAGACACGCAGCCCGCCCCCAGCCGATTTTCTCCCACGAGTCGGAAATTACGAACGCGAACACCACGCGAAGAACCGGGCTCGACGAGAGCATCGCCGCGGGATGAACCCGCGGCTAAACCCTAGCCAAACCCCATCCGCGGGGTTCGCGATCGCCGTGCATGGCGATCGCCGGGGCTGTTTGGAACAGCCCCCTGGCGGTGAGTCCGGCGACTCACCGCCGCCATCCGACGGGAGGAGGGGCGCCCAGTCGAGGCACCAGCCCTCGACAGCCCCGCGATCGAGCTAGGGCTCGATCGCTCCAGCCGCGGCATCCAGCCGCGGCTGCCCCCCCGCTGCGCACGCCGCCGTCGAAGGGGTGGCTGGGGTCCGCCACGGCACCAGCCCGTGGCACCCCAGCGATCGACCGAAGTCGATCGCGTGCCCCGGCGTCCAGCCGGGGTTCCCCTTGCGGCGCGCGGTACCGGCGGTCGAACCCTAGGGTTCGGCCGCCCCTCTCGATTCCGACGGGGATCGAGCGATCCCCGTATCCCAGTTTCGACGCTTTCCCGGATCGTCTTGTTCATGTACACATCACGATTAAACGATACAATTAATCAAGAAGGGGGTTTCTCGATTATACCTTCGAATCGTTGTACGGAGAAACGAATTCGGTTGATGACCTTGTGACCTTCCCGCGTATTCCTTGCACCTTGTCCGAACGTCGTGTGGGCGACGATCTATCGAACACTATGGATCCTCCTCACTCTCAAGATTTATGAATTCCGTAGGTCAATTAATTCTCTCTTGAAAAGTGAAGACCATGTAGTGCTTATATAGGCTACGTAGGGGATCATAAGGAGAATAAATATTGGGCTTCAATATTGAAAATTAAATTGGGTCCAACCCAAATCCATTAATTCTTATCAATATTAATTTTATTTATTTTCCACTATATAAATAAAATTGCACTCCCAATATTATTCCATATTATATCAAATAATATTTCTCCATCTTAGTATTATTTATTCCGTGTATTTAAGATTTAAATATCCATGAATAAATTTATTTATTGCTTAATAAATAATATTCATATCTTATATCCGAGACTAGTACCGTTCAACCTTTATTATTGTGCGGAACGAATCCACTCATGAGGTTTACACAATAATACCTTATGAACTCATCTCGGGGATATTATCAACCCTTCCGGGATACACTGCCCCTTCAAGAATTCACGGCATGCCATATATAAAATATAGTGACCCAACTTAACCGGTAATTAACCCAATAATTAAATCGGTTAATTCCTTTGGTAAATCAAAGTCACTTATATTAAATATACACACCCGCAATTGTTTCAGGGATTAAGAATAAAATACTCCGAGTCTCAAATCAATTATCGCCGAGCAATCCTAATTGATGAGTCTCAAGTGATCCGCCCAATACACCAAGTGTACAAGTGTGATAAAATAATTAAGATAAATCATTTTCTCTCTCACACAACGACTATACCGATGGATTGGTCCGTGTCCATCTAGGTCGTGAGCAACTGTTCGATTAAATACGAGTAACCGATAGTATGATCTTCTGTGTGCCCATGCCCCACCATACTAACTACAACGTATAAAATCCAGGACTATATTTTGCATAATTTAATTGCAAATAATTGTTTATTAATTAAATAGGTTAAATGCCATGACCGGGAGTTTACCGGTACTCAAATCTAGACATTAAGTACACAAATCCAACAATCTCCCACTTGTACTAAGGTCTAGTCATTTCCTCCAAACTCCCGACTCCCATACTCATCACGTGCTTAAGTTATACTTCCCAGAAGTATTGTGTGAATGAGCAATCTAGGTTGCCGATCTGAAGTTATCTTGGTGACTACAGCGTCGTCCCTCTGACGATGACTCGTATCAGGTGGTACTGGCTCTATGTGTTATCATCACTTTTCGAACTTATGACTTCTTCCAGTTCTCCACGCACCGCTATGTACATAGCCTTTTGGTGAACCAAGAATCATATCCAAGTTCAGAGGTCATTCCGGAACCTAACCAAAACTTCCGCTGCCTCTGAGGCTGCTATTCGGTTTATGATAGAGTCCGACAAGCATCACGCTTATCACTCTTTCATCCTTAGGTTCCACCTCTTCTAAAAGTGAACACATAGCCTGATATCGACTTACACTGGTCTTTCTCCGATTTTTGATCTGAGAAACTGTAATCTAAGAAAATTTCGTATTGCTGGTAATCCAGTACATCCAAGTACCTTACAGCATTCGAATATTTCTTATCCAGATTACTTTGATATCCTCCCACTACGCTAACCGCATAGTTGATATCAGGTTCTTGTTTTTCAACATTGCACCTACAAAGCTCTCCTCACTCGAAGTGTAGGTAACTGCTTTGTCCATATCCATCTCCTTTCATGTGTTCGAAACACATACCTTTAGATAGACATATTCTGTTCCAGAAAGGCAATAACCTTTCTCAGAATTGTGCATATTTAAAACAAACCATAATCGTATAAGATATCTTAAGAGAAGTACAAATGTTCATATCTAGAGATCGAAAGATTTCTAAGAACATGATCCAACTTCATCTTAATCTTATATCTCGATTTATTTGGACAACCTCTATTTTATGTCTGACAACACTTTTACATTGTTGCCAATGATGAAGTGTTATCTACACAAAATTCCGAGAAACACCACCCTTGTTTCCATTACGTCTCTAACACACCTTTCTCGCAAATCTATGCAGACCTAGGGATCGATTTCATGTATACTAGATCCAGAGTTTAAAACTCCTCCAGCCTTATGAACATCTCTGGTTGCTTAACAACCTCCCACTGCAATGGCGTTCCGGTGTATAACAGTAATAACATTAGGTGCAGTTAGTGGTGTACCGCTACTCGGTCAGGCTGGTTCTCAGTCTCTCCTTTCCTCATTTAAAGTACTATGTCAGTTAGGGCATTGTAGTTCATCTAATAGTCTTCCTCTAAGAACCGGGTGAGGATACCCATCTGGTTCGTAGTACTATTGAACATACAATTACTTGTTCTTCTAGGATTATTCTACAACCACATAGAATGTGCCGTTGTATCCAGAAATATCCATAGAACATAGGTAGTTCCGAACAAACTTTTTCTTTTACTATTAGAATTCCATTTCTCATTTCTGACACACCATATCCACACATCAGTGTATGGTGTAGTCCCTTGAGACTTAATCTCAATCTCTGATTTATGCTATGTGTTATTTAGATAGGTGATAGCCTCCGCGATCAAGTCGCAGGCCTTTAATGGATATACTTTGAAGGTTCCCCATAGTGGCTTTGTGTTAAAACACTCCGCTTTTATGGCACAACAAGTAGTCTAATCCATCTTCGAGTATTCTTGGAAGAACGACTCGTACCTTCTCTAATTACACATACCGCATTAATCATTAATCATTTTCTATACTTGTCCGAATTCCATCCTTTATCCAGAAAGGTTAACTCAGTTGCATCATCTATCAAGATCGATTCTTAGGTCGGGAGGTCCATTCCTCCAACTATAATTGATCAAATCAATTTCGACCTTTTGAATCCCTTTTGAATAGATACTACCAAGTTTAAGAATTCACTAGTATAATGATTAATAAGAGAGACACATCTAATAAGTAAAACAAGTTACACATAACGGTTTGTTGCATCGTGGTAGACTAAGTATTCATCATTCACATATTGCTATCTAATGTACCATAATAGATATCACCATTATTTCTTATCCAAACCATCAAATGATTAAAGAAATAAAATATCCATTAATAATAAAGAAAACCAGAACGAAGTTCTTTTTCAAAATAAAGGGGTACATAAGCAATAACTGAAATGAAAACTTAAACAGATAAATGTCTTCCACTGCAACCGCTGCTACCCCAACAGCTTCGCCCATGTAGACTCGAATTCTTCTTCTCTAAGTCGCCGGGTTTTCTGGAACCCCTGCATTTAAAGAAATGCACATACCGTCAGTGGTTCCATATCTACACACCAGAATTCTGGTAGATAATACCGCTGACTATGTTTTTACGACTAAAGAAAAATTCGTACCTCTGAGAGGACATTCAGACTTCCAGTGTCCAGACTTCTTGCATCGGAAGCACAAGCCCTTTGGCTTACTAGCCCCCACTCGTGGTCCATTCCTCTTGGCACCACTGGGTTTCATGGCTTGCTTCCTTTTCTTGCCCCTACCTCCAATAGCTTTCAAGCTTTTGGGCCCGGTAGTCACAAGCGCTTGAGACTTGCCCTTCTTGAAGATCCCCTCTGCCGCCTTCAGTTCAGTCAGGAGTTGCGCAAGAGTATAAGATAGTTTACCCATATTATAGCTCATACGAAACTGCTCAAACTTAGGGGTCAGAGACTGGAGTATGATGTCGACTTGCGTCTCATCATCAATGGATGCTCCTAGGACCTCAAGTTCATTCAACAAACTCATCATCTTAAGAACGTGCTCCCCAACGGGCGTTCCTTCAGACTGAGTAGTCGACATAAGGACTCTCATGGCTTCTTGCCTCGCCGCACGATCCTGCTCCCCAAACATCTCCTTGAGGTTAGTCATCATATCCCGGGCAGTGTCCATCGGCTCATGTTGGGTTTGGAGTACATTTGACATGGAAGCCAAAATATAACACCTAGCCATTTCATCAGCCTTTTTCCACTTCCGATATGTTGTCTTTTCCTCATCAGTTGAGGCAGCCGTGGGCTCAGCAGGGCATTTATCAGAGAGTACAAACTTGTACTCTTCAGCAGTCAGGACAATGTCCAAATTTCTCTTCCAATCAATATAATTGGAACCAGTGAGTTTATGTTCCTTGAGTATCACAGAAAGTGGATTCATAGCTATTCTCTAAACCTATAAGCACATGTAAACAAACAATCAATTTAATATCCGATATTATCTCCCTCAAATAATATCATTAAATTACTAATTGCGTCTAAAATCCCATCAGGTAAAGCAAGCCACGTGGTGTGGACGTTTACCCACCCAAATGATTTAGCAATTAGTTTTTCTTCGGTCATACATCAATCATAGCGTAACTTCGTGGGGAAGAATACTACAACGCGTATCTAAGTGTAAACCATCACTCAGCACTAAAGTAGATCGCTTGGAATTGCTACGTCACCGCAAGCCACGTGGTGTGGACGTTTACGACAATTTCACAACTCTTCACAATTACTTATAACTGTCTACATCAATTAATCCAAAACCCGTCGGCACAGCAAGCCACGTGGGGTGGACGTTTACTACACCAAGAGATCTTTATAATTGACTCCCAATTACAAGAACCATTCGATTTCGTAAATCAAGACTCGGAGAATCATAAGTGAAACTCGAAGTTTCTAACCAGTGATTCACCATGCGAGCGACCCTATCTCTCATAAATGAGGGAGCCGAGCAGACAAACGACCCACCTATCAAAGAATGGCACGAAAGTCTCTAATTTGTGTCATCCACATGACCAAGTGGCTCTGGCTCCATTCCACTCCCCGGGGTGAGAATGAGTCGACTTGAAGTCAGTTTCAGAAAGACAAATTAGGCATTGTTTGATAAACTCAATCAATGTTTCTTGTAAGAGGAATTACAAGAATTCTCCTCTAATGACTTGTCTATATGAACTTCGAAAGTCCATAAAAGTCACCAAGAGAACAACAATGGAGACCATGGGAATGTTTCCATCCCCTCTCCCACTTAGCTTTTTACGATAAAGGGATACGCCATCTAGTGCATAAAATAAACACATATAGCATGCATGAAAGCAATAAAGCACATAGGTCACATAGTCAAAATAATGCTAGAGAATTATTTTCCCGACTATCATGGCTTTATCTTCATATGCATCCTCTAGTCTTCAGTCTTCGTTTCTTGAATGCTCCATGTGACGAGAATATTAATTTCCAATATTTAAATCTATTTATTTTCAATTAATCCAAAAGTTACTTAATTCGAAAATTAAGTCAATTGAATATATCAAAAATAAAATTAAATATTATTAATATTTTTATTTATTTATTTTCCTATCTAGTTCTTATTAAATCTTTAGAATAATCTATCCAAATAAAATTTGGAATATTCTAGAAGACATCTATAATAGAACAAGGAAATAAAATAAATAGGGACTTACTACTTTCCAAATTTATTTTTATTCCCAATCCATGAATATTCCCATGAGTAGGAATAATCAAATAGGAAAAAATAAATTTAGTGCTAAATTAATTAAATTTCCAATCTATGAAAAAAATTCCATGAAGGAATTAAATCAATAGAAATAAAATTAATTTAAATTAATTCTTTTCCTAATCCATGAGAATTTCCTAAAAGGAAAGTACTCAAATAGGAAAAATCCGAATTAATTAGGAAAGTAATTTCTTGGTAGGAATAGCATGGGATTGGGAGATCCCACGCCATCCCCACCATGTGATGGATCGGCCGGCCACTCGGGGAGGAGCGCCGCCGCCGCCTAGCCACGCCGGCTAGGCTATGGGTCGATCCTATGAAGGTGATCGATCCCAAGCCCTACTCTCTTCGTCACTTCTTCGTCTTCCGGCGATCGTCTCATCATCGAACCAACGTAAATAATTTACAAAAAATTAAATTACACTATCCGGTATCGATTCTATACATGAAATCGACCCTATACATTTTCCGGAAAATAAAGTACGTAATAATAAATCCTAAATTCGGTCAACCCCCGAATTTTTACTATTACAACATTCAACCACACTAAAAACGAATCTCGACATGTCCGAGAGTTTAATAATCATGATAATTAATTAAAAAACAATTAATTAAATCCAACCATGATAGCCGGAAATCCTGCAAGGTAGAACAATAATCGAATATGTACATGAACACGAAACCAAACGCTCTGATACCAATTGCTGGGATTCGATGTCCCGGGCTATCAAAAATTGCGGAACCGATAACCCGACCGAAAACCCGTCGCCGGAGTTCGCACGAACACCAACTCATCCGCAGGAGTCCGACCTTTGGAGACTACGCGCCCGAAGACACGCAGCCCGCCCCCAGCCGATTTTCTCCCACGAGTCGGAAATTACGAACGCGAACACCACGCGAAGAACCGGGCTCGACGAGAGCATCGCCGCGGGATGAACCCGCGGCTAAACCCTAGCCAAACCCCATCCGCGGGGTTCGCGATCGCCGTGCATGGCGATCGCCGGGGCTGTTTGGAACAGCCCCCTGGCGGTGAGTCCGGCGACTCACCGCCGCCATCCGACGGGAGGAGGGGCGCCCAGTCGAGGCACCAGCCCTCGACAGCCCCGCGATCGAGCTAGGGCTCGATCGCTCCAGCCGCGGCATCCAGCCGCGGCTGCCCCCCCGCTGCGCACGCCGCCGTCGAAGGGGTGGCTGGGGTCCGCCACGGCACCAGCCCGTGGCACCCCAGCGATCGACCGAAGTCGATCGCGTGCCCCGGCGTCCAGCTGGGGTTCCCCTTGCGGCGCGCGGTACCGGCGGTCGAACCCTAGGGTTCGGCCGCCCCTCTCGATTCCGACGGGGATCGAGCGATCCCCGTATCCCGGTTTCGACGCTTTCCCGGATCGTCTTGTTCATGTACACATCACGATTAAACGATACAATTAATCAAGAAGGGGGTTTCTCGATTATACCTTCGAATCGTTGTACGGAGAAACGAATTCGGTTGATGACCTTGTGACCTTCCCGCGTATTCCTTGCACCTTGTCCGAACGTCGTGTGGGCGACGATCTATCGAACACTATGGATCCTCCTCACTCTCAAGATTTATGAATTCCGTAGGTCAATTAATTCTCTCTTGAAAAGTGAAGACCATGTAGTGCTTATATAGGCTACGTAGAGGATCATAAGGAGAATAAATATTGGGCTTCAATATTGAAAATTAAATTGGGTCCAACCCAAATCCATTAATTCTTATCAATATTAATTTTATTTATTTTCCACTATATAAATAAAATTGCACTCCCAATATTATTCCATATTATATCAAATAATATTTCTCCATCTTAGTATTATTTATTCCGTGTATTTAAGATTTAAATATCCATGAATAAATTTATTTATTGCTTAATAAATAATATTCATATCTTATATCCGAGACTAGTACCGTTCAACCTTTATTATTGTGCGGAACGAATCCACTCATGAGGTTTACACAATAATACCTTATGAACTCATCTCGGGGATATTATCAACCCTTCCGGGATACACTGCCCCTTCAAGAATTCACGGCATGCCATATATAAAATATAGTGACCCAACTTAACCGGTAATTAACCCAATAATTAAATCGGTTAATTCATTTGGTAAATCAAAGTCACTTATATTAAATATACACACCCGCAATTGTTTCAGGGATTAAGAATAAAATACTCCGAGTCTCAAATCAATTATCGCCGAGCAATCCTAATTGATGAGTCTCAAGTGATCCGCCCAATACACCAAGTGTACAAGTGTGATAAAATAATTAAGATAAATCATTTTCTCTCTCACACAACGACTATACCGATGGATTGGTCCGTGTCCATCTAGGTCGTGAGCAACTGTTCGATTAAATACGAGTAACCGATAGTATGATCTTCTGTGTGCCCATGCCCCACCATACTAACTACAACGTATAAAATCCAGGACTATATTTTGCATAATTTAATTGCAAATAATTGTTTATTAATTAAATAGGTTAAATGCCATGACCGGGAGTTTACCGGTACTCAAATCTAGACATTAAGTACACAACTCCAACAGCTTTCTCGTCCCATCTAGTGGTCCAAAAGGAACCACTGGGTTTCTTGGCTTTCTTGTCCTTTCCCCCGATTCATGCCTTTAGGTTCGAAACCTTTGGCATTGGCCACAAGAGCTTGCGATTTCCGTCTCAACTCGTCTAAAAGGTCAATCATCTCAAAAACGTTTTTAAGCGTTTCCTCGAAGCGACTGGCCTTTATGAGTATCCTCATCGCTTCTTGTCTAGCCGCCTATGACAATAGGCTCGGGAGGACAAAGCTCCCTGAGTACAAACTTGTACTCTTTAACATTTTGGGTAATGTCTAGATCTCTATTCCAATCATTACATTTTAGGGACCAGTGAGTTAAAATCCTTACGTATCACATAAAGTGGGTTCAAGGCCATTTCCTAATCTATGAGCACATATAACAACAAACAATCGATTTAATCTCCGATATTATCTCCCTCAAATAATATCATTAAACCACTAATCACATCTAAAATCCCATCAGATATGGCAAGCCACGTTCGTGTGGACGTTTACCTATCCAAATGATTTAGCAATTAGATTTGCTTCGGTCGTACATCAATTATAGCGTTACTTCGTTGGGAAGAATACTATAAAGCGTACCTAAGTGTAAACCATTACTCAGTATCTAAGAAGATTGTTTGGGACACGCATATTCACCGCAAGCCACGTTAGTGTGGACGTTTACGTTAACATACGCTCCTTTACTCCCCTCTATAACTGTCTACATCACTTAATCCAAAATCCCATTCAGTATAGCAAACCACGTTCGTGTGGACGTTTACTACACCAAAAGATTTTTATAAGTGACTCCCAATTACTTGATCCATTCGATTTTCGTAAATCAAGACTCGGAGAATCATAAGTGAAACTCGAAATTTCTAACCAGTGATTCACCATGCGAACAACCCTATCTCTCATAGAATGAGGGAGCCGAGCAGACAATCGATCCATTTCAAGAAATGGTACGAAGGTCTCTAATTTGTGTCATCCACATGACCAAGTGGCTTTGGCTCCATTCCACTCCCCGGGGTGAGAATGAGTCGACTTGAAATCAGTTTCAGAAAGACAAATTAGGCATTGTTTGATAAACTTAATCAATATTTCTCGTAAGAGGAATTACAAGAATTCTCCTCCAATGACTTGTTTATACGAACTTCAAAAGTCCATAAAAGTCACCAAGAGAACAGCAATGGAGACCATGGGTATGTTTCCATACCCTCTCCCACTTAGCTTTTTACAATAAAGGGATACGCTATCTAATGCATAATTAAATACACATAAGCATAATAACAAACATACATTTCATGCAAGTACGTTCACAAATAATCAAATAATTACTCAAGTAAAATTATTTCTCGACTATTCGTACCTTGATGAATTCCAGCATGCTTGTCTTGAGTCTTCATTCTACGTCTTGAATACTTTGCAGAGCGACGGAAAAATTCTTTGATTCTCATATTTAATTTATTTTAAATAAAATCCAAGATTCCAATTCAAAATAAATTTGAATCAATCTAATGATTTTAAATAAAATACTCCAATTAAATAAAATCAATTCCATTGATTTCCATATTTAATTCTATTTTAAATAAAATCCAATATTTTCCAATCCAAAATAAATTTTGAATTAATCTAATGATTTTAAATAAAATACTTAAATTAAATAAAATCAATATTATTAAAATCCATTGATCTCCATATTTAATTCTATTCTAAATAAAATCCAAGATTTTCCAATCCAAAATAAATTTTGAATTAATCTAATGATTTTAAATAAAATACTTAAATTAAATAAAATTAATATCATTAAAATCTATTGATCTCCATATTTAATTCTATTCTAAATAAAATCCAAGATTTTCCAATCCAAAATAAATTTTGAATTAATCTAATGATTTTAAATAAAATACTTAAATTAAATAAAATCAATATTTTAATAATTTCTCAATCCTATTTAGATTAGATCTCAAGAATCCTAATCAAAATCGAACTTTGATTCTTCTTAAGACTTCTAATCCAAGTAGGTATAGGATATCTAGAGAAACTAGGATTTTCTTTCCTAATTTAACTCTCCATCTAGTTTCATTATTTAATTCCATAATTAAGAAATCTAATCCAAATAGAATTTGAATTAATTCCAAAATTAAATTAAATAAAATTAGAAAGATTAAATTATTTCCGGAAAGATCGGATTTACCGGGACGAACCGAAAATCGAATTTCCGGTCGACCCAATCGAACCCATCGAAACCACTTCCATGCGTATCAATTAATTGGCTCCATGCATGCATAAATATACAAACCATTAATCTCATGCATATGCCACGACATGTCATGCATCATCGTGCATGTAGGACCATTGTCCAAGCATTATGAATTAATTCATACAGTCCATATGCAAACGCAAATTGCATGATATACAGCAGCGGGAAAAATTCCCAGAAGCTGCATCTTCGACCGATTGTCTTGCCGACGCCCGCGTGTACCTTTGCCGGAGCAGCCGACTCCCGGTATGACGCCGCCACCGACGTCACGCCATCGACTACGCTTCAGCAACACGCCCAGCCGCTGCCTCACGCAGACCGAGATGGCAGCGAAGCCGCGACTCACGTCCCGCGTTCACGCGACCGCCGAGCACAACCGCTGGCTGCCGGCGAACCACCACCACTGGTGGCACACGCCGACATGCCCAGCTGTGTTCATGTCACGCCCAGCAGCCCGCTCCGAGCCCAGCAGCAGCCCGCTCCGAGCCCGTACAGCCCGCACCGAGCCCGTACAGCCCGCACAGCAGCAGCCCGCTCCGAGCCTAGCAGCCCGTGCAAAAGGGTTTCGTCCGTGTTGCGCCAACGCGACTGCCGAGCGTAGCTTCCGGCTGCCGGCGAACCACCACCACTGGTGGCACACGCCGGCAAGCCCAGCCATGCCCTTGCTCACGTACAGCAACACACGCAGCCCCTTTCCGAGCCCACGGTCGATTAATACCGGTTCGATTATTCCGAAAAACCCTCGATTTTAATAATTTATTTTTTCCGTCCAACACAATTCATACGAGAGAGAAAAACAAGTACGTAGAACAATATAGCACAATAATTTAACAATTTAAATTAATCTATGGCTATAAACAACGACAATCGATTATCGAAACAATTAACGAAAAAACGTAACCGCTCGCTCTGATACCAATTGTTGGAATTCGATATCCCGGGTTATTTAAATTTGCGGAAACCAATAACCCGAACGAACCCTTCGCCGGAGATCACATGAACGCCAACTCATCCGCCGGAGTCCGGCCTTTGGAGACCACGCGCCCGAAGGCACGCAGCCCGCCCCCAGCCGAACCCCCGCGAGCCGGGGTTCACGCGATCGATGATCGCGTTCGATCTTCGCGATCGATGGGGCTGCCCAGCAGCCCCCCGCGGCGAGTCCGGCGACTCGCCGCCGCCTGGAGGAGCCCCGCCTTCACGGCGGGTGGGGTGCGGCACCAGCCCGCGCCCCTGGCGATCGATCCCCGTGATCGATCGCGAGCCCTCGGCCCAGCCGAGGGTTCCTTTCCTCCGCGCGCCGCCAAACCCTAGCGGGCAATCCCGCGGTCCGGTGGCTTCGCCACCACCGCGTGATCGTTCGTCTAATCCGGGTTCGACTCTTGGATCTTGTTTTTCCGATAATTGATTTCAATATACATGAATTAAATAGCGGAATTATTTAATTCACCTTTCGATTCGTTGTGCGGAGAAACGAGATCTTATGATCACCTTGAGATCTTCCCACGTATTCCTTGCACTTGTTCGAACGTCGGGTGGGCGACGATCCTCCGAACACTATGGATCTCCTTCTCTCCTTTCTCTCTCTAGAATTGTGATCTTCAAGTTATGAGAATAGAGAAGACCATGTAGTGCTTTTATAGGCTACGTAGGGGATCAAAAGGAGGTGGAATATTGGGCTTCTAATATTGAAGATTAAATTGAGTCCAATGCTCAAGTCCATTAATCCTTATCAATATTAATTAATTTATTTTCCACTATATAAATTAATTGCACTCCCAATATTAAACCATATTATATCAAATAATATTTCTCCGGTAGTATTATTTATTCCGTGTATTTAAGATATAAATATCCATGAATAAAATTAATTTATTGCTAATTAATTTATTCATCTCTTATATCCGAGACTAGTACCATTCAACCTTAATTATTATGCGGAACAAATCCACCTGCAGGGTTTACATAATAATTCCTTATGAACTCATCTCGGGGATATTATCAACCCTTCCGGGATACACTTTCCCATCAAGTATTCACGGCATGTCATATATAAAATATAGCGACCCAACTTAACCGGTAATTGACCCAGTAATTAAACCGGTCAATTCCTTTGGAAAATCAAAGTCACTTATATTAAATATACACACCCGCAATAGTATCGGGGATTAAGAATAAAATACACTGAGACTTAAATCGATTATCGCCGGCAATCCTAATCGATAAATCTCAAACGATCCGCTCAATACACCAAGTGTACCAGTGTGATAAAATAATTAAGATAAAATATTTTCTCTCTCACACAACGACTATACCGATGGATTGGTCCGTGTCCATCTAGGTCGTGAGCAACTGTTCGATTAAATACGAGTAACCGATAGTATGATCTTCTGTGTGGGCCCGACACACCATACTAACTACAACGTATAGAATCCAGGACTATAATTTGCATATATTTAATTATAAATAATTAAACGCAAATAATTGTATATTTAATTAAATAGATTAATGGCAATGGATCGTGAGTTTCCGTTACTTAAATCTAGACATTAAGTACACAACTCCAACACGCCGGTCCTTATCAGCTTGGAAATCCGAATCTGTGTAACCCAAAGGAATCAGATTGTCTGCTCCGTATCTCAGAACATAATCCTTAGTATTTCGCAAATACTTGAAAATGCTCTTTACGGCAGTCCAATGAGCCTTTCCATGGTTACTCTGATATCTTGTCACTACGCCAACAGCATAGCAGATATCATGAGGTCTCGTGCATAACATTGCATACATTAGGCTTCCCACTGCCGAAGCGTAGGGAACTGCTTTCATGTCATCTTTCTCCTCTTGTGTCTGAGGACACATTTCCTTAGAAAGATAAGTTCCTTTGCTGAAGGGCAACTCACTCTTCTTGGAATCTTGCATGTTAAAACGAGCCAGAATCGTGTTTATGTAAGATTGCTGGGAAAGGTACAATGTTCTATTCCGGCGATCCCTTATAACCTTGATCCCTAGAACATGTCCAACCTCCCCTAAATCTTTCATATCGAATTGTCTAGACAACCATCCCTTTATGTCTGATAACATCCTTACATTGTTGCCAATGAGAAGTATGTCGTCTACATAAAGCACGAGGAACACCCATTTCTTTCCATCACGTTTCCAATACACACACGATTCGTCCATGCTTTGAATGAATCCAAAAGATTGGACTACTTCATCAAACCGCAGGTTCCACGATCTCGAGGCTTGTTTCAATCCATAAATGGATCGATTAAGCTTGCACATTAGATGATCTCGCCCCTTAGCAATGAATCCTTCTGGTTGTTTCATATAAATCGTCTCGTCAAGACTTCCATTTAGGAAAGCTGTCTTGACATCCATTTGCCACACCTCATAGTTCATATGAGCTGCTATGGATAAGAGAATCCGGATCGACTTTATCTTGGCTACCGGCGAGGAGGTCTCCTCATAATCGATTCCCTCTTTCTGAGTATATCCTTTCGCAACAAGCCGAGCTTTAAAGGTTTCAACCTTTCCGTCAGATCCTCTCTTTCTCTTGTAGACCCATTTACACCCAATTGGCTTTACGCCGCTTGGTGGTTCTACAAGATCCCAGACTTTATTAGAATCCATAGATTCTATTTCGGATTTCATCTCTTTCTTCCAAGAAGGCGCATCTATATCTTGTACCGCCTCATCATAGGTCCAGAGATCGACTTCATGAAATCCGGGTGCCGAGTCCGAAGACTCACCCAGTCCAATCCATCTGTCTGGTTGTTTAACAACCCTCCCACTACGACGGCGTTCCGGTGTATCAACAGTGACAGTATTAGATGCAGGTTCTAGTGGTGTATCTACACTCGGTTCGGCTGTATCTAAGTCTTCTTTGTTACCTCTCAACTCATCAAGCATTATGTCACTTTTGGGCTTGTGGTCCATGACATAGTCTTCCTCTAAGAACCGAGCGTTAGTACTTATAACGATCTTCTGGTCCGTAGGACTATAGAACATGCCACCCTTAGTTCCTCTAGGATATCCTATAAACAACCGCACTTCAGTACGAGGTTCTAACTTATCAGCCCCTGTCTTCAACACGTGTGCAGGACACCCCCAGATCCGAACGTGTCTCAGGCTAGGCTTGCGCCCGCTCCAACGTTCCATGGGTGTTGAAGGAACTGTTTTAGATGGAACCAAGTTCAGAATGTGCGCCGCTGTTTCTAAGGCATATCCCCAGAACATAATAGGTAAATCCGAGTAACTCATCATTGAACGTACCATCTCCATAAGAGTCCTATTCCTTCGTTCTGACACACCATTCTGCTGAGGAGTATATGGTGAAGTCATTTGAGAATCAATCTCATTCTCTGCCAAGTATGCCTTGAATTCTCCAGACAGGTACTCGCCTCCGCGATCAGATCGGAGGCATTTTATAGATTTACCATGAAGGTTCTCCACAAGAGCCTTGAATTCCTTGAACTTGTCAAAGGATTCGCTCTTGCGGCGCATCAGGTATACAAATCCATACATCAGAGTGAATCAAATCCAATACTTGTTCGGATCTCCGTCCTTTACCAGAAAAAGAACGCTTGGTCATTTTACCCTCCAAACAGGATTCGCAGGTTGGAAGGTCCTCTCCTTCTATGCCGCTAATGAGACCATCAGCTTTCAACCTTTGAATTCTATTCGAATTAATATGACCTAGCCTTAGATGCCACAAGTATAATTGATTCATTTTAGAAGGTTCCTTTCTCTTATTGGTGTTCGTAGATGTGTTATTACTCTCGGTTAGTTGCATCGTGTTAGACTCCGGATTTAGAACATACAAATCGTCTATCAATGTACCAGAACAGATAATCTCACTATTTCTTCTTATGACCACAGAGTGATCAAAAGAAACAAAATATCCATTCAGAATTAGCTTAGAAACCGAAATTAAATTCTTTCTAAAATTCGGTACATAAAGACAATTTTGTAAAACTAAAATCCTATCACTACTAAAGCGTAAGTGAACGTCTCCCACTGCAACAACCGCCACCTTCGCGGCATTGCCCATGTAGACCACGATATATCTCTCCCTCTCTAAGTCTCCGGGTTTCCTGGAACCCCTGCAATGAATTGCAGACATGGTCAGTGGCGCCCGTATCTACACACCAGGTGCTGGTAGATATCACCGCTGACAATGTTTCAGTGACTAAGGAAAATTTCGTACCTTTGATGAGAGGACAATCAGACCTCCAGTGCCCAAACTGCTTGCATCGAAAGCATCTGCCCAATGGCTTGCCTCTCCCAATCCGTGGTTTTAAACCACTGGGTCTCTTTGCACGCTTTTCCTTTAGCCTTGCCACAAAAGCTTGTGATTCTCTTAACTTACGCACAAACTCTGCTTTCGCCGAATCCTTTTTAAGAGACTCGTTGAGAGAAGATTCTGTGAGTATGTTAATCACCTCTTGTCCGGCTTCCACGCTATGTCTCAACATCATCCTGAGGTCATTCTTAATGTCCTCATCAGTCGGGACAACAGTGGATTCGGAAAGCTCAACAGTTTGAACAATGTCCAGATTTCATTCCCAATCATTACTATATGGAACCGGTGAGTTTTCATCCTTAAGTATATCACAAAGTGGGGTCACAGTCATTCTTAACCTATAAGCACATAAAACAAACAAACAATTTAATTCCGATATTATCTCCCTCAAATAATATCATTAAATCACTAATCACATCTAAAATCCCATCAGGTAAGGCAAGCCACGATAGTGTGGACGTTTACCCACCCAAACGATTTCGCAATTAGATTTCCTTCGGTCGTACATCATCAATAGCGTTACTTCGATGGGAAGGATACTATGAAGCGTACCTAAGTGTAAACCATTACTCAGTACTAAGAAGTTCGTTTGGGACTCGCACATCACCGCAAGCCACGATAGTGTGGACGTTTACGTTGATACACGGATCCTTTACTCCCTTCTATAACTGTCTACATCAATCGTTCCAAAATCCCATTCAGTGCAGCAAGCCACGATAGTGTGGACGTTTACTACCCCAAAAGACTTTTACAATTGACTCCCAATTACTTGATCCATTTAATCTTGTAAATCAAGACGTGGAGAATCATAAGTGAAACTCGAAGTTTCTTACCAGTGATTCATCATGCGAACAACCCTATCTCTCATAAATGAGGGAGCCGAGCAGACAATCGATCCATCTATCAAAGAATGGTACGAAGGTCTCTAATTTGTGTCCTCTACATGACCAAGTGGCTTTGGCTCCATTCCACTCCCCGGGGTGAGAATGAGTCGACTTGAAATCAGTTTTGGAAAGACAAATTAGGCATTGTTTGATAAACTTAATCAATGTTTCTCGTAAGAGGAATTACAAGAACTCTCCTCCAATAACTTATCTATATAAACTTCAAAAGTTTATAAAAGTCACCAAGAGAGCAGTAATGGAGACCATGGGTATGTTTCCATACCCTCTCCCACTTAGCTTTTTACAATAAAGGGATACGCTATCTAGTGCATAAAGTAAACACATATAGCATGCATACATGTAATAAAGCACATAGTATTATCACATAATCAAAATAATACTAGAATATTATTTTCCGACTATTATGGCTTTATCACATCCCCGTACGCATCTTCTAGTTTTCAGTCTTCGTTTCTTGAATGCTCCATGTGACGAGAATATTAATTTCCAATATTTAAATCTATTTATTTTCAATTAATCCAAAAGTTACTTAATTCGAAAATTAAGTCAATCGAATATATCGAAAATAAAATTAAATATTATTAATATTTTTATTTATTTTTATTTTCCTTTTCTACTCCATTAAATCTCTAGAATAATCTATCCAAGACCCACTTGGAATATTCTAGAAGATTTCCATAATGGAATAAGGAAATAAAATAAATTAGGACTCTTCTACTTTCCATAATTAATTAATTTCCATCTAATGAAAAATCCCAAGAATAGGAATAATCAAATAGGAAATAAATTAATAAATTGATTCTTTTCCTTATCCATGAGAGTTCCCAAAAAATAGGAGTACTCAAAAAAGAAAAACCCGAATCAATTAGGAAAGTGAATTTACCGGGAGAGCACGAGAACCACGAGGATCCCCGCGCCCCCACCGGACCACCATCGCCGGCCGAGGACCACCGCCGCCACCACCCAGCTGGCGCGCCACCACCGCCGGTGGCATCGCCGCCGGGAGGCGCGAATTCGGCGCCTCTTCGATCGATGGTTCGATCCTTCATGGATCGACCATGGTGGTCGATCCGAGCCCTAGCCCCTCTCGTCATCTCGTCTTCTCCGGCGGTCTTCGATTCATCGATCCAATCGCAAAATAAATTACAATAATCTAAATTACAATTCCGGTATCGATTCTATACATGAAATCGACCCTATACAATTTCCGGAAAAACATAGAACGTAATAATAAATCCTAAATTCGGTCAACCCCCGAATTTTTACTATTACAAGCATTCACCACCAAAAACGAATCTCGACATGTCCGAGAGTTTAATCAAACCAACAATCAGGACAAAATAAATTAAACGAATAATTAATCAAGCCATAATAGTCGGAACCTTGCAAGGTAGAACAATATTTATCGAAAATACCGCGAACGTAAACCACGCTCTGATACCAGTTGTTGGAATTCGATATCCCGGGCTATTAAAATTTACGGAAACTAATAACCCGTTCAAAGACCTTCGCCGGAGATCACACGAACACCACGTATGAGCCGGGGCACGAGCCGAACGCACGACGCGGCCGAAGCCGCGCGCACGCCCAGCCCGAGCCCCCGTCCGCGGGGCTCGCGCGATCGAGGGGACCGATCGCACAGGGCGATCGATCGGGTGGGGCTGCCCAGCAGCCCCCGCGGCGAGTCCGGCGACTCGCCGCCGCCTGGGGTGGCCCGCCTCCAGCTGGGCCGACGTGCCCAGCAGCTGCCCGCGATCGATCGTTTGATCGATCGCGCCCCGGCGTCCAGCCGGGGATCGTCCCATGCCCACACCGCCGAAACCCTAGGCGGCAATCCCGCGGTCCGGTGGCTTCGCCACCACCGCGTGATCGTTCGTCTAATCCGGGTTCGACTTTCGGATCTTCGTCCTACGGTATTCTCGATAAATCCAAATCAAAATAATATCAAGGATGTTTAGATATTATACCTTCGATTCGTTGTTCGGAGAAACGAAATCAAATACCTTTGAATCTTCCCACGTATTCCTTGCACTCCGTTCGAACGTCGGGTGGGCGACGATCTATCGAACTCCTATGGATCTCCTTCAACTCTCTAGAACTATCAAATATTGATATTCTTGTCTTATGATTTATGAAGGCCATGTAGTGCTTTTATAGGCTACGTAGGGGATCTAAAGGAGGTGGAATATTGGGCTTCCAATATTGGAGATTAAATTGAGCCAATCCCAAATCCATTAATCCTTACCAATATTAATTAATTTATTTTCCACTATATAAATTAATTGCACTCCCAATATTAAATCATATTATATCAAATAATATTTCTCCGGTTAGTATTATTTATTCCGTGTATTTAAGATTTAAATATCCATGAATAAAATTTATTTATTACTTAATAAATTTATTCATCTCTTATATCCGAGAATAGTACCACTCAACCTTATTTATTATGCGGGAACAAATCCACTCGCGAGGTTTACATAATAAATCCTTATGAGCTCATCTCGGGGATATTATCAACCCTTCCGGGATACACTGTCCCTTCAAGAATTCACGGCATGCCATATATAAAATATAGTGACCCAACTCAATCGGTAACTAACCCAATAATTAAATCGGTTAATTCCTTTGGAAAATCAAAGTCACTTATATTAAATATACACACCCGCAATTGTTTCGGGGATTAAGAATAAAATACTCCGAGACTTAAATCAATTATCACAGAGCAATCCTAATTGATAAGTCTCAAGCGATCCGCTCAATACACCAAGTGTACAAGTGTGATAAAATAATTAAGACAAATTATTTTCTCTCTCACACAACGACTATACCGATGGTTTGGTCCGTGTCCATCTAGGTCGTGAGCAACTGTTCGATTAAATACGAGTAACCGATAGTATGATCTTCTGTGTGACGGCGCACACCATACTAACTACAACGTATATAATCTAGGACTATAATTTGCATATATTTAATTAACAATTAATTAAAAGCAAATGAATGTTTATTTCAATAGATAAATGATAGTGTACAAGGAGTTCAGAATACTCAAATCTAGACATTAAGTATACTACTCCAACATGTACTAGGTGAACTACGTATTTGATAATCTCATTTTTTACATGACATTATGCCCAAGTAGAGAATAAGTACTTATGAAACATCATGATGCTCCATTAGGATTAGATGGTCTTATTCTTTTCCTAATTTTGCTTTGTAAGCCTTGATTTTTGACACCACAAAAATATTTTACTTATTTTATTTAAAAAAAAAATGAAAAATGAAAAATAGAAAAAGAAAATATTCTAAAAACAGAAAAAGAGAATATTAAAAATAGAAAAAGAAAATATTATGAAAAACAGAAAAAGAGAAAAATTAAAAACAAAAAAAAATATATGACAAACAGAAAAAAAAAATAAAAAAAGAGGGATTTTTTAGTGTGGTTTTTGGCAACAACCTGCCGCAGAGCAATGCCCCCACTTGACCGTTGGGCAGCACTCGAGTGTGCGGCAGGTGACGGTTCAGGTCACAGAAACGTAATCGTTGCCTATTTTTGCGTTACATCAAACCACCATCTGATTTTCACTAATTTTTCTTTATTCTTTACTTCAAACTCTTACTTCGACTACAATTCTCTCATAATATTTGATCAAGAGTTTGAATTAATTTGAACCTGAAACCCCTAATTTTTCTCTCGCACATAAAGTCACATCTTTGTGTCGAATTTGTGCTCTGTTTTCTTGCCATAATTTTCTTTCTCTCCAAAATTTCAATGGCCGACTATATTCTTTTTACTCCTTATTTTGCCGACTCACGGTTCATTGCGTTCATAAGGAAAGGTTCGCCCCGAGGCAATGCTGGAAGCATTCAGGTGCCAGAATAGATGGATGCCATCTACCGCATCCGCATCGCCGACAACATGCCTACGCCTCCGCAGACCACTGGGAGCTCACCGCCGTTCATCCACCCGATCTGCTGCCTCAGCAAAAGGAAAGAGGCTGCCACCCACTTCTTCGGCCAATCCAATTGATTTGGAAGCCACTGCGAAGAAGGGCCGCAAAGGAAAGGAAGTTGCCACATCAAAAACGGACAACTCTCAGAGTGGAGATGCCGCAGTACCTCCATCTGTCAAAAAGGATAAGGGTAATGCCACTGCTGCCGCAGTCCATGCGCCTAAGTAGGATTCTGAATCCGACATGGGGGCGACAGAGGCTTACTCAAAGAGGTTTTGGTCTTAAAGGCGTGCAATCCTTGGGTCTCTATACTATGATGCAAAGCCATTCATCCCTGACCACAGCATCGACATGTCAGTTTGTGCCAAATACAAAGTTGACAAATCTCTGAATAAGATGCGATTGATCATGACAGTCACCTACGTAGAGTTATACTATGAGGATTTGATATGGGATATTTATGCCAAAATGCGCCCCTGCTTTGGTAATGATGGCTCTTAAGGCTACGACAAGGTGCATCTCCGGAAAAAGATATTCACTATCAGCCCTGCCGCAGTAAATGAATTCCTCGACCGCTCAGATATTTATTATACTGCCGCAGTCACTGAACCCAACACTGCCATAATTGCTCGCCGCCTGATTCGCTCAACACCATACATTGCTTACCTTCCTACCTCCAAACTAACCTCTTTTTACTATCTGCAATCTACCATTGCTCGTGGCAACTGGACTCCATAGTCCAAAATGCACGTTGTGCACCCCACGATGGCAGAGGTTCTTTTTAACCTTGGTGCAGGAAGGCAGGTGAACTTTGGGCAGCTCATTTTTGACAAAATGGCTACGCAGCATCACAGACGCAGAGCCTTGCGTTCGCTCTTTTATCCGGGAGATGATAAAGGCACAATGGTTGTCATACAACGATGCTGATATAGACACTACTGCCTACAACATACAAGTTAAGCATCCGCGATCCCAATAATTTTTCATGGACATGTTTTCATGGCACTGCCGCAGTCCCAACTCCAAAGAAAGCTCCAAAAGCACGGACTGATGCCCTCAGTTCCTCAGCTCCGTAGACGAGTATTCATGCTCGAGCTCAAGCATTTGCCGAACAATGTGCTGCAAATCATATTGTCGTCATGCAGGATTACATGACCAAGACAATTGTTGATGGTATTGCCTGGTTTCTTGAAGAAGAGGGCTTTCCTCTACAAAAAGGGGGAGTACCAGCAGGAGCAGAGTTGAAAGAGGCAAAGAGTCAACTGTTGAATCAATTGAAGGAGTACATCGAGGATGATGCTGGGATTCGATGTCCCGGGCTATCAAAAATTGCGGAACCGATAACCCGATCAAAAACCCTCGATCACCGAAGATTGAATCCCGACTCATCCGCAAGAGTCCGACCTTTGGAGACTACGCGCCCGAAGACACGCAGCCCGCCCCCAGCCGATTTTCTCCCGCGAGCCGGATCCACGAACGCGAACCACCTCACGAGCCGGGGCCCGACCGAATGCCCAACGAAGCCCGAAGGCTGCGTGCGCCCAGCCGAGCCCCCGCGAGGGGCTCGCGATCGTCCTCGACGATCGCTGGGATCGCTCGCGCGATCCCCGGGGCTGCTCGTAGCAGCCCGCAGCGAGTCGCGGACTCGCTGCTCGCGAGGGCGTCGCCCTCGCACGCCTCGCTACGGGTGAACCCGTAGCGCGTACGAGGCAGCTACGGGTCATCCCGTAGCACGCCCGCGATCGATCCGAGGATCGATCGCACCCCTCGGCTCCAGCCGAGGGTTCCTCGCGCCACGCGCCTCCGACGAGGGGGCTGGGGTCCGCCACGGCACCAGCCCGTGGCACCCTGGGGATCGACCGAAGTCGATCCCATGCCCCGGCGTTCAGCCGGGGCTCGTCCCTTGTCGCGCGTTCGGCGGTCCGAACCTTAGGGTTCGACCGCCGCGTTCGATCCTCGCCGGGGATCTCGAATCCCCGTCCCCGAGGTTCGCCGTTTTCCCGGATCGCGTGTTCATGTATATATTACAATTTATTCAACGCAAATAATCATAGAAGGGGGTTTCTCGATTATTACCTTGATTCGTTGTACGGAGAAACGAATCGTTGATGACCTCGTGATCTTCCCGCGTATTCCTAGCACTCCGTTCGAACGTCGTGTGGGCGACGATCTATCGAACTTTATGGATCTTCCTCACTCTCCGAACTTTAGTTGGCGTAACTTAGGTTGTGAAAAGTGAAGACCATGTAGTGCTTATATAGGCTACGTAGGGGATCATAAGGAGAATAAATATTGGGCTTCAATATTGAAAATTAAATTGGGTCCAACCCAAATCTATTAATTCTTATCAATATTAATTTTATTTATTTTCCACTATATAAATAAAATTGCACTCCCAATATTATTCCATATTATATCAAATAATATTTCTCCAATTAGTATTATTTATTCCGTGTATTTAAGATTTAAATATCCATGAATAAATTTATTTATTGCTCAATAAATAATATTCATATCTTATATCCGAGACTAGTACCGTTCAACCTTTATTATTGTGCGGAACGAATCCACTCATGAGGTTTACACAATAATTCCTTATGAACTCATCTCGGGGATATTATCAACCCTTCCGGGATACACTTTCCCGTCAAGTATTCACGGCATGTCATATATAAAATATAGCGACCCAATTTTACCGGTAATTAACCCAGTAATTAAATCGGTTAATTCCTTTGGAAAATCAAAGTCTCTAATATTAAATATACACACCCGCAATAATATCAGGGATTAAGAATAAAATACTCCGAGATTTAAATTGATTATCTTAGGCAATCCTAATCAATAAATCTCAAGCTGATCCGCCCAATACACCAAGTGTACAAGTGTGATAAAATAATTAAGACAAATTATTTTCTCTCTCACACAACGACTATACCGATGGATTGGTCCGTGTCCATCTAGGTCGTGAGCAACTGTTTGATTAAATACGAGCAACCGATAGTATGATCTTCCGTGTGGGCCAGACACACCATACTAACTATAACGTATAAAATCCAGGACTATATTTTGCATAATTAATTAATAATAATTAATTGCAAATAATTGTTTATTTATTAAATAGGTTAAATGCTATGACCGGGAGTTTACCGATACTTAAATCTAGACATTAAGTACACAACTCCAACAATCTCCCACTTGTACTAAGGTCTAGTCATTTCCTCCAAACTCCCGACTCCCATACTCATCACGTGCTTAATTTATACTTCCCAGAAGTATTATGTGAATGAGCAATCTAGGTTGCCGCTCTGAAGTTATCTTGGTGACTACTGCGTCGTCTCTCTGACGATGACTCGTATCAGGTGGTACTGGCTCTATGTGTTATCATCACCTTTTGAACTTATGACTTCTTCCAGTTCTCCACGCACCGCTATTTACATAGCCTTTGGTGAACCAAGAATCATATCCAAGTTCAGAGGTTATTCCGGAACCTAACCAAAACTTCCGCTGCCTCTGAGGCTGCTATTCGGTTCATGATAGAGTCCGACAAGCATAACGCTTATCACTCTTTCGTACTTAGGTTCCACCTCTTAAAAGTGAACACATAGCCTGATATCGACTTACACTGGTCTTTCTCTGATTTTTGGATCTGAGAAACTGTAATCTAAGAAGATTTCGTATTGTCAGTAATCCAGTACTTCCAAGTACTTTACAGCATTCGAATATTTCTTCACCAGATTACTTTGATATCCTCCCACTACGCTAACCGCATAGTTGATATCAGGTCCTTGTTTTTCAACATTGCATCCACAAAGCTCTCCACACTCGAAGTGTAGGAAACCGCTTTGTCCATATCTATCTCCTTTATGTGTTCAAGACACATACCTTAGATAGATGTATTCTGATCTCGAAAGGCAATAACCTTTCTCAGAATTGTGCATGTTTAAAACAAACCATAATCGTATAAGATATCTAAAGAGAAGTACAAATGTTCTTGTCTAGAGATCGAAAGATTTCTAAGAACATGATCCAACTTCATCTTAATCTTACATCTCGATTTATTTAGACAACCTCTATTTTATGTCTAACAACACTTTTACATTGTTGCCAACGATGAAGTGTTATTTACACAAAATTCCGAGAAACACCACCTTTGTTTCCATTACGTTTCTAACACACCTTTCCTTGCCTTTTGATGAATCCATAAAATGGACTATCTCATCAATTCGCAAGTTCCTATGCAGAACTAGGGATCGATTTCATGTATACTAGATCCAGAGTTTAAAAACTCCTCCAGCCTTATGAACATCTCCGGTTGGTAAACAACCTCCCACTGCAATGGCGTTCCGGTGTATAACAGTAATAACATTAGGTGCAGTTAGTGGTGTACTACTACTCGGTTAGGCTGGTTCTCAGTCTATCCTTTCCTCATTTCAAGTACATTGTCAGTTAGGGCATTGTAGTTCATCTAATAGTCTTCCTCCAAGAACCGGGCGAGGACACCCATCTGGTTCGCAGTACTATTGAACTTACAATTGCTTGTTCTTCTAGGATATTCTACAACCACATAGAATGTGCCGTTGTATCCAGAAATATCCATAGAACATAGGTAGTTCCGAACAAACTTGTCCTTTTACTATTAGAATCCCATTTCTTATTCCTGACACACCATGTCTACACTTCAGTGTATGGTGTAGTCACTTGAGACTTAATCTCAATCTTTGATTTATGCTATGTGTTATTTAGATAGGTGATGGCCTCCGCGAACAAGTCGCAGGCTTTCAATGGATATACTTTGAAGGTTCCCCATAATGGCTTTGTGTTGAAAACACTCCGCTTTTATGGCACAACAAGTAGTCTAATCCATCTTCGAGTATTCTTGGAAGAACGACTCGTACCTTCTCTAATTACACATACCGCATTAATCATTAATCATTTTCTATACTTGTCCGAATTCCATCCTTTATCCAGAAAGGTTAACTCAGTTGTATCATCTTTCAAGATCGATTCTTAGGTCGGGAGGTCCATTCCTCCAACTATAATTGATCAAATCAATTTCGACCTTTTGAATCCCTTTTGAATAGATACTACTAAACTTAAGAATTCACAAGTATAATGATTGACAAGAGGAATACATCTAATAAGTAAAACAAGTCATGCATAACGGTTTGTTGCATTGTGGTAGACTAAGGATTCATCATTCACATATTGCTATCTAATGTACCATAATAGATATTACCATTATTTCTTATCCAAACCATCAAATGATTAAAGAAATAAAATATCCATTAATAATAAAGAAAACCAGAACAAAAGTTCTTTTTCAAAATAAAGGGGTACATAAGCAATAACTGAAATGAAAACTTAAAACAGATAAATGTCTTCCACTGCAACTGCTGCTACCCCAACAGCTTCGCCCATGTAGACTCGAACTCTTCTTCTCTAAGTCGCCGGGTTTTCTGGAACCCCTGCATTTAAAGAAATGCACATACCGTCAGTGGTTCCATATCTACACACCAGAATTCTGGTAGATAATACCGCTGACTATGTTTTTACGACTAAAGAAAAATTCGTACCTCTGAGAGGACATTCAGACTTCCAGTGTCCAGACTTCTTGCATCGGAAGCACAAGCCCTTTGGCTTACTAGCCCCCACTCGTGGTCCATTCCTCTTGGCACCACTGGGTTTTATGGCTTGCTTCCTTTTCTTGCCCCTACCTCCAATAGCTTTCAAGCTTTTGGGCCTGGTAGTCACAAGCGCTTGAGATTTGCCCTTCTTGTAGATCCCCTCTGCCGCCTTCAGTTCAGTCAGGAGTTGCGCAAGAGTATAAGATAGTTTACCCATATTATAACTCATACGAAACTGCTCAAAACTAGGGGTCAGAGACTGGAGTATGATGTCGACTTGCGTCTCACCATCAATCATAGCTCCTAGGACCTCCAATTCATTCAACAGACTCATCATCTTGAGAACGTGCTCCTCGACAGGCGTTCCTTCAGACTGAGTAGTTGACATGAGGACTCTCATGGCATCTTGCCTACCCGCACGGTCATGATGCCCAAACATCTCCTTGAGGTTAAATAACATATCCTCGGCAGTGTTCATCGACTGATGCTGGGTTTGGAGCACATTTGACATGGAAGCCAAAATATAGCACCTAGCCATTTCATCAGCCTTTTTCCACTTCCGATATGTTGCCTTTTCCTCATCAGTTGAGGCAGCCGTGGGCTCAGCAGGGCATTTATCAGAGAGTACAAACTTGTACTCTTCAGCAGTCAGGACAATGTCCAAATTTCTCTTCCAATCAATATAATTGGGGCCAGTGAGTTTATGTTCCTTGAGTATCACAGAAAGTGGATTCATAGCTATTCTCTAAACCTATAAGCACATGTAAACAAACAATCAATTTAATGTCCGATATTATCTCCCTCAAATAATATCATTAAATTACTAATTGCGTCTAAAATCCCATCAGGTAAGGCAAGCCACGTTCGTGTGGACGTTTACCCACCCAAATGATTTAGCAATTAGATTTGCTTCGGTCGTACATCATTATAGCGTTACTTCGTTGGGAAGAATACTATAAAGCGTACCTAAGTGTAAACCACTACTCAGTACTAAGGCAAATCGTTTAGAATTGTTATATCACCGCAAGCCACGTTCGTGTGGACGTTTACGATAACTCGCAATCCCTCACAATCTCCTATAACTGTCTACATCAATTATTCTAAAATCCCTTTCAGTATAGCAAGCCACGTTCGTGTGGACGTTTACTACACCAAATAGATTTATATAATTGAAATCCAATTACTTGATTCATTTGATTTCGTAAATCAAGACTCGGAGAATCATAAGTGAAAGTCGAAGTTTCTAACCAGTGATTCACCATTCGAGCGACCCTATCTCTCATAAATGAGGGAGCCGAGCAGACAATCGATCCATCTATCAAAGAATGGTACGAAGGTCTCTAATTTGTGTCCTCTACATGACCAAGTGGCTCTGGCTCCATTCCACTCCCCGGGGTGAGAATGAGTCGACTTGAAGTCAGTTTTGGAAAGACAAATTAGGCATTGTTTGATAAACTTGATCAATGTTTCTTGTAAAAGGAATTATAAGAATTCTCCTCCAATGACTTGTCTATATGAACTTCGAAAGTCCATAAAAGTCACCAAGAGAACAGTGATGGAGACCATGGGAATGTTTCCATCCCCTCTCCCACTTAGCTTTTTACGATAAAGGGATACGCTATCTAGTGCATAAAATAAACACATATAGCATGCATGAAAGCAATAAAGCACATAGATCACATAGTCAAAATAATGCTAGAGAATTATTTTTCCCGACTATCATGGCTTTATCTTCATATGCATCCTCTAGTCTTCAGTCTTCGTTTCTTGAATGCTCCATGTGACGAGAATATTAATTTCCAATATTTAAATCTATTTATTTTCAATTAATCCAAAAGTTACTTAATTCGAAAATTAAGTCAATTGAATATATCAAAAATAAAATTAAATATTATTAATATTTTTTATTTATTTATTTTCCTATCTAGTTCTATTAAATCTCTAGAATAATCTATCCAAGTAAAATTGGAATATTCTAGAAGACATCTATAATAGAACAAGGAAATAAAATAAATTAGGACTCACTACTTTCCAAACTTATTTTTATTCCTAATCCATGAATATTCCCATGAGTAGGAATAATCAAATAGGAAAAATAAATTTAGTACTAAATTAATTTAAATTTCCAATCTATGATTAATTCCATGAATGAAATAAATCAATAGAAATAAAATTAATTTAAATTAATTCTTTTCCTAATCCATGAGAGTTTCCAAAAGGAGAACGCTCAAATAGGAAAAATCCGAATTAATTAGGAAAGTAAATTTCCGGGCGTGGACAGCATGGGGTGGGAGTCCCCACGCCACCCTCGACCCACACCTAGGAGGCGGCCGGCCACCTATACCGGCGGCTCCTCCATGTGAGGGTCGATCGACCCTTATGGATTGACCATGGGGTTGGTCGATCCGAGCCCTAGCTCCCTCTCGTCATCTCGTCTTCTCCGGCGGTCTTGATTCATCGATCCAATCGCAAAATAAATTACAATAATCTAAATTACAATTCCGGTATCGATTCTATACATGAAATCGACCCTATACATTTTCCGGAAAATAAAGTGCGTAATAATAAATCCTAAATTCGGTCAACCCCCGAATTTTTACTATTACAACATTCAACCACACAAAAACGAATCTCGACATGTCCGAGAGTTTAATAATCATGATAATAAAATTAACAATAATTAAATTAACCATGATAGCCGGAAATCCTGCAAGGTAGAACAATAATCGAATACATACATGAACACGAAACCAAACGCTCTGATACCAGTTGCTGGGATTCGATGTCCCGGGCTATCAAAAATTGCGGAACCGATAACCCGATCAAAAACCCTCGATCACCGAAGATTGAATCCCGACTCATCCGCAAGAGTCCGACCTTTGGAGACTACGCGCCCGAAGACACGCAGCCCGCCCCCAGCCGATTTTCTCCCGCGAGCCGGATCCACGAACGCGAACCACCTCACGAGCCGGGGCCCGACCGAACGCCCAGCGAAGCCCGAAGGCTGCGTGCGCCCAGCCGAGCCCCCGCGAGGGGCTCGCGATCGTCCTCGACGATCGCTGGGATCGCTCGCGCGATCCCCGGGGCTGCTCGTAGCAGCCCGCAGCGAGTCGCGGACTCGCTGCTCGCGAGGGCGTCGCCCTCGCACGCCTCGCTACGGGTGAACCCGTAGCGCGTACGAGGCAGCTACGGGTCATCCCGTAGCACGCCCGCGATCGATCCGAGGATCGATCGCACCCCTCGGCTCCAGCCGAGGGTTCCTCGCGCCACGCGCCTCCGACGAGGGGGCTAGGGTCCGCCACGGCACCAGCCCGTGGCACCCCGGGGATCGACCGAAGTCGATCCCATGCCCCGGCGTTCAGCCGGGGCTCGTCCCTTGTCGCGCGTTCGGCGGTCCGAACCTTAGGGTTCGACCGCCGCGTTCGATCCTCGCCGGGGATCTCGAATCCCCGTCCCCGAGGTTCGCCGTTTTCCCGGATCGCGTGTTCATGTATATATTACAATTTATTCAACGCAAATAATCATAGAAGGGGGTTTCTCGATTATTACCTTGATTCGTTGTACGGAGAAACGAATCGTTGATGACCTCGTGATCTTCCCGCGTATTCCTAGCACTCCGTTCGAACGTCGTGTGGGCGACGATCTATCGAACTTTATGGATCTTCCTCACTCTCCGAACTTTAGTTGGCGTAACTTAGGTTGTGAAAAGTGAAGACCATGTAGTGCTTATATAGGCTACGTAGGGGATCATAAGGAGAATAAATATTGGGCTTCAATATTGAAAATTAAATTGGGTCCAACCCAAATCTATTAATTCTTATCAATATTAATTTTATTTATTTTCCACTATATAAATAAAATTGCACTCCCAATATTATTCCATATTATATCAAATAATATTTCTCCAATTAGTATTATTTATTCCGTGTATTTAAGATTTAAATATCCATGAATAAATTTATTTATTGCTCAATAAATAATATTCATATCTTATATCCGAGACTAGTACCGTTCAACCTTTATTATTGTGCGGAACGAATCCACTCATGAGGTTTACACAATAATTCCTTATGAACTCATCTCGGGGATATTATCAACTCTTCCGGGATACACTTTCCCGTCAAGTATTCACGGCATGTCATATATAAAATATAGCGACCCAATTTTACCGGTAATTAACCCAGTAATTAAATCGGTTAATTCCTTTGGAAAATCAAAGTCTCTAATATTAAATATACACACCCGCAATAATATCAGGGATTAAGAATAAAATACTCCGAGATTTAAATTGATTATCTTAGGCAATCCTAATCAATAAATCTCAAGCTGATCCGCCCAATACACCAAGTGTACAAGTGTGATAAAATAATTAAGACAAATTATTTTCTCTCTCACACAACGACTATACCGATGGATTGGTCCGTGTCCATCTAGGTCGTGAGCAACTGTTTGATTAAATACGAGCAACCGATAGTATGATCTTCCGTGTGGGCCAGACACACCATACTAACTATAACGTATAAAATCCAGGACTATATTTTGCATAATTAATTAATAATAATTAATTGCAAATAATTGTTTATTTATTAAATAGGTTAAATGCTATGACCGGGAGTTTACCGATACTTAAATCTAGACATTAAGTACACAACTCCAACAGATGAAGTGCAGAAGACTGCCGCAAAACAAGGATGAAGTGCAGAAGGATGAAGTACAGAAAGCTGCCGCAAAACAACAGTCTACCGCAGACGATGGAGAGGATCGTGATTTGTCACCCGAACCCGAGACTTGATGATTTGAAGTTTTAAAGCAAGCCCTGAAGACCTGAAGAAAAATTATTTCTTCTTTTGATGTTTAGTTTTTATTTGCTCTGAACAATTTAATTTTTGTTTATTGGTTTTTGAACAATTTGATTTTTAAGTTTGTTTTGGTTGAACAATTTCAATTATAGTAAGTATTTCCTTTTTTTAAAAAAATTGGTGTGTTACTTTAAGGCTTACTTAATTTAACTTGTTTTTGTTTTATTAGTTAGTAATTCCTAAATAAATTTTTGTTCTACTTAGGAAGTATCAACTAAGGGGGAGTTTCATTTCCTTAGTTGTTTGTCAAGATAAATTTCACATACTTCTAAGTAAGATGTATTTCATTGAGGGGGAGTGCTCCATTGCGCTGCTGCCTCATGGTTTGGTGAAGAAAGATAAAAAGGGGGAGTTTGTAAGAATAAATATGTTTGGGCATTACAATGACTTAAAGGATCTAAGCAGAAGTTGTTTTGCTAACATATTTATTTGTAATCACTTGTCATAATTGGTGATTTGATTTAGCATAGTTCATTAGTTGGAACGTGCTTGAAAAACAATCAACATAGAAGATTTCTTCCGCAGCACAGCCATGCAGAGTTATGCCGCAAGCAGTGCAAGGCTTGGACAAGACGTTGAGTTAAGAGAATCAAGCGAAGCATGATAGAAGGGCAAAGGATTGCTGAAGTCCAGATAGTATGGAAGGCAGTGCAGTGTGGCAGATCATTCCAGAAGAACTTCAGAAGGCATTCCTGCGGCAGTGGTCAAAACAGTCTGCCCTTAAAACTCTCAACCGCCTTGTTGACCTAGCAATTCAAGGAAATCAGTTGGGACTCTCCTCCTATAAATAGAGGACGACTCCAGCTGCATTCATTAGCTATTCCAACACCTCAGAAATATCTTTTCACTTCCAAGATCGATCATCACGCCTTTAGTACATGTCGTGACTTCACTTGTGAAGTTCGTCGAGCCATATGTTCTCTCGTCTCAAAGAGAGTTCTTTTGTTAGCTGATGATCGTGACATTAGATAGGTGTTTATTCAGTAGCTAGGTCTTTTATTGTTGATTGTTAATTATACTTTTCGGATACGATTATCACGAAGACATACGAGTGTATGATCTTTGGTAAAATCATTTGTAAATCCAAGAGTAGACCTTTTGTAAAGACTCGTTTCTTTAATAAAGTTTCTGGCCGTAAGACCGTTTCTTATGTGTATAATTTAAATACACATACAAAGATTAAATTCTTGTTCTTTTAATTTCCGTATGTGTGTGTTAGTTCGTTTTTACAAGTAATTTATTTTTAATTAATTCCGCTGCAACGATATACATATATAACATATATGAACCTTAATTTGAAACATTAAGACACACGCTAAAATATATAAATTACAAAAAACGAACATATTCTGTACAAGGCATCGTGCTGCGGCATACACTGTTCTTAGGCAGCGCATTTTACTGCGTTTTATTTACTGCCTACGACTTTCAAGTATTTCTTTACAGAAGTACTCTTTCAACTCTTTAAACATCCAATAAATTTTTTCTTTTGGGTATATTATCTATTAAAAAGAAAAGCAGTGCATCTATCGTTAAAAGAAGGGACTACTGCACATGTATTTGAATATGGGGGTATTTTTAAATTAATTAAGTTCTAGGTATGCGTAAGCTAATTAAATTAAAACTGAAAAAGGGCGAGTGGTGTCGTCACTTCGCTTAGTGATGAAAACAAAAATCGGTGTTGATGAAAGCCAAAATCAGTCAACAATGTATATTTTTGACCTCTTGAAAATAAGGATATTGATTGAAATTACAGCATGCTTTCTCTCAATATATATACATACCTCCAATTTAATATATCTAATTATATATCTACATAACATAGCATGGCTAAAACCATGCTCATAATAATTATCTTTTCATTCAATCACTAATTTTGATTTTTTTCCCCGGCCAACCAATGTGTTGGATTTAATAGTGTTGGCCCGTTATCCTTAATTCATTAGCAGCCGGCCCAGTGAGGTGTCAGCCCACTCTTTTATACTCCAGTCCACATGGCCCATTTGCCTTACCTGTTACAACCCAGCCCATTACTTATTGTTTCTGAAAACATTAAGTATGTTGACCCTTGCTAACCGTCAGATATAGGGTTGTTGTGTGAGATGCAATCTGGTCCGTTGATTGAGTATAATATAAAGAACTCACCACTCAGCCTTTACTCACTTCGCCCCTTTCGCAACCCTAGCAGTGTGTGTGTGCGATTACACCTTCGAGTGTGTGCGATTTCCCTCTCCGTTCACCCTTCCCCGCCGGCTTCCCTCATCTTCTCCGGCTGGCCTCCTAGTGAGCCCGGTGGCTGGAGAAGCTCCGTGAAGCGGCAATGTTGGTGAATACCTCTTTTGTGAGGCGGAGTTGACGGTGGTGAGGTTTGAGTGCTCCTGGTCTCCGGCGAGGCTATTGTGACTTTCTGTTCCGGTTACCACTACCACCTGTTATGCTACGATGATGGATCTACAGTCCTGAGCCGAATATTTATTCTATCTCTGGTTTTATTTTAGATCTATATATATACATACTCGATCTTTTATTTCTGGCCGCTATCTTTACTCTCTTGACTCTGCTCAAGCCCAAATCCTTACATGCAGACCGGATCTCTTTGAGATCGGTTGACCGTTGTGATTTGGGATCTTGTGGTGGACTTAGGGCTGATTACATATCTGACTCTGTTCTTGTTTGCGTTTTTCAGGTGCCTCGAAGCGACGCCCGCCGACGTCGAGACTCAACAGTGGTATCAGAGCTCTACGGCGGCGGCTACCAGCAACCAGAAGTCAGATCCGCTACCTAGGGTTTCAGATCTTCCACCTGGAGGGTTGGAGTTGCTCGGCACTGCTTGGTGGGAGAACCAGGTAGCAAACCCGAATTAGGTGCCCCAAGCCATTGTAAATCCGGGATTGATCACCCCCTTGGCTGTAAGGTTGGTACCCGGGTTGCCTGTGAAACGCGAAACGTGAACTGCTATAAGGGGTCCCTTGCGAATAACCCTGCAAGGTAAGTGATTGGCTTGAACCCCCTCTTTCTGTGATGTTCAGCCCGCCTGGAGGCATTCTGTGATGGTGTGGCCCGCCTGGTGATCGTGTGTGGTGTTTTGTGTTTGAAAAATCTGTTTTCAAAACCTTTGTTCAAAAGTATTTTCTGGAAAACTTGGTTTATTGATTCTGTTCTGTGATAAACCCTATTTTGTGAAAATATTATGAACAACATGCTTACTTGATTCTGTGATATCCACTGGTTTGGTACTTGTGTGTTTGAACCCTCTGTGATCTGCACTTTTGTGTGTTAGGTTTAGGGTTTATTCTGTGATACCAGAAACCTATAGTAACTTAACCTATTTGGAGAGGTGAGTGTCTGTGTAGAGTTCAAAGTGGTAGCCCCCGGCATACCAAACTTCCCTTGCTACACTTCCTTGAGGGGTGTGAGTATATTGTGAAGGCTGGGGTGTCCATTTGTCTGAGAACAATACCTGCTCATCATAGGCTCTGAGTTACTCAATAGGAAGTAAGGCGTTTATATAGGACTCTCTCTCTCACTTTGGTGAGAAATAGAAGTGTGTGTGTGGTGCTCACTATCTTCTGTCAAGTGCTTTTGTGTGCTTCTGTGATTGCTTGAACTTGCTGTTTTCTCTTTGTTTTCAAAACTGAGTCATCAAAATCTATTTCTCAAAATGTCTGGTTTTAACTTGGCAGCATTTGATGGAAAAGGGGATTTTGCTATTTGGAAACAAAAGATGAAAGGAATTTTGATTCAACAAAAGGTTTTTAAAGCTATAAGTGGTGGTTACTCCACTGATGACTCTGATGAAATGAAGGCTGAAACTAATGAACTTTCCCACTCAGCCATAATCTTGTGTTTGTCTGAATCTGTTTTAAGAAAAGTGGGTGAACTTGAATCTGCAAAAGAGCTTTGGAAAAAATTACATGATCTTTACACTGAAACTTCCCTGAATAGTAAACTGTATTTACTTGAAAAGTTTTTCAGATTTAAATTGGATATGAGTAAAGACATTTCTGATAATATTGATGCATTCACTAAACTGATTCAAGACATTAAGTTGACTAGTGACAAACACATTGATGATTATACCCCTATTGTGTTGTTGAATGTTATACCTGATTCCTATTCTGATGTGAAATCTGCTATTAAGTATGGTAGGGACTCAGTGACTCTAGAAACTGTGATTAATGGGCTTAAAAGCAAAGAATTAGACTTAAGTTCTAATAGAGGCCATAGGGTTTCTGAAGTTAATCAAGTTAGAGGGAGGTCTAAGTCCAGGAACTATGGTGGTCAGAACCATAAAGGTAATGACAATCAAAACAATGATAAGAAAAAGGGGAGGGGTAAGTCTAGGTCTAAGTCTAGACCCAAGGGTAAGAAGTGCTTTAACTGTGGTGAGCTGGGACACTTCATAAAGGACTGTCCCAAGCCCAAAAAGGTCAATGGTGACCATGCCAATGTTGCTGCTGAACACGATCATGCTGGTGTTGTTTACATGATTTCTGAGAATACTGTGATTCCTGATATAAATGCTGCATTGCCTGCTTTTCTTGATGAAAATAAGTGGTTAATTGATTCTGGTTGCACATATCACATGACTCCATACTTGCATCTGTTTACTACATATAAGAAAATGCATAACTCATCTGTTTCTATGGCTAATGATAAATGATGTATGTTAGACATGTGCCTGATCTTTGCCAAAATTTGATATCATGTGCTGCATTGGAATCTGATGGTATTTCTGGGAAATGGGGGAGTGGGTGCATGACAATTGTTAAGGGTTCCATAATTATGCGCAAAGCTGCTAAGTGCAATAATCTGTATATTTGAAATGCATCTCCTTACTTGAAAGAATCTGCTCATATTGTGAATGATAGTGCCTCTGAGCTTTGGCATAAGAGGCTAGGTCATATAAGTAAGAAAGGCATGGAACTCTTGAAATCTGATGGTTATTTTGGTAACTCTAAAATGTCATGTATGAATTTCTGTGAAACTTGTGTGTTAGGGAAGCAAACTAGGGTTAGTTTTCCTGTGAACCCCACCCCCAATGTGCCTACTTCTGCTGCTGTTTTGGAATACTTGCATGCTGATTGTTGGGGTGATGGAGTTGTATACTTAATGTCTAGATTTAAGTAACATCTGAACTCCGTCTAAAGCATTTATCCTATTTAATAATAAACAATTAATTTGGAAGGACTAGGAGTCCTAAATTATTTTATTTCCTTATTTCATTATGGAAATCTTCTAGAATATTCCAAGTGGGTCTTGGATAGGATTCTAGAGATTTTATGGAATTAGAAAAGGAAAATAAAAATAATAAAAATATTAATAATATTTAATTTTATTTTTGATATATTCGATTGACTTAATTTTCGAATTAAGTAACTTTTGGATTAATTGAAAATAAATAGATTTAAATATTGGAATTAATATTCCCGTCACATGGAGCATTCAAGAACGAAGTCTAAAGACTAGAAGATGCGTACGTGGATGCGATAAAGCCATAATAGTCGGAAAATAATATTCTAGTATTATTTTGGTTATGTCATAATATCTTATGTGCTTTATTTCATGTATCCATGCTTATGTGTATTTATTTATGCATTAGATAGCGTATCCCTTTTTTTTATAAAAAACTAAGTGGGAGAGGGATTGGAAACAATCCCATGGTCTCCATTGCTGCTCTCTTGGTGACTTTTATAGACTTTTGAAGTTTATATAGATAATTTATTGGAGGAGAGTTCTTGTAATTCCTCTTACAAGAAACATTGATTAAGTTTATCAAACAATGCCTAATTTGTCTTTCCAAAACTGATTTCAAGTCGACTCATTCTCACCCCGGGGAGTGGAATGGAGCCAAAGCCACTTGGCCATGTCGAGGACACAAATTAGAGACTTTCGTACCATTCTTTTGAAGGTGGATCGATTGTCTGCTCGGCTCCCTCATTTATGAGAGATAGGGTTGTTCGCATGGTGAATCACTGGCAAGAAACTTCGAGTTTCACTTATGATTCTCCACGTCTTGATCTACAAGATTAAATGAATCAAGTAATTGGATGTCAATTGTAAAAACTTTTGGTGTAGTAAACGTCCACACTATCGTGGCTTGCTGCACTGAATGGGATTTTGGAATAATTGATGTAGACAGTTATAGAAGGGAGTGAAGGAACCGTGTGTTAACGTAAATGTCCACACTATCGTGGCTTGCGGTGACATGCGAGTCCCAAACAAACTTCTTGGTACTGAGTAATGGTTTACACTTAGGTACGCTTCATAGTATCCTTCCCATCGAAGTAACGCTATTGATGATGTACGACCGAAGCAAATCTAATTGTTAAATCATTTGGGTAGGTAAACGTCCACACTATTGTGGCTTACCATATCTGATGGGATTTTAGATGCGGTTAGTGATTTAATGATATTATTTGAGGGAGATAGTATCGGAGATTAAATCGATTGTTTGTATTATGTGCTTATAGGTTAGAAATGTCTTTGCCCCACTATGTGATATATGATAAGGCATTTATACTCGATGACCCTTTAGAATGTTGATTGGAATCGAAATCTGGACAATGTCCTAACTGCTGAGGAGTACAAGTATGTACTTCATGTTCTTTGTCCTCCCGTGTCAAGAAATGGTTTTGAACCTATGAACGGGTAGATGGAAAAGAAGAAGCATGATACGGAAACCCAGTGGTCGATTTTGGACCACGAGATGGGGTAAGTATTCCGCAAGGCAAGTACTTCCGTTGCAAGTAGTCTGGGCACTAGAAGTCTGATTGACCTCTCATAAAAACGAGTGAATTTTTCCTTAGTCATTGATACATTTTCAAGTGGTGATATCTACCGGCACCTGGTGTGTGGATACGGAGGCCATTGATAATGTTTTGCATTTCGATGCAAGGGTTCCAGGAAACCCGGAGACTTAGAAAGGAAAAGATCACCATCTACATGGGCAATGCTGCGAAGGTGGCAGCTGTTGCAGTGGGAGAGATTCATTTACTTGAGTAATGAAAGGATTTTATACTTTGTCTTTATGTGCATGGATTTAGAAAGAATTTGATTTCAGTTTCCAAACAAATGGATATTCTAGTTCTTCTGATCATTCGATGATTATAAGAAGAATAGATGATAATATCTGTTCTAGCACATTTGTTGACAATTTGTATATGATAAATCCCGAGTCTACCACGATGCAACAAACCGAAGCTAGTAACACATTATCTAACACCAATAAGAGAAAGGAACCTTCTAGGATGAATCAATTATACTTGTGGCATCTTAAGCTAGGTCATTTTAATCCAAATGGGATTCAAAGGTTGAACAACTGATGGTCTAATCATTGGTGTTGAAGGAGAGGACCTTCCTACCTATGAATCGAGTTTGGGTGGTAAATAACCAAGTAACCTTTTAAGGTTAAAAAGCTATAGATCCGGACAAGTATTGGATTTGATTCACTCTGATGTATGCGGACCTATGTCTACTCAGACATGAGGAGGGTACGAGTATTTCATTTCGATGATTACTCGATACATGGATTTAGATACCTGATGCGCCGCAAAAGCAAGTACTTTGACTATTTCAAAGAGTACAAAGCTCTTGTGGAGAACCTTCATGGTAAATCCATTGAATGCCTACGATCTGATCGTGGAAGGCAAATACCTGTTTGGAGAATTCAAAGGCATACTGATCAGAGAATGGGATTAACTCCCAACTGACTATACCATTTACTCCTCTAAGGAATGGTGTGTCGGAAAGAAGGAAAATGACTCTTATGGGAATGGTGAAAAACGATAATGAGTTATTCGGACTTACCTTATGTTCTAGGGATATGCCTTGGAAACATCGGCGCAAATTCTGAACTTGGTTCTTTAGAACCTCGTACGGAAGTGCGGTTGTTTGTAGGATATCCTAGAAGAACAAAAGTTGTGTGTTCTATAGTCCTAAGGACCAGAAGGTCGTTATAAGTTTTAAACGGCCGGTACTTAGAGGAAGACTATATGATGGATCACAAGCCCAAAAGTGATGTGATACTTGATAAGAATGAGAGAGAGCGATCGAGACTTAGAACCAGCCGAACCGAGTAGTACACCACTAGAACCTGCACCTGTTATCACTGTTAATACACCGGAACGCCGTCGTAGTGGGAGGGTTGTGAGACAACCGGAAAGATTCGTGGGACTGGGTGAGTCTTAAGACTCGGCACCTGGAGTACATGAAATCGATCCCTGGACCTATGATAAGGCGGTACAAGATCTAAATGCGCCTTCTTGGGTAAGGCGATGAAATCCGAAATAGAATCTGGGATTCTAATAAAGTCTGGGATCATGTAGAACCACCGAAAGGCGTGAAGCCAATCGGGTGTGAATGGGTCTACAAGACAAAGAGAGGATATGACGGGAAGGTCGGAACCTTCAAAGCAAAGCTTGTTGTGAAAGGATATACTAAAAAAGATATGGATCGAGTATGAGGAGACCTTTCGCCGGTAGCAATGCTAAAGTCAATCCGGATTCTCTTAGAATCTCATATGGATTATGAGGTGTGGTAAAATGGTTGTCGAGACAACTTTCCTATATAGAAGTCTTGACGGAACCATTTATGAAATAACCAGAAGGATTCATTGCTAAGGGGCGAGAGCATTTAGTGTGCAAGCTCAGTTGATCCATTTATGGATTGAAGCAAACTACAAGATCATGGAACATGCGAATTGATAAGTTCATTGGTATGGATTCATTCAAAGCATGGACGAATCGTGTGTATATTGGAAACGTGATGGAGACAAAGTGGTTTCTCGTGCCTTATGTAGACGATATTTTCTAATTGGCAACAATGTTAAAATGTTATCGGACATGAAGGGATGGTTGTTTTAGACAATTCAATATGAAGAACTTAGGAGAGGTTGGTACCTATCCCAAGCTTCATATATAGACACGATTCTGACTCGTTTAACATACAAGATTCCTAGAAAGGTTTTTACCTTTCAGACATGGAATCTATCTATCTAAGGATGTGTGTCAAACACAAAAGGAGATAGAAGAAATGTAAGCAGTTCCCTACGCCTTGGCTTTGGGAAGCTTAATGTATGTTATGCACGAGACCTGATATCTGCTATGTCGGAGCATAGTGGCGAGATATCAGAGTAACCCTAGAAAGGAACATTGGACTGTTGTGATCAGTCGAGCAATTTCCTGTGGGTTACGCAGATTCGGATTTCTAATCGTAGAGGGAAAGTTGAAAGTCGAAGTCAGGCTATGTGTTCACACTAAGGAATGGAGATCTCGAATGGAAGAGTGTAATACAGTGCATTACGGACTCTACCACGGAAACCGAATAGGTAGCGGCCTTTGAGGCAGCTAAAGGATCGGTGTGACTCCGGAGATTTCTCCAAGACTTAGATGTGGTACCTTGTTTGCCCAATGCTATTGTGACAATAGCGGTGCAGTGACAAACGAAGGAACCATGAGTCTATAGTGTGAGATAACACATAGAGCAAGTACCACCTGATTCGAGATATCGCCAGGCGATATGGTCGTTACCTAGATAACGTCAGGGGACACCCTAGAGTACTCGTTCACTAAGGCCCTGCGAGCGAAAGCGTTCAGTAGGCACGTGGATGGTATGGGCGTCAGATGTTTGGGAGACAGCGACTAGACCTTAGTATAAGTGGGAGAATGATGGAGTTGTATACTTAATGTCTAGATTTAAGTAACATCTGAACTCCGTCTAAAGCATTTATCCTATTTAATAATAAACAATCATTTGCTTTTAATTATTTATAATTAAATATATGCAAATTATAGTCCTAGATTATACACGTTGTAGTTAGTATGGTGTGCGATGTCACACGGAAGATCATACTATCGGTTACTCGTACATAATCGAACAGTTGCTCACGACCTAGATGAACAAGGACCAATCCATCGGTATAGTCGTTGTATGAGTGAGAAAATAATTTGTCTTAATTATTTTATCATACATGTACACATGGTGTATTGGGCGGATCTGCTTGAGATTTATTGATTTACATGTTTTTGTGCTACTTTTTCTATGATGTTTTGTGTCGTCTCATGCCATTTTGTGTCATTCTTGTGCATCATTCTCATGATTATCGGTAGGTTTGACATTTTGTGGAGTGTGTAGGTGTATGACCATGTTCAATGCGAAAACGAGCAAAAACGAGTTGAAAAACGGTAAAGTGATTTGATCGACCACATATCGTGATTGCGCTGCAAACTTGGCCACTTTGGTTCTCTCAACTCCGACCACCTAAAAACACCATCCATACATTTTAGGAAAGATCTTGAAATCCTCTACATGGTCCTACCAGTTTGTTGTCATGGTTCCCCGTCATAAAGCCGGAACTCACGGGTTTCCAGCCCAGTATGCAGCTGCCCCGGGGTGTATGTGCAGCAAACTTGGAGAGCTTGTTTCTCCCAGCTCCGAGCACATACATGCATGGTCCATACCTTGTCGGAAAGCTCTCGAAGAGTTGTACGAGGCCCTGCACTTTTATTATCATATATCCCCGTGATATAGTCACAGTACTTGAGTTTCCAGACCCGTACACAGCTGCCCGGAGTGTATGCGCAGCAAACTTGGAGAGCTTGGGTCTCCCAACTCAGACCACCTATACCGATGATCTATATGTCTACGGAAAGCCCTTGGAATGCTCTACATGGCCCAGACATGCAAGCGGTCGCCTGCCCAACGTCGCGAGCGCTCGCCCACGCCTCAGGCGGTCGCCTGCTCTCAACTTCAGAGGCACGATTTTTGGACCAAGCGCTCGCCTCTGAGCTGAGCGCTCGCTTGCCCTCCGACGCGGGCGATCGCTGCCCTCCTCAGGCGATCGCCTGATGCTTCTTCCAGATATTGACCGCGTCTTTGACCCGTCCTTCTTGTATTATGTATAGGGTTTCTCGACCCATGACGATGACACACTTTTTACTTTGATTTTCGGCATGCTTTGGAGAAGACTTGAGACTTGACATCCTAGGTTTTCATCATCGATTTTTCTTTCATTGATTCGTGGATATTAATCGTGGTTAGCACCGATCATTGTTTACTTCGAACAAGTAATCTAGTTAAGCTTTATTTCTTTTCAATTTCGTTCTTAATTATTTGCTTGTGTTCTTACTCTATTTCCTTCATCATGAATTCATCTATCTCTATTTGTTTGTTCTCGATTATTAATATGAGTAGCTAATTTGTTCGCTAGGGTTAGGAGGATTCAAACATGAACTAGGGCTTGAAATTTACAAACGCATCAAAGGTGTTCGATAAATTGCCAACATGATTTTAAAACTTTTGTATGAGGCTTATGAGCAATTACAAAACATAGGATTATTGAACACCCTAAAATCTACCGGCGACGGACGTTTTAGTTTTGTTTCGTACATCGTAAATTGACAACCCGAAGTTTATGCTTGATGAACCCGAAGCCCTAGTCATTCTTTTTATTAATTACACCTTGTTTATTTTCGTTAATTGCTTCTTGATTATTTTTAGCTTATTTTTAGTTTATTAATTCTTAGTTAATTTAGTTTAAAACAAAACCAACCAAATCACGCATTATGCTATACACTTCTTCCTCTTTTCTTCGTTGCAAACATAAAAACATTTTTACGGGCCGATAGTAGTGTTCCTCGTGAGATCGACTCGGGCGAATTGCTTCGGCAATAAGTTCGATTATTTTTATTTGATTTTTGACGCACTACAACGTCTTGTCAAATTGGCGCCGTTGCCGGGGAACACTTTAGGCACTAGTATTAGTGTTTAGGTGTTTGCAACATTTTCTTTTTTATTTTTCTTTCTATTTAATTTACTTGAGCATGTGCGTTTGATTGTTTGTTTGTCTTTGTTGGTGCATGGTAGGTACACGAAGAGCGAATACCGAGCTTGCACCCGTGATATAAAACATCAACAGACGCAAGAGCATCAGTCGGTGCACGAAGTTAGGCGGAGATTCCTCGTCTGACTCTACCACTACCGACTCCGAACCCGAGACCGAAATCTCAGCCATGGACGGGGCTATACCCAACAATGGCAACAACGGAAATAATGGGAACAATGGCAACAACGGAAAAAACGGGAACAACGGAAACCGTGCCCAGCCACCCCTCTTTGGAGATCTGACTCATCCGCATATCGACGGAGCTAGCTCATGCATCGTCCTGAGTGATGCCGCCCGGAGATACGACCTCAAGGCACACCATCTTGCTCAGCTTCCTCAGTTCTCCGGAACCACTAACGAGGATGCCCTCAACTTCATCAGGGAATTCTACACAGCCTTGCAGGCCTTCCCCATCGGAGCACTCGATGATGATCAGCTCCGGTTGAAATGTGTTTCGTATGCCTTGAGAGATAGGGCGAAGAACTGGCTGCTATCCTTGGAGCCGGACTCGATCACTACCTGGACGGACATGTACCGGGAGTTCATTACTCGGTTCTATCCTCAGCAGAAGACCTTCGACTTGAAAGGTCAGATATGTGCCTTCGAGCAAGAACCGGGGGAGTTTTTCCATGAGGCTTGGGAGCGATTCAGAAGCCTACTGAGACAGTGACCACATCACGACCTCACTCCCAATTATATCATCCAGTTCTTCTACAAGGGTTTGAGCAGAGAAGACCAGAGAGAGGTGAAAACCGCAGCCAGCGGCAACATCAGTGGCCGGAATAGTGATGAGATGACGGAGATTTTCAAGTCTCTATCAGCCGAGTCTAGGCAAACGAGTTCAAGGGGAACTAGTAGCTATGCCAGACCCGAGGGGAGTGCTAATGCTCAGTTGGTGAAGCAGGTTGCCGACCTAACCAAGAAGTTTCAGATGTTGCAGACTACTGAGGAGCAACCCAAGAGGCAGATCTATCATGTGGATCCGTGTAGCCTATGTGGGGAGATTGGCCACTTCTCCAGCACTTGTGTTCAGGGTATGCCATCTCCACCATAGATGATAGATCAAAACTATGGTTCCGAGGTACAGGTGAATGCGATGCAGGGGTACAATCAACAGGGCAACCAGAGGAATGACCCCTACTCCAACACTTACAACCCGACTTGGAGGAATCATCCCAACTTCTCTTGGAGACAGGACCAGCCACAGACCCAGGGACAAGGTTCTCAGACGAACTTCAATAACCAAAACCGATCCCAGAATCAGGGGCACCTGAATTATCAGAATCATCATAGGCCCCAGTACCAGCAGCAGCATCAACCCATCTATCAGGCACCGACACCACCTCAACCACATCAGCTGCCTCCTAAGAATTTGGACTTAGAAGAGAAATTTGCATCGTTCCTGGCCTCGACACAGGCTATACTGCATCACAACCAGCAGAAGATGGATGGGGTGGAGTCCACGATGACTAATCAGAATTCGGCAATTAAGAGAATTGAGATTCAGGTCGGGCAGCTATCTGGAAGGCTAGACGAGATAACACAGCCAAATCAAAAAGGAAAATTCTCGAGCCACCCCGCTCAAGTAAATGCCCTCACAATGTTAATGAGTGAGTATGGAAATGGTGATGAAGATGATTCGGGAGAAGACGATGTGGAGAATAATGAGATCAAGATTGAGCATGTGGGAGTGGATAAACCTTTAACTAATCAGTCCAACAAGGAGGAGTCGAGCAAGAACGAAGTGGCTGCGAGATATGCTTACATTGATGCACCTCTGTTGGAAGAGTACGAAGAGGAGGATATGAGAAGACAAGCTGAATCAGCCTCTCGAAGAGCAGAGATGTACAACACGGTTAAACTACCATTCCCGAGTCGTTTGGTAGGTGCATCATTTGTGAAGAAGATTGAGGGGCGTGAGGGAGAAAGTAGGAAATCCCTAGAGAAATTGCATCGAGCCAAGAATCCCTATAGACCTCCTATGTTGGGCTCTAGATTAGTGGCTGAAACTCCGGTACGTAAGCCGAAAGTTGAGGATCTTACCGTTAAAAAGCTGGAAACCTCTATGGAAGTGGTGGGGACGAGAGTAGGAAGAGCTGACATTAACAAGACATCGAAAGAGCCTAAAAAGGTCCAATGTCATATGCCAATTAAGATCGAAGATCCCGGGAGCTTCATGATTAACTGCGAAATTGAGAATGTTAAGGATGTGCATGGAATGCTCGACTTGGGATCAGCAGTTAACTTGATGTCTTTGTCTCTTTTTCAGGAGCTCAATTTAGGAATATTGCAACCAACAAAGATGAAGTTGCAAATGGCAGACAAATCGGTGCGAAATCCGTGCGGAGTTACAAAAAACACTATTGTCAGAGTTTGTGGTAAAAAGGTCTTTGTGGATTTCGTGATCCTCGATTTTGGAAAAGGTTCGGAGAGTGCGAATAATCGGGAGATATTGCTTGGGAGACCGTTCTTGGTCACTACCCATGCTGTGATCGATGTTCATGCACACAATCTCCGCATGAACATATCGGGAGATGAAATTTTGGTGGTGCCAAGGAAAGAGATCATGGTGAAAGACTTGTGTTTGGTGCACTCTTCGAATCAGAGAGGCTCTGCACATGTATGAGTCAAGCTCGAGACGTTAAACAAGCGCCGCGTGGAGGCTAATCCACGGACCGTGCTGCTCTTTCGGGTACCAAAATGAGCGCCACGTGGGGGCCTTCCCATGATTTCATACGGGCTGGATCGAGAAGACCGAAGGAGTCGACACCACTGTTTGCACCTTCTTACCCTTCTTCTTTTTATGCTTGTTATGTGTATTATGTTTCTTTAGTTTGTTCTTTTTCGTTTGGACATGTTTTGTACTTCCTTGCCTGAGATTTGCTTGCTTATGTGTTTTACATTGAGGACAATGTTTATATTTCAAGTGTGGGGGTAGCTTTGCATGTTCTTAGGGTAACCGGTTGTTTCGCGAGGTTTGTTGGGGTTATAGTAGTCTTCAAACGTCGCTTATGTTGTGTCTTTTGGTATGTTTTGTCGTGTTGATCACCCTCCCCATTTAGCCCAATTGCGGTATAGTTGTTAGAAGCATGTACTAGGCAATATAGGCTTCGGTTTACACATAGTTGAATTCAGGGCTTCATAATGATGATAATGACGAGTTGATTAATTGTGGGTCCTACATTTAGGATTTGCTACATAGGGAGAGCTGTGTTTTTCATGACATCGGTTAGGCACGAGTATTAAGTGGATCGAGTTCATTGATTGTTTGGCCATGTTATACACGAGGATTCTACTATGATCGTCTCTCTTATTAGCAGTGTGGCTTAGCTATATATAGGTATTATTCGCAACCGGACGCAAAAATAGAAGACGTTCGAATAAGCTAGTTGCGTATGTGAAAAAGGGCCGGCAGCCGAACTAGTAAGAAAAAAATAAATGGTTCGAAAAATCCCGTTGCCGAGAGAAAAAAAAATAAAAAAAAAAAGAAAAAAAGAAAAAAAAAGAAAAAAAATACTAGTATAAGTATTAATATTAGTAGAGCAGCCACACTGCCTATACGAGAACGATGAGTATGGGAAACCACGCTAGGATACTCGAGTGACCCTCGACTGTTTACACCTAGTGAATATTGCCTCACTTGATTAACTTGGCTAGAGATTTCTGTGGCTTTGTTTACTTGTGCTCGATGTTGATATTGGTGGAGTGGAGTCATGGTTTGAACTGTGGGGATTTGAATACTTGAGGGACACTCACTAGTTGGTTCTGATTTGTCGAATGTGAATGACTTGAATTCCCTTATGGTTGATTGTTTGTCTTGAGCTTAGTCGATGCTTGGTTCGTATTGTATACCGTGATTGTTTGCTTGAGGACAAGCAAAGAGCTAAGTGTGGGGGAGTTGATTTACATGTTTTTGTGCTACTTTTTCTATGATGTTTTGTGTCGTCTCATGCCATTTTGTGTCATTCTTGTGCATCATTCTCATGATTATCGGTAGGTTTGACATTTTGTGGAGTGTGTAGGTGTATGACCATGTTCAATGCGAAAACGAGCAAAAACGAGTTGAAAAACGGTAAAGTGATTTGACCGACCACATATTGTGATTGCGCTGCAAACTTGGCCACTTTGGTTCTCCCAACTCCGACCACCTAAAAACACCATCCATACATTTTCGGAAAGATCTTGAAATCCTCTACATGGTCCTACCAGTTTGTTGTCATGGTTCCCCGTCATAAAGCCGGAACTCACGGGTTTCCAGCCCAGTATGCAGCTGCCCCGGGGTGTATGTGCAGCAAACTTGGAGAGCTTGGTTCTCCCAGCTCCGAGCACATACATGCATGGTCCATACCTTGTCGGAAAGATCTCGAAGAGTTGTACGAGGCCCTGCACTTTTATTATCATATATCCCCGTGATATAGTCACAGTACTTGAGTTTCCAGACCCGTACACAGCTGCCCGGAGTGTATGCGCAGCAAACTTGGAGAGCTTGGGTCTCCCAACTCAGACCACCTATACCGATGATCTATATCTCTACGGAAAGACCTTGGAATGCTCTACATGGCCCAGACATGCAAGCGGTCGCCTGCCCAACTTCGCGAGCGCTCGCCCACGCCTCAGGCGGTCGCCTGCTCTCAACTTCAGAGGCACGATTTTTGGACCAAGCGCTCGCCTCTGAGCTGAGCGCTCGCTTGCCCTCCGACGCGGGCGATCGCTGCCCTCCTCAGGCGATCGCCTGATGCTTCTTCCAGATATTGACCGCGTCTTTGACCCGTCCTTCTTGTATTATGTATAGGGTTTCTCGACCCATGACGATGACACACTTTTTACTTTGATTTTCGGCATGCTTTGGAGAAGACTTGAGACTTGACATCCTAGGTTTTCATCATCGATTTTTCTTTCATTGATTCGTGGATATTAATCGTGGTTAGCACCGATCATTGTTTACTTCGAACAAGTAATCTAGTTAAGCTTTATTTCTTTTCAATTTCGTTCTTAATTATTTGCTTGTGTTCTTACTCTATTTCCTTATCATGAATTCATCTATCTCTATTTGTTTGTTCTCGATTATTAATATGAGTAGCTAATTTGTTCGCTAGGGTTAGGAGGATTCAAACATGAACTAGGGCTTGAAATTTACAAACGCATCAAAGGTGTTCGATAAATTGCCAACATGATTTTAAAACTTTTGTATGAGGCTTATGAGCAATTACAAAACATAGGATTATTGAACACCCTAAAATCTACCGGCGACGGACGTTTTAGTTTTGTTTCGTACATCGTAAATTGACAACCCGAAGTTTATGCTTGATGAACCCGAAGCCCTAGTCATTCTTTTTATTAATTACACCTTGTTTATTTTCGTTAATTGCTTCTTGATTATTTTTAGCTTATTTTTAGTTTATTAATTCTTAGTTAATTTAGTTTAAAACAAAACCAACCAAATCACGCATTATGCTATACACTTCTTCCTCTTTTCTTCGTTGCAAACATAAAAACATTTTTACGGGCCGATAGTAGTGTTCCTCGTGAGATCGACTCGGGCGAATTGCTTCGGCAATAAGTTCGATTATTTTTATTTGATTTTTGACGCACTACAACGTCTTGTCATTTATCGATTAGGATTGCCGGCGATAATCGATTTAAGTCTCAGTGTACTTTATTCTTAATTCTCGATACAATTGCGTGTGTGTATATTTAATATATGTGACTTTGATTTTCCGAAGGAATTGACCGGTTTGTATATTGGGTCAATTACCGGTAAAGTTGGGTCACTATATTTTATATATGACATGCCGTGAATACTTGACGGGAAAGCATGTCCTCGAAAGGGTTGATAATGTCCCCGAGATGAGCTCATAAGGATTATCATGTAAACCTTGCAAGTGGATTTTAATCCGCATGATAATAAAGTTGAGTGGTACTATTCTCGGAATTATAAGAGATAAATAAATAATATTAGCAATAAATATAATTTATTCATGGACATTTATATCTTAAACATGCGGAATAAATAATACTACCGGAGAATATTATTTGATATAATATGGTATAATATTGGGAGTGCAATTATATTTATATAGTGGAGTTAATATATAATTAATAATAGTAAGGATTAATAGATTTGGACTTGAGCTCAATTTAATCACTATTATTGGAAGCCCAATATTCCACCTCCTTAAGATCCCCTACGTAGCCTATAAAAGCACTACATGGTCTTCTCTATTCTCATACTCATAGAACGAAGATCACAATTCTAGAGAGAGAGAGAAAGAGAAGGAGATCCATGGAGTTCGGAGGATCTTCGCCCACACGACGTTCGAGCTAGTGCAAGGAATATGTGGAAAGATCTCAAGGTCATCAATTGAGTTCTTCGTTTTTCCGAACAACGAGAACGAGGTAAAATCGTAAAACCCTCTTTATGATTTTAATCGTTTATTATCGTGAAAATACCGTAGAACGAAGATCCGAGGTTTTGGATCCTCACCGGGGTCGAGCCGAGCGGTGGCGATCGAGGATCGCCGGACCTGTTGGAGTTGTGTACTTAATGTCTAGATTTAAGTATCGGTAAACTCCCGGTCATAGCATTTAACCTATTTAATAAATAAACAATTATTTGCAATTAATTATTATTAATTAATTATGCAAAATATAGTCCTGGATTTTATACGTTATAGTTAGTATGGTGTGTCTGGCCCACACGGAAGATCATACTATCGGTTGCTCGTATTTAATCAAACAGTTGCTCACGACCTAGATGGACACGGACCAATCCATCGGTATAGTCGTTGTGTGAGAGAGAAAATAATTTGTCTTAATTATTTTATCACACTTGTACACTTGGTGTATTGGGCGGATCAGCTTGAGATTTATTGATTAGGATTGCCTAAGATAATCAATTTAAATCTCGGAGTATTTTATTCTTAATCCCTGATATTATTGCGGGTGTGTATATTTAATATTAGAGACTTTGATTTTCTAAAGGAATTAACCGATTTAATTATTGGGTTAATTACCGGTAAAATTGGGTCGCTATATTTTATATATGACATGCCGTGAATACTTGACGGGAAAGTGTATCCCGGAAGGGTTGATAATATCCCCGAGATGAGTTCATAAGGAATTATTGTGTAAACCTCATGAGTGGATTCGTTCCGCACAATAATAAAGGTTGAACGGTACTAGTCTCGGATATAAGATATGAATATTATTTATTGAGCAATAAATAAATTTATTCATGGATATTTAAATCTTAAATACACGGAATAAATAATACTAATTGGAGAAATATTATTTGATATAATATGGAATAATATTGGGAGTGCAATTTTATTTATATAGTGGAAAATAAATAAAATTAATATTGATAAGAATTAATAGATTTGGGTTGGACCCAATTTAATTTTCAATATTGAAGCCCAATATTTATTCTCCTTATGATCCCCTACGTAGCCTATATAAGCACTACATGGTCTTCACTTTTCACAACCTAAGTTACGCCAACTAAAGTTCGGAGAGTGAGGAAGATCCATAAAGTTCGATAGATCGTCGCCCACACGACGTTCGAACGGAAGTGCAAGGAATACGCGGGAAGATCACGAGGTCATCAACGATTCGTTTCTCCGTACAACGAATCAAGGTAATAATCGAGAAACCCCCTTCTATGATTATTTGCGTTGAATAAATTGTAATATATACATGAACACGCGATTCGGGAAAACGACGAACCTCGGGGACGGGGATTTGAGATCCCCGGCGAGGATCGAACACGGCGGTCGAACCCTAGGGTTCGGACCGCCGGACGCGCGACAAGGGACGAGCCCCGGCTGAACGCCGGGGCATGGGATCGACTTCGGTCGATCCCCGGGGTGCCACGGGCTGGTGCCGTGGCGGACCCCAGCCCCCTCGTCGGAGGCGCGTGACGCGAAGCCCTCGGCTGGAGTCGAGGGGCGATCGAGCCCGTGAGCTCGATCGCGGGTCGCTGCGGGGATAACCCGCAGCCGCCTCGTGCGCGCTACGGGGATTCCCGTAGCGGATGCGCACGGGGCTGACCCCGTGCGAGCAGCGAGTCATCGCGACTCGCTGCGGGGCTGCTACGAGCAGCCCCGGGGATCGCGCGAGCGATCCCAGCGATCGTCGAGGACGATCGCGAGCCCCTCGCGGGGGCTCGGCTGGGCGCACGCAGCCTTCGGGCTTCGCTGGGCGTTCGGTCGGGCCCCGGCTCGTGAGGTGGTTCGCGTTCGTGGATCCGGCTCGCGGGAGAAAATCGGCTGGGGGCGGGCTGCGTGTCTTCGGGCGCGTAGTCTCCAAAGGTCGGACTCTTGCGGATGAGTCGGGATTCAATCTTCGGTGATCGAGGGTTTTTGATCGGGTTATCGGTTCCGCAATTTTTGATAGCCCGGGACATCGAATCCCAGCAACTGGTATCAGAGCGTTTGGTTTCGTGTTCATGTATATGTTCGATTATTGTTCTACCTTGCAGGATTTCCGGCTATCATGGTTAATTTAATTTTTGTTAATTTTATTATCATGATTATTAAACTCTCGGACATGTCGAGATTCGTTTTGTGTGGTTGAATGTTTGTAATAGTAAAAATTCGGGGGTTGACCGAATTTAGGATTTATTACTACGCACTTTATTTTCCGGAAAATGTATAGGGTCGATTTCATGTATAGAATCGATACCGGAATTGTAATTTAGATTATTGTAATTTATTTTGCGATTGGATCGATGAATCAAGACCGCCGGAGAAGACGAGATGACGAGAGGGAGCTAGGGCTCGGATCGACCAACCCCATGGTCAATCCATAAGGGTCGATCGACCCTCACATGGAGGAGCCGCCGGTATAGGTGGCCGGCCGCCTCCTAGGTGTGGGTCGAGGGTGGCGTGGGGACTCCCACCCCATGCTGTCCACGCCCGGAAATTTACTTTCCTAATTAATTCGGATTTTTCCTATTTGAGCGTTCTCCTTTTGGAAACTCTCATGGATTAGGAAAAGAATTAATTTAAATTAATTTTATTTCTATTGATTTATTTCATTCATGGAATTAATCATAGATTGGAAATTTAAATTAATTTAGTACTAAATTTATTTTTCCTATTTGATTATTCCTACTCATGGGAATATTCATGGATTAGGAATAAAAATAAGTTTGGAAAGTAGTGAGTCCTAATTTATTTTATTTCCTTGTTCTATTATAGATGTCTTCTAGAATATTCCAATTTTACTTGGATAGATTATTCTAGAGATTTAATAGAACTAGATAGGAAAATAAATAAATAAAAAATATTAATAATATTTAATTTTATTTTTGATATATTCAATTGACTTAATTTTCGAATTAAGTAACTTTTGGATTAATTGAAAATAAATAGATTTAAATATTGGAAATTAATATTCTCGTCACATGGAGCATTCAAGAAACGAAGACTGAAGACTAGAGGATGCATATGAAGATAAAGCCATGATAGTCGGGAAAAATAATTCTCTAGCATTATTTTGACTATGTGATCTATGTGCTTTATTGCTTTCATGCATGCTATATGTGTTTATTTTATGCACTAGATAGCGTATCCCTTTATCGTAAAAAGCTAAGTGGGAGAGGGGATGGAAACATTCCCATGGTCTCCATCACTGTTCTCTTGGTGACTTTTATAGACTTTCGAAGTTCATATAGACAAGTCATTGGAGGAGAATTCTTATAATTCCTTTTACAAGAAACATTGATCAAGTTTATCAAACAATGCCTAATTTGTCTTTCCAAAACTGACTTCAAGTCTACTCATTCTCACCCCGGGGAGTGGAATGGAGCCAGAGCCACTTGGTCATGTAGAGGACACAAATTAGAGACCTTCGTACCATTCTTTGATAGATGGATCGATTGTCTGCTCGGCTCCCTCATTTATGAGAGATAGGGTCGCTCGCATGGTGAATCACTGGTTAGAAACTTCGACTTTCACTTATGATTCTCCGAGTCTTGATTTACGAAATCAAATGAATCAAGTAATTGGATTTCAATTATATAAATCTATTTGGTGTAGTAAACGTCCACACGAACGTGGCTTGCTATACTGAAAGGGATTTTAGAATAATTGATGTAGACAGTTATAGGAGATTGTGAGGGATTGCGAGTTATCGTAAACGTCCACACGAACGTGGCTTGCGGTGATATAACAATTCTAAACGATTTGCCTTAGTACTGAGTGGTGGTTTACACTTAGGTACGCTTTATAGTATTCTTCCCAACGAAGTAACGCTATAATGATGTACGACCGAAGCAAATCTAATTGCTAAATCATTTGGGTGGGTAAACGTCCACACGAACGTGGCTTGCCTTACCTGATGGGATTTTAGACGCAATTAGTAATTTAATGATATTATTTGAGGGAGATAATATCGGACATTAAATTGATTGTTTGTTTACATGTGCTTATAGGTTTAGAGAATAGCTATGAATCCACTTTCTGTGATACTCAAGGAACATAAACTCACTGGCCCCAATTATATTGATTGGAAGAGAAATTTGGACATTGTCCTGACTGCTGAAGAGTACAAGTTTGTACTCTCTGATAAATGCCCTGCTGAGCCCAAGGCTGCCTCAACTGATGAGGAAAAGGCAACATATCGGAAGTGGAAAAAGGCTGATGAAATGGCTAGGTGCTATATTTTGGCTTCCATGTCAAATGTACTCCAAACCCAACATGAGCCGATGGACACTGCCCGGGATATGATGACTAACCTCAAGGAGATGTTTGGGGAGCAGGATCGTGCGGCAAGGCAAGAAGCCATGAGAGTCCTTATGTCGACTACTCAGTCTGAAGGAACGCCCGTTGAGGAGCACGTTCTCAAGATGATGAGTCTGTTGAATGAATTGGAGGTCCTAGGAGCTATGATTGATGGTGAGACGCAAGTCGACATCATACTCCAGTCTCTGACCCCTAGTTTTGAGCAGTTTCGTATGAGTTATAATATGGGTAAACTATCTTATACTCTTGCGCAACTCCTGACTGAACTGAAGGCGGCAGAGGGGATCTACAAGAAGGGCAAGTCTCAAGCGCTTGTGACTACCAGGCCCAAAAGCTTGAAATCTATTGGAGGTAGGGGCAAGAAAAGGAAGCAAGCCATAAAACCCAGTGGTGCCAAGAGGAATGGACCACGAGTGGGGGCTAGTAAGCCAAAGGGCTTGTGCTTCCGATGCAAGAAGTCTGGACACTGGAAGTCTGAATGTCCTCTTAGAGGTACGAATTTTTCTTTAGTCGTAAAAACATAGTCAGCGGTATTATCTACCAGAATTCTGGTGTGTAGATATGGAACCACTGACGGTATGTGCATTTCTTTAAATGCAGGGGTTCCAGAAAACCCGGCGACTTAGAGAAGAAGAGTTCGAGTCTACATAGGCAAAGTTGTTGGGGTAGCAGCGGTTGCAGTGGAAGACATTTATCTGTTTTAAGTTTTCATTTCAGTTATTGCTTATGTACCCCTTTATTTTGAAAAAGAACTTCGTTCTGGTTTTCTTTATTAATGGATATTTTATTTCTTTAATCATTGGATGGTTTGGATAAGAAATAATGGTGATATCTATTATGGTACATTAGATAGCAATATGTGAATGATGAATCCTTAGTCTACCACGATGCAACAAACCGTTATAACTTATTTTACTTATTAGATGTATTTCTCTTATTAATCATTATACTTGTGAATTCTTGAACTTGGTAGTATCTATTCAAAAGGGATTCAAAAGGTCGAAATTGATTTGATCAATTATAGTTGGAGGAATGGACCTCCCGACCTGAGAATCGATCTTGATAGATGATACGACTAAGTTAACCTTTCTGGATAAAGGATGGAATTCGGACAAGTATAGAAAATGATTAATGATTAATGCGGTATGTGTAATTAGAGAAGGTACGAGTCGTTCTTCCAAGAATACTCAAAGATGGATTAGACTACTTGTTGTGCCATAAAAGCGGAGTGTTTTCAACACAAAGCCATTATGGGGAACCTTCAAAGTATATCCATTGAAAGCCTGCGACTTGTTCGCGGAGGCCATCACCTATCTAAATAACACATAGCATAAATCAAAGATTGAGATTAAGTCTCAAGTGACTACACCATACACTGAAGTGTAGACATGGTGTGTCAGGAATAAGAAATGGGATTCTAATAGTAAAAGGACAAGTTTGTTCGGAACTACCTATGTTCTATGGATATTTCTGGATACAACGGCACATTCTATGTGGTTGTAGAATATCCTAGAAGAACAAGCAATTGTAAGTTCAATAGTACTGCGAACCAGATGGGTGTCCTCGCCCGGTTCTTGGAGGAAGACTATTAGATGAACTACAATGCCCTAACTGACAATGTACTTGAAATGAGGAAAGGATAGACTGAGAACCAGCCTAACCGAGTAGTAGTACACCACTAACTGCACCTAATGTTATTACTGTTATACACCGGAACGCCATTGCAGTGGGAGGTTGTTTACCAACCGGAGATGTTCATAAGGCTGGAGGAGTTTTTAAACTCTGGATCTAGTATACATGAAATCGATCCCTAGTTCTGCATAGGAACTTGCGAATTGATGAGATAGTCCATTTTATGGATTCATCAAAAGGCAAGGAAAGGTGTGTTAGAAACGTAATGGAAACAAAGGTGGTGTTTCTCGGAATTTTGTGTAAATAACACTTCATCGTTGGCAACAATGTAAAAGTGTTGTTAGACATAAAATAGAGGTTGTCTAAATAAATCGAGATGTAAGATTAAGATGAAGTTGGATCATGTTCTTAGAAATCTTTCGATCTCTAGACAAGAACATTTGTACTTCTCTTTAGATATCTTATACGATTATGGTTTGTTTTAAACATGCACAATTCTGAGAAAGGTTATTGCCTTTCGAGATCAGAATACATCTATCTAAGGTATGTGTCTTGAACACATAAAGGAGATAGATATGGACAAAGCGGTTTCCTACACTTCGAGTGTGGAGAGCTTTGTGGATGCAATGTTGAAAAACAAGGACCTGATATCAACTATGCGGTTAGCGTAGTGGGAGGATATCAAAGTAATCTGGTGAAGAAATATTCGAATGCTGTAAAGTACTTGGAAGTACTGGATTACTGGCAATACGAAATCTTCTTAGATTACAGTTTCTCAGATCCAAAAATCAGAGAAAGACCAGTGTAAGTCGATATCAGGCTATGTGTTCACTTTTAAGAGGTGGAACCTAAGGACGAAAGAGTGATAAGCGTTATGCTTGTCGGACTCTATCATGAACCGAATAGCAGCCTCAGAGGCAGCGGAAGTTTTGGTTAGGTTCCGGAATAACCTCTGAACTTGGATATGATTCTTGGTTCACCAAAGGCTATGTAAATAGCGGTGCGTGGAGAACTGGAAGAAGTCATAAGTTCAAAAGGTGATGATAACACATAGAGCCAGTACCACCTGATACGAGTCATCGTCAGAGAGACGACGCAGTAGTCACCAAGATAACTTCAGAGCGGCAACCTAGATTGCTCATTCACATAATACTTCTGGGAAGTATAAATTAAGCACGTGATGAGTATGGGAGTCGGGAGTTTGGAGGAAATGACTAGACCTTAGTACAAGTGGGAGATTGTTGGAGTTGTGTACTTAATGTCTAGATTTAAGTATCGGTAAACTCCCGGTCATAGCATTTAACCTATTTAATAAATAAACAATTATTTGCAACTAATTATTATTAATTAATTATGCAAAATATAGTCCTGGATTTTATACGTTATAGTTAGTATGGTGTGTCTGGCCCACACGGAAGATCATACTATCGGTTGCTCGTATTTAATCAAACAGTTGCTCACGACCTAGATGGACACGGACCAATCCATCGGTATAGTCGTTGTGTGAGAGAGAAAATAATTTGTCTTAATTATTTTATCACACTTGTACACTTGGTGTATTGGGCGGATCAGCTTGAGATTTATTGATTAGGATTGCCTAAGATAATCAATTTAAATCTCGGAGTATTTTATTCTTAATCCCTGATATTATTGCGGGTGTGTATATTTAATATTAGAGACTTTGATTTTCCAAAGGAATTAACCGATTTAATTATTGGGTTAATTACCGGTAAAATTGGGTCGCTATATTTTATATATGACATGCCGTGAATACTTGACGGGAAAGTGTATCCCGGAAGGGTTGATAATATCCCCGAGATGAGTTCATAAGGAATTATTGTGTAAACCTCATGAGTGGATTCGTTCCGCACAATAATAAAGGTTGAACGGTACTAGTCTCGGATATAAGATATGAATATTATTTATTGAGCAATAAATAAATTTATTCATGGATATTTAAATCTTAAATACACGGAATAAATAATACTAATTGGAGAAATATTATTTGATATAATATGGAATAATATTGGGAGTGCAATTTTATTTATATAGTGGAAAATAAATAAAATTAATATTGATAAGAATTAATAGATTTGGGTTGGACCCAATTTAATTTTCAATATTGAAGCCCAATATTTATTCTCCTTATGATCCCCTACATAGCCTATATAAGCACTACATGGTCTTCACTTTTCACAACCTAAGTTACGCCAACTAAAGTTCGGAGAGTGAGGAAGATCCATAAAGTTCGATAGATCGTCGCCCACACGACGTTCGAACGGAAGTGCAAGGAATACGCGGGAAGATCACGAGGTCATCAACGATTCGTTTCTCCGTACAACGAATCAAGGTAATAATCGAGAAACCCCCTTCTATGATTATTTGCGTTGAATAAATTGTAATATATACATGAACACGCGATTCGGGAAAACGACGAACCTCGGGGACGGGGATTTGAGATCCCCGGCGAGGATCGAACACGGCGGTCGAACCCTAGGGTTCGGACCGCCGGACGCGCGACAAGGGACGAGCCCCGGCTGAACGCCGGGGCATGGGATCGACTTCGGTCGATCCCCGGGGTGCCACGGGCTGGTGTCGTGGCGGACCCCAGCCCCCTCGTCGGAGGCGCGTGACGCGAAGCCCTCGGCTGGAGCCGAGGGGCGATCGAGCCCGTGAGCTCGATCGCGGGTCGCTGCGGGGATAACCCGCAGCCGCCTCGTGCGCGCTACGGGGATTCCCGTAGCGGATGCGCACGGGGCTGACCCCGTGCGAGCAGCGAGTCATCGCGACTCGCTGCGGGGCTGCTACGAGCAGCCCCGGGGATCGCGCGAGCGATCCCAGCGATCGTCGAGGACGATCGTGAGCCCCTCGCGGGGGCTCGGCTGGGCGCACGCAGCCTTCGGGCTTCGCTGGGCGTTCGGTCGGGCCCCGGCTCGTGAGGTGGTTCGCGTTCGTGGATCCGGCTCGCGGGAGAAAATCGGCTGGGGGCGGGCTGCGTGTCTTCGGGCGCGTAGTCTCCAAAGGTCGGACTCTTGCGGATGAGTCGGGATTCAATCTTCGGTGATCGAGGGTTTTTGATCGGGTTATCGGTTCCGCAATTTTTGATAGCCCGGGACATCGAATCCCAGCAGGACCGCCGCGGCTAGAGCGACCCGGCGGCAAGGATCGCGCGAACCAAGTTTGCTGGGGAGCAGGCGCTCGCCTGAGGACCAGGCGCCCGCCTGGTCCATGTCGCGCGCGAGCGTTAGGCACCCAAGCGCTCGCCTCGTGCCTGCTCGCAGCGAGCTGCGGGTTTTCCCGCAGCGGACTCGCGTGCGATGCGAGTTGCTGCACGAGGCCATGCGGGCTGATCCGTGACGCGCGCCTGGTGGCGTGCTGAGGCTGGTTCGAACAGCGGCGGCTCGGGCCACTGCTAGGGTTCGATGGGGCTGGTCCTTGCGGTGCTCGGGCATGGCTAGCGGGCTGTTCGTGTAGGGTTTTTGGTAACCCTAGCGGGCTGCTACGAGCAGCCCTAGGCGGCTGCCGTGTACAGCCGCGAGCCCAATGCGGGGGCTCGACCGGACAACCGTGGGTTCTCCCCGCGGCGGCTTATTTGGTTGAGTCCGGCTTCGTGGTGGTTCGTGGTTCGGGGGCATCAATCAACGTTATGCCCAAAACAATGTACGAAGACCTGGAGATAGGGCAGCTGAAGCCAACTCGAGTTGTGATCCAACTGGCTGATAGATCTAATGTTTATCCTGAGGGCATACTGGAAGATGTCCTGGTCAAAGTGGAAGTGTTAATATTCCCTGCTGATTTCTATGTGCTTGATATGGGCAGATCAAGTAAAGCCCCTGTGATGATATTGGTCAGACCGTTCCTAAAAAAGCAAGGACCCACATCGACTGCGAAACCGGTAGGCTAACGTGCAAATTCGAGGGAGAAACGGTCACCTTTGACCTCTACAAGTCCATGAAGCACCCAGCTGACACCGAAGAAATCCACTACATTGACCAAATTGAGAAGGCAGTGGAGGCAAAGGTACTCCAATGTGGCAAGTATGATCATACTGAGATAGCTATCCAATAAGGGCTTACAGAGTTTGACATGGAGGACGAGCCAGAAGAATTGCAAGAGGCAATCGAGCAGTTAGACTCTCTGGAGAATTTCAAAGGCAACTCGGGCAAACCGATAGAGATTGAAGAGATGATCATGGTGCCTTCACTTGAAAAGCCACCAATTCTGGAACTAAAGAATCTGCCCTAACATCTCAAGTATTTATACTTGGGAGATAATGACACTTTTCCCGTCATCATAAGTGCCTATTTACAAGAGGCAGAGGAGGCAAAGTTGAGAAACGTGCTAGGGCAGTACAAACATGCCATAGGTTGGACTTTGGCTGACATCAGAGGGATAAGTCCAAGCATCTGCCAACACCACATTCTTCTGGAAGATGACTGTGTGCCCGTACGTGATCCCCAAAGGAAGCTCAATCCTGCAATGAAGGAAGTCTTGCTCAAAGAGATTAAGAAGCTTCTCAGTGTGGGCATAATCTACCAAGTGTCAGATAGCAAGTGGGTTAGCCCAATGCATGTGGTGCCAAAGAAGTCTGGAGTTCAGGTCATAGAGAACGAAAGAAATGAGCAGATAGCCACACGACTACAAACTGGGTGGAGAGTTTGCATTGACTACCGCAAACTGAACAAGGTAACCCGCAAGGATCATTTCCCTCTGCCCTTCATTGATGAAATGTTAGAGAGATTTGCTGGGAAGAAGCACTTTTGCTTTTTAGATGGCTACTCAAGGTATATGCAGATATGGGTTGCTCAAGAGGATCAAGACAAAACCACCTTCACCTGTCCTTTTGGCACCTTTGCCTACAGGAGAATGCCCTTTGGCCTCTGCAATGCACCAGGAACTTTTCAAAGGTGCATGATGAGTATCTTCTCTGACCTGCTCGAGAATTGGATTGAAGTGTTCATGGACGATTTCACCGTGTATGGCAACTCCTTTGACTCCTGCCTGGAACACTTAGAGATTGTGCTCAGAAGGTGTGTGGAGAAGAGCCTTGTACTGAAGTACGAAAAATTCCACTTCATGGTCGAAGAGGGAGTTGTCCTTGGACACGTCATTTCGGCCAAGGGCATAGATGTGGATAAAGCGAAGATCGAAGTCATCTCAAAGCTACCATATCCAAAGAATGTGAAGCAAGTCAGAGGGTTCCTTGGGCATGCTGGTTTCTACAGACGCTTTGCCCAAATTGCTCGCCCCTTGACCAGACTGCTCCAGAATGATGTAGAATGGAACTTTGATGAGGACTGCAAAGCTGCCTTCAATCACTTGAAGGAGAGATTGGTCACAACGCCTATTATTCAACCACCAGAGTGGGGCATGCCATTCGAGCTGATGTGTGATGCAAGTGGATATGCAGTGGGAGCTGTGTTAGGGCAAATGAAAGGGAAAGAAAGACATGTGATTTACTATGCCTCGAAGACCCTTAATGCTGCCCAAAGTAACTATGCCACAACTGAAAAGGAGCTTTTGGCCATTGTCTTTGCCTTTGAGAAGTTTAGGTCATATCTGCTGGGCAGTAAGATCATAGTGTATACAGACCACGCTGCACTGAAGTACCTCATGGCAAAGAAGGAGACTAAACCAAGACTTATTCGATGTATCCTGTTACTTCAGAAGTTTGACATTGAAATTCGAGACAAGTCTGGCAATCAGAATCTCGTTGCAGATCATCTAAGCAGGATTCTCCAGAAGGAAGAGGATATGCCTATCACCGAAACATTCCCCAATGAGCACATGTATTCTATTACCGCTTTGGGCGAAGAGCCATGGTTCGCTGACCTTGTGAACTACATGGTTACTGGAATCTTTAGGGAAGGCATGACGTATTATGAGAAAAACAAGATGAGGCGTGAAGCAAGGAGCTACGTCTGGGATGAACCCTATTTGTGGAAAAGATGTGAAGACCAAGTCCTTAGAAGATGCATTCCAGAGTCTGAGCAGCAGGGCATAGTGGATCACTGCCACAAGCAACCCTGTGGAGGCCACTTTGGGCCTAGGCGAACAGCAAGAAAGGTCCTTGATTGCGGATTCTACTGGAACACTTTGGTTCGAGACTGCTACGACTTATGTAAGAAATGTGATGAGTGCCACAAGGAAGGCAATTTGACCAAGCGCAATGAAATGCCCTCTGTGCCCATACTGCCAGTAGAGATCTTTGATATCTGGGGCATAGACTTCATGGGGCCATTTCCGAATTCACAAGGTAAGGAATACATACTCCTAGCAGTTGATTATGTCTCAAAGTGGGTCGAGGCAAAGGCTACTGCCACCAATGATTCGCGCATTGTGGCTGAATTCCTCAAAGGGAATATCTTCACTCGATTCGGTGTGCCCAGAGCGCTCATAAGTGATCAAGGGACCCATTTCTGCAACTATATCATTGAGAGGCTACTGCGGAAATATAGAGTTACTCATCGAATCACCTGTGCCTATCACCCCCAAGCAAACGGCCAAGCAGAACTCTCCAATAGGATAATCAAGGCTATTCTGAGGAAAACAGTTAGGCCCAGAGGGGAAGGATTGGGCAGGCAAACTGGATGATGCACTGTGGGCATACCGCACTCATTCAAGACTCCATTTGGTATTTCCCCTTACCGAATGATATTTGGGAAAGCTTGTCATTTGCCCGTAGAGATAGAGCACAAGGCCCACTGGGCTGTAAACAAAGTCAATTTCGACTGGGATCTCGCCGGGAACGAGCGTAAGCTTGACTTAGTGGAGCTGGAGCAACTACGTATTGAAGCCTATGACCATGCGGCCCGCTACAAGGAGAGAACTAAGAGAGCTCATGACAAGCTGATTAAAAGGAAAAAGATTGAAGTCGATCAGTTGGTCTTGGTGTACCAAACCAGGAATCAGTTCTGCTCGGGCAAACTGTCTTCCAAGTGGGGAGGACCGTATGTAGTTCATCATGTTAGCCAAAACGGATCTGTGGAACTTAAAAGCAGCAAAGACGATGACTACATCTTCAAAGTGAATGGCCATAGAGTGAAGCCCTACTTTGGGCAAGAGAATCTGGAAGGGCAGCTTGCCCTGATTGAGTGAACAAGAAAGCATTTGGGTCCTGCCCGAGACTATAAATAGGGCGCTGGCCAGGAGGCAACCTGGTATGTTTGTATAATTTTGTTATTTCATTTTTTTTATTTAGACTAGGAATAAACTACTTGCAACAAGAGACTTTGACAATGCCGTGAGGAAGGGTATTGTTTTTTGATTTTGCAGGAGTATACTTTGGGCAGACTGAGACTTTGGGCAAACGGGGACGCAAGTGGGCAGTTGCGAATTTCAAGGGCTGGAAACCGTCCCATCAGGGACTCTGCAACTCCACCATCATCACGCCTCTATCCACCCGCGATTCCCGATAACTTCCATTAACTCCTTTGTTTTTTCAAAATTAAAAAAAATACAATTATATATCTCCTCTCTCTCTCCATATGGTATCTACTAGAGCAAAAAACAAATTAAGGAAAATCCCTCACGGAACCCTAATTGATCTTACTATAGGTACCGCTGCATCAAAGTTGAAAAAGATGGTGTCTCCAAAGCAATCGAGCCCGGCGAAGCCCAAATCCCCCGCCGCCGAAGAAGCCTTCCACGTCGTCCCCCTGGCCACCATACTACCCAGCCCAACCACGACGGAGACGGATAACACCCCAATCGACGATCTGGCCAAAGAGATCGATGAGACCACCAGCGAGAAGGATCTGGAAACCCTAGCCACCGCCGCTCAGGAGGAGGAGGGCAAAGCTGCCGTTGATAGCCCCCCGAAAAAGAAGCAGAAAAAGGCGGCAGGCAAGGGCAAAAAGAAAGTTTCTCCCACCCCCACTGCTGGATCCTGATGGAGTTATATTCTAAATATCTAGTTTAGTGACAATATGGAACTCCTTATCTGTGTTTTATTATCTATTAATCAAATAGTCTGCATTTTGGTTATATACACTTTGTGCTCTATAGTCCTAGATATATACGTTGTAGACAGTATGGCGTGAGGAGACACGCGGAAGATCATACTGTCGGTTACTCGTATACTATCGAACAGTAGCTCACGACTTAGATGGACAGGGACAATCCATCGGTAAGTCGTAGTGTGACTGGTAGATAGTCGGTCTTGACTATCATGTTACACTCCTGCACTTGGTGTATTGAGCAGGACCACGGGAGGGCGTTCGATTTATACTAATCGCAGTAATCGAACTAGACCTCAGATATTACGGATATACGAATTCCTAATCCCTATATAATTATAGGTGCGTGTGTCCAATTCTCGGTTCTTTAATATGCCAATGAGTGAGACTAATTGATTATTCGAGATCCTCGGTAAATTGGGAATTGTAATTGTACGCACGGCATGCTATAGATTATAGACAGGAAACCGTGTCCCGTTTATCGGGTTGATGATGTCCCCGAGATGAGCTCATAAAGTTTATCATGTAAACCCTGCAGGTGGATTTGTTCCACATGATAATAAGGATGAGTGGTACTAGTCTCGGATAATAAGAAACAAATTAATTTAATTATTAGTAATTAAAATTAATTCGTGGACATACGATATCTTAAACACGGGGAAAGTCGTATATGTAATTTCGGCGGAATTATTATTGTTGAAATAATATTAAATTAATTTCGGGAATTCAATTATTATTATTTAGTGGAATTAATAATAATTAAAAATGTAATTAATTAAGGATTCCTTTTAAGGACTCCGAGTTAATTAATATTTCATTTTAGCCTTGAATTAATTTACCTAAGATCCCTAACGTAGCTCTATATAAACCCCCCTCCCTTACCCTCTCTAAACCTATCATTCGCCGCAACTATTATTTCAGCAGAGAAAATAAAAAGCTTAGCGCAATTATTTTTCTCTGTTAAAATAAAAGAGTTAACGCAAATAAAATTATTCTCAGAGAATAATTCATACGGTGGTTTGAGAAAGAGAGAGTATAGACGGGAGAACTCCAGCGAATCGTTGCCCACACAACGGTTGGAGACGGGATCAGAGATATACGTTAGAAGCTCTAAGGTCTCAACAATTCGACCGAGAAGGTATGAGATCGAAACTTTTTTTCCGCTTTTATTCGATCTCAATTTTGATTCGTTGATCATACATTGAATGTAAGATCGGGTTCCGGATCTCGTGGATCGTGTTCCTCGATTATTGGGGGTTCTAGGACCTCCGGATCGGTAGTCGGATGAGGAAAAACGACCCGGAAACGAGCCCGGAACAGCAGGTCGCGCTGCTGAAGGGCAAACGGCGACCGCCGTTTCGCTGATTTTCGGGCAGCGCCCGCTGCCTGAGGCAAATCAGCTCCGGTTTGCGCGGTTGTCCTTCGGGGCAATGGCTGGGCGTGAATCGGGACACGGGCAGTTACGTGAACGGAGTAACGGACCTAGAGGTCGACTGGGAGCGTTCGGATGTTCGAGTGATCGAACGAACGCATCATGGGTAGTCGATTTCTAACAATTGGTATCAGAGCCGGTTTTGTACGTTCTTTGTATTGTTTGCGAGAATTGTTTTGCAGGATCACCCGATTATTATGGTCATGTGTATGTACTGTATGTTTTGGTTTGTTAAACTCTCGGGGTTGTCGAGATTTTTGGTTTTGATTCGTTGCTTGGATGTAATAGTTAAAACGACGGGTTGAGTCGTTTAGGTTTTTCTATTTCGTTTTTCGTTTTATCCGGATGTATAGGATCGATCAATCTGTATAGGATCGATGCCGGAAGTAGTTAGCTTTACCTTGTAATGTTACTGCTACTTGGTGGATCGAGAGAAGATCGAAGGCCGGACGAACGAGGGTCGAGAAGTCGAACCCGCAGCCTGCTGAAGGGCAAACGGCGGTCGCCGTTTCTAAAACGGTGGTCGCCGTTTCGCTGGATACTTGGCAGCAGCGCCTCGGGGGTTTGACGGACACCACGGGTCGCTCGTCGAGGGCTAGGACGATACTCCAGTGGGAGGGGTTCGTCTCTTGGCACTTTGACGAGTAGGTGGTGGATCGAGACCGAGACGAGCAACGAGACGAAGATCCGAGAAGACGTGCATGGAAGATATTTAAAGGCCATAATAATCGGGACCACGTTAAATGCTTTTTGTGTGTTTACGTGTTTTTGTTATGCTTTATTTATCGTGCATGTTATCCCTTTCGTAAAATACTAAGTGGGAGAGGGATTGGAAACAATCCCGCGGTCTCCATTCTCTGTTTTGATGGTGATATGTATTGACTTACGAGTCGATACACGGATATCACTGGATCAAAATTCGAATTCAATTCCACTTATAAATCGAACAATTATATTTTTCAAAAGCAAGTGCCTAATCTGTCTTTCAAAGACTAAGTTCAACTCGACTCATTCTCACCACGGGGAGTGGAATGGAGCCAAAGCGCTTGCTTATGTCGATGACACAGATTAGAGACATTCGAGTCATTCGATGACTATATCGATTGTCTGGTTGGCTCCTTCACCTAGTGAGAGATAGAGCTCAATTGCATGATTGATCGCTGGTTAGAAACTTCGAGTTTCACTTACGAGATATCAAGCTTTGATTAATAAAATTGTGAAATTTAATAAATGTAATTCAATTAACAAAGTTGTTTATTTAGTAAACGTCCACACTATCGTGGCTTACTTAATGGAAACGGAACTTTGGGTTAATTGAGGCTCGACAGTTATAGGAAATCGTAAAGGGACCGCATGTCAACGTAAACGTCCACACTAACGTGGCTTGCGGTGGATATGTGGTTCTCGAGCGTTTGACTTAGTACTGAGAAATGGTGTACACTTAAGTACGCTTTACAATATCCTCCCCATCGGAGTCACTTGTAACAACCCAAAATCTTATTTACAAGACCTTGAATTCACCTAAATAAATATACAAATATATATACTAATTTAATAAATTAAATTTATAAAAAAATAGAGTATATTTTAATTAAACATTAAAATTAATAAATAATACAAGGTTAATTATAATATTTTTACCAACCCACAATTTATTAAATACAAATTGAAAATGTAATATAATTTGAGCCAATTTTATTTATATCCCATTATTCTTTATTTAATCCTTAGTAGCCCAATATATGAACTTGGTTATTATTTTTACTAACCCACAATTTATTAATTACAAATTAAAAACATAATATAATTTAAGCCTTAATCGTTAAAACCCAACTCATATTTACTCCTATAGAAATTAGAACTCTAGCCTCATTCTTTATACGATTAAATTATCTTCCAAGAAACTTACTCCAACCCATCTCTTAAACAGAACCCTAATACCATGACTCCTTAGTTAATCCCTATAAATATCTACCTCTACTACCTCTGCTCAACACGAGAGAAAGCACAACCCAAACAATATACTCCTTTGGCTATCTATACATATGCACATCTATAATGATTCCCGACCAACATATACCAGAACCCAAAAACATTCACCTCGCCTCCCCTCTGTTTATATTCTAGTCGTAATCCCGTCCTTTTGTACAGCCCCTAAAAGCAACCAAAACAGCCCCGTAAATAATCCAAGGGTAACATATGTTCATCCCGTAGTCGAATCGAAGTCAAAACAGCCGACACTTAGTCGATCAACATCATCCTTCATCGCCTCGATACAACCGTGATTCAGCTGGTCGCCGAGCTTACCACCGTCCCCGGGTCGAGAAATACCATCGCTGAACCTCTCCAGATCCAGTCGGAAGTGGTGCCGACGCAGCTCCTCCCGTGCGCCGATAAATCCCGCATCTACAACCGCCGGTGAGAAGGGAAATTCATCTCAGTCTCTCTCTTCCTACTTCCGCAAATCCTCGCTCTCGGTAGCTCTCAGAATAAAAGGAAGGGGAAATTAGATTCTGGTTTCCCAATTTCAATTGCCACACTACTCACGATGTCTCTCTCTTCAATTAGAAAATGGAAGATTAGGAAAACAAGTTTCAGTCCTCAATTTCTAATTATTCCTCACGGTCGAATCCACTAAATAAAGAGAAATTGCAAATTAGTCCTTGGACTTTAAGCCCTTGATGTTTTGGATGTTGCTAGTTCAGCCCCTAATGTCTTAAACGTGCTTTGGAATTTCACTTTCATGCCACGACAAATCGAGGTAGGTACAATGTTGAAGGGTTGCTTTATTTATTTACGTGATTCACTATGTGTGTTTTCTGTGTGCGCATTATGTGATTTAATATCCATTCATTTACATTCGTTGTACTCGGAGACCGATAAAAAGGTTGACGTGCTTATAGCGCAGTTCATTTCATTTGTTGTAACCTGAGACCGAGGAAAAGGGTCGAAGGGGACCAGCGCAGTGCATTCATTTCATCGTTGTAACCTAAGACCGAGGAAAAGGGTCGAAGGAGAGACGCAGTAGTTGGGCAATCGTTTTATAAAATTAAAAATACGTTTTCGTTGTAACCGGAGACCGGAGAAAAGGGTCAAAGGGGATCAGCGCAGTGATTGGCCCAACTTGCAGTGCATTCATGTTCATTCAGTAAACGCATTGCTATTCATTCATGTCATGTGCATGTAGATTATGCATATTTTTGATCCATGTATTTAAATGAGGTAATTGTCCTACTGAGCGTGTTGAGCTCACACCTTCAGCGACCCCCTTTTCAGGTACCAATGAGGATGCCGAGCGAGTAGGGTGACGAGGGATGAATGTTAATTACTTATTTTCAGTTAATTCAATTCCATTATAATTTTTATTTAGTTAAACAAGTTTTCACATTCAAAAATTGCCTTTGGGGATATTTAGTTTGCTTTAAATAAATATATATTCTTTATTAAATATTTTCACTTGTTCTGATATTTAATTTCATGTTGAAAATGAGTATTTTTAAATGTAAATTTTGGTAGCGCCCGCACTTTATTAAATGTTATTTTCAAAAGTTAACACCTTCCGCTGTTTCAAAAATACGAGGCGTTACATCACTGCTGTAATGATGTACGACCGAAGTAAAAGTCCAGTTATAAAATCGTTTGGATTAGTATACGTCCACATGAACGTGGCATGCTAGTCTGATGGGATTTTAGGATTGATTGGTAAATTTAATGATATTAATTAAGGGAGTTAATATCGAATTAAATTTGACAGTTTGATTTGTCTCTTTAATAGATATGGCACTCAACCCACTGTCTGTGATACTAAAAGAAAACAAACTCACTGGTCCAAATTATGTTGATTGGAAGCGAAACTTGGACATTGTCCTAACTGCTGAGGAGTACAAGTATGTACTACAGGCCGATTGTCCTGCTGAACCTACTGATACATCCACTCCTGAGGAAATGGAAGCTCATCGGAAGTGGGTCAAGGCTGATCAGATGGCGCGGTGCTACATTTTGGCTTCTATGTCAAATGTACTGCAACATCAGCATGAAGCCATGGACACTGCCTATAATATGATGCTTAACCTCAAGGATATGTTTGGTAGTCAGGACAGGGCAGCCAGACAAGATGCTATGAGGCAACTCATGACGGCCACCATGTCCGAAGGAACGCCCGTGAGGGATCACGTTCTTAGGATGATAGGCTATCTGAATGAGATAGAGATTATGGGAGGAGCTATCGATGGGGAAACCCAGATCGATATAGTGCTCCAGTCTCTGCCTAGGAGTTTTGAGCAGTTCCGCCTGAACTATAACATGAACAAGAGGTTATATACGTTGGCGGAACTCCTGACTGAACTCCAGGCGGCAGAGGGAATCTTTAAGGGCTCTCAAGCACTTGTGGCTGTGAAATCGACTCTTCCTCGTCCATCGGGGATTAAGAAGAAGAAGAAGCAAGTACGGAAACCCAGTGGACCCAGAGTTGGTACCACAGAATGGAGTGAACAGGCCTAAGGGCAAGTGTTTCCGGTGCAAGCAGTCTGGACATTGGAAGTCTAATTGTCCTCTCAGACAAGGAGGTATGAACTTTTCCTTAATCACTGAAACATGTTTAGCGGTGTTATCCACCGGCACCTGGTGTGTGGATACGGGAGCCACTGATCATGTCTGCAATTCTTTGCAGGGGTTCCAGGAAACTCGGCGGCTTAGAGAGGGAGAGATCACCATCTACATGGGCAACGCTACGCAAGTGGCGGCGGTTGCAGTGGGAGATGTTCATTTATCTTTTAATAATAAAGTTTTGGTATTGAATAATTGTCTTTATGTACCGAATTTTAGAAAGAACCTTGTTTCGGTTTCTAAGTTGGTTTTGAATGGATATTCAGTTTCTTTTGATAATTCTGTTATTGTCAAGAAGAATGGTGATTATATATGTTCTGGTACATTGATAGGCAACTTATATATACTGAATCCTAATTATTCCACGATGCAACGAGTAGAGTAGTATAACACATCTAGTACCAATAAGAGAAAGGAGCCTTCTAGAATGAATCAAAAGTACTTATGGCATCTTAGGCTAGGTCATATTAACTTGGGCAGGATTCAAAGGTTTATAACTGATGGAATACTCAGTAATGTGAAAGATGAGGACTTTCCAACCTGCGAATCATGCCTGGAAGGAAAAATGACCAAGCGACCCTTTAGTGATAAGGGGTATAGATCCAAGGAAGTACTGGAATTGATTCACTCTGATTTGTGCGGGCCTTTATCTGTCCAAGCGAGAGGAGGTTATGAATATTTCGTAACCTTCACTGATGATTACTCAAGGTATGGTTTTATATACCTGATGCGCCACAAGAGCGAGTGCTTTGACAAGTTCAAGGAGTACAAAGCTCTTGTGGAGAACCTTCATGGTAAAACCATAAAGACTCTACGATCTGATCGTGGAGGAGAGTACCTCTCGGGAGAGTTTAAGGCGTACTTATCGGAGAATGGGATTGACTCCCAGATGACTGCACCATACACGCCCCAGCAGAATGGTGTAGCAGAAAGAAGGAATAGGACTCTTATGGAAATGGTAAGATCTATGATGTGTTATTCAGACTTACCAGTTTCGTTCTGGGGATATGCCTTGGAAACAGCGGCGTATATCTTGAACTTAGTTCCTTCTAAGACAGTCCCTAAGACACCCTCGGAATTGTGGACCGGGCGTAAGCCAAACTTGAAACACATTCGGATCTGGGGTACTCCAGCACATGTGCTGAAGCATGGGGCTGATAAGTTGGAATCACGTTCGGATATTCGGTTGTTTGTAGGATATCCTAGAGGAACGAAAGGTGGTTTATTTTATAGTCCTAAGGACCAGAAGATCGTTGTTAGCACCAACGCTCGGTTCTTGGAAGAGGATTATATAATGGACCACAAGCCCAAGAGTAAGATAATACTTAATGAACTGAGAGGGGACGATCAAGGCTTAGATCCAACCCAACCGGGTTATACGCCACCACAGTCTGCACCTGTTGTTACTGAGGTTATACCGGAGCGTCGTCGTAGTGGGAGGGTTGTTCGACAACCCGACAGGTTCATGTTTATAGGTGAGTCTTCGGACTTGTTACCGGGAGAACATGAAGCTGATCCCTGGACCTACAACGAGGCGCTGAAAGATCAAGATGCTCAGTCTTGGCAAAAAGCGATGAAATCTGAGATTGAATCTATGGATTCAAATCAGGTCTGGGATCTTGTAGCACCGCCCAAAGGTGTAAAAGCCATTGGTTGCAAGTGGGTGTACAAGAGGAAAAGAGGGTCTGACGGGAAGGAAGAAACCTTCAAGGCTAGGCTTGTTGCGAAAGGGTACACTCAGAAAGAAGGGATCGATTACGAGGAAACCTTTTCGCCGGTAGCTATGCTAAAGTCGATCCAGATTCTTTTGTCTATAGAATCTCATATGGATTATGAGGTGTGGCAAATGGACGTCAAGACAGCATTCTTGAATGGGAATCTTGACGAGACCATTTATATGAGACAGCCAGAGGGATTCATCGAGAAGGGCCAAGAGCATCTAGTGTGTAAGCTAAAGCGATCCATTTATGGATTGAAGCAAGCTTCTAGATCTTGGAACATGCGGTTTGATGAGGTTATCCAGTCTTATGGATTCATTCAAAGCATGGACGAGTCGTGTGTATACCGGAGAAGTGATGGAAACAGCGTGGCGTTTCTCGTGCTTTATGTAGACGACATTCTTCTAATTGGCAACAATGTGAAGATGTTGTCGGACATAAAGGGATGGTTGTCCAAGCAATTCGATATGAAAGACTTAGGACAAGTTGGGCATGTTCTTGGGATCAAGGTTATAAGGGATCGCCAGAAAAGAACATTGAGCTTGTCCCAGGCTTCATATATTGATACGATTCTAGCTCGTTTCAACATGCAGAATTCCAAGAGAGGTTCTCAACCTTTCTGCCATGGAATTCATCTATCTAAAGACATGTGTCCCAAAACACAAAAGGAGATAGATTACATGAAGACAGTTCCTTATGCTTCGGCAGTGGGAAGTCTAATGTATGCTATGTTGTGCACGAGACCTGATATCTGTTATGCCGTGGGCATGGTAGCTAGATATTAGAGTAACCCTGGACAGGGTCACTGGACTTCTGTAAAGAACATACTTAAGTACCTGCGAAGGACTAGGAATTATGTTCTGAGTTACAAAGCGTCTGAATTGATTCTTGTGGGTTACACAGACTCGGATTTCCAATCTGATAAGGATCAGCGAAAGTCTACATCAGGCTATGTGTTCACATTGGGAGGTGGAGCAGTTTCATGGAAGAGTGTTAAGCAGAAATGCATTTCGGACTCTACCATGGAAGCCGAATATGTAGCAGCCTCTGAGGCAGCTAAAGAATCGGTGTGGCTCCGGAACTTCCTTATGGACTTAGATGTGGTTCCTAATTTGCCTAGAGCTATCACAATTTATTGTGACAATAGCGGTGCAGTGGCAAATGCGAAGGAACCACGAGTCCACAATGCGAGTAAACACATAGATCGCAAGTACCACCTGATTAGAGACATCGTCAGGAGAGGCGATGCGGTTGTCACCAAGATTGCATCAGCGGATAACCTGGCAGACCCCTTTACGAAGGCACTTCCAGCGGAAGCGTTCAAGAGACACGTGAAGGGGATGGGTATCGGATGTATGGGAGAGGGCAACTAGACTTTTACTATAAGTGGGAGATTGATGGAGTTATATTCTAAATGTCTAGTTTAGTGACAATATGGAACTCCTTATCTGTGTTTTATTATCTATTAATCAAATAGTCTGCATTTTGGTTATATACACTTTGTGCTCTATAGTCCTAGATATATACGTTGTAGACAGTATGGCGTGAGGAGACACGCGGAAGATCATACTGTCGGTTACTCGTATACTATCGAACAGTAGCTCACGACTTAGATGGACAGGGACAATCCATCGGTACGTCGTAGTGTGACTGGTAGATAGTCGGTCTTGACTATCATGTTACACTCGTGCACTTGGTGTATTGAGCAGGACCACGGGAGGGCGTTCGATTTATACTAATCGCAGTAATCGAACTAGACCTCAGATATTACGGATATACGAATTCCTAATCCCTATATAATTATAGGTGCGTGTGCCCAATTCTCGGTTCTTTAATATGCTAATGAGTGAGACTAATTGATTAGTCGAGATCCTCGGTAAATTGGGAATTGTAATTGTACGCACGGCATGCTATAGATTATAGACAGGAAACCGTGTCCCGTTTATCGGGTTGATGATGTCCCCGAGATGAGCTCATAAAGTTTATCATGTAAACCCTGCAGGTGGATTTGTTCCACATGATAATAAGGATGAGTGGTACTAGTCTCGGATAATAAGAAACGAATTAATTTAATTATTAGTAATTAAAATTAATTCGTGGACATACGATATCTTAAACACGGGGAAAGTCGTATATGTAATTTCGGCGGAATTATTATTGTTGAAATAATATTAAATTAATTTCAGGAATTCAATTATTATTATTTAGTGGAATTAATAATAATTAAAAATGTAATTAATTAAGGATTCCTTTTAAGGACTCCGAGTTAATTAATATTGCATTTTAGCCTTGAATTAATTTACCTAAGGTCCCTAACGTATCTCTATATAAACCTCCCTCCCTTACCCTCTCTAAACCTATCATTCGCCGCAACTATTATTTCAGCAGAGAAAATAAAAAGCTTAGCGCAATTATTTTTCTCTGTTAAAATAAAAGAGTTAACGCAAATAAAATTATTCTCAGAGAATAATTCATACGGTGGTTTGAGAAAGAGAGAGTATAGACGGGAGAACTCCAGCGGATCGTTGCCCACACAACGGTTGGAGACGGGATCAGAGATATACGTTAGAAGCTCTAAGGTCTCAACAATTCGACCGAGAAGGTATGAGATCGAAACTTTTTTTCCGCTTTTATTCGATCTCAATTTTGATTCTTTGATCATACATTGAATGTAAGATCGGGTTCCGGATCTCGTGGATCGTGTACCTCGATTATTGGGGGTTCTAGGATCTCCGGATCGGTAGTCGGATGAGGATAAACGACCCGGAAACGAGCCCGGAACAGCAGGTCGCGCTGCTGAAGGGCAAACGGCGACCGCCGTTTCGCTGATTTTCGGGCAGCGCCCGCTGCCTGAGGCAAATCAGCTCCGGTTTGCGCGGTTGTCCTTCGGGGCAATGGCTGGGCGTGAATCGGGACACGGGCAGTTACGTAAACGGAGTAACGGACCTGGAGGTCGACTGGGAGCGTTCGGATGTTCGAGTGATCGAACGAACGCATCCCGGGTAGTCGATTTCCAACAGATCCACCTCCGACGAAAAGGAGAGGGAAGAATCGACGGCCGCCGGCAAAGCTACAGCGGAAGAAGAGGAGGAGGAGGTTATCCCCAAGAGTCCAGCCCCCAAAAGCAGAACCCGCGCATCCACCAAGAAGAGGAAAGCGGTCGACACATCAGTGCGCGAAATCGCGGCCCCAAAACGGTGTGTTTCAAATCGCTCAAACTGATGGGTGTGGAGAAGGAAGTGCGGGGCTATTTCAAGGCTATTGGGTGGGAACCTTTTCTAGAGTGGTATTGGAAAATCAGTGAGGAGGTAGTGCGAGAGTTCTTTGGTTCGCTGGGAATCAAGGAAACCAAGGATGAAGGAGTGATAGGGATCCAGTTCGAGTTGTTTGATCGGGCTGCCTCTATCGGAGGTAATGAATTAGATTTGTGTTTGGATATGGCAGGTATCGAGGATTTGAAGTCAAAGGCGTATCAGGAGGCATTGAGGGCTTTGCCAGAGTACACAAAGAAGGAGTTGCAGAAGATCTGGACGAAACTGGGCAAATTAAGGAGGGGAGTTCATTGGGCAAACTACCAAGTCCATACAGCTCAAGAGCCATGCCTTGAGGGTTTGCCACAGGATCCTTGCAATCAACTTCTTTGGAAAGACTGACACCAGCAGTGCCGTCTCCCATCTGGAATTGGGCATACTGTGGTGCATGCACCAGAAGATCAGACTGCATTTCAGTTCCTGCCTCTGTGCCCAAATGAAGTGGCTGCAGACTCACCCCCTCCAACGCCTCTCATTGGCTCATTTTCCGATGGTGTACGCGGCCAAGATGAACTTGAAGAGGAAGGGCAAAGAGCCGGAAATGATGGTAGAGGGTAAGTTTGACATCCAGTGTTTTAAGCGCATGCAGGATATCGTGCCGATGGGTGATGGCAGTGTGAAGTTTTTGGAGGAGAAACCAGTGAAGGTAGAGGCGAGAGATTCGGTTGCTGAGGCTAAGGCCAAAGAGGAAGTTGCAGAGAGACAGGGAGCCATCGAGGCTCGTTTGGATAAGATCGAGAAGGTGTTCGAGGAAGTGAAGGCGATGATGATCGCATACTTTGACCACAATGGATTCAGGTACACACCTGCTTTCACCTCCTAAATTGTACCCTCCCTTGTTTTTAGTAGTTTAGTTTTTTTTTATTTTTTATTTTAAGTTTTTTTGTTTTTGTTAAGGTCACCCCCGAGTCACTTCAGTTCGGGGGAGACTAGGTTGATCTCCCTGCTGACACACTTTGCCCAGGCAAAGTGTGTGAGGGGGTAGGTGCGCCAAACTTTTTGAGTCACAGTCTGGTCGTGGGTAGCCCCTACCAATCTTATTACTTTTGCACACTTTTCCAAGGCAAAGTGTGTGAGGGGGGAAAGGGAAAGGGCAAACCCCTGTTTCTAATCGAGTCAGCATGATTATGTGATCACCTTGGGAAAACATACATACAGTAACTCAAACTTTATAGTTAAGATGCATGAAATAGGGATGATGGAACTGTTCTAGGCAAACTGTGAGAATTGAGCCAACATTGATGTATGATTTCTTTCTTTGAGAGTCTGTTGTGATATTTACAATGCTTGCCTTTGCCTGTTTGCTGAAATGAGTAGTTTGACTGAGTAGGGTTGTTAAATGATTAGGGCATTTTCTTGTTTCAGTTTGCTTGAATAAATAACACTGCCCCTTGCTAGCCCTTTGAGCCTGATTGTATATTCTTTGTGAACCCATCTGGTATTATGCCCACATTACATAGGCAGCCAGAGAGAAGAGAGGGAGTTAGGGCATAATGTTCAAAAAAAAAAAAAAAAAAGAAAGAAAAAAAAAAGAAAAAAAAAGAAGAAAAAAATGAATAAAAAGTTGTTGTGCTAAGGCCCGTAAAAAAAGGGGCAAAGTGGCAGAGAAAAGCTAACATCAAAAATCCATCTGCCCAAATAGAGCCTACTCCCAGAAAAATCTACCCATATGCGCCCAACACTACAACCCAATAAAAGTCCCTTTGATAACCCCCTGCTTAGTTAAAATAAACTCAGATTAGCAATAAGGCAAATTTAGGCAAAGTGGAGTCACAGCAGAAAATGAGTGTCATTGAACCCATACACTGAAAAGAGAGAAACACTGTGAGGGAGTGAACCCAAAGACCTAGAACAGACTCTTGACTTATTTTTATCTTTACTTGAATTTTGTGAAAATAGTATGTACTATGCCCTATACTGATCATGCTAAAGTCCTTTGCTTTATTTCTCCCTATTTCTTTCATTTCTGTTTTCACTTTGGTCTTGAGTCAGGCAAATCAGAGCCCACGCTTGGGGACAAGCGTATCCAAGTGTGTGCGGTTCTGATGAGCCATTTTATTTGCTCATCTTAGAGCACTTTTACACCATTTATTGAGTCAGTTTGAGTCAGTAGTGTGTCTGGGAGGGCACAATTAGGTGTTTGGGCAGAGTGTGTATGGATGCAGGTAACAGGTGGCGCACTGGGCAAAAGAGGCAAGGAAATCCCCTTCTTTGGGCAAAGAAGTATTCTGGAGTGGGTAGTGACTGCAACAGTTTGACCACATCGGGCAAATGGGTAAAGTCATGAAGCAGAAGAACCAGAATTCTTATCAAGTACCGTGCCGGGTCCGACCACCTGTGGAGGAGAAGATACCTGAAGACGACGATTTAGGCAGAGAACGGCTGTAGCAGGAGATTCACTGTGGGCAAGCTGGTAGCGTACCCGAATCCCTGAAAATGGGGGATTTGACTTATCCCCCAACTCATTGACTGCTGACCCCAATTCCATAGGGAGGAGAAACAGCCGCGTTTCAAAATTCAAATTTGAAGTCTATTAAAGCTGGGGCGCGGTGGGCAGCAAGAGGACACAACACTTACGCATCGAGAAATCGAGAGAGCCGCCGATCCCGTAGCTCGTCACCGCCGTCGGAGGAGTCGCCGGAGAGAGATCGGAGCTGTTCGTCCGAGTCTCTTTCTTTGTTTTGAGTAGATCCAGCCTTCGGGCTGAGAAACAATTTACTTTAATGTTTTGTTTTTAAGTTTTTAATTCCGTTTTCGTTTTCCTTCAAAAACGTTTTACGATTTGAAGCATGAATAATATAGTTCGATTTCCCTTATTTATTTTGTCTTTTATTTTCAGCATGAGTAGCTAAGTTGTTTTGCATCTGGGCAGGGATGGTTCGAAGGTGAAATTAGGGTTTTAGTTAAGCCGCGAGGTTGATGGGGCTAGAGTAGCCGGTTGGGGGTTTGTTCCCGAAGCAAAGTTGGTTGAGGAATATTTCTGGGAAGTCTGGGCAAACTAGAACAGCCACTAGTGAACCCTTGCAAACTGGGATACTGGTGATTGGCAAACCGCATAGATGTACCTTGTAGTATTGTTGCGGGCATAGCACTAGAACTTGATGGAGATTGCGGTCGTATGACTCGGAGTTCCGGGCATGCTATTGGCCGAGCGGGTCTGTCTAGAGGGTAATGCGGGTTTGGGCAAACTAGATCCATGTATGGCTGCATAGGTTATCGAATTGTTCAGATCTAGGGTTTGGGCATAACGTTAGCTTGCCTTCTCTTTAAACTGTAAGGATAGATAAGGGGTGGGGATTGTTGGGTGTGACGCAATAGGACCACTGTTGTTTTTTTAAAGCACCCTATAAATGCTGACAAACCGCTGGTAGAAATCCTTAGTGCCTATGACCGGTAGTTTGCTCTAATGATCCTGAGTGAAGTCGTCTGCCCGGATGCCTTGTTTATCATTTGATTTCAGTTTTTACCTTTAGTAATCTGTTAGATTTGAGTATTTGCTTGGTTTACTTTTTAGATCTGTTTTATTTGCATGTTAGTTCTGTTAGCCGTAGTTAGATCAGAGTGTTTGACGGGCTCGTCACCCTCAAAGAGGGCATCTCTGTGAGTTTTGATTCAAATCATTGTCTCCTGCAGGACAAGGTCACAAAACTGTTGGAAATCGATATCCCGGGTTATCAAAAATATCGCGGAACCGATAACCCGACCGAAATCCTCGATCGCTGGAGAACCAATCGCGAACCGCCGCGTGAGCCGGGGTTCCGACCGAACGCATCGCCGGGCCGAAACCGCGCACGCCCAGCCGGATCCCCCGCATGGGGATCGCGATCGCCTCGCGGCTGATCGCTGGGGATGCACGAGACATCCCCGGGGCTGCTCGTAGCAGCCCCGCAGCGGGTACACGGACCCGCTGCCCCAGCGCACGGGATCACCCCGTGCGAACCGCTACGGGCGAACCCGTAGCATGCACGGGGTCGCTGCGAGTCGCCCCGCAGCTGACCCGCGATCGATCCGCGGATCGATCGCACCCCTCGGCTTCAGCCGAGGGTTCCCGTATCCGCGCCGGCGGCGAGGGTGGCAGGGATCCGCCGTGGCACCAGCCCACGGCATCCCAGCGATCGACCGAAGTCGATCGCACGCCCCGGCGTCCAGCCGGGGCTCCCCTCGTCGCGCGCCGGCCGTCGAACCCTAGGGTTCGGCCGCCACCCTCGATCCTGTCGAGGGTTTCTCTCGACCTTCGCCGGGGATCTCGAATCCCCGTCCCCGAAGTTCGTACGTTTCCCGGATCGTGCGTTCATGTATATATCACGATTAAAAACATATAATCATAAGAGGGGGTTTACGATTATACCTACGTCTCGTTGTGCAGAGAAACGAGATAGATTGAAGACCTTCGAATCTTCCCACGTATTCCTTGCACTTCGTTCGAACGTCGTGTGGGCGACGATCCTCCGAACTCCTATGGATCTCCTTCACGAACTCTCTAGAATATCAAGTATGATAATCTTATGATGTGTTTTTAAATTGTGAAGACCATGTAGTGCTTTTATAGGCTACGTAGGGGATTTAAAGGAGGTGGAATATTGAGCTCCCAATATTAATGATTAAATTGAGCTCAAGCCCAAATCTATTAATCCATTAATATTAATTAATTTATTTTCCACTATATAAATTAATTGCACTCCCAATATTAAACCATATTATATCAAATAATATTTTTCCGGTAGTATTATTTATTCCATGTATTTAAGATTAAAATATCCATGAATAAAATTTATTTATTGCTCAATAAATTTATTCATCTCTTTTATCCGAGAATAGTACCATTCAACTTTAATTATTATGCGGAATAATTCCACCTGCAGGGTTTACATAATAATTCTTTATGAACTCATCTCGGGGATATTATCAACCCTTCCGGAATACACTTTCCCGTCAAGTATTCACGGCATGTCATATATAAAATATAGTGACCCAACTTTACCAGTAATTGTCCCAATTATTAAACCGGACAATTCCTTTGGAAAATCAAAGTCACTTATACTAAATATATACACCCGCAATAGTATCGGGGATTAAGAATAAAATACACTGAGACTTGAATCAATTATCACAGACAATCTAATTGATAAATCTCAAGCGATCCGCCCAATACACCAAGTGTACAAGTATGATAAAATAATCAAGACCGATTATTTTCTCCCTCATATAACGACTATACCGATGGCTTGGTCCGTGTCCATCTAGGTCGTGAGCAACTGTTTGATTAAATACGAGTAACCGATAGTATTATCTTCCGTGTGACGGCGCACACCATACTAACTACAACGTATATAATCTAGGACTATATTTGCATATATTTAATTATCAAATAATTAAAAGCAAACAATTGTTCATTTAGTAGATTAAATGCTATGATCGGGAGTTACCGTTACTTAAATTTAGACATTAAGTATACAACTCCAACAAAAACAAACTATTGTCTATACTGAGATCATTCATGGACTCTATCATTTAAAGCTTTCTACTGCCACAGACTTTACACTGAATAAGAAGCACATTGCTTCCACTAGTACTGTCTCTGATAACTATTTTCTTTGGCATTTAAGATTGGGACATGTTCCTTTTAAATGACTCTCTTCCATTCATTCACTGCATATTAATAATACTCTTGCTCATAAACCTTGTGACATCTGTCATTTTGCAAAACAGAAAAAATTACATTTATCTGAAAGTAGCTCTTATGCCTCTGCTAATTTTGATCTTGTTCACATGGATATATGGGGCCCTTTTAGGGTTGAATCTTACTCAGGTTTCAAATATTTTCTAACTGTGGTTGATGATCATTCAAGGTGTACATGGATTTTTCTCATGAAACAAAAATCAGAGACCAGGAATCATATGAAAAGTTTTTACAAAATGGTTCTCACTCAATTTGAAAAGAAAATAAAATCCATTAGGACTTACAATGGTGTAGAATTCTCTTTTAATGACTTTTACCTTTCTAATGGTGTTTTACACCAAACCTCATGTGTTGAAACACCTTAACATAATGGAAGGGTAGAAAGAAAACATCAACACCTTCTTCAAGTTGCTAGAGCCCTTCTTTTTCAGTCCTGTCTCCCTTTAAATTTTTGGGCTGATTGCATACAAACTGCTGCACATTTAATAAATAGAACACCTTCTACCCTTTTGAAAAATAAATTTCCTTATCAGCTTCTATATGACAAACTACCTGATTATTCTCATTTAAAATCTTTTGAATGTTTATGCTATACTTCCACATTAAGTGTTGATAGACACAAATTTGATAGCAGAGCATCAAAATGTGTTTTTATTGGATATGAATTGGGAACCAAAGGATACAGGTTATATAATCTTGCTACTCATCAAATTTCCATTTCTACTCATGTCAAATTCTATGAACTAATATTCCCTTTCCAGAGAGATAATGATGATAATATTTTTCAAAAACAAGATTTCCAAAATATGTCTGAATCTCATCACAATCTGGACATCTATACTGACCTTTTCTTGCAGGATCTTACTTCAACTATGACAACTGATCCACTCCACAACCAAAAAACTACAACAACAGGAAGTTATTCTCCCTCAACCTCTGTTTCTCCTAATCTTCCAATTCCTACTAATAATTCTACATCACATACTCAAGAGACAACTGATCCTACATCAACTCAACACAACTCTACTATCACACCTGTCCAGCAAGAACCTGACACTACTTCTGATCAAAGACAAGTAAGAAAATCCTCCAGAACAAGAAGGATTCCTACTCATCTAGCTCAATATGAACTTCAGCAGAATGCCTCTTCAAACTTCACAAACACTAATGAGGTAATCATTCCTAAATATCCTATCTCCATATTTGTTGGTTCTGCTGCTTTGCCATCCTCTTATAAACCCTATGTCTGCTCTTTCTGAACCTAAAACCTACACTCAAGCCATTAAGCATACTGAATGGCAACATGCTATGCATTTAGAAATAAAAGCCCTAGAATCTAACAAAACATGGGAATTTGTTGATTTACCTATAGGAATGCATACTATAGGTTGCAAATGGGTTTATAAAACAAAACTTAAATCTGATGGTAGCCTTGAGAGGTACAAAGCTAGATTAGTTGCTAAACGTGATACCCAAGAGGAAGGAATAGATTTTTTTGAAACTTTTTCACATGTTGTCAAATTAACCACTGTCAGAGTCTTGATTTCAATTGCTGCCTCTAAAGGTTGGTTTTTAAAACAACTTGATGTTAATAATGCTTTCTTACATGGAGATTTAAATGAAGTTATCTATATGTCCCCACCTCCTGGATACTGTACTCCTGGTGACAAAAGAGTTTGCAAACTTCTTAAAAGCCTATATGGCCTTAAACAAGCATTTAGGCTGTTGGAGTTGTATACTTAATGTCTAGATTTAAGTAACGGTAACTCCCGATCATAGCATTTAATCTACTAAATGAACAATCGTTTGCTTTTAATTATTTGATAATTAAATATATGCAAATATAGTCCTAGATTATATACGTTGTAGTTAGTATGGTGTGCGCCGTCACACGGAAGATCATACTATCGGTTACTCGTATTTAATCGAACAGTTGCTCACGACCTAGATGGACACGGACCAAGCCATCGGTATAGTCGTTGTATGAGGGAGAAAATAATCGGTCTTGATTATTTTATCATACTTGTACACTTGGTGTATTGGGCGGATCGCTTGAGATTTATCAATTAGATTGCCCTTGATAATTGATTCAAGTCTCAGTGTATTTTATTCATAATCCCCGATACTATTGCGAGTGTATATATTTAGTATAAGTGACTTTGATTTTCCAAAGGAATTGTCCGGTTTAATTATTGGGACAATTACCGGTAAAGTTGGGTCACTATATTTTATATATGACATGCCGTGAATACTTGACGGGAAAGTGTATCCCGGAAGGGTTGATAATATCCCCGAGATGAGTTCATAAGGAATTATTATGTAAACCCTGCAGGTGGAATTATTCCGCATAATAATTAAGGTTGAATGGTACTAGTCTCGGATACAAGAGATGAATAAATTAATTAGCAATAAATTAATTTTATTCATGGATATTTATATCTTAAATACACGGAATAAATAATACTACCGGAGAAATATTATTTGATATAATATGGTTTAATATTGGGAGTGCAATTAATTTATATAGTGTAAAATAAATTAATTAATATTAATGGATTAATAGATTTGGGCTTGGGGCTCAATTTAATCATTAATATTGGGAGCCCAATATTCCACCTCCTTTAGATCCCCTACGTAGCCTATAAAAGCACTACATGGTCTTCACAATTCATAACCTACATCATAAGATTATCATACTTGATATTCTAGAGAGTTCGTGAAGGAGATCCATAGGAGTTCGGAGGATCGTCGCCCACACGACGTTCGAACGAAGTGCAAGGAATACGTGGGAAGATTCCAAGGTCTTCAATCTATCTCGTTTCTCCGCACAACGAGACGTAGGTATAATCGTAAACCCCCTCTTATGATTATATGTTTTTAATCGTGATATATACATGAACGCACGATCCGGGAAACGTACGAACTTCGGGGACGGGGATTCGAGATCCCCGGCGAAGATCGAAGAACCCTCGACATGAGTCGAGGGTGGCGGCCGAACCCTAGGGTTCGACCGCCGGTATGCGCGGACGAAGGGGAGCCCCGGCTGGACGCCGGGGCATGCGATCGACGTGAAGTCGATCGCCGGGGTTCGCCGTGGGCTGGTTCCACGGTGGGTGGACCCCAGCACCCCTCGACCGGCGGCGTCGCGTGAAGCTTTTGGCTGGAGCCGAGGGGCGTTCGAGCCCGTGAGCTCGATCGCGGGTATGCTACAGGGTCGCCCGTAGCTGCCCCGTATGTGCTACGGGTTCACCCGTAGCGGGCGTACGGGGGCAGACCCCCCCGCGAGCAGCGGGTCCGTGAACCCGCTGCGGGGCTGCTACGAGCAGCCCCGGGGATGCCTCGTGCATCCCCAACGATCGCTACGAGGCGATCGCGAGCCCCCTCGTGGGGGCTCGGCTGGACACACGCGGCCTTCGGGCCTCGCTGGGTGTTCGGTCGGGCCCCGGCTCACGCGGTGGTTCGCGGTTGGTTCTCCGGCGATGGGATTTCGGTCGGGTTGTCGGTTCCGCAATTTTTGACAACCCGGGATATCGATTTCCAACATAGGCAATGGTTTTGTAAACTAACTGTCTCTTTAATATCTTTTGGTTATACTAAATCTCCAGCAGACAACTCTCTTTTCATTAAAAATCTGGTACAACCATAACTGCTCTCCTAATCTATGTTGATGATATTATTATTGCTAGAAATGATTTAACTGCCATTGATGATGTTAAAACTTTCTTACATGATCAATTCACCATCAAAGATTTGGGTGATCTCAAATACATACTTGGTATTGAAATCATCAGAGATTCCACAGGTATTTTCCTCTCTCAAAAACAATATTGCATTGACATACTCACTGAAAATGGTTACCAGAACTGTAAACCTTTAACCAGCCCCATGGATTGTAACCTCAAACTTTCCAAAGATGATGGGACTGCCCTTTCAGGTCCAAAAATATACAGAACTTTGATTGGTAAACTCTTATATCTCATTGTTACTAGACCAAATATTTCTTATTCTGTTCAAACCCTCAGTCAATTTCTCTCTTGCCCTAAAGATACTCACATGGCTGCTGCCCATAGAGTACTTAGATACTTAAAACACTCCATTAGTCAAGGATTATACTACTGCAGCTCCTCTAACCTTTCTCTTACAGGTTATACAGATTCAGATTGGGCAGGATGCACTGACACAAGAAGAAGTGTTTCAGGCTACTGTTTTCTATTAGGAAACTCCCTTATTTCTTGGAAATCCAAGAAACAACCTGTTGTCAGCAGATCTTCAACATAAGCAGTGTACAGGGCTGATGCAAACACAATATGTGAAGGACAATGGCTTATTTATCTACTTGCTGACTTTAATATCTTTCCTTCTCCTGTGCAGATATACACTGACAGTCTTTCTACATACCACCTTGCACACAATCCTGTTCAACACCAAAGGACAAAACATATAGAGCTGGATTGCCATTTAATCAGAGAGAAACTGGAATCAGGATCTTTCCAAGGCTCGTGAACTAAGCCTCAAAGACGACCTCATGTCCACTACATGGGGTGAAAAATCTGTAGCCGATTATGCAAGACACTTCAAAACTCTCTCCGACCAACTCGCCGCCACTGGACGGCCCATCGATGATTCGGACAAGTCCCACTGGTTCCTTCGTGGTCTTGGTCCTGAGTTTGCCGGCTTTATAGCGACCCAACATGCGCAAGATCCTTTGCCGGATTTTTCAACACTATTTGATCGGGCTCAATCCCATGAATTATTTCAGAAGTCTATTACTCACCATCATAACTTGCAGGTAGCTTCTCCAATGGCCTTCTCTGCTGTCACTCGTGGTCGTGGCCGAAGCTCGGGTTCCTATCGGGGCCGCAGCTCCCCCTCTAACAGAGGCAGAGGAAACTCCATCCACTCTTATGGTGGTACCGGTAATAATCGCGAACGTCGGAATTATATTCCAAGTTGCTTCTTTTGTCGTGAAACGGACCATGATGGCTTCTACTGCCCCAAACGCTTCGATCGCTCTACATCGTTCTTGTCGTCCCGCCAACACCGCAAACCTTGTCGAGGCTTTCTCCGCTGGCTGCAATATATCTTTCGATGATGCATCCGATTGGTATTTGGATACCCGCGCCTCGGCTCATATGGCTGCCGATCCTTCTTCTCTCGATCATGCCTCTGCGTATTCCGGTACCGACCATGTTACGGTCGGCAACGGTGCGCATCTACCCATTTCGCATATTGGTTCTCTAAATATCTCTCCAAATATACTATTACGAAATGTATTTGCAGTCCCTGGACTAACAAAAAATCTTTTGTCTGTGAGTAAATTGACATGTGATCATCCAGTCAATGTCACTTTTTATAACTCCTCCTTTTCTATTCAGCATTGACTCACAGGGAATATCCTCGCCACCGGACATCTTGATAGAGGACTGTACGTACTAGACTCTTCACCAAATGCATTTGCCGCTGTTCATGGCCATAAGAAATCATCGGTGTCTTATAAATTATGGCATTATCGACTCGGGCATGTTTCTTCTTTCATTATTTCTTTATTGAATAAACTCGGATTGTTATCTGTTACGTCTTTACTACCGTCACCCACAGTTTGTTCGACTTGTCAGTTAGCCAAAAGTACTCGTTTGCCGTTTGTCACAAATATTAAACGGGTTTCTGGTCTTCTAGATTTAATACATTGTGAACTATGGGGCTTGCGCCCGTAACGACAACTACTGGTTTTCGATATTATGTGGTGTTCATTGATGATTTTTCTCGTTTTTTCTGGTTTTATCCACTACGTGCAAAATCCGACTTTGTTGATATTTTCATAAAGTTCCAAAAGTTTGTCGAAAATCAGTTTTCCCGTCAAATCAAATGTTTTCAAAGTGATGGTGGCACGGAGTTCACAAATCATCGCCTACGATCTCATCTCGCTTCTTCGGGCATACATCATCTCTTCTCATGTCCACATACTCATGCTCAGAATGGTCGTATCGAACGCAAACACCATCATATCACCGAGATGGGACTCGCCTTACTGTTTAACTCGTATGTCCCCTTCTCCTACTGGGTTGACGCTTTCAGTACGGCTGTTTATATCATTAATTGTTTTCCTGCTGCCATCCTTGGAAAGAAATATCCGTTTTAGATCGTGTGTGCTCGCTCACCTGCCTACGATGGGTTACACACCTTCGCCTGCACCCTGTATCCATGTCTTCGTGACTACGCAAACACTAAATTTTATCCTCGAAGCCTATCTTGTGTCTTCCTCGGTTATTGCACTCAACACAAAGGTTTTCGTTGTCTACATACACCAAGTCGTCGCATCTACATCACTCGCCATGCTAAGTTTGACGAAACGTGCTTCCCGTTCGTCTCCACCAGCCTCTCTCGTCCATTCTCTTCGCTGACTCTTTCTGAATTTTACGACGTCAGTGATTCTCCTACGGACTACCTTAAGCCATCTTCTCTCAATTCGCCACCTTCGGCCCCTCCATCCCCAATGCCTATTTCCACAATCTGCATGTCAGATGATTGCATGCACATACCTCCAGTGGTCCATCCCGAATTGCCATATGAACATCTGCCTGTTGTACCACCATCGCCACCCACACCGCCGACACCGCCCCTCGACGTGCAACAACCCCCTCTTCTAATTATTCTCTCAGAAAGCACTGGATTTTTTGTACCTATCGTGGTCTTCTCGCTGCTCTGATTTACTTTATATGGCAGGAGAGGAACACACGTATACGGGAAGCGCACTCGGAGTTGGCTGAGAGGGTGGCTATCAGGGCTATATCCATTATGTGGGATTGGATCGTTGGGCTACAGCTACCAGACTCCTTTTAGGCGAGGGCTTTAAGGCGAGTGTGGCATATCGTTTGGTAGGGGTGGTTGTGGTTGTTATGCTCTTTGATTTTTTGGAGATTCTCAGAGCTAGCTTGTTAGCTCATTGATGCAGTTAATTCTCCCTAAACGTTGTACTGTATTTCCAAATTTTTTTATTTTTTCTCTTATATGATATTGACCGTTAAAGAAAAAAAAATGATATATATGTTGAAATAGTTAAGCGTAAATTTGGTAGACGAGTCATTATATACTACTATTTCATTTAGGCCTTTTCAAATAAAACGGAAAAGTTGTTCTTAATTTAAGGCACTCTTAAAAAAATCAAGGGATGATTATTTTATTTTTCAAAATTATTTCTTTACGCGTATATATATTTGAATATATGTCCGGCATAATCGGCACTACGTTAATTAAATTAAAATTGAAAAAGGCATACCAATAATTATTAGAAAAATTATCTAGATAACATGGCTTTTTTGAAAGATGATACAATTACACTAGTTGTATGCGCTTACCGTTCATCACCAATAAAATGCGACTCGTGACATTATTACATCAATTAATTAAATAAATAATATTTTAATTATTATTAAATTTAATTATTTATTTATTTTTTTTTTTGGTAAAGTCAATCACGTAGAAAAAAAAAAGTGTATAATATGAAAATCTCACGGCATCACCGCGCTAACAGACTAACTCTCCAACGAACCAACTAAACATATAGCACTAAAGAATACAAACACAATCACCAGACTTTATGTCATACCTTTTTCAGCGCACGTGCCTGAAGAGAATTTGGAAGTCGTCATCTCCTGTATGATAGAAAGCTTTATGTCATACCTTTTTCAGCGCACGTGCCTGAAGAGAATTTGGAAGTCGTCATCTCCTGTATGATAGAAATTATCATAGAGGCCACCACTCCAAGCCATACCGAACGAGTCTCATACACTTAATTTAATTATTAATTAAGATAATAAATTATAAAAATCTTTTAGAATGTGAAAAAAAATCAATATAATTCTTTCAAATATTGAATATTATTCAAAATCTATTATTAAATTTCTTTTCTAAGATATATATTACTTTTCTAGATAAATTATCAGGAAAAGTTTCTAGATAAATTATCAGGAAAAGTGATTGCCAGTAAATGTATAAATGAATGTTAACAATAACATCGATGAAGACTTTTTCGTTGAAGAAAAAAACACACTTTGAAAAATGGTGTTAAGTCGAAGTTAGTTAAATTAAAAAAACATTATTTGTATTAATTTGGTAATTAAAAATAAGAGTGCACATCATGCTTTCTCTCAATATATATATACCCCTATACCTCCAATTCAATATATCCACAACATAACATGGCTAAAACCATACTCCTTATAATTATGGTCTTCATTCAATCACTTTTGATTTCTCAGCCTCATGTATTATGCATCACATCCAAACCTAATTCTAATCCCCCGGCAAATGGTTTCTCGATCGAAATATTCCACCAAGACTCTCCTCATTCCCCTTATCACGACCCGTCATTATCTCATACTGAAATCATGGTCAATGCAATAGGTAGATCGTTGAATCGATCCCAATGGCTCAACGTCAGCTTCTCTACGGGGACGGGCTCCACCGAAACCGACGTGGTCCGATCAATTCACAGCGGAGATTATCTCATGAGATACGCAATCGGCCAACAAAGAGTCCCTTCTTTAGGCATCCTTGACACTGGCTCAAGATTAGTATGGACACAATGTTTTCCTTGCAGTAAATGCATCAAGCAGAACCCGCCGCTGTACGAACCAGGAAAGTCCTCCACGTACAAGGTGATTTTGTGCAATGAATTCGAGTGCAACAGGTCCAGTTATGCTAATATGTGTCGGCAGAAACAAGTGAAAACTTGTGTGTATGCTTCGAGTTACGAGGACGGAACACTCACCGTGGGCAAGCTATCCAAAGACACGTTTATCTTGTCCTCGGTAGGTGGTACAACTACTCCCATCCCTAATATTGTTTTCGGATGCTCATCTAGAGCACAAAGTAATTTTTATGGTTACGAGTCGGGCGTCATCGGCCTAGGACGGTCGCCCGACTCGCTTGTTTCCCAATTAGGCGTCTCGGCTAAAGGGAAGTTCTCGTACTGCTTGGTTCCAAAACACAAGGATCCGAAGGGATTGAGCAGCAGCAAGTTGAGGTTCGGGGAGAGTGCGGAGGTCTCGGGTGAAGGGGTGGTGCATACTCCCCTAGTGCTTAAACCTGACTCCACCTATTATCACGTGACGTTGTTTGGGTTCGACATTGGGGGAACAAAACATATGTATGCTTATGATGCCGGAAATTTAATCGTGGACTCGGGGTGGGCGGAAACGAGACTTCCAGATCAAATGTACGCAGACCTGAATCGCACTTTGATTGATGCATTGAAATTGAAGGTGATCGACGACCCCAAAAGGATCTTGGATTTGTGCTTTCAGACGAAAAGCGACCGCGTCTGGATGCCAACGGTGACTCTCCACTTTGGTGGCGATAATGCGAATGTGAGTTTTAGTAAGGAGAACATGTTTGTAAGAACGAGTCCAAATACATTGTGCTTGGCAGTTTTGCCGGCGGGAGATGAAGGAATCGTGGTATTGGGTTATATAGCGCAAGCTAATTTCGTCGTCGGATATGATACCGAGAAGAATCAGATGTCCTTTAAGCCCACTGACTGTGCAAACCCACCCAACTGAATGTTGTACTCCTGCTGTGCGTTGTGTAATTGGAATATGTATTCTCTATGAATTGAGAGAGCTTAATTGAAACTTATTACTTTCAGGCGAAATTTCTATTATCAGAATTATTGTTGTTTCCCTTCTGTTTCAAGCTTGTTCTAATTCCAGGTAAACACCCCGTCTTTATATGTTCCTTCTTTTTACAATAGTGACATACTTTATTACCGTTTTGCGACTTCGAACCCTTCAAGGCTTCAACTAGCCATCTATTTTAATTTTCAAGGGACTTAGGTAAGTCCATTTACCCTGTCTCATTGGAAGCATATTAGCGTAAATATAGTATGAATATATTTTAGCATATGTGACTCTTTATTCTTAAGGTATTTCATGTATTAGATCTCTTTGTAAATTGTATATATTGGGGACTATTGTGAATACAGAACGCAAGAATTTAATTACCAAATCCTACATGGTATCAGAGCCTTCTACAATGGCTGAAAAATACTCCTCCGCCTTCTCCGTCGGAAATATTCGAAGCCTTGTTCCTATAATCTTGGATATGGAAAACGGGAGGTACATCCTGTGGACCGAATTGTTCACAAACCATTGTCTTATACATAATGTTTATGATCATCTCCTTCCATTTAGCGATTCAACCACCGAAACCACAACCACGGGAAAGGAACCGGAAAAATCTTCCAAAACCCTTGAAGTTGACGTGGTACTGTGGAAAAGACTTGATGCCCTCGTCAAGCAATGGATGTTCGCCACGATATCCAAAGATCTTCTCAACACCATCTTAAAGCCCAACACCACAGCGGCGCAAGCTTGGTCAAGACTGTAAAATATTTTTCAGAACAACAAAGGCACACGTGCCATGATTTTGGAGAAACGTTTCGCGCAAATTCGTCACGATGAGTTTGCTAACATTAGTTCCTACTGTACGGAACTAAATCTCATTGCCGATAAACTCCGCAACGTCGGATCACCTGTTACCGAGGACAGATTGGTGCTTCGTTTAATAGGAGGATTGAACGAAAGCTACGACATGGTTGCTACCATTATCGGACAAAAGAAGCCATTACTTTCATTCTACGATGCTCGTGATCACTTTGTTAGCTTTTAGGATCGTAACTTGACTCGATACCACTTGTTACGGGACAAAGCTCTGAACGCCACACGATCAAGACCGGTGCCACTAGATACTACTTGTTGCAGATCGACGATGTATAGTACGAATAATAATGCGGAACCCCAAAAATAACTCAACAATAAATAAAGAAGGAGACAAGTAAAAAAGACAAGGAATTTACGTGGAAACCCAAATCGGGAAAAACCACGGGAGGAACGACGAGAACTTTCACTATAATATTGCCGATGATTACAAGGATTGATATACACTCTAAAACCCTCTAATCTGACACAATATTATCACATGGTGTCTCTCTTGGTGTTCAACACACAAATAATTGTGTCTATGGAGATCCTTATTTATAGGTGTAGAAAACCCATAAATTAGGTAACATATAGGAATAGGAATAAACCTTTTTTCCTAATATATGACTCCTAAATTCATAAGGAATAGAATTATATTATATTAAATATAATTCTAATTTTCCTAAATAAGGAAACAAAATTCATACGGATTCGAGTCATATTTCAACAGACTTGCTAATGGAAGAAGCCCGCAAAGAGAATCAAGTCCAATCGACGGTGGCTGGAAACAACACCACGTTTATGGCGTCAGATAGTGGTTCTTCTGCACACCAATATCGTAATCCAGGCTCCCATAGCACCTGCAAGCGAACTAATAACTCGCAGGCTCGAAATGGGAATCAAAATGGATCCTCCAAGAACAACACAAAGGCGACAGGTCGTGGTTTCTCTCCAAATGGGTCACAGCAGCCCCATAATCATTTTGGACGAGGTCACGCACGAGGGACCGGTCAATCTGGCGAAATGGGTCGAGGGCAACAACAATACCCATGGACCTCTTACAACCCTTGGGCTAACTAGGGACCTCCCGGGTGGACTCCTCCTCCCCCATGTCCATACCCGACTACTTCGTGGCCTGCTCCTCGTCAACCTGGTACGGTAATACTTGGTCCTCGTCCGCAGCAATCATTTGTGGCACAAACTCCCTCTCAGTTTCAGGATTACGCCCCAACTAACATTGAGGAAGTAATGCACATAATGACTCTCCAACCTCCAGACGATACTTGGTATATGGATACTGGAGCTACTTCGCACATGACGCCATCCCAAGGTAGTCTCTCGTCTTATTCTAATTTAAGCACTGTTAAAAATATTATCGTAGGTAGCAGACATGAAATTCCAATTCGTGGTTTAGACAAACTAACCTCAAACCACCCCTACCTCGTTAAAACTAAATAATGTTCTCCATGCCCCACATTTAATTAAAAACCTTGTTTCAGTGCGTCGTTTTACTCTTGATAACAACGTTTCAGTCGAGTTTGACTCGTTTGGATTTTCTGTGAAGGATTTTCGGACGGGAAACCCTATCATGAGGAGTAATAGCACTGGGGAACTCTACCCGCTCTCATTCTCTAGTCTCAAACCCACGTATCCTTCAACTTTTGCTGCAATTTCGCCAAATATATGGCATAATAAACTTGGGCATCTAGGTGCCAACACTTTAGATTTTTTAAATAAATCGCAAGTCATATCGTGTAAACCCATTTCCGGGTCTAACATTTGTGCGTCTTGTGTTTTTGGCAAACAAGTTAAACTTCCTTTTTCTACTTCATTATCTCACACTTCTTTTGGAAATCGACTACCCGGGATGCGTTCGTTCGATCGCTCGAACATCCGAACGATCCCAGTCCACGTCCGTCACTTCGTTCACGTGACAGCCCGTGACCCGAATCACGCCCAGCCATCGCCCCGGAGGACAACCGCGCGAAACGGGGCTGGTCTGCCTCAATCGGCGCCCGCCGATTGCAGACCAGCGGTCGCTGGAGGAGCTGCAAACGGCGACCGCCGTTTGCCCTCTGGCGACCGCCGTTTTTCCGCGAACAGCAACGCGACGTTGCTGTTCCGGGCTCGTTTCCGGGTCGTTTTTCCTCATCCGACTACCGATCCGAAGGTCCTAGAACCCCCAGTAGTCGAGGAATACGATCCACGACCCCGAAACCCGATCTACGTTCAAAGTATGATCATCGAATAAATGAGATCGAATAAATGCGGAATTAAAGTCGATCTCATACCTTCTCGGTCGATTGTTGAGACCTTAGAGCTTCTAACGTATGACTCTTCCCGACTCCAGCCGTTGTGTGGGCAACGATCCGCTGGGTACGTCCTTGTCTGCTCTCTCCTTTCTCAAACCACCGTATGATTATTTTCTATGTGAGAATAAAAATATATTTGCGTTAACTTTATTTTTTACACAGAGAAAAATATTATTGCGCTAAGCAATTAATTATTCTCTGATGAAAAATAAATGTTGCGGCGAAAGTTAGGTTTTAGGAGAGGGCAAGGGGGGGTTTAAATAGAGTTACGTTAGGGACCTAAGGTTAAATTAATTAAGGGCTAAATTGAAAAATTAATTAACTTGGAATACGTAAAAGCAATTCCTTAATTAATCGATTTCAATTTTAATTATTATTCACTCCACTAAAAAATAATAATTGAATTCACGAAATTAATTTAATATTATTTCAACAATAATATTTCCGCCGAAATTACATATACGACTTTCCCCGTGTTTAAGATATCGAACGTCCACGAATTTATTTAATTACTAATAATTAAAGTAATTCGTTTCTTATTATCCGAGACTAGTACCACTCATCCTTATTATCATGTGGAACAAATCCACCTGCAGGGTTTACATGATAAACTTTATGAGCTCATCTCGGGGACGTAATCAACCCGATAAACGGGACACGGTTTCCTGTCTATAATCTATAGCATGCCGTGCATACAATTACGATTCCCAATTTACCGAGAATCTCGACTAATCAATTAGTCTCACTAATTGGCATATTAAAGAACCGAGAATTGGACACACGCACCTATAATTATATAGGGATTAGGAATTCGTATATCCGTAATATCTGAGGTCTAGTTCGATTACTGCGATTAGTATAAATCGAACGCCCTCCCGTGGTCCTGCTCAATACACCAAGTGTACGAGTGTAACATGATAGTCAAGACCGACTATCTACCAGTCACACAACGACGTACCGATGGATTGTCCCTGTCCATCTATGTCGTGAGCTACTGTTCGATAGTATACAAGTAACCGACAGTATGATCTTCCGCGTGTCTCCTCACGCCATACTGTCTACAACGTATATATCTAGGACTATGGCATAGAGTGTATATAAACAAAATGCAGACTGTTTGATTAATAGATAATAAAACACAGATAAGGAGTTCCATATTGTCACTAAACTAGACATTTAGAATATAACTCCATCAATCTCCCACTTATACTAAAAGTCTAGTTGCCCTCTGCCATACATCCGATACCCATCCCCTTCACGTGTCTCTTGAACGCTTCCGCTGGAAGTGCCTTCGTAAAGGGGTCTGCCAGGTTATCCGCTGATGCAATCTTGGTGACAACCGCATCGCCTCTCCTGACGATGTCTCTAATCAGGTGGTACTTGCGATCTATGTGTTTACTCGCATTGTGGGCTCGTGGTTCCTTCGCATTTGCCACTGCACCGCTATTGTCACAATAAATTGTGATAGCTCTAGGCAAATCAGGAATCACATCCAAGTCCATGATGAAGTTCCGGAGCCACACCGATTCTTTAGCTGCCTCAGAGGCTGCTACATATTCGGCTTCCATGGTAGAGTCCGAAATGCATTTCTGCTTAACACTCTTCCATGAAACTGCTCCACCTCCCAATGTGAACACATAGCCTGATGTAGACTTTCGCTGTTCCTTATCAGATTGTAAATCCGAGTCTGTGTAACCAATAGGAATCAATTCAGACGCTTTGTAACTCAGAACATAATTCCTAGTCCTTCGCAGGTACTTAAGTATGTTCTTTACAGCAGTCCAGTGACCCTGTCCAGGGTTACTCTGATATCTAGCTACCATGCCCACGACATAGCAGATATCAGGTCTCGTGCACAACATAGCATACATTAGACTACCCACTGCCGAAGCATAAGGAACCGTCTTCATGTAATCTATCTCCTTTTGTTTCTTGGGACACATATCCTTAGATAGATGAATTCCATGGCAGAAAGGTTGAGAACCTCTCTTGGAATTCTGCATGTTGAAACGAGCTAGAATCGTATCAATATATGAAGCCTGGGACAAGCTCAATGTTCTTTTCTGGCGATCCCGTATAACCTTGATCCCAGGAACATGCCCTACTTGTCCTAAGTCTTTCATATCGAATTGCTTGGACAACCATCCCTTTATGTCCGACAACATCTTCACATTGTTGCCAATTAGAAGAATGTCGTCTACATAAAGCACGAAAAACGCCACGCTGTTTCTGTCACTTCTCCGGTATACACACGACTCGTCCATGCTTTGAATGAATCTATAAGACTGGATAACCTCATCAAACCGCATGTTCCAAGATCTAGAAGCTTGCTTCAATCCATAAATGGATCGCTTTAGCTTACACACTAGATGCTCTTGGCCCTTCTCGATGAATCCCTCTGGTTGTCTCATATAAATGGTCTCGTCAAGATTCCCATTCAAGAATGCTGTCTTGACGTCCATTTGCCACACCTCATAATCCATATGAGATGCTATAGGCAAAAGAATCCGGATCGACTTTAGCATAGCTACCGGCGAAAAGGTTTCCTCATAATCGATCCCTTCTTTCTGAGTGTACCCTTTTGCAACAAGCCTAGCCTTGAAGGTTTCCACCTTCCCGTCAGACCCTCTTTTCCTCTTGTACACCCACTTGCAACCAATGGCTTTTACACCTTTGGGCGGTGCTACAAGATCCCAGACCTGATTTGAATCCATAGATTCAATCTCAGATTTCATCGCCTTTTGCCAAGACTGAGCATCTTGATCTTTAAGCGCCTCGTCGTAGGTCCAGGGATCGGCTTCATGTTCTCCAGGTAACAAGTCCGAAGACTCACCTATAAACATGAACCTGTCGGGTTGTCGAACAACCCTCCCACTACGACGACGCTCCGGTGTAACCTCAGTAACTACAGGTGCAGACTGTGGTGGCGTATCACCCGGTTGGGTTGGATCTAAGCCTTGATCGTCCCCTCTCAGTTCGTTAAGTATTATCTCACTTTTGGGCTTGTGGTCCATTATATAATCCTCTTCCAAGAACCGAGCGTTGGTGTTAACAACGATCTTCTGGTCCTTAGGACTATAAAATAGACCACCTTTCGTTCCTCTAGGATATCCTATAAACAACCGAATATCTGAACGTGACTCCAACTTATCAGCCCCGTGCTTCAGCACATGTGCTGGACAACCCCAGATCCGAATGTGTTTCAAGTTTGGCTTACGCCCGGTCCACAATTCCGAGGGCGTCTTAGGGACTGATTTAGAAGGAACTAAGTTCAGGATATAAGCCGCTGTTTCCAAGGCATATCCCCAGAACGAAACTGGTAGTTCTGAGTAACTCATCATAGATCTTACCATTTCCATAAGAGTCCTATTTCTTCTTTCTGCTACACCATTCTGCTGGGGCGTGTATGGTGCAGTCATCTGGGAGTCAATCCCATTCTCTAATAAGTACGCTTTAAACTCTCCCGAGAGGTACTCTCCTCCACGATCAGATCGTAGAGTCTTTATGGTTTTACCATGAAGGTTCTCCACAAGAGCTTTGTACTCCTTGAACTTGTCAAAGCACTCGCTCTTGCGGCGCATCAGGTATATAAAACCATACCTTGAGTAATCATCAGTGAAGGTTACAAAATATTCGTAACCTCCTCTCGCTTGGACAGATAAAGACCCGCACAGATCAGAGTGAATCAATTCCAGTACTTCCTTGGATCTATACCCCTTATCACTAAAGGGTCGCTTGGTCATTTTTCCTTCCAGGCATGATTCGCAGGTTGGAAAGTCCTCATCTTTCACATCACTGAGTATTCCATCAGTTATCAACCTTTGAATCCTGCCCAAGTTAATATGACCTAGCCTAAGATGCCATAAGTACTTTTGATTCATCCTAGAAGGCTCCTTTCTCTTATTGGTACTAGATGTGTTATACGACTCTACTCGTTGCATCGTGGAATAATTGGGATTCAGTATATATAAGTTGCCTATCAATGTACCAGAACAGATATAATCACCATTCTTTTTGACAATAACAGAATTATCAAAAGAAACTGAATATCCATTCAAAACCAACTTAGAAACCAAAACAAGGTTCTTTCTAAAATTCGGTACATAAAGACAATTATTCAATACCAAAACATTATTATTAAAAGATAAATAAACATCTCCCACTGCAACCGCAGCCACTTTCGTAGCGTTGCCCATGTAGATGGTGATCTCTCCCTCTCTAAGCCGCCGGGTTTCCTGGAACCCCTGCAAAGAATTGCAGACATGATCAGTGGCTCCCGTATCCACACACCAGGTACCGGTGGATAACACCGCTAAACATGTTTCAGTGACTAAGGAAAAGTTCATACCTCCTTGTCTGAGAGGACAATTAGACTTCCAATGTCCAGACTGCTTGCAACGGAAACACTTGCCCTTAGGCCTGTTCACTCCATTCTGTGGTCCACCAACTCTGGGTCCACTGGGTTTCCGTCCTTGCTTTTTCTTCTTCTTAATCCCAGAAGGGCGAGGAAGAGTCGATTTCACAGCCACAAGTGCTTGAGAGTTCTTAAAGATTCCCTCTGCCGCCTGGAGTTGAGTCAGGAGTTCCGCCAACGTATATAACCTCTTGTTCATGTTATAGTTCAGGCGGAACTGCTCAAAACTCCTAGGCAGAGACTGGAGCACTATATCGATCTGGGTTTCCCCATCGATAGCTCCTCCCATAATCTCTATCTCATTCAGATAGCCCATCATCCTAAGAACGTGATCCCTCACGGGCGTTCCTTCGGACATGGTGGCTGTCATGAGTTTCCTCATAGCATCTTGCCTGGCTGCCCTGTCCTGACTACCAAACATCTCCTTGAGGTTAAGCATCATATCATAGGCAGTGGCCATGGCTTCATGCTGATGTTGCAGCACATTTGACATAGAAGCCAAAATGTAGCTCCGCGCCATCTGATCAGCCTTGACCCACTTCCGATGAGCTTCTTTTTCCTCAGGAGTGGATGTATCAATGGGTTCGTCGGGACAATCGACCTGGAGTACATACTTGTACTCCTCAGCAGTTAGGACAATGTCCAAGTTTCGTTTCCAATCAACGTAATTTGGACCAGTGAGTTTGTTTTCTTTTAGTATCACAGACAGTGGGTTGAGTGCCATATCTATAAAAGAGACAAATCAAACCGTCAAATTTAATTCGATATTAACTCCCTTAATTAATATCATTAAATTTACCAATCAATCCTAAAATCCCATCAGACCAGCATGCCACGTTCATGTGGACGTATACTAGTCCAAACGATTTTATAATTGGACTTTTACTTCGGTCGTACATCATTACAGCAGTGACTCCGATGGGGAGGATACTGTAAAGCGTACCTAAGTGTATACCATTTCTCAGTACTAAGTTAACCGCTCGGGAACTACATATCCACTGCAAGACACGTTAGTGTGGACGTTTACGTTGACATGCGGTCCCTTTACGATTTCCTATTACTGTCGATCCTCAATTAACCCAAAGTTCCGTTTCCGTCTAGTAAGCCACGATAGTGTGGACGTTTACTAAACAAACAACTTTGTTAATTGAATTCCATTTAATAAATTTCACAATTTCATTAATCAAAGCTTGATATCTCGTAAGTGAAACTCGAAGTTTCTAACCAGCGATCAATCATGCAATTGAGCCCTATCTCTCACAAAGTGAGGGAGCCAACCAGACAATCGATCTAGTCATCAAATGGCTCAAATGTCTCTAATCTGTGTCATCGACATAAGCAAGCGCTTTGGCTCCATTCCACTCCCCGGGGTGAGAATGAGTCGAGTTGAACTTAGTCTTTGAAAAACAGATTAGGTATTGCTTTGAAAAACTTAAGTGTTCAATTCTATAAATGGAATTGAATTCGAATTTTGATCCAGTGATATCCGTGTGTCCACTTTATCCGATAGGGAGGATGACACTAAAGCCAACTCGTAAGCGACACACATCACCATCAAAACAGAGAATGGAGACCGCGGGATTGTTTCCAATCCCTCTCCCACTTAGTATTTTACGAAAGGGATAACATGCATAAATAAATAAAGCATAATAAAAGACACGTAAACACACAAAAAGCATTTAACGTGACCCCGATTATTATGGCCTTTAAATATCTTCGATGGACGTCTTCTCGGATCTTCGTCTCGTTGCTCGTCTCGGTCTCGCTCCACCACCGACTCGTCTAAGTGCCAAGAGACGAACCCCTCCCACTGGAGTATCATCCCAGGCCTCGACGAGCGATCCGTGATGTCCGTCGAACCCCCGCGGAGCTGCTGCCCAAAAACCAGCGAAACGGCGACCGCCGTTTAAGAAACGGGGACCGCCGTTTGCCCTTCAGCAGCCCGCGGGTTCGACTCCTCGACCCTCGTTCGTCCGGCCTTCGATCTTCTCTCGATCCACCAAGTAGCAGTAACATTACAAAGGTAAAACACACTACTTCCGGCATCGATCCTATACAGGTTGATCGATCCTATACATCCGGATAAAAACGAAAAACGAAATAGAAAACCCAAACGACTCAACCCGTCGTTTTAACTATTACATTCAAGCAACGATTTTAAAACAAAAATCTCGACAACCCCGAGAGTTTAACAAACCACAACATACAGTACATAAACATATGACCATAATAATCGGGTTATCCTGCAAAACAAAACTCGCAAACAATACAAAGAACGTACAAAAACCGGCTCTGATACCAATTGTTGGAAATCGACTACCCGGGATGCGTTCGTTCGATCGCTCGAACATCCGAACGATCCCAGTCGACCTCCACGTCCGTCACTTCGTTCACGTGACAGCCCGTGACCCGAATCACGCCCAGCCATCGCCTCACTGGACAACCGCGCGAAACGGGGCTGGTCTGCCTCAATCGGCGCCCGCCGATTGCAGACCAGCGGTCGCTGGAGGAGCTGCAAACGGCGACCGCCGTTTTTCCGCGAACAGCAACGCGACGTTGCTGTTCCGGGCTCGTTTCTGGGTCGTTTTTCCTCATCCGACTACCGATCCGAAGGTCCTAGAACCCCCAGTAGTCGAGGAATACGATCCACGACCCCGAAACCCGATCTACGTTCAAAGTATGATCAACGAATAAATGAGATCGAATAAATGCGGAATTAAAGTCGATCTCATACCTTCTCGGTCGATTGTTGAGACCTTAGAGCTTCTAACGTATGACTCTTCCCGACTCCAGCCGTTGTGTGGGCAACGATCCGCTGGGTACGTCCTTGTCTGCTCTCTCCTTTCTCAAACCACCGTATGATTATTTTCTATGTGAGAATAAAAATATATTTGTGTTAACTTTATTTTTTACACAGAGAAAAATATTATTGCGCTAAGCAATTAATTATTCTCTGATGAAAAATAAATGTTGCGGCGAAAGTTAGGTTTTAGGAGAGGGCAAGGGGGGGTTTAAATAGAGTTACGTTAGGGCCCTAAGGTTAAATTAATTAAGGGCTAAATTGAAAAATTAATTAACTTGGAATACGTAAAAGCAATTCCTTAATTAATCGATTTCAATTTTAATTATTATTCACTCCACTAAAAAATAATAATTGAATTCACAAAATTAATTTAATATTATTTCAACAATAATATTTCCGCCGAAATTACATATACGACTTTCCCCGTGTTTAAGATATCGAACGTCCATGAATTTATTTAATTACTAATAATTAAATTAATTCGTTTCTTATTATCCAAGACTAGTACCACTCATCCTTATTATCATGTGGAACAAATCCACCTGCAGGGTTTACATGATAAACTTTATGAGCTCATCTCGGGGACGTAATCAACCCGATAAACGGGACACGGTTTCCTGTCTATAATTTTAGAATCATATTTAGTCCCTCCGAAAAATGTCATTTTCATAAACGGACAATAACTTTTTTTTTTATCCGATTTGGTCATTTGACTACTGTTCCGGCGAAAAATGTGCCGGAAAGATGACGTGGCATTGCCACGTCATCCAGTTTTGGCACTGTTCCGGCCCATTTTTCGCCGGAACAGTAGCCAAAGGACCAAATCGGATAAAAAAAAAAGTTATTGTCCGTTTATGAAAATGGCATTTCTCGGAGGGACTAAATATGATTCTATCCCATTTATAGCATGCCGTGCATACAATTACGATTCCCAATTTACCGAGAATCTCGACTAATCAATTAGTCTCACTCATTGGAATATTAAAGAACCGAGAATTGGACACACGCACCTATAATTATATAGGGATTAGGAATTTGTATATCCGTAATATCTGAGGTCTTGTTCGATTACTGCGATTAGTATAAATCGAACGCCCTCCCGTGGTCCTGCTCAATACACCAAGTGTACGAGTGTAACATGATAGTCAAGACCGACTATCTACCAGTCACACAACGACGTACCGATGGATTGTCCCTGTCCATCTAAGTCGTGAGCTACTGTTCGATAGTATACGAGTAACCGACAGTATGATCTTCCGCGTGTCTCCTCACGCCATACTGTCTACAACGTATATATCTAGGACTATGGCATAGAGTGTATATAAACAAAATGCAGACTGTTTGATTAATAGATAATAAAACACAGATAAGGAGTTCCATATTGTCACTAAACTAGACATTTAGAATATAACTCCATCAACTTCCTCTCTTTTTGATATTATACATAGCGACCTATGGACTTCACCAATTTTAAGTTCTGCAAGTCACAAATACTAAATTCTTTTACTTGATGACTATACCAATTTTCTTTGGACGTTTCTTCTTACAAATAAATCACAAGTCTTCTCTATATTCTCAACTTTTCATACCTTCATCAAAACTCAATTTCAAAAATCCATAAAATCTATCCAATTTGATAATGGAACAGAGTACGACAACAATAAATTTTGTGAATTTTGCACACAAAATGGATTACAATTTCGTTTTTCATGTCCATACACCTCACAACAAAATGGAAAAGCCGAACGCAAAATTCGAACGACAATAATATAATGCGAACTCTCCTTGCTCATGCTTCTCTCCCACTTTCATTTTGGCATCACGCCTTACAAATGGCCACATACCTCATAAACATTCTTCCTACTAAACTTCTTATTAATATTTCTAGTCTACTACTCACGCATTATATAATCGTGTTCCCTCCTACTCTCATATTAAAATCTTCGGGTGTCTTTGTTACCCACTCCATCCTTCTTCTTCCATAAACAAACTACAAAATCGCTTTACTCCCTGTTTCTTCCTCAGCTATCCCCCAAATCATCGTGGTTATAAATGCTACGACCCCGTATCCAAAAAAATTCTTATCTCTCGTCACGCTATATTTGACGAAACTAAATTTCCTTACGCCACATTTAAAAATCCGAGTCCCATTCCTTACAATACATTCGACTAATTTCCTATAATAAACACTAACACCCCTCCACCTACACACACAACCCCACCATCTTCACCAGAAATAAGATTACTTATATCACCTCCAACCAATCCTATTACCTTACGTACTCCACTCCAAACATCTCACTCACCTACTGTCACACTGATGAGCCATATTTTTTGGCTCATTTTTAGGTTTTTAGAGTCAAGTATATCGAGTCCTTAGTTTGTTTTTACTTTATTTATGTCTGAGAGGGCACGTTTGGGTACTTGGGCAAGTTTTGCAGGTGGCCAGGTAAAGGAGGTAAAAGAGGAGCGCACTGTGTGAAAGAGGCAAGGAAATCACCTTCCATGGTCAAGAGAACTCGTTGAGCAACCTAGACTGACGAAAAGGGTCCAGCAGAGTTGAGCAAGCAACCAGGACGTCAGCAGGTGGAGCAAGACTTGAGCCCGACCAACAACCGCACATGGTCCGCTACCTCAGTCAGTCAGAGAAGGAAGTACATGGGAAAGGACGAACATTGACGGAGACGGAACGTTGGGCATCGGTGTACCCAGAATTCTAAAAATCGTGGACTCTTCAAAGTGACCAGATTCAGAGATAAAGATAAAGATGGACTCTCGTCCAATCTTAGAGGTATTCCCCCGCACGTCTCCCATCAGCTAAAGCCCGTCTATATAATTGGAGTGACTGATGAAGAAGAAAGACAACACATGAGCGACGAAGACGGATCAAAGACCTACCTGACCAACGAAGAAACCGGCAGCCGCGTGAGCAACCAAACTCGCCGGCGATTATTTCTTGTTAAGCCTTCGGGCCAAAAACAATCTTTATGTTTTATTTTTTTTAAATTTCGTACTTAGTTTTTATTTCCGTTTGAACAATTTCCTTTTCATAATGCAGTTTGTAGTTCGTCAAATTCTTTTCCTTGATTTATTTTCGTTTATTTCCATGAGTAGCTAATCTGTTTGTATCTGGGCAAAGACAGAACCTGACCAACCCTAAGACGTGCTCGTGCCGGGAGGCTTATTGATGACAGCAACTAGCTGAGTTTTGTTCCCGATTCAACAGGGTAGTAACTTAAACATGTTAGGGACTTGGGCAATCCTACAATGACCACTGGGAACCCCGACTTGCCTAACACAGGAGTACGTGGATCAACGCGACCGGGAGACTGGGCGTCCGCGAAGTACAACATGTTGCTGGAGATGTGGTCGTATGACTTGGGTCTGTCCAGACATGCTATTGGCCATTCCGGGTTTGCTTGGAGGATGAAGGCGACTTGATCAACTTAGACTCATGCGGTCACATAGTGTCGAATTGGTCAACGTCAGGAGACCTATTGAGAGAGATCTGATAGGACATAAATATAAGAGCGAATAAGGGTTCAGGGTATTAATATGCGTGACATTATAGGGATGTTAATACTTGGGATCTATAACTGGAAGACAAAACTGTTAGCAAAATGATATACGTACCAATGATCGGCAGCACATAGGTCAAGGGGGAAGTCAGGGGAGTCAATGCCTGGATACTTTATTCTTTATTTGTTTCTTATTATCTGTTTAGTCAAGTCTGTTAATTGCTCAGTCTGTTAGTTAAGTTGCATGCTAGTTAATTTCTGTTTAAGTCATTTGTTATTTTCCAGTCACGTAAACACGGTGACCACGGTTTGGCAATGCCCAACTGCTTTCCAAAACAAAACCTTTTTAAACGTGACAACCCAATTGAGCATTCAAAGCCGGGAAAACTATAAAGTTAAATCGCCTCCTCGTGGGATCGACCCTATACTTGCTACTAGTACTTGTGCTAGTTAATAGTTTAGGCTTTATAAATATTATTTTGCGCTACTCCACGACGGTAGCGTCAAAAATTGGCGTCGTTGCCGGGGAGGCAATATTCCAAGCCAATAGTTTTCCGTGCTAACGCTTGACCTATTTTTGTATGCAGGAATCTAACTCATCGGGAAGCAAGGATACAGGGCTACTATTTGATCCTGAAATCGAGCGAACCGCGAGGAAGAATCGAAAGGCAGCAAGGCAGAAGCAAGCATTAGCACGTGCCGCTCAAGTAACTCAGTTGACCATAACTGAGAAAGGAGAGTTGATCTCGGACACATCAAGAGAAGATTCACCGAACACATCCAGGTCACCTACGCGATCAAGGATGGGAGAAGAAAGAGCCAAGAAGTTGAGGGACACGATGTTCCCGGAGAACCTGAATCTGAAACCGCTGGGCATCACCTTGCCCACGGTCGAAAACAACACTTGGGAGATGAGGCACGGCTTCATCCAGATCTTACCCAAGTTCAGTGACATGCCATTGGAGGACCCCCAGAGACATCTCCAAGACTTTGAATTGGCATGTGGCACCATCCTGTTATACCCAAGAAAACGGTCACCGACACGTGTCAACAATGAGAGAGCCACGTCATCAAACAAGTCAGGTACAACCTATGAAGGAAGACCTTGAAAGGCAACTATCAGAAGTAGAAGAAGAGCTTGGACAGGAACGATCGCACGGTAGAGTCATACTTATTACACGGGAATATTCGTGGGGGAGGTGTCAAAGTCAACAGGCAGTCAAACGGGACTTGACGGAGAAAGGAGCAAAAGTCATAGTTAAGAGCTAAGTGGGTTTTTAATGCTTGATATTAGTGGAGTTGTGGTCCAATAGGAATCCGATAAGTGGGCATTAGGTGGCATAATCTTGTCATGCATGGGTTAGTATAAATAAGTGGGTTGTAAGAGAGGAAAAGGGACATGCAAACCTTGTATTTTAAATATGATTTCTAAGTATGAATATATGAATAAAGAGGTGCCTTGAGCATCCATGTTCTACTTATGATTTCTGCTATAACTTAATCCTCTTGCTAGCTTACCTATAACAAATTTACCATTTTGTGTTGTTGCCAAAAGCCTCTGTTACCAGCAAATCCTACCATCAAAAGCAAAAACAACCCAAAACACATCCGAGCAAGTGAAGGGCTAGGGGAGTACATCAGGCTCCTAGCCTTCCCTTTCTCACTGGCCGAACACAGATTCCAAGACGCAAAGACCAAGATATTCAAACACAAACTTCAGGGAAATCGAAGTTGAAAACTCCAATTTTCCTGGGGGCCTATGTTATACCCAAGAAAACGGTCACCGACACGTGTCAACAATGAGAGAGCCACGTCATCAAACGTGCAAGTCAGGTACAACCTGTGAAAGAAGACCTTGAAAGGCAACTATCAGAAGTAGAAGAAGAGCTTGGACAGGAGCGATCGCACGGTAGAGTCAGACTTATTACAAGGGAATATTCGTGGGGGAGGTGTCAGAGTCAACAGGCAGTCAAACGGGACTTGACGGGGAAAGGAGCAAAAGTCATAGTTAAGAGCTAAGTGGGTTTTTAATGCTTGATATTAGTGGAGTTGTTGTCCAATAGGAATCCGATAAGTGGGCATTAGGTGGCATAATCTTGCCATGCATGGGTTAGTATAAATAAGTGGGTTGTAAGAGAGGAAAAGGGACATGCAAACCTTGTATTTTAAATATGATTTCTAAGTATGAATATATGAATAAAGAGGTGCCTTGAGCATCCATGTTCTACTTATGATTTCTGCTATAACTTAATCCTCTTGCTAGCTTACCTATAACAAATTTACCATTTTGTGTTGTTGCCATAACCCTCTGTACCAGCAAATCCTACCATCAAAAGCAAAAACAACCCAAAACAGTTGGCGCTAGAAGGATCGAGCATCAGGTAATTAAGTTGCAGAAAAGCTCGATTTAAAATCAAAAATGGTTAACGAAAATGAAGGTACTACGGTATCGGGTGAGTCGGGTACAAGTGGCAGGTGGCGGGCTGTAATGGGTAAGGCCGTGATGGTGGAACCCGAGGTTCCATCTCCGCCTAAGAACCCAGAACCTGAAAATAAGGAGCCGCCGCCGCCGCCGCTTACCCAGATCAGCTCTGATGAGCAGAATAGCAAACATGCAGAGGCCAATGAGCCTACTGACAGTCAGGCAGATCAACGACAACGTCGACTTCGGTCACGACGTCGGAATCGCCGTCTGCATCCTTATGATCTCGGAGGGCCGTCGACGCCTAAGGGCCCGCCTCCGATTAGATTTGGAAGTCTCGATACTCCACAAAAAAATAGATGAAGCAGTTGCAGAACTTATGACGATGAAATACGTCATGACGACTCCTGTAATCCCGGTGAAGGGCACGCATGCAGCCACCGGGTCAAATCTGAATGTAGCTCCCGGGCAATCTGGCCGTATTCCCAAAAAGAATCGCAGAATGTGCCGAGCTATAGATCTGAACAAAAGAGCCGAATCTATGGCCACATCTACTGAGCCTCGTCGGCAGGTTTGTAAAAGTGACATGCATGGCTACCATGCAAACTATCCACTGGGTGGGGCCACTGGAGCCCTCGGTACTAATCCTGAACTGGCCGATTTGAGGCAGAAGTATTCTGAACTGGAAAAGCGATTGAATGAACATCAAATTCTCGCTGCCCCGACAGGTCGTCATAACGATCCTTTGGCCCCTGAGGTCGAACAAGCTCCCATGCAACTGGAAATTCAGCCCATGCAAACTACTTTGTATAGCGGCAAAACTGATCCAGAAGCTCACCTGAGCAGATTCAGGACATACATGTCCGGCCGAGGAGCCACTGATGCTACTCGGTGCAAACTGTTTCCCCTCACCCTGGGCGATATTCCCCACCAATGGTACGTCAGCTTACCCACACATTCGATCAAATGTTTTGACGATTTGGTGCAGAGGTTTGTGTCGTATTTTGCCTCCAAAGCCTCCTATATGGAATATAGTCAGAAGCTGTTGAGGGTCAAACAGGGGAATACGGAAACGGACGAATCTTATGTTGATCGAGTTGAAGAACTACTTTTGGCGGGTGGTGAAGAAATTGGTGATAACCTCAAACTTCACACCGTGTTGGCAGGTTTGAGAAGGAATTCTAAGTTGTTTAAATCTGCAATGTTGAATTATCCCCGATCGTATGAGGATTTTAGGAGGAAAGCTGGGGCCCAAGTGGCGTACCAGCTTCTTATTGCCGGCGGGGAACATCCCCCCCCCCCCCCCCCCCCCGAGCAAAAGAAAAAACCTCATTTTTCCTCCGATCGAAGGCCAAATTATATTGGAAAAAAACCAGGCCCAAAGCCAGCTGACCCACGGATGGATGAGATCCGTGAGTTAGAAGAAAAAATAACTACTCAGACTGGTCATACACCAGCGAATATTCTGAATATTATGCTCATGCACAAATCTGATTTGATTGAGAAACCACCACCAATTCTAACTTCCCCGGAGAAGTTGGATCCCAACAAATGGTGTGCCTATCATGAAAATATAGGTCACAACACCAGCCAGTGCAGACAACTGGTTAAACTGTTGTGGAAACTTTTCCAGGATGGAAAGTTATGGCAATTCTTGCCCAGGCCCGGTGCAGGGGGAAATCCACAGGGGCCTCCTCCCCAGGAAGTACCCGCACCGGCGCCACCACCACCTCCCCCGGCACAGGGCCCACCACGTGTGGGTCAGATTATGATGATCGGTGGGTTGAGACCGGTGAATGAAGAAAGCCACCGCAAGAGGAAAAGAGATTTCCAGATGTGGGAAGTGTGGTATGAAACGGCCCCGAGTTAGGGGTCATCAATTTCTGATACGGCGGTGATAACTTTCACCCCGGAAGATCGAACCGTGACAAAATTCCCGAAGGATGTGCCCTTGGTGATAAGGGCAAGAAGCCTCGGTTTAGATGTGTCTCGCACGCTGGTGGACAATGGCGCGCATCTCAATGTTCTCTACAAGAGGACTCTGGATCTGATCGGGAACTTGGCGCGCTATGTCAACCCGTGCGATATGGTGTTGAAAGGTTTTGGAGATGATGTAGTCATTCCGTACGGTGAGATCATTCTCCCGGTGGAGTTGATGGACGTGAAGAATCCCGAAGTCATGATGGTTAGGAATCTGAAGTTTGTAATAGTTGATAAGGTTAGTGGCTATAATGCTTTGTTAGGCAGGCCCTTTCTAAACGCTTTTGAAGCTGTCGCCTCGTCCTACTACTACTGTATTAAGTTTCCTACATCCCTCCGGTGCAGTTGGCACCGTCAGAGGTGATCTAGTAATGGCTAAGAAGACTTTGATGTATTTTCGCGATCTTGATAACTCCAAAACCGAAGTAAACGTAAACATTCCCCAGATTAATCTGGGAGAAACTAAAATAAAACAAATTAATCATATAAAAGATGTTATCAAAATAAACGATCAAGAATCACAACTGGATCCTTCTCAGGAAAAACCTACCGGGGAAAATACTGAATTTCCCCCGGACAAAATAAACAATCCCCCCGAAGAAGGAACTGGCATAGCTTCTACCAGCCAGAAGCTTCCCCCGTCAAAACCAGAAATGGACGATTGGGGTTCGAGGGGTGGATATCAATGTAAAAAGGTACAAGTTGTGTAAATGGTCGAAAATCTGGATTCTATAGTCTTAGATCCAGAACAGGCTGAAAAGCAAATACTTGTGGGGACTCACATGGAATCAAATACCCGGAGCGGTATTATAAACTTCCTTAGAGAGAATATCTCTACTTTCTCGTGGTCCAGTGCTGATTTGGGGAAGATAGATCCTAAACATGCCTGTCATCGATTGAAAATAGATCCTTGCAAGAAACCAATTGCGCAAAAGCGTAGAAAAATGGGCCCCGAGAAGTGTCAGGCACTCGCCGGGGAAGTAGATAAACTAATAGAAAACAAATTGGTCAGGAAAGCTTCGAGTGATGTCACTTGGCTTTCCAATGCGGTTATGGTGACTAAAACGACGGCAGCATGGCGTTTGTGTATAGATTTCACAGATCTGAACAACGCATGCCCGAAAGACCTTTTTCCTATGCCGCACATCGACCATGTAGTTGACAATTTGACAGGTCACGCGATATTTCCAACTCTGGACGCCAAGGCAGGATATCATCAAATCCCCATGCATCCAGATGACGTCGAGCATACGGCGTTCTACTCAGAAAAAGGAATCTATTGCTGGGAAAGGATGCCTTTTGGCCTGAAGAATGCCGGGGCCACCTATCAAAGGTTGGTAAATCTGATGTTTTTTGATTTAATTGGTGTAACCATGGAAGTATACATTGATGATATAATCGTAAAAAGTAAAAATGAATCAGAACACATCAAAGACCTCGAAGAAGTTTTCAAAATTCTGGGGCATTATAATATGAAATTAAACCCCAAGAAATGTAACTTTGGAATCAAAAAAGGGATGATCCTGGGGCATGTGGTTAGTGAGAAATGCATTGAGCCAAACCCTACTAAAATCCAAGCAATTCTGGACATGCAAGAGCCCCGGGACATTAAAAGCGTACAACGACTCACGGGTCGTTTAGCCGCCCTGAATAGGTACATTTCTTGTCTGGGAGATAAAACTCGTCCGTTCTTTGCTTCCATCAAAGGACAGAAATTTCACTGGAAAAAGGAGGCCCAACAAGCTTTTGTACGAATAAAGGAATATTTGTCCAGTCCTAAAGTAGTTGTGGCCCCTAAACCAGAAGAAAAACTATATTTGTACCTGGCCGCATCAGAACATGCCATTAGTGCAGTCCTGACAAGGGCAGAGGAAAAAGTACATTTTCCGATTTATTTCGTGAGCCAAGTACTACACGAGGCAGAAATTAAATACACTCCACTGGAGAAATTAACATATGCTTTAATAGTGTCAATCAGAAAACTCCGGGCGTACTTATTTGAGCACCCCGTTGAGGTCTTGACTACTATGTCTTTAAGGAAAGTATTGCACCGATCGGATATCACCGGGAGACTCCTACGCTGGGCGTTAGAAATTAGTCAGAATGACATAACTTTCGCCCCGAGGACAGCAATCAAAGCACAAGCGCAGATTTTATTGTGGAATTAACTTTCCCTGAGAAATCCCAGAGTCAACCACGCGCCTGGCAGCTGTTCGTAGATGGATCATCTACCACCGCGTGCTTGGGGGCAGGTGTGGTATTACTCAGTCCCGATGGAGATTCAGTAACTCATGCGGTGAAGTTTGAATTTCCTGCGTCCAACAATGAGGCAGAGTAAGAAGCTCTCATTTCAGGGTTGGAACTGGCCATTGCCGTCGGGGCAAGAAAGCTTCATGTGTTCATGGACTCACAGTTAGTAGTGAACCATGTAATTGGGGATTATGAAGCATGAGGTGAACAAATGGTAAAATACCTGAAACTGGTATGGGAACTTTGCGAAAAAATCCCAGAAGTTCTAATCGAACAAATCCCACGGGAACACAATTCACAAGCTGACGCCCTGTCAAAATTAGCATCAGCTGAGGGCTCAGCAGACTTCTCAAATATTGTTTTAACAAAATTAATAATCCCATCAGTGGAACAAAGAGAAGTACAAATACAAATACTTGCCGGGGCCGGGGAAGACTGGCAAATTCCCATTCAACGGTACATAGATACCGGGGAAGTACCAGCAGATAAAACCGAAGCAAGACAACTTCGTACCCGAGCGGCAAAGTATACTTTGATAAATTCACAACTGTACAGAAGAAGTTATTCCCTTCCACTACTGAAATGTGTGTCGAAGGAAGAAGGATTTAAAATCCTGGAAGAAATACATGATGGTGTGTGTGGAAACCACGCGGGGGGAAGATCCCTGGCACACAAGACCATGGGACAAGGATTTTACTGGCCAACCCTGAGAAAGAATGCCGTCGAATATGCACGTAAATGTTTCAAATGCCAGACGAATGGGCCTAATATCCGTGTGTCCCCGGAGACCCTGAAATCCATTTACAGCCCGTGGCCATTTGCTCGGTGGGGTATCAACTTGATCGGACCACTAGCAGTGAAATTTGCGATTGTAGCAGTCGACTATTTTACTAAATGGGTTGAAGCGGAACCGTTGAATAAGATTGATCAACCCCAGGTCATCAAGTTCATATGGAAAAATATAATATGTCGTTTTGGTCTACCCGAGTCAATCATTTCCGAAAACGGAAAACAATTCGATGGGGGCGGAGGTAGAGGAATTCTGTGAAAGATGGAAAATTAGAAGGTTATTCTCTACTCCCTACCACCCCCAGACGAATGGTCATGTTGAAGCGGTTAATAAGATACTAAAACACACCATCAAATCAAAATTAGAAAGTCGCAAAGGAAAATGGGCGGATGAACTCCCGGAGGTGCTGTGGTCATATCGAACCACAGATAGAAATGCCACTGGTGAGACCCCATATTCTTTGGCTTTTGGAACGGAAGCGGTGATTCCAGCAGAAATAACGGTGTTATCACATCGCACCGCTCAGGAAATTTCTCCGGAGAATGAGGCAACCATTCGTAAAGAATTGGATCTCCTTGAAGAAAGGAGGTTAGCTTCTGATTCTCTGAATGCCATGAATAAGAAAAGAATTGCAAAACTATTCAATTTGAAAGTGAAAGCACGAGAATTCCAAGAGGGAGACTTGGTGCTAAAGAAAATCTTAGGAACGTACCAGGGAGCACTGGGACCGAACTGGAAGGGACCGTTTAGAGTGAGCCATTGCCTCCAGAATGGAGCGTACGAGTTAGAGCTACTCGACGGTAACAAGGATCAGTATCGATGGAATGCGTTGCACCTAAAGAAGTTCTATCACTGAAAAGCTCGTTAGCTAAAAAGTTATTTTTGACTTCATATGAAAATGGTATTTTTGTAAACCTTTTCTAAAACTACTTTGTGTAAAACTTGTGGTACTGGTTAAAGTATATCTATGCAGTTTTCAATAAAAGTATTTTCTATCCTTTAAAAATAAATTGGTTTTTACACATTTTGTCTGTAAAACAGAAATATATTACCCCGGGAAATCATATGAATTCCCCGGTGCAATAAAAAATATTGAGTATTCTTGAAATACTAAAGTTCGGTAGATACCCATAAGATCTGTAGATCAGGGGCCGAACATTTCTTTCAGAGCAAGGATTCAAATAGAGTAAAAGAAACTCAAGAATCGCCCTGGAGAAAATACTGGTCCGGGAAAATCCTAAAAGGTAAAGTATACAAACTAAAACCACAGGATCGGTCAGTTCTGTTGAAAGGAGAGATTTAAGAGAAAAAATGTTACTTAGAATCATAAAGAATTCAGAGAGGTAACTGAATCTGATAATCACTTTCACAGAACAAAGAACTCACAAAGAAACCCAATAAAGTTTGATAAAGCTTGGGTGTGAGCCAAAAGTTATCTATTCACAAGAATAATGATTCAAACAAGCTAAAACTGACTTGTGAAGTGATAAATAATAAAGGTAAAACAAAACCTGAATAAAATGGTGATAGGGCCATAAGTAAGACCCAAAGGATAAATATCCAAAATAACTTACTAAGTTATTACACACCAGCAAAATATTAATACTTGTTCCAGGCAAAAATTGTCTGTAGAATCCAAATGCACAAATAAGCAAATATTGTTTTTTGGCAATTAAGCCCAAACTGAACATAAAATAAAAGATTAAAATCTCTGAGCTTTTTACACTCAGAGTAGTCATCAAACTTATTAGACTCCTGAGCTGTTAAACTCAGGAGGTGGAACCACCGTCACCTGGAGGAGTCACCAGGGGATCCTTTGGCTTGCCATCAGACCCAACACCAAGAAGATCCATTTCCTCCCCTTCACCATCACCCACATCATCAGAAGCTTCAACAGGAGTTTTAGCAGGCTCACCAGGCATGGAGAGAAGACTGTATGTGGGCCACCATTTCATGTCTATGCCGTGCACAACCTCCAGATCCATAAAGGGCTGTGGAACTCTGGAATCCAGAGTGCACCCTTTCATGTGAGCTTTGAGGAGTTGTAAACCATAGTCCCTGGCCCCATCATTCTTCTCCTTTGCTGCAGACCTGATAAGATCAGCATAAGCAGTTACATAGAGTAGGTCAGCCAGTACCCTAGGGTTGTGAGCAGGAGAATCTAACAGGGCTTCAAGCTCTGAGACCCTCTCCATGGACTGTCCAAATTCATCTTTGGCTTGTTTCCACTCCCTAGTCACTTTGGCCACCTCCTCTTTGAGCTCTTTCTTTTCCCTGGCAAAGCTGTCCTGAGCATCCTCAATTTCTTCTTCTTTTTCTTTGACGGTTTTTAAGGTCTCCTGCATCTCAAGCTTCAGCTTTCCCACCTCTGCCCGTGCAATATCTGCAGCTTTCTTCCACCTATCTTTGTCCCCTACTGTGGCAGTGTATGCAGCTTTAAGCTCTTGTACTTGTGACTCTTGTTTGCTGCTGGTAGTTTTGAGCTTGGCTACTTCAGTTCTGATCTTTTCAGCCATGGTGTGGGCACCAGAGATGGCAACTGCACTTTGACTGGCCAATTTTAGGGCCAGGGAAAAGGAATGTTCCTCATGGTCCATCATATCATTGAGCTCTGAAGTCCAGCACCTACCAACAGCATCAATTGAGTCACCTACTAGATTGCCCAAGGTAGTGACAGGGTCAATGGGGCCTTTTCCAGAGAAGAAGGGAAGCATAACTGAGGGGAGATTTTCCTGGGAAAACCTAACCAAGGAATAAAACAGAAGAGTAAATTGAATGAACTGTGCAAAATGAGAAGAGTGTAAATAAATAAAAACTTACTTATTGTAGAGTATCTTTTCAACTCCAAAAATAGATTGATTCTTATCAGCACGAGGGGGAGAGTCTGTCACCACTATAATACCCTCATCAATCTTTTTCCTTTTCTTGTCGCCTTCGAGCTTGACTTTCAGAAGAGTTGATGACCCAGAAGGGGGTAAGCCTTGACTTGGAGTAACATTAGTCATCACCACGTCTGATGGCTGAGAGGTTTCCTTGTACGAATCTACCACATCCATAATTCCTGAAGGATCTGTCTCACCGCCCTGAGCCGAAACCGTGCGGGATCTGGTACGGGAAGCCGAAGCACCAGATGTGCCGCCCCGAGTTTTTACAGATCCCCGTCCACCAACACTGGTGGAACTGGTTTTGGCCTTGCGAGCCTTAGCTGCCAGGGCCGGGTTCGGGAGTCCCAGGCGATTGAACAATTTGTTATCTGCCATCTCGGTAGGTTTCAATTCAAATACTGTAGAGAAAAACTCTGCACGGGAAAAGTAAGACAAATTACACCCGACAGAAAATATTACAATTTCCCTGGGAAATATGCTCCCAGGAAATAAAAGAAACTTATGAAAAATAAGGCAAAAATACCAAAACAAGGTTGATCCTCAACGAATGGAGGGCAAAACAATCCTGCTGCGTCACGAATACTGTCGTCGTTTAGATAATTTGAATCTCTTTCTTCGGCCGGGATACACTGTGCCAAAAGATTCGCAGTCTCCAAATCCCACGAGAAGGAGCAGGTCGCCCGCTTGAGCCGCGCACCTACAAAATACCAACGAGTTTAGATCAGTTTAAACTGTAGAATATTAAAGTTGTAAATATTTACTTTCTTCCTTAACACCATAAGTCAAGGGGATTTCGATCTCCCCTTCCCGGGTTTGAGTTTTCCATCTCCCCGAAACAAAAAACCATCTATCCCAACAAGTCGGATCCTTTTCTTCGGGCTCTCGAATTTTCAACATATACTTCCTGTGGCGGACGGTGTAGTCTCCCAGTGAATTCTTGTTGAAGTTGACTGGACTGAAGAAAAGATGGAATTCATCCCCAGTAATGGGTCGAGAGAATCCCACTTGCCCTAATACAGTCAAAACTCCATAGATCTGTGCCCATCCATTCGGATGGATCTGATGAGGAGCCACACCCCACCGGTTCAACAAGCCTGAAACTGAAGGATGCAGGGGATGCTGGGATTCGATGTCCCGGGCTATCAAAATTGCGGAACCGATAACCCGATCAAAACCCTCGATCACCGAAGACTGGATCCCCGACTCATCCGCAGGAGTCCGACCTTTGGAGACTACGCGCCCGAAGACACGCAGCCCGCCCCCAGCCGATTTTCTCCCGCGAGTCGGATCCACGAACGCGAACCACCTCACGAGCCGGGGCCCGACCGAACGCCCAGCGAAGCCCGAAGGCTGCGTGCGCCCAGCCGAGCCCCCGCGAGGGGCTCGCGATCGTTCTCGACGATCGCTGGGATCGCTCGCGCGATCCCCGGGGCTGCTCGTAGCAGCCCGCAGCGAGTCGCGGTGACTCGCTGCTCGCGAGGGCCGAACCCCGTACGCGTCTGCTGCGGGCGAGCCCGCAGCACGTACGGGATCGCTGCGGGTGAACCCGCAGCTTGCCCGCGATCGATCCGAGGATCGATCGCATCCCTCGGCTGGAGCCGAGGGCTCCTCGCGCCACGCGCCTCCGACGAGGGGGCCGACGGATCCACCCGCCGTGGCACCAGCCCACGGCGGATCCCCGACGATCGAACCTTAGGTTCGATCGTGTGCCCCGGCGTCCAGCCGGGGCTCCCTCCTCGTCGCGCGTCCTTGGCGGTCGAACCCTAGGGTTCGTCCGCCCCCTTCGATCCTCGCCGGGGATCTCGAATCCCCGTCCCCGAGGTTCGTCGTTTTCCCGGATCGCGTGTTCATGTATATATCACAATATTCAACGCAAATAATCATAGAAGAGGTTTCTCGATTATACCTTCGAATCGTTGTACGGAGAAACGAATTCGGTTGATGACCTTGTGACCTTCCCGCGTATTCCTTGCACCTCGTCCGAACGTCGTGTGGGCGACGATCTATCGAACTCTATGGATCCTCCTCACTCTCAAGATTTTATGATTGGCGTAGGTCAATTAATTCTCTCTTGAAAAGTGAAGACCATGTAGTGCTTATATAGGCTACGTAGGGGATCATAAGGAGAATAAATATTGGGCTCCAATATTGAAAATTAAATTGGGTCCAACCCAAATCCATTAATTCTTATCAATATTAATTTTATTTATTTTCCACTATATAAATAAAATTGCACTCCCAATATTATTCCATATTATATCAAATAATATTTCTCCATCTTAGTATTATTTATTCCGTGTATTTAAGATTTAAATATCCATGAATAAATTTATTTATTGCTTAATAAATAATATTCATATCTTATATCCGAGACTAGTACCGTTCAACCTTTATTATTGTGCGGAACGAATCCACTCATGAGGTTTACACAATAATACCTTATGAACTCATCTCGGGGATATTATCAACCCTTTCGGGATACACTGTCCCTTCAAGAATTCACGGCATGCCATATATAAAATATAGTGACCCAACTTAACCGGTAATTAACCCAATAATTAAATCGGTTAATTCCTTTGGTAAATCAAAGTCACTTATATTAAATATACACACCCGCAATTGTTTCAGGGATTAAGAATAAAATACTCCGAGTCTCAAATCAATTATCGCCGAGCAATCCTAATTGATGAGTCTCAAGTGATCCGCCCAATACACCAAGTGTACAAGTGTGATAAAATAATTAAGATAAATTATTTTCTCTCTCACACAACGACTATACCGATGGATTGGTCCGTGTCCATCTAGGTCGTGAGCAACTGTTCGATTAAATACGAGTAACCGATAGTATGATCTTCTGTGTGCCCATGCCCCACCATACTAACTACAACGTATAAAATCCAGGACTATATTTTGCATAATTAATTAAATGCAAATAATTGTTTATTAATTAAATAGGTTAAATGCTATGACCGGGAGTTTACCGGTACTTAAATCTAGACATTAGGTACACAA